>CM076083.1:36675000-37875000 GCA_038088235.1 Zacco platypus | reverse complement strand
CAGAAGTCCATATTTGACCAAATGGACCTGTATCGGGCCCAAGAGTCATCAATTTTGAACTTTCTATTTCTACCCAATTGACTCCTTCTGGTGATAAATTAACCATAGAGAAGGCAATATTTGACCCATTTGACAAGTTTCAGTCATGGATCTCGAAATTTCTATACCTACTCATTGACTCTTTCTGATATTATGTCAGTCATTCAGAAATCCATATTTGACCAAATGGACTAATATCGGAGCCAAGGGTTGTCGATTTTGAATTTTCTATTTCTGCCCACTGGACTCCTTTTGGTGATAGATCAGCCATACAGTAGCCAATATTTGACATAGTGAACATATTTCAGTACTTGATCTTGAACTTTCTATACATACTCATTGAATACTTCTGATGATACATCAGTCATTCAGAAGTCCATATTTGTCAAATGGACTCATATCTGGCCCAAGAGTCGTCGATTCTGAACTTTCTATACCCAAATGACTACTTCTTATGATAGGTTAAACAATAGAGTAGCCAATATTTGACCCCTTGAGCATATTTCAGTCATCAATCTTGAAGTTTCTATGCATAGTCATTGACTTCATCTGTTGTTGCATCAGCCATTCAGAGTCCTATTTGACCTAAATTACTAATATATGGCCCAAGAGTCATCGATTTTGAACTTTTTGGTTCTACCCAGTGACTCCTTCTAGTGGTTTTCAGCCAAGTTTTGACCTACTGAACATATTTCAGTACTTGATCTTGAACTTTCTGTACATACTCATTGACTACTTCTGATTTTACATCAGTCATTCAGAAGTCCATATTTGACCAAATGGACCTATATTGGGCCCAAAAGTCATCAATTTTGAACTTTCTATTTCTACCCAATTGACTCCTTCTGGTGATAAATTAGCCATAGAGAAGGCAATATTTGACTCATTTGACAAGTTTCAGTCATGGATCTCGAAATTTCTATACCTACTCATTGACTCTTTCTGATATTATGTCAGTCATTCAGAAATCCATATTTGACCAAATGGACTAATATCGGGCCCAAGGGTTGTCGATTTTGAACTTTCTATTTCTACCCAATTGTCTCCTTCTGGTGATAAATTAGCCATAGAGAAGCCAAACTTTGACCAATTCGACTTGTTTCAGTCATGGATCTCGAAATTTCTATACCTACTCTTTGACTCTTTCTGATATTATGTCAGTCATTCAGAAGTCCATATTTGACCAAATGGACTTATATCGGGCCCAAGAGTCATCGATTTTGAACTTTCTATTTCTACCCAATTGACTCCTTCTGGTGATAAATTAGCCATAGAGAAGCCAATATTTGACCCATTTGACATGTTTCAGTCATGGATCTGGAAATTTCTATACCTACTCATTGACTCTTTCTGATATTATGTCAGTCATTCAGAAATCCATATTTGACCAAATGGACTAATATCGGGCCCAAGGGTGGTCGATTTTGAATTTTCTATTTCTGCCCACTGGACTCCTTTTGGTGATAGAGCAGCCATTCAGTAGCCAATATTTGACATAGTGAACATATTTCAGTACTGGATCTTGAACTTTCTATACATACTCATTGACTACTTCTGATTTTACATCAGTCATTCAGAAGTCCATATTTGACCAAATGGACTTATATCGGGCCCAAGAGTCATCGATTTTGAACTTTCTATTTCTACCCAATTGACTCCTTCTGGTGATAAATTAGCCATAGAGAAGCCAATATTTGACCCATTTGACAAGTTTCAGTCATGGATCTCGAAATTTCTATACCTACTCATTGACTCTTTCTGATATTATGTCAGTCATTCAGAAATCCATATTTGACCAAATGGACTAATATCGGGCCCAAGGGTTGTCGATTTTGAATTTTCTATTTCTGCCCACTGGACTCCTTTGGTGATAGATCAGCCATACAGTAGCCAATATTTGACATAGTGAACATATATCAGCACTTGATCTTGAACTTTCTATACATACTCATTGACTACTTCTGATTTTACATCAGTCATTCAGAAGTCAATATTTGACCAAATGGACCTATATTGGGCCCAAGAGTCATCGATTTTGAACTTTCTATTTCTACCCAATTGACTCCTTCTGGTGATATTTCACCCATTTGACATGTTTCAGTCACGGATCTCGAAATTTCTATACCTACTCATTGACTCTTTCTGATATTATGTCAGTCATTCAGAAATCCATATTTGACCAAATGGACTAATATCGGGACCAAGGGTTGTCGATTTTGAATTTTCTATTTCTGCCCACTGGACTCCTTTTGGTGATAGATCAGCCATTCAGTAGCCAATATTTGACATAGTGAACATATTTCAGTACTGGATCTTGAACTTTCTATACATACTCATTGACTACTTCTGATTTTACATCAGTCATTCAGAAGTCCATATTTGACCAAATGGACTTATATCGGGCCCAAGAGTCATCGATTTTGAACTTTCTATTTCTACCCAATTGACTCCTTCTGGTGATAAAATAGCCATAGAGAAGCCAATATTTGACCCATTTGACAAGTTTCAGTCATGGATCTCGAAATTTCTATACCTACTCATTGACTCTTTCTGATATTATGTCAGTCATTCAGAAATCCATATTTGACCAAATGGACTAATATCGGGCCCAAGGGTTGTCGATTTTGAATTTTCTATTTCTGCCCACTGGACTCCTTTTGGTGATAGATCAGCCATACAGTAGCCAATATTTGACATAGTGAACATATATCAGCACTTGATCTTGAACTTTCTATACATACTCATTGACTACTTCTGATTTTACATCAGTCATTCAGAAGTCCATATTTGACCAAATGGACCTATATCGGGCCCAAGAGTTATCGATTTTGAACTTTCTATTTCTACCCAATTGTCTCCTTCTGGTGATAAATTAGCCATAGAGAAGCCAAACTTTGACCAATTCGACTTGTTTCAGTCATGGATCTCGAAATTTCTATACCTACTCTTTGACTCTTTCTGATATTATGTCAGTCATTCAGAAGTCCATATTTGACCAAATGGACTTATATCGGGCCCAAGAGTCATCGATTTTGAACTTTCTATTTCTACCCAATTGACTCCTTCTGGTGATAAATTAGCCATAGAGAAGCCAATATTTGACCCATTTGACAAGTTTCAGTCATGGATCTCGAAATTTCTATACCTACTCATTGACTCTTTCTGATATTATGTCAGTCATTCAGAAATCCATATTTGACCAAATGGACTAATATCGGGCCCAAGGGTTGTCGATTTTGAATTTTTGTGCCCACTGGACTCCTTTTGGTGATAGATCAGCCATACAGTAGCCAATATTTGACATAGTGAACATATATCAGCACTTGATCTTGAACTTTCTATACATACTCATTGACTACTTCTGATTTTACATCAGTCATTCAGAAGTCCATATTTGACCAAATGGACCTATATCGGGCCCAAGAGTTATCGATTTTGAACTTTCTATTTCTACCCAATTGTCTCCTTCTGGTGATAAATTAGCCATAGAGAAGCCAAACTTTGACCAATTCGACTTGTTTCAGTCATGGATCTCGAAATTTCTATACCTACTCTTTGACTCTTTCTGATATTATGTCAGTCATTCAGAAATCCATATTTGACCAAATGGACTAATATCGGGCCCAAGGGTTGTCGATTTTGAATTTTCTATTTCTGCCCACTGGACTCCTTTTGGTGATAGATCAGCCATACAGTAGCCAATATTTGACATAGTGAACATATTTCAGTACTTGATCTTGAACTTTCTATACATACTCATTGACTACTTCTGATTTTACATCAGTCATTCAGAAGTCCATATTTGACCAAATGGACTTATATCGGGCCCAAGAGTCATCGATTTTGAACTTTCTATTTCTACCCAATTGACTCCTTCTGGTGATAAATTAGCCATAGAGAAGCCAATATTTGACCCATTTGACATGTTTCAGTCATGGATCTCGAAATTTCTATACCTACTCATTGACTCTTTCTGATATTATGTCAGTCATTCAGAAATCCATATTTGACCAAATGGACTAATATCGGGCCCAAGGGTTGTCGATTTTGAATTTTCTATTTCTGCCCACTGGACTCCTTTTGGTGATAGATCAGCCATACAGTAGCCAATATTTGACATAGTGAACATATTTCAGTACTTGATCTTGAACTTTCTATACATACTCATTGACTACTTCTGATTTTACATCAGTCATTCAGAAGTCCATATTTTACCAAATGGACTTATATCGGGCCCAAGAGTCATTGATTTTGAACTTTCTATTTCTACCCAATTGACTCCTTCTGGTGATAAATTAGCCATAGAGAAGCCAATATTTGACCAATTCGACTTGTTTCAGTCATGGATCTCGAAATTTATATACCTACTCATTGACTCTTTTTGATATTATGCCAGTCATTCAGAAATCCATATTTGACCAAATGGACTAATATCGGGCCCAAGGGTTGTCGATTTTGAATTTTCTATTTCTGCCCACTGGACTCCTTTTGGTGATAGATCAGCCAATATTTGACATAGTGAACATATTTCAGTACTTGATCTTGAACTTTCTATACATACTCATTGACTACTTCTGATTTTACATCAGTCATTCAGAAGTCAATATTTGACCAAATGGACCTATATTGGGCCCAAGAGTCATCGATTTTGAACTTTCTATTTCTACCCAATTGACTCCTTCTGGTGATATTTCACCCATTTGACATGTTTCAGTCACGGATCTCGAAATTTCTATACCTACTCATTGACTCTTTCTGATATTATGTCAGTCATTCAGAAATCCATATTTGACCAAATGGACTAATATCGGGCCCAAGGGTTGTCGATTTTGAATTTTCTATTTCTGCCCACTGGACTCCTTTTGGTGATAGATCAGCCATAGAGAGGCCAGTATTTGACCAATTTGACTTGTTTCATTCATGGATCTCGAAATTTCTATACCTACTCATTGACTCTTTCTGATATTATGTCAGTCATTCAGAAATCCATATTTGACCAAATGGACTAATAACGCGCCCAAGGGTTGTCGATTTTGAATTTTCTATTTCTGCCCACTGGACTCCTTTTGGTGATAGATCAGCCATACAGTAGCCAATATTTGACATAGTGAACATATTTCAGTACTTGATCTTGAACTTTCTATACATACTCATTGACTACTTCTGATTTTACATCAGTCATTCAGAAGTCCATATTTGACCAAATGGACCTATATCGGGCCCAAGAGTCATCGATTTTGAACTTTCTATTTCTACCCAATTGACTCCTTCTGGTGATAAATTAGCCATAGAGAAGCCAATATTTGACCCATTTGACAAGTTTCAGTCATGGATCTCGAAATTTCTATACCTACTCATTGACTCTTTCTGATATTATGTCAGTCATTCAGAAATCCATATTTGACCAAATGGACTAATATCGGGCCCAAGGGTTGTCGATTTTGAATTGTCTATTTCTGCCCACTGGACTCCTTTTGGTGATAGATCAGCTATACATCAGCCAATATTTGACAAAGTGAACATATTTCAGTACTTGATTTTGAACTTTCTATACATACTCATTGACTACTTCTGATTTTACATCAGTCATTCAGAAGTCCATATTTGACCAAATGGACCTATACCGGGCCCAAGAGTCATCGATTTTGAACTTTCTATTTCTACCCAATTGACTCCTTCTGTTGATAAATTAGCCATAGAGAAGCCAATATTTGACCCATTTGACAAGTTTCAGTCATGGATCTCGAAATTTCTGTACCTACTCATTGACTCTTTCTGATATTATGTCAGTCATTCAGAAATCCATATTTGACCAAATGGACTAATATCGGGCCCAAGGGTTGACGATTTTGAATTTTCCATTTCTGCCCACTGGACTCCTTTTGGTGATAGATCAGCAATACAGTAGCCCATATTTGACATAGTGAACATATTTCAGTACTTGATCTTGAACTTTCTATACATACTTATTGACTACTGATTTTACATCAGTCATTCAGAAGTCCATATTTGACCAAATGGACCTATATCGGGCCCAAGAGTCATCGATTTTGAACTTTCTATTTCTACCCAATTGACTCCTTGTGGTGATAAATTAGCCATAGAGAACCCAATATTTGACACATTTGACATGTTTCAGTCATGGATCTCGAAATTTCTATACCTACTCATTGACTCTTTCTGATATTATGTCAGTCATTCAGAAATCCATATTTGACCAAATGGACTAATATCGGGCCCAAGGGTTGTCGATTTTGAATTTTCTATTTCTGCCCACTAGACTCCTTTTGGTGATAGATCAGCCATACAGTAGCCAATATTTGACATAGTGAACATATTTCAGTACTTGATCTTGAACTTTCTATACATACTCATTGACTACTTCTGATTTTACATCAGTCATTCAGAAGTCCATATTTGACCAAATGGACTTATATCGGGCCCAAGAGTCATCGATTTTGATCTTTCTATTTCTACCCAATTGACTCCTTCTGGTGATAAATTAGCCATAGAGAAGCCAATATTTGACCCATTTGACATGTTTCAGTCATGGATCTCGAAATTTCTATACCTACTCATTGACTCTTTCTGATATTATGTCAGTCATTCAGAAATCCATATTTGACCAAATGGACTAATATCGGGCCCAAGGGTTGTCGATTTTGAATTTTCTATTTCTGCCCACTGGACTCCTTTTGGTGATAGATCAGAAATACAGTAGCCAATATTTGACATAGTGAACATATTTCAGTACTTGATCTTGAACTTTCTATACATACTCATTGACTACTTCTGATTTTACATCAGTCATTCAGAAGTCCATATTTTACCAAATGGACTTATATCGGGCCCAAGAGTCATTGATTTTGAACTTTCTATTTCTACCCAATTGACTCCTTCTGGTGATAAATTAGCCATAGAGAAGCCAATATTTGACCAATTCGACTTGTTTCAGTCATGGATCTCGAAATTTATATACCTACTCATTGACTCTTTTTGATATTATGTCAGTCATTCAGAAATCCATATTTGACCAAATGGACTAATATCGGGCCCAAGGGTTGTCGATTTTGAATTTTCTATTTCTGCCCACTGGACTCCTTTTGGTGATAAATTAGCCATAGAGAAGCCAATATTTGACCAATTCGACTTGTTTCAGTCATGGATCTCGAAATTTATATACCTACTCATTGACTCTTTTTGATATTATGTCAGTCATTCAGAAATCCATATTTGACCAAATGGACTAATATCGGGCCCAAGGGTTGTCGATTTTGAATTTTCTATTTCTGCCCACTGGACTCCTTTTGGTGATAGATCAGCCCTACAGTAGCCAATATTTGACATAGTGAACATATTTCAGTACTTGATCTTGAACTTTCTATACATACTCATTGACTACTTCTGATTTTACATCAGTCATTCAGAAGTCAATATTTGACCAAATGGACCTATATTGGGCCCAAGAGTCATCGATTTTGAACTTTCTATTTCTACCCAATTGACTCCTTCTGGTGATATTTCACCCATTTGACATGTTTCAGTCACGGATCTCGAAATTTCTATACCTACTCATTGACTCTTTCTGATATTATGTCAGTCATTCAGAAATCCATATTTGACCAAATGGACTAATATCGGGCCCAAGGGTTGTCGATTTTGAATTTTCTATTTCTGCCCACTGGACTCCTTTTGGTGATAGATCAGCCATAGAGAAGCCAGTATTTGACCAATTTGACTTGTTTCATTCATGGATCTCGAAATTTCTATACCTACTCATTGACTCTTTCTGATATTATGTCAGTCATTCAGAAATCCATATTTGACCAAATGGACTAATAACGCGCCCAAGGGTTGTCGATTTTGAATTTTCTATTTCTGCCCACTGGACTCCTTTTGGTGATAGATCAGCCATACAGTAGCCAATATTTGACATAGTGAACATATTTCAGTACTTGATCTTGAACTTTCTATACATACTCATTGACTACTTCTGATTTTACATCAGTCATTCAGAAGTCCATATTTGACCAAGTGGACCTATATCGGGCCCAAGAGTCATCGATTTTGAACTTTCTATTTCTACCCAATTGACTCCTTCTGGTGATAAATTAGCCATAGAGAAGCCAATATTTGACCCATTTGACAAGTTTCTGTCATGGATCTCGAAATTTCTATACCTACTCATTGACTCTTTCTGATATTATGTCAGTCATTCAGAAATCCATATTTGACCAAATGGACTAATATCGGGCCCAAGGGTTGTCGATTTTGAATTGTCTATTTCTGCCCACTGGACTCCTTTTGGTGATAGATCAGCTATACATCAGCCAATATTTGACAAAGTGAACATATTTCAGTACTTGATTTTGAACTTTCTATACATACTCATTGACTACTTCTGATTTTACATCAGTCATTCAGAAGTCCATATTTGACCAAATGGACCTATACCGGGCCCAAGAGTCATCGATTTTGAACTTTCTATTTCTACCCAATTGACTCCTTCTGTTGATAAATTAGCCATAGAGAAGCCAATATTTGACCCATTTGACAAGTTTCAGTCATGGATCTCGAAATTTCTGTACCTACTCATTGACTCTTTCTGATATTATGTCAGTCATTCAGAAATCCATATTTGACCAAATGGACTAATATCGGGCCCAAGGGTTGACGATTTTGAATTTTCTATTTCTGCCCACTGGACTCCTTTTGGTGATAGATCAGCCATACAGTAGCCAATATTTGACATAGTGAACATATTTCAGTACTTGATCTTGAACTTTCTATACATACTCATTGACTACTTCTGATTTTACATCAGTCATTCAGAAGTCCATATTTGACCAAATGGACTTATATCGGGCCCAAGAGTCATCGATTTTGAACTTTCTATTTCTACCCAATTGACTCCTTCTGGTGATAAATTAGCCATAGAGAACCCAATATTTGACCCATTTGACATGTTTCAGTCATGGCTCTCGAAATTTCTATACCTACTCATTGACTCTTTCTGATATTATGTCAGTCATTCAGAAATCCATATTTGACCAAATGGACTAATATCGGGCCCAAGGGTTGTCGATTTTGAATTTTCTATTTCTGCCCACTGGACTCCTTTTGGTGATAGATCAGCCATACAGTAGCCAATATTTGACATAGTGAACATATTTCAGTACTTGATTTTGAACTTTCTATACATACTCATTGACTACGTCTGATTTTACATCAGTCATTCAGAAGTCCATATTTGACCAAATGGACTTATATCGGGCCCAAGAGTCATCGATTTTGAACTTTCTATTTCTACCCAATTGACTCCTTCTGGTGATAAATTAGCCATAGAGAAGCCAATATTTCACCCATTTGACATGTTTCAGTCATGGATCTCGAAATTTCTATACCTACTCATTGACTCTTTCTGATATTATGTCAGTCATTCAGAAATCCATATTTGACCAAATGGACTAATATCGCGCCC
The DNA here is from genome assembly GCA_038088235.1 of Zacco platypus. Classification (NCBI taxonomy): domain Eukaryota; kingdom Metazoa; phylum Chordata; class Actinopteri; order Cypriniformes; family Xenocyprididae; genus Zacco; species Zacco platypus. The sequence goes on along the minus strand of CM076083.1, from coordinate 37,865,480 downwards.
AAGGGTTGTCGATTTTGAATTTTCTATTTCTGCCCATTGGACTCCTTTTGGTGATAGATCAGCCATTCAGTAGCCAATATTTGACATAGTGAACATATTTCAGTACTTGATCTTGAACTTTCTATACATACTCATTGACTACTTCTGATTTTACATCAGTCATTCAGAAGTCCATATTTGACCAAATGGACCTATATCGGGCCCAAGAGTCATCGATTTTGAACTTTCTATTTCTACCCAATTGACTCCTTCTGGTGATAAAGTAGCCATAGAGAAGCCAATATTTGACCCATTTGACATGTTTCAGTCATGGATCTCGAAATTTCTATACCTACTCATTGACTCTTTCTGATATTATGTCAGTCATTCAGAAATCCATATTTGACCAAATGGACTAATATCGGGCCCAAGGGTTGTCGATTTTGAATTTTCTATTTCTGCCCACTGGACTCCTTTTGGTGATAGATCAGCCATACAGTAGCCAATATTTGACATAGTGAACATATTTCAGTACTTGATATTGAACTTTCTATACATACTCATTGACTACTTCTGATTTTACATCAGTCATTCAGAAGTCCATATTTTACCAAATGGACTTATATCGGGCCCAAGAGTCATCGATTTTGAACTTTCTATTTCTACCCAATTGACTCCTTCTGGTGATAAATTAGCCACAGAGAAGCCAATATTTGACCAATTCGACTTGTTTCAGTCATGGATCTCGAAATTTATATACCTACTCATTGACTCTTTTTGATATTATGTCAGTCATTCAGAAATCCATATTTGACCAAATGGACTAATATCGGGCCCAAGGGTTGTCGATTTTGAATTTTCTATTTCTGCCCACTGGACTCCTTTTGGTGATAGATCAGCCATACAGTAGCCAATATTTGACATAGTGAACATATTTCAGTACTTGATCTTGAACTTTCTATACATACTTATTGACTACTTCTGATTTTACATCAGTCATTCAGAAGTCAATATTTGACCAAATGGACCTATATTGGGCCCAAGAGTCATCGATTTTGAACTTTCTATTTCTACCCAATTGACTCCTTCTGGTGATATTTCACCCATTTGACATGTTTCAGTCATGGATCTCGAAATTTCTATACCTACTCATTGACTCTTTCACATATTATGTCAGTCATTCAGAAATCCATATTTGACCAAATGGACTAATATCGGGCCCAAGGGTTGTCGATTTTGAATTTTCTATTTCTGCCCACTGGACTCCTTTTGGTGATAGATCAGCCATACAGTAGCCAATATTTGACATAGTGAACATATTTCAGTACTTGATATTGAACTTTCTATACATACTCATTGACTACTTCTGATTTTACATCAGTCATTCAGAAGTCCATATTTTACCAAATGGACTTATATCGGGCCCAAGAGTCATCGATTTTGAACTTTCTATTTCTACCCAATTGACTCCTTCTGGTGATAAATTAGCCACAGAGAAGCCAATATTTGACCAATTCGACTTGTTTCAGTCATGGATCTCGAAATTTATATACCTACTCATTGACTCTTTCTGATATTATGTCAGTCATTCAGAAATCCATATTTGACCAAATGGACTAATATCGGGCCCAAGGGTTGTCGATTTTGAATTTTCTATTTCTGCCCACTGGACTCCTTTTGGTGATAGATCAGCCATACAGTAGCCAATATTTGACATAGTGAACATATTTCAGTACTTGATCTTGAACTTTCTATACATACTTATTGACTACTTCTGATTTTACATCAGTCATTCAGAAGTCAATATTTGACCAAATGGACCTATATTGGGCCCAAGAGTCATCGATTTTGAACTTTCTATTTCTACCCAATTGACTCCTTCTGGTGATATTTCACCCATTTGACATGTTTCAGTCATGGATCTCGAAATTTCTATACCTACTCATTGACTCTTTCACATATTATGTCAGTCATTCAGAAATCCATATTTGACCAAATGGACTAATATCGGGCCCAAGGGTTGTCGATTTTGAATTTTCTATTTCTGCCCACTGGACTCCTTTTGGTGATAGATCAGCCATACAGTAGCCAATATTTGACATAGTGAACATATTTCAGTACTTGATTTTGAACTTTCTATACATACTCATTGACTACTTCTGATTTTACATCAGTCATTCAGAAGTCCATATTTGACCAAATGGACTTATATCGGGCCCAAGAGTCATCGATTTTGAACTTTCTATTTCTACCCAATTGACTCCTTCTGGTGATAAATTAGCCATAGAGAAGCCAATATTTGACCAATTCGACTTGTTTCAGTCATGGATCTCGAAATTTCTATACCTACTCATTGACTCTTTCTGATATTATGTCAGTCATTCAGAAATCCATATTTGACCAAATGGACTAATATCGGGCCCAAAGGTTGTCGATTTTGAATTTTCTATTTCTGCCCACTGGACTCCTTTTGGTGATAGATCAGCCATACAGTAGCCAATATTTGACATAGTGAACATATTTCAGTACTTGATCTTGAACTTTCTATACATACTCATTGACTACTTCTGATTTTACATCAGTCATTCAGAAGTCCATATTTGACCAAATGGACCTATATCGGGCCCAAGAGTCATCGATTTTGAACTTTCTATTTCTACCCAATTGACTCCTTCTGGTGATAAATTAGCCATAGAGAAGCCAATATTTGACCCATTTGACAAGTTTCAGTCATGGATCTCGAAATTTCTATACCTACTCATTGACTCTTTCTGATATTATGTCAGTCATTCAGAAATCCATATTTGACCAAATGGACTAATATCGGGCCCAAGGGTTGACGATTTTGAATTTTCTATTTCTGCCCACTGGACTCCTTTTGGTGATAGATCAGCAATACAGTAGCCAATATTTGACATAGTGAACATATTTCAGTACTTGATCTTGAACTTTCTATACATACTTATTGACTACTTCTGATTTTACATCAGTCATTCAGAAGTCCATATTTGACCAAATGGACTTATATCGGGCCCAAGAGTCATCGATTTTGAACTTTCTATTTCTACCCAATTGACTCCTTCTGGTGATAAATTAGCCATAGAGAAGCCAATATTTGACCCATTTGACATGTTTCAGTCATGGATCTCGAAATTTCTATACCTACTCATTGACTCTTTCTGACATTATGTCAGTCATTCAGAAATCCATATTTGACCAAATGGACTAATATCGGGCCCAAGGGTTGTCGATTTTGAATTTTCTATTTCTGCCCACTGGACTCCTTTTGGTGATAGATCAGCCATACAGTAGCCAATATTTGACATAGTGAACATATTTCAGTACTTGATTTTGAACTTTCTATACATACTCATTGACTACGTCTGATTTTACATCAGTCATTCAGAAGTCCATATTTGACCAAATGGACTTATATCGGGCCCAAGAGTCATCGATTTTGAACTTTCTATTTCTACCCAATTGACTCCTTCTGGTGATAAATTAGCCATAGAGAAGCCAATATTTCACCCATTTGACATGTTTCAGTCATGGATCTCGAAATTTCTATACCTACTCATTGACTCTTTCTGATATTATGTCAGTCATTCAGAAATCCATATTTGACCAAATGGACTAATATCGGGCCCAAGGGTTGTCGATTTTGAATTTTCTATTTCTGCCCACTGGACTCCTTTTGGTGATAGATCAGCCATACAGTAGCCAATATTTGACATAGTGAACATATTTCAGTACTTGATTTTGAACTTTCTATACATACTCATTGACTACTTCTGATTTTACATCAGTCATTCAGAAGTCCATATTTGACCAAATGGACTTATATCGGGCCCAAGAGTCATCGATTTTGAACTTTCTATTTCTACCCAATTGACTCCTTCTGGTGATAAATTAGCCATAGAGAAGCCAATATTTGACCAATTCGACTTGTTTCAGTCATGGATCTCGAAATTTCTATACCTACTCATTGACTCTTTCTGATATTATGTCAGTCATTCAGAAATCCATATTTGACCAAATGGACTAATATCGCGCCCAAGGGTTGTCGATTTTGAATTTTCTATTTCTGCCCATTGGACTCCTTTTGGTGATAGATCAGCCATTCAGTAGCCAATATTTGACATAGTGAACATATTTCAGTACTTGATCTTGAACTTTCTATACATACTCATTGACTACTTCTGATTTTACATCAGTCATTCAGAAGTCCATATTTGACCAAATGGACCTATATCGGGCCCAAGAGTCATCGATTTTGAACTTTCTATTTCTACCCAATTGACTCCTTCTGGTGATAAATTAGCCATAGAGAAGCCAAAATTTGACCCATTTGACATGTTTCAGTCATGGATCTCGAAATTTCTATACCTACTCATTGACTCTTTCTGATATTATGTCAGTCATTCAGAAATCCATATTTGACCAAATGGACTAATATCGGGCCCAAGGGTTGACGATTTTGAATTGTCTATTTCTGCCCACTGGACTCCTTTTGGTGATAGATCAGCCATTCAGTAGCCAATATTTGACATAGTGAACATATTTCAGTACTTGATCTTGAACTTTCTATACATACTCATTGACTACTTCTGATTTTACATCAGTCATTCAGAAGTCCATATTTGACCAAATGGACCTATATCGGGCCCAAGAGTCATCGATTTTGAACTTTCTATTTCTACCCAATTGACTCCTTCTGGTGATAAATTAGCCATAGAGAAGCCAATATTTGACCCATTTGACATGTTTCAGTCATGGATCTCGAAATTTCTATACCTACTCATTGACTCTTTCTGATATTATGTCAGTCATTCAGAAATCCGTGTTTGACCAAATGGACTAATATCGGGCCCAAGGGTTGTCGATTTTGAATTTTCTATTTCTGCCCACTGGACTCCTTTTAGTGATAGATCAGCCATACAGTAGCCAATATTTGACATAGTGAACATATTTCAGTACTTGATCTTGAACTTTCTATACATACTCATTGACTACTTCTGATTTTACATCAGTCATTCAGAAGTCCATATTTGACCAAATGGACCTATATCGGGCCCAAGAGTCATCGATTTTGAACTTTCTATTTCTACCCAATTGACTCCTTCTGGTGATAAATTAGCCATAGAGAAGCCAGTATTTGACCCATTTGACAAGTTTCAGTCATGGATCTCGAAATTTCTATACCTACTCATTGACTCTTTCTGATATTATGTCAGTCATTCAGAAATCCATATTTGACCAAATGGACTAATATCGGGCCCAAGGGTTGACGATTTTGAATTTTCTATTTCTGCCCACTGGACTCCTTTTGGTGATAGATCAGCAATACAGTAGCCAATATTTGACATAGTGGACATATTTCAGTACTTGATCTTGAACTTTCTATACATACTCATTGACTACTTCTGATTTTACATCAGTCATTCAGAAGTTCATATTTTACCAAATGGACTTATATCGGGACCAAGAGTCATCGATTTTGAACTTTCTATTTCTACCCAATTGACTCCTTCTGGTGATAAATTAGCCATAGAGAAGCCAATATTTGACCAATTCGACTTGTTTCAGTCATGGATCTCGAAATTTATATACCTACTCATTGACTCTTTTTGATATTATGTCAGTCATTCAGAAATCCATATTTGACCAAATGGACTAATATCGGGCCCAAGGGTTGTCGATTTTGAATTTTCTATTTCTGCCCACTGGACTCCTTTTGGTGATAGATCAGCCATACAGTAGCCAATATTTGACATAGTGAACATATTTCAGTACTTGATCTTGAACTTTCTATACATACTCATTGACTACTTCTGATTTTACATCAGTCATTCAGAAGTCAATATTTGACCAAATGGACCTATATTAGGCCCAAGAGTCATCGATTTTGAACTTTCTATTTCTACCCAATTGACTCCTTCTGGTGATATTTCACCCATTTGACATGTTTCAGTCATGGATCTCGAAATTTCTATACCTACTCATTGACTCTTTCTGATATTATGTCAGTCATTCAGAAATCCATATTTGACCAAATGGACTAATATCGGGCCCAAGGGTTGTCGATTTTGAATTTTCTATTTCTGCCCACTGGACTACTTTTGGTGATAGATCAGCCATACATTAGCCAATATTTGACATAGTGAACATATTTCAGCACTTGATCTTGAACTTTCTATACATACTCATTGACTACTTCTGATTTTACATCAGTCATTCAGAAGTCCATATTTGACCAAATGGACCTATATCGGGCCCAAGAGTCATCGATTTTGAACTTTCTATTTCTACCCAATTGACTCCTTCTGGTGATAAATTAGCCATAGAGAAGCCAATATTTGACCCATTTGACATGTTTCAGTCATGGATCTCGAAATTTCTATACCTACTCATTGACTCTTTCTGATATTATGTCAGTCATTCAGAAATCCATATTTGACCAAATGGACTAATATCGGGCCCAAGGGTTGTCGATTTTGAATTTTCTATTTCTGCCCACTGGACTCCTTTTGGTGATAGATCAGCCATACAGTAGCCAATATTTGACATAGTGAACATATTTCAGTACTTGATTTTGAACTTTCTATACATACTCATTGACTACTTCTGATTTTACATCAGTCATTCAGAAGTCCATATTTGACCAAATGGAATTATATCGGGCCCAAGAGTCATCGATTTTGAACTTTCTATTTCTACCCAATTGACTCCTTCTGGTGATAAATTAGCCAGAGAGAAGCCAATATTTGACCAATTCGACTTGTTTCAGTCATGGATCTCGAAATTTCTATACCTACTCATTGACTCTTTCTGATATTATGTCAGTCATTCAGAAATCCATATTTGACCAAATGGACTAATATCGGGCCCAAAGGTTGTCGATTTTGAATTTTCTATTTCTGCCCACTGGACTCCTTTTGGTGATAGATCAGCCATACAGTAGCCAATATTTGACATAGTGAACATATTTCAGTACTTGATCTTGAACTTTCTATACATACTCATTGACTACTTCTGATTTTACATCAGTCATTCAGAAGTCCATATTTGACCAAATGGACCTATATCGGGCCCAAGAGTCATCGATTTTGAACTTTCTATTTCTACCCAATTGACTCCTTCTGGTGATAAATTAGCCATAGAGAAGCCAATATTTGACCCATTTGACAAGTTTCAGTCATGGATCTGGAAATTTCTATACCTACTCATTGACTCTTTCTGATATTATGTCAGTCATTCAGAAATCCATATTTGACCAAATGGACTAATATCGGACCCAAGGGTTGACGATTTTGAATTTTCTATTTCTGCCCACTGGACTCCTTTTGGTGATAGATCAGCAATACAGTAGCCAATATTTGACATAGTGAACATATTTCAGTACTTGATCTTGAACTTTCTATACATACTCATTGACTACTTCTGATTTTACATCAGTCATTCAGAAGTCCATATTTTACCAAATGGACTTATATCGGGACCAAGAGTCATCGATTTTGAACTTTCTATTTCTACCCAATTGACTCCTTCTGGTGATAAATTAGCCATAGAGAAGCCAATATTTGACCAATTCGACTTGTTTCAGTCATGGATCTCGAAATTTATATACCTACTCATTGACTCTTTTTGATATTATGTCAGTCATTCAGAAATCCATATTTGACCAAATGGACTAATATCGGGCCCAAGGGTTGTCGATTTTGAATTTTCTATTTCTGCCCACTGGACTCCTTTTGGTGATAGATCAGCCATACAGTAGCCAATATTTGACATAGTGAACATATTTCAGTACTTGATCTTGAACTTTCTATACATACTCATTGACTACTTCTGATTTTACATCAGTCATTCAGAAGTCAATATTTGACCAAATGGACCTATATTAGGCCCAAGAGTCATCGATTTTGAACTTTCTATTTCTACCCAATTGACTCCTTCTGGTGATATTTCACCCATTTGACATGTTTCAGTCATGGATCTCGAAATTTCTATACCTACTCATTGACTCTTTTTGATATTATGTCAGTCATTCAGAAATCCATATTTGACCAAATGGACTAATATCGGGCCCAAGGGTTGTCGATTTTGAATTTTCTATTTCTGCCCACTGGACTCCTTTTGGTGATAGATCAGCCATACATTAGCCAATATTTGACATAGTGAACATATTTCAGCACTTGATCTTGAACTTTCTATACATACTCATTGACTACTTCTGATTTTACATCAGTCATTCAGAAGTCCATATTTGACCAAATGGACCTATATCGGGCCCAAGAGTCATCGATTTTGAACTTTCTATTTCTACCCAATTGACTCCTTCTGGTGATAAATTAGCCATAGAGAAGCCAATATTTGACCCATTTGACATGTTTCAGTCATGGATCTCGAAATTTCTATACCTACTCATTGACTCTTTCTGATATTATGTCAGTCATTCAGAAATCCATATTTGACCAAATGGACTAATATCGGGCCCAAGGGTTGTCGATTTTGAATTTTCTATTTCTGCCCACTGGACTCCTTTTGGTGATAGATCAGCCATACAGTAGCCAATATTTGACATAGTGAACATATTTCAGTACTTGATTTTGAACTTTCTATACATACTCATTGACTACTTCTGATTTTACATCAGTCATTCAGAAGTCCATATTTGACCAAATGGACTTATATCGGGCCCAAGAGTCATCGATTTTGAACTTTCTATTTCTACCCAATTGACTCCTTCTGGTGATAAATTAGCCATAGAGAAGCCAATATTTGACCAATTCGACTTGTTTCAGTCATGGATCTCGAAATTTCTATACCTACTCATTGACTCTTTCTGATATTATGTCAGTCATTCAGAAATCCATATTTGACCAAATGGACTAATATCGGGCCCAAAGGTTGTCGATTTTGAATTTTCTATTTCTGCCCACTGGACTCCTTTTGGTGATAGATCAGCCATACAGTAGCCAATATTTGACATAGTGAACATATTTCAGTACTTGATCTTGAACTTTCTATACATACTCATTGACTACTTCTGATTTTACATCAGTCATTCAGAAGTCCATATTTGACCAAATGGACCTATATCGGGCCCAAGAGTCATCGATTTTGAACTTTCTATTTCTACCCAATTGACTCCTTCTGGTGATAAATTAGCCATAGAGAAGCCAATATTTGACCCATTTGACAAGTTTCAGTCATGGATCTCGAAATTTCTATACCTACTCATTGACTCTTTCTGATATTATGTCAGTCATTCAGAAATCCATATTTGACCAAATGGACTAATATCGGGCCCAAGGGTTGACGATTTTGAATTTTCTATTTCTGCCCACTAGACTCCTTTTGGTGATAGATCAGCAATACAGTAGCCAATATTTGACATAGTGAACATATTTCAGTACTTGATCTTGAACTTTCTATACATACTTATTGACTACTTCTGATTTTACATCAGTCATTCAGAAGTCCATATTTGACCAAATGGACCTATATCGGGCCCAAGAGTCATCGATTTTGAACTTTCTATTTCTACCCAATTGACTCCTTCTGGTGATAAATTAGCCATAGAGAAGCCAATATTTGACACATTTGACATGTTTCAGTCATGGATCTCGAAATTTCTATACCTACTCATTGACTCTTTCTGATATTATGTCAGTCATTCAGAAATCCATATTTGACCAAATGGACTAATATCGGGCCCAAGGGTTGTCGATTTTGAATTTTCTATTTCTGCCCACTAGACTCCTTTTGGTGATAGATCAGCCATACAGTAGCCAATATTTGACATAGTGAACATATTTCAGTACTTGATCTTGAACTTTCTATACATACTCATTGACTACTTCTGATTTTACATCAGTCATTCAGAAGTCCATATTTGACCAAATGGACTTATATCGGGCCCAAGAGTCATCGATTTTGAACTTTCTATTTCTACCCAATTGACTCCTTCTGGTGATAAATTAGCCATAGAGAAGCCAATATTTGACCCATTTGACATGTTTCAGTCATGGATCTCGAAATTTCTATACCTACTCATTGACTCTTTCTGATATTATGTCAGTCATTCAGAAATCCATATTTGACCAAATGGATTAATATCGGGGCCAAGGGTTGTCGATTTTGAATTTTCTATTTCTGCCCACTGGACTCCTTTTGGTGATAAAAGGAGCCATACAGTAGCCAATATTTGACATAGTGAACATATTTCAGTACTTGATTTTGAACTTTCTATACATACTCATTGACTACGTCTGATTTTACATCAGTCATTCAGAAGTCCATATTTGACCAAATGGACTTATATCGGGCCCAAGAGTCATCGATTTTGAACTTTCTATTTCTACCCAATTGACTCCTTCTGGTGATAAATTAGCCATAGAGAAGCCAATATTTGACCCATTTGACATGTTTCTGTCATGGATCTCGAAATTTCTATACCTACTCATTGACTCTTTCTGATATTATGTCAGTCATTCAGAAATCCATATTTGACCAAATGGATTAATATCGGGGCCAAGGGTTGTCGATTTTGAATTTTCTATTTCTGCCCACTGGACTCCTTTTGGTGATAGATCAGCCATACAGTAGCCAATATTTGACATAGTGAACATATTTCAGTACTTGATTTTGAACTTTCTATACATACTCATTGACTACGTCTGATTTTACATCAGTCATTCAGAAGTCCATATTTGACCAAATGGACTTATATCGGGCCCAAGAGTCATCGATTTTGAACTTTCTATTTCTACCCAATTGACTCCTTCTGGTGATAAATTAGCCATAGAGAAGCCAATATTTCACCCATTTGACATGTTTCAGTCATGGATCTCGAAATTTCTATACCTACTCATTGACTCTTTCTGATATTATGTCAGTCATTCAGAAATCCATATTTGACCAAATGGACTAATATCGGGCCCAAGGGTTGTCGATTTTGAATTTTCTATTTCTGCCCACTGGACTCCTTTTGGTGATAGATCAGCCCTACAGTAGCCAATATTTGACATAGTGAACATATTTCAGTACTTGATCTTGAACTTTCTATACATACTCATTGACTACTTCTGATTTTACATCAGTCATTCAGAAGTCAATATTTGACCAAATGGACCTATATTGGGCCCAAGAGTCATCGATTTTGAACTTTCTATTTCTACCCAATTGACTCCTTCTGGTGATATTTCACCCATTTGACATGTTTCAGTCACGGATCTCGAAATTTCTATACCTACTCATTGACTCTTTCTGATATTATGTCAGTCATTCAGAAATCCATATTTGACCAAATGGACTAATATCGGGCCCAAGGGTTGTCGATTTTGAATTTTCTATTTCTGCCCACTGGACTCCTTTTGGTGATAGATCAGCCATAGAGAAGCCAGTATTTGACCAATTTGACTTGTTTCATTCATGGATCTCGAAATTTCTATACCTACTCACTGACTCTTTCTGATATTATGTCAGTCATTCAGAAATCCATATTTGACCAAATGGACTAATAACGCGCCCAAGGGTTGTCGATTTTGAATTTTCTATTTCTGCCCACTGGACTCCTTTTGGTGATAGATCAGCCATACAGTAGCCAATATTTGACATAGTGAACATATTTCAGTACTTGATCTTGAACTTTCTATACATACTCATTGACTACTTCTGATTTTACATCAGTCATTCAGAAGTCCATATTTGACCAAGTGGACCTATATCGGGCCCAAGAGTCATCGATTTTGAACTTTCTATTTCTACCCAATTGACTCCTTCTGGTGATAAATTAGCCATAGAGAAGCCAATATTTGACCCATTTGACAAGTTTCAGTCATGGATCTCGAAATTTCTATACCTACTCATTGACTCTTTCTGATATTATGTCAGTCATTCAGAAATCCATATTTGACCAAATGGACTAATATCGGGCCCAAGGGTTGTCGATTTTGAATTGTCTATTTCTGCCCACTGGACTCCTTTTGGTGATAGATCAGCTATACATCAGCCAATATTTGACAAAGTGAACATATTTCAGTACTTGATTTTGAACTTTCTATACATACTCATTGACTACTTCTGATTTTACATCAGTCATTCAGAAGTCCATATTTGACCAAATGGACCTATACCGGGCCCAAGAGTCATCGATTTTGAACTTTCTATTTCTACCCAATTGACTCCTTCTGTTGATAAATTAGCCATAGAGAAGCCAATATTTGACCCATTTGACAAGTTTCAGTCATGGATCTCGAAATTTCTGTACCTACTCATTGACTCTTTCTGATATTATGTCAGTCATTCAGAAATCCATATTTGACCAAATGGACTAATATCGGGCCCAAGGGTTGACGATTTTGAATTTTCTATTTCTGCCCACTGGACTCCTTTTGGTGATAGATCAGCAATACAGTAGCCAATATTTGACATAGTGAACATATTTCAGTACTTGATCTTGAACTTTCTATACATACTTATTGACTACTGATTTTACATCAGTCATTCAGAAGTCCATATTTGACCAAATGGACCTATATCGGGCCCAAGAGTCATCGATTTTGAACTTTCTATTTCTACCCAATTGACTCCTTCTGGTGATAAATTAGCCATAGAGAACCCAATATTTGACCCATTTGACATGTTTCAGTCATGGATCTCGAAATTTCTATACCTACTCATTGACTCTTTCTGATATTATGTCAGTCATTCAGAAATCCATATTTGACCAAATGGACTAATATCGCGCCCAAGGGTTGTCGATTTTGAATTTTCTATTTCTGCCCATTGGACTCCTTTTGGTGATAGATCAGCCATTCAGTAGCCAATATTTGACATAGTGAACATATTTCAGTACTTGATCTTGAACTTTCTATACATACTCATTGACTACTTCTGATTTTACATCAGTCATTCAGAAGTCCATATTTGACCAAATGGACCTATATCGGGCCCAAGAGTCATCGATTTTGAACTTTCTATTTCTACCCAATTGACTCCTTCTGGTGATAAATTAGCCATAGAGAAGCCAATATTTGACCCATTTGACATGTTTCAGTCATGGATCTCGAAATTTCTATACCTACTCATTGACTCTTTCTGATATTATGTCAGTCATTCAGAAATCCATATTTGACCAAATGGACTAATATCGGGCCCAAGGGTTGTCGATTTTGAATTTTCTATTTCTGCCCACTGGACTCCTTTTGGTGATAGATCAGCCATAGAGTAGCCAATATTTGACATAGTGAACATATTTCAGTACTTGATCTTGAACTTTCTATACATACTCATTGACTACTTCTGATTTTACATCAGTCATTCAGAAGTCCATATTTTACCAAATGGACTTATATCGGGCCCAAGAGTCATCGATTTTGAACTTTCTATTTCTACCCAATTGACTCCTTCTGGTGATAAATTAGATATAGAGAAGCCAATATTTGACCAATTCGACTTGTTTCAGTCATGGATCTCGAAATTTATATACCTACTCATTGACTCTTTTTGATATTATGTCAGTCATTCAGAAATCCATATTTGACCAAATGGACTAATATCGGGCCCAAGGGTTGTCGATTTTGAATTTTCTATTTCTGCCCACTGGACTCCTTTTGGTGATAGATCAGCCATACAGTAGCCAATATTTGACATAGTGAACATATTTCAGTACTTGATCTTGAACTTTCTATACATACTTATTGACTACTTCTGATTTTACATCAGTCATTCAGAAGTCAATATTTGACCAAATGGACCTATATTGGGCCCAAGAGTCATCGATTTTGAACTTTCTATTTCTACCCAATTGACTCCTTCTGGTGATATTTCACCCATTTGACATGTTTCAGTCATGGATCTCGAAATTTCTATACCTACTCATTGACTCTTTCACATATTATGTCAGTCATTCAGAAATCCATATTTGACCAAATGGACTAATATCGGGCCCAAGGGTTGTCGATTTTGAATTTTCTATTTCTGCCCACTGGACTCCTTTTGGTGATAGATCAGCCATACAGTTGCCAATATTTGACATAGTGAACATATTTCAGTACTTGATTTTGAACTTTCTATACATACTCATTGACTACTTCTGATTTTACATCAGTCATTCAGAAGTCCATATTTGACCAAATGGACTTATATCGGGCCCAAGAGTCATCGATTTTGAACTTTCTATTTCTACCCAATTGACTCCTTCTGGTGATAAATTAGCCATAGAGAAGCCAATATTTGACCAATTCGACTTGTTTCAGTCATGGATCTCGAAATTTCTATACCTACTCATTGACTCTTTCTGATATTATGTCAGTCATTCAGAAATCCATATTTGACCAAATGGACTAATATCGGGCCCAAAGGTTGTCGATTTTGAATTTTCTATTTCTGCCCACTGGACTCCTTTTGGTGATAGATCAGCCATACAGTAGCCAATATTTGACATAGTGAACATATTTCAGTACTTGATCTTGAACTTTCTATACATACTCATTGACTACTTCTGATTTTACATCAGTCATTCAGAAGTCCATATTTGACCAAATGGACCTATATCGGGCCCAAGAGTCATCGATTTTGAACTTTCTATTTCTACCCAATTGACTCCTTCTGGTGATAAATTAGCCATAGAGAAGCCAATATTTGACCCATTTGACAAGTTTCAGTCATGGATCTCGAAATTTCTATACCTACTCATTGACTCTTTCTGATATTATGTCAGTCATTCAGAAATCCATATTTGACCAAATGGACTAATATCGGGCCCAAGGGTTGACGATTTTGAATTTTCTATTTCTGCCCACTGGACTCCTTTTGGTGATAGATCAGCAATACAGTAGCCAATATTTGACATAGTGAACATATTTCAGTACTTGATCTTGAACTTTCTATACATACTTATTGACTACTTCTGATTTTACATCAGTCATTCAGAAGTCCATATTTGACCAAATGGACTTATATCGGGCCCAAGAGTCATCGATTTTGAACTTTCTATTTCTACCCAATTGACTCCTTCTGGTGATAAATTAGCCATAGAGAAGCCAATATTTGACCCATTTGACATGTTTCAGTCATGGATCTCGAAATTTCTATACCTACTCATTGACTCTTTCTGATATTATGTCAGTCATTCAGAAATCCATATTTGACCAAATGGACTAATATCGGGCCCAAGGGTTGTCGATTTTGAATTTTCTATTTCTGCCCACTGGACACTTTTGGTGATAGATCAGCCATACAGTAGCCAATATTTGACATAGTGAACATATTTCAGTACTTGATTTTGAACTTTCTATACATACTCATTGACTACGTCTGATTTTACATCAGTCATTCAGAAGTCCATATTTGACCAAATGGACTTATATCGGGCCCAAGAATCATCGATTTTGAACTTTCTATTTCTACCCAATTGACTCCTTCTGGTGAAAAATTAGCCATAGAGAAGCCAATATTTGACCCATTGAACATGTTTCAGTCATGGATCTTGAAATTTCAAAAGGTACTCATTGACTCCTTCTGTTGTTACATCAGCCTGAAGTCAATATTTGAAATAAAATACTAATATCTAGCCCAAGACTCATCAATTTTGAACTTTTTATTTCTAACCATTGACTTCTTCTGGTAATAAGTCAGCCAAACAATAGCCAATATTTGACATAGTGAACATATTTCAGTACTTGATCTTGAACTTTCTATACATACTCATTGAATACTTCTGATTTTACATCAGTCATTCAGAAGTCCATATTTGACCAAATGGACTCATATCGGGCCCAAGATTCATCGATTTTGAACTTTCTATTTCTAACAAATTGACTCCTTCTGGTGATAAATTAGCCATAGAGAAGCCAATATTTGACCCATTTGACAAGTTTCAGTCATGGATCTCGAAATTTCTATACCTACTCATTGACTGTTTCTGATATTATGTCAGTCATTCAGAAATCCATATTTGACCAAATGGACTAATATCGGGCCCAAGGGTTGTCGATTTTGAATTTTCTATTTCTGCCCACTGGACTCCTTTTAGTGATAGATCAGCCATGCAGTAGCCAATATTTGACATAGTGAACATAGTTCAATACTTGATCTTGAACTTTCTATACATACTCATTGACTACTTCTGATTTTACATCAGTCATTCAGAAGTCCATATTTGACCAAATGGACCTATATCGGGCCCAAGAGTCATCGATTTTGACCTTTCTATTTCTACCAAATTCACTCCGTTTGGTGATAAATTAGCCATAGAGAAGCCAATATTTGACCCATTTGACATGTTTCAGTCATGGATCTCGAAATTTCTATACCTACTCATTGACTCTTTCTGATATTATGTCAGTCATTCAGAAATCCATATTTGACCAAATGGACTAATATCGGGCCCAAGGGTTGTCGATTTTGAATTTTCTATTTCTGCCCACTGGACTCCTTTTGGTGATAGATCAGCCATGCAGTAGCCAATATTTGACATAGTGAACGTATTTCAGTACTTGATCTTGAACTTTCTATACATACTCATTGACTACTTCTGATTTTACATCAGTCATTCAGAAGTCCATATTTGACCAAATGTACCTATATCGGCCACAAGAGTCATCAATTTTGAACTGTTTATTTCTACCCAATTGACTCCTTCTGGTGATAAATTAGCCATAGAGAAGGCAATATTTGACCCATTTGACAAGTTTCAGTCATGGATCTCGAAATTTCTATACCTACTCATTGACTCTTTCTGATATTATGTCAGTCATTCAGAAATCCATATTTGACCAAATGGACAAATATAGGGCCCAAGGGTTGTCGATTTTGAATTTTCTATTTCTGCCCACTGGACTCCTTTTGGTGATAGATCAGCCAAAACTTAGCCAATATTTGACATAGTGAACATATTTCAGTACTTGATCTTGAACTTTCTATACATACTCATTGACTACTTCTGATTTTACATCAGTCATTCAGAAGTCCATATTTGACCAAATGGACTAATATCGGGCCCAAGGGTTGTCGATTTTGAATTTTCTATTTCTGCCCACTGGACTCCTTTTGGTGATAGATCAGCCATACAGTAGCCAATATTTGACATAGTGAACATATTTCAGTACTTGATCTTGAACTTTCCATACATACTCATTGACTACTTCTGATTTTACATCAGTCATTCAGAAGTCCATATTTGACCAAATTGACCTATATTGGGCCCAAGAGTCATCGATTTTTAACTTTCTATTTCTACCCAATTGACTCCTTCTGGTGATAAATTAGCCATAGAGAATGCAATATTTGACCCATTTGACAAGTTTCAGTCATGGATCTCGAAATTTCTATACCTACTCATTGACTCTTTCTGATATTATGTCAGTCATTCAGAAATCCATATTTGACCAAATGGACTAATATCGGGTCCAAGTGTTGTCAATTTTGAATTTTCTATTTCTGCCCACTGGACTCCTTTTGGTGATAGATCAGCCATACAGTAGCCAAAATTTGACATAGTGAACATATTTCAGTACTTTATCTTGAACTTTCTATACAGTCTCATTGACTACTTCTGATTTTACATCAGTCATTCAGAAGTCCATTTTTGACCAAATGGACCTATATCGGGCCCAAGAGTCATCGATTTTGAACTTTTTATTTCTACCCAATTGACTCCTTCTGGTGATAAATTAGCCATAGAGAAGCCAAAATTTGACCCATTTGACATGTTTCAGTCATGGTTCTCGAAATTTCTATACCTACTCATTGACTCTTTCTGATGTTATGTGAGTCATTCAGAAATCCGTATTTGACCAAATGGACTAATATCGGACCCAAGGGTTGTCGATTTTGAATTTTCTATTTCTGTTCACTGGACTCCTTTTGGTGATAGATCAGCCATACAGTAGCCAATTTTTGACTTACTCAACATGTTTAAATCCTTGATCTTGATCTTTCTCTACATACTCATTGACTACTTCTGATTTTACATCAGTCATTCAGAAGTCCATATTTGACCAAATGGACCTATATCGGGCCCAAGAGTCATCGATTTTGAACTTTCTATTTCTACCAAATTCACTCCTTCTGGTGATAAATTAGCCATAGAGAAGCCAATATTTGACCCATTTGACATGTTTCAGTCATGGATCTCGAAATTTCTATACCTACTCATTGACTCTTTCTGATATTATGTCAGTCATTCAGAAATCCATATTTGACCAAATGGACTAATACCGGGCACAAGGGTTGTCGATTTTGAATTTTCTATTTCTGTCCACTGGACTCCTTTTGATGATAGATCAGCCATACAGTAGCCAATTTTTGACTTACTCAACATGTTTCACTCCTTGATCTTGATTTTTCTCTACATACTCATTGACTACTTCTGATTTTACATCAGTCATTCAGAAGTCCATATTTGACCAAATGGACTTATATCGGGCCCAAGAGTCATCGATTTTGAACTTTCTATTTCTACCCAATTGACTCCTTCTGGTGAAAAATTAGCCATAGAGAAGCCAATATTTGACCCATTGAACATGTTTCAGTCATGGATCTTGAAATTTCAAAAGGTACTCATTGACTCCTTCTGTTGTTACATCAGCCTGAAGTCAATATTTGAAATAAAATACTAATATCTAGCCCAAGACTCATCAATTTTGAACTTTTTATTTCTAACCATTGACTTCTTCTGGCCATTCTATTTCTGTTCACTGGACTCCTTTTGGTGATAGATCAGCCGTACAGTAGCCAATTTTTGACTTACTCAACATGTTTAAATCCTTGATCTTGATCTTTCTCTACATACTCATTGACTACTTCTGATTTTACATCAGTCATTCAGAAGTCCATATTTGACCAAATGGACCTATATCGGGCCCAAGAGTCATCGATTTTGAACTTTCTATTTCTACCAAATTCACTCCTTCTGGTGATAAATTAGCCATAGAGAAGCCAATATTTGACCCATTTGACATGTTTCAGTCATGGATCTCGAAATTTCTATACCTACTCATTGACTCTTTCTGATATTATGTCAGTCATTCAGAAATCCATATTTGACCAAATGGACTAATACCGGGCACAAGAAATCCATATTTGACCAAATGGACTAATACCTGCCCACTGGACTCCTTTTGGTGATAGATCAGCCATGCAGTAACCAATATTTGACATAGTGAACGTATTTCAGTACTTGATCTTGAACTTTCTATACATACTCATTGACTACTTCTGATTTTACATCAGTCATTCAGAAGTCCATATTTGACCAAATGTACCTATATCGGCCACAAGAGTCATCAATTTTGAACTTTCTATTTCTACCCAATTGACTCCTTCTGGTGATAAATTAGCCATAGAGAAGGCAATATTTGACCCATTTGACAAGTTTCAGTCATGGATCTCGAAATTTCTATACCTACTCATTGACTCTTTCTGATATTATGTCAGTCATTCAGAAATCCATATTTGACCAAATGGACAAATATAGGGCCCAATGGTTGTCGATTTTGAATTTTCTATTTCTGCCCACTGGACTCCTTTTGGTGATAGATCAGCCAAAACTTAGCCAATATTTGACATAGTGAACATATTTCAGTACTTGATCTTGAACTTTCTATACATACTCATTGACTACTTCTGATTTTACATCAGTCATTCAGAAGTCCATATTTGACCAAATGGACTAATATCGGGCCCAAGGGTTGTCGATTTTGAATTTTCTATTTCTGTTCACTGGACTCCTTTTGGTGATAGATCAGCCATACAGTAGCCAATTTTTGACTTACTCAACATGTTTAAATCCTTGATCTTGATCTTTCTCTACATACTCATTGACTACTTCTGATTTTACATCAGTCATTCAGAAGTCCATATTTGACCAAATGGACCTATATCGGGCCCAAGAGTCATCGATTTTGAACTTTCTATTTCTACCAAATTCACTCCTTCTGGTGATAAATTAGCCATAGAGAAGCCAATATTTGACCCATTTGACATGTTTCAGTCATGGATCTCGAAATTTCTATACCTACTCATTGACTCTTTCTGATATTATGTCAGTCATTCAGAAATCCATATTTGACCAAATGGACTAATACCGGGCACAAGGGTTGTCGATTTTGAATTTTCTATTTCTGTCCACTGGACTCCTTTTGATGATAGATCAGCCATACAGTAGCCAATTTTTGACTTACTCAACATGTTTCACTCCTTGATCTTGATTTTTCTCTACATACTCATTGACTACTTCTGATTTTACATCAGTCATTCAGAAGTCCATATTTGACCAAATGGACTTATATCGGGCCCAAGAGTCATCGATTTTGAACTTTCTATTTCTACCCAATTGACTCCTTCTGGTGAAAAATTAGCCATAGAGAAGCCAATATTTGACCCATTGAACATGTTTCAGTCATGGATCTTGAAATTTCAAAAGGTACTCATTGACTCCTTCTGTTGTTACATCAGCCTGAAGTCAATATTTGAAATAAAATACTAATATCTAGCCCAAGACTCATCAATTTTGAACTTTTTATTTCTAACCATTGACTTCTTCTGGCCATTCTATTTCTGTTCACTGGACTCCTTTTGGTGATAGATCAGCCATACAGTAGCCAATTTTTGACTTACTCAACATGTTTAAATCCTTGATCTTGATCTTTCTCTACATACTCATTGACTACTTCTGATTTTACATCAGTCATTCAGAAGTCCATATTTGACCAAATGGACCTATATCGGGCCCAAGAGTCATCGATTTTGAACTTTCTATTTCTACCAAATTCACTCCTTCTGGTGATAAATTAGCCATAGAGAAGCCAATATTTGACCCATTTGACATGTTTCAGTCATGGATCTCGAAATTTCTATACCTACTCATTGACTCTTTCTGATATTATGTCAGTCATTCAGAAATCCATATTTGACCAAATGGACTAATACCGGGCACAAGAAATCCATATTTGACCAAATGGACTAATACCTGCCCACTGGACTCCTTTTGGTGATAGATCAGCCATGCAGTAACCAATATTTGACATAGTGAACGTATTTCAGTACTTGATCTTGAACTTTCTATACATACTCATTGACTACTTCTGATTTTACATCAGTCATTCAGAAGTCCATATTTGACCAAATGTACCTATATCGGCCACAAGAGTCATCAATTTTGAACTTTCTATTTCTACCCAATTGACTCCTTCTGGTGATAAATTAGCCATAGAGAAGGCAATATTTGACCCATTTGACAAGTTTCAGTCATGGATCTCGAAATTTCTATACCTACTCATTGACTCTTTCTGATATTATGTCAGTCATTCAGAAATCCATATTTGACCAAATGGACAAATATAGGGCCCAATGGTTGTCGATTTTGAATTTTCTATTTCTGCCCACTGGACTCCTTTTGGTGATAGATCAGCCAAAACTTAGCCAATATTTGACATAGTGAACATATTTCAGTACTTGATCTTGAACTTTCTATACATACTCATTGACTACTTCTGATTTTACATCAGTCATTCAGAAGTCCATATTTGACCAAATGGACTAATATCGGGCCCAAGGGTTGTCGATTTTGAATTTTCTATTTCTGCCCACTGGACTCCTTTTGGTGATAGATCAGCCATACAGTAGCCTATATTTGACATAGTGAACATATTTCAGCACTTGATCTTGAACTTTCTATACATACTCATTGACTACTTCTGATTTTACATCAGTCATTCAGAAGTCCATATTTGACCAAATGGACTTATATATGGACCAAGAGTCATCGATTTTGAACTTTCTATTTCTACCCAATTGACTCCTTCTGGTTATAAATTAGCCATAGAGAAGCCAATATGTGACCCATTTGACATGTTTCAGTCATGGATCTCGAAATTTCTATACCTACTCATTGACTCTTTCTGATATTATGTCAGTCATTCAGAAATCCATATTTGACCAAATGGACTAATATCGGGCCCAAGGGTTGTCGATTTTGAATTTTCTATTTCTGTCCACTGGACTCCTTTTGGTGATAGATCAGCCATACAGCAGCCAATTTTTGACTTACTCAAAATGTTTCACTCCTTGATCTTGATTTTTCTCTACATACTCATTGACTACTTCTGATTTTACATCAGTCATTCAGAAGTCCATATTTGACCAAATGGACTTATATCGGGCCCAAGAGTCATCGATTTTGAACTTTCTATTTCTACCCAATTGACTCCTTCTGGTGAAAAATTAGCCATAGAGAAGCCAATATTTGACCCATTGAACATGTTTCAGTCATGGATCTTGAAATTTCAAAAGGTACTCATTGACTCCTTCTGTTGTTACATCAGCCTGAAGTCAATATTTGAAATAAAATACTAATATCTAGCCCAAGACTCATCAATTTTGAACTTTTTATTTCTAACCATTGACTTCTTCTGGTAATAAGTCAGCCATACAATAGCCAATATTTGACATAGTGAACATATTTCAGTACTTGATCTTGAACTTTCTATACATACTCATTGAATACTTCTGATTTTACATCAGTCATTCAGAAGTCCATATTTGACCAAATGGACTCATATCGGGCCCAAGATTCATCGATTTTGAACTTTCTATTTCTAACAAATTGACTCCTTCTGGTGATAAATTAGCCATAGAGAAGCCAATATTTGACCCATTTGACAAGTTTCAGTCATGGATCTCGAAATTTCTATACCTACTCATTGACTGTTTCTGATATTATGTCAGTCATTCAGAAATCCATATTTGACCAAATGGACTAATATCGGGCCCAAGGGTTGTCGATTTTGAATTTTCTATTTCTGCCCACTGGACTCCTTTTAGTGATAGATCAGCCATGCAGTAGCCAATATTTGACATAGTGAACATAGTTCAATACTTGATCTTGAACTTTCTATACATACTCATTGACTACTTCTGATTTTACATCAGTCATTCAGAAGTCCATATTTGACCAAATGGACCTATATCGGGCCCAAGAGTCATCGATTTTGACCTTTCTATTTCTACCAAATTCACTCCGTTTGGTGATAAATTAGCCATAGAGAAGCCAATATTTGACCCATTTGACATGTTTCAGTCATGGATCTCGAAATTTCTATACCTACTCATTGACTCTTTCTGATATTATGTCAGTCATTCAGAAATCCATATTTGACCAAATGGACTAATATCGGGCCCAAGGGTTGTCGATTTTGAATTTTCTATTTCTGCCCACTGGACTCCTTTTGGTGATAGATCAGCCATGCAGTAGCCAATATTTGACATAGTGAACGTATTTCAGTACTTGATCTTGAACTTTCTATACATACTCATTGACTACTTCTGATTTTACATCAGTCATTCAGAAGTCCATATTTGACCAAATGTACCTATATCGGCCACAAGAGTCATCAATTTTGAACTTTTTATTTCTACCCAATTGACTCCTTCTGGTGATAAATTAGCCATAGAGAAGGCAATATTTCACCCATTTGACAAGTTTCAGTCATGGATCTCGAAATTTCTATACCTACTCATTGACTCTTTCTGATATTATGTCAGTCATTCAGAAATCCATATTTGACCAAATGGACAAATATAGGGCCCAAGGGTTGTCGATTTTGAATTTTCTATTTCTGCCCACTGGACTCCTTTTGGTGATAGATCAGCCAAAACTTAGCCAATATTTGACATAGTGAACATATTTCAGTACTTGATCTTGAACTTTCTATACATACTCATTGACTACTTCTGATTTTACATCAGTCATTCAGAAGTCCATATTTGACCAAATGGACTAATATCGGGCCCAAGGGTTGTCGATTTTGAATTTTCTATTTCTGCCCACTGGACTCCTTTTGGTGATAGATCAGCCATACAGTAGCCAATATTTGACATAGTGAACATATTTCAGTACTTGATCTTGAACTTTCCATACATACTCATTGGCTACTTCTGATTTTACATCAGTCATTCAGAAGTCCATATTTGACCAAATTGACCTATATTGGGCCCAAGAGTCATCGATTTTTGACTTTCTATTTCTACCCAATTGACTCCTTCTGGTGATAAATTAGCCATAGAGAATGCAATATTTGACCCATTTGACAAGTTTCAGTCATGGATCTCGAAATTTCTATACCTACTCATTGACTCTTTCTGATATTATGTCAGTCATTCAGAAATCCATATTTGACCAAATGGACTAATATCGGGTCCAAGTGTTGTCAATTTTGAATTTTCTATTTCCGCCCACTGGACTCCTTTTGGTGATAGATCAGCCATACAGTAGCCGATATTTGACATAGTGAACATATTTCAGTACTTTATCTTGAACTTTCTATACAGTCTCATTGACTACTTCTGATTTTACATCAGTCATTCAGAAGTCCATTTTTGACCAAATGGACCTATATCGGGCCCAAGAGTCATCGATTTTGAACTTTTTGTTTCTACCCAATTGACTCCTTCTGGTGATAAATTAGCCATAGAGAAGCCAAAATTTGACCCATTTGACATGTTTCAGTCATGGTTCTCGAAATTTCTATACCTACTCATTGACTCTTTCTGATGTTATGTGAGTCATTCAGAAATCCGTATTTGACCAAATGGACTAATATCGGGCCCAAGGGTTGTCGATTTTGAATTTTCTATTTCTGTTCACTGTACTCCTTTTGGTGATAGATCAGCCATACAGCAGCCAATTTTTGACTTACTCAAAATGTTTCACTCCTTGATCTTGATTTTTCTCTACATACTCATTGACTACTTCTGATTTTACATCAGTCATTCAGAAGTCCATATTTGACCAAATGGACTTATATCGGGCCCAAGAGTCATCGATTTTGAACTTTCTATTTCTACCCAATTGACTCCTTCTGGTGAAAAATTAGCCATAGAGAAGCCAATATTTGACCCATTGAACATGTTTCAGTCATGGATCTTGAAATTTCAAAAGGTACTCATTGACTCCTTCTGTTGTTACATCAGCCTGAAGTCAATATTTGAAATAAAATACTAATATCTAGCCCAAGACTCATCAATTTTGAACTTTTTATTTCTAACCATTGACTTCTTCTGGTAATAAGTCAGCCATACAATAGCCAATATTTGACATAGTGAACATATTTCAGTACTTGATCTTGAACTTTCTATACATACTCATTGAATACTTCTGATTTTACATCAGTCATTCAGAAGTCCATATTTGACCAAATGGACTCATATCGGGCCAAAGATTCATCGATTTTGAACTTTCTATTTCTAACAAATTGACTCCTTCTGGTGATAAATTAGCCATAGAGAAGCCAATATTTGACCCATTTGACAAGTTTCAGTCATGGATCTCGAAATTTCTATACCTACTCATTGACTCTTTCTGATATTATGTCAGTCATTCAGAAATCCATATTTGACCAAATGGACTAATATCGGGTCCAAGTGTTGTCAATTTTGAATTTTCTATTTCCGCCCACTGGACTCCTTTTGGTGATAGATCAGCCATACAGTAGCCAATATTTGACATAGTGAACATATTTCAGTACTTTATCTTGAACTTTCTATACAGTCTCATTGACTACTTCTGATTTTACATCAGTCATTCAGAAGTCCATTTTTGACCAAATGGACCTATATCGGGCCCAAGAGTCATCGATTTTGAACTTTTTGTTTCTACCCAATTGACTCCTTCTGGTGATAAATTAGCCATAGAGAAGCCAAAATTTGACCCATTTGACATGTTTCAGTCATGGTTCTCGAAATTTCTATACCTACTCATTGACTCTTTCTGATGTTATGTGAGTCATTCAGAAATCCGTATTTGACCAAATGGACTAATATCGGGCCCAAGGGTTGTCGATTTTGAATTTTCTATTTCTGTTCACTGGACTCCTTTTGGTGATAGATCAGCCATACAGCAGCCAATTTTTGACTTACTCAAAATGTTTCACTCCTTGATCTTGATTTTTCTCTACATACTCATTGACTACTTCTGATTTTACATCAGTCATTCAGAAGTCCATATTTGACCAAATGGACTAATATCGGGCCCAAGGGTTGTCGATTTTGAATTTTCTATTTCTGCCCACTGGACTCCTTTTGGTGATAGATCAGCCATGCAGTAGCCAATATTTGACATAGTGAACGTATTTCAGTACTTGATCTTGAACTTTCTATACATACTCATTGACTACTTCTGATTTTACATCAGTCATTCAGAAGTCCATATTTGACCAAATGTACCTATATCGGCCACAAGAGTCATCAATTTTGAACTTTTTATTTCTACCCAATTGACTCCTTCTGGTGATAAATTAGCCATAGAGAAGGCAATATTTGACCCATTTGACAAGTTTCAGTCATGGATCTCGAAATTTCTATACCTACTCATTGACTCTTTCTGATATTATGTCAGTCATTCAGAAATCCATATTTGACCAAATGGACAAATATAGGGCCCAAGGGTTGTCGATTTTGAATTTTCTATTTCTGCCCACTGGACTCCTTTTGGTGATAGATCAGCCAAAACTTAGCCAATATTTGACATAGTGAACATATTTCAGTACTTGATCTTGAACTTTCTATACATACTCATTGACTACTTCTGATTTTACATCAGTCATTCAGAAGTCCATATTTGACCAAATGGACTAATATCGGGCCCAAGGGTTGTCGATTTTGAATTTTCTATTTCTGCCCACTGGACTCCTTTTGGTGATAGATCAGCCATACAGTAGCCAATATTTGACATAGTGAACATATTTCAGTACTTGATCTTGAACTTTCCATACATACTCATTGACTACTTCTGATTTTACATCAGTCATTCAGAAGTCCATATTTGACCAAATTGACCTATATTGGGCCCAAGAGTCATCGATTTTTAACTTTCTATTTCTACCCAATTGACTCCTTCTGGTGATAAATTAGCCATAGAGAATGCAATATTTGACCCATTTGACAAGTTTCAGTCATGGATCTCGAAATTTCTATACCTACTCATTGACTCTTTCTGATATTATGTCAGTCATTCAGAAATCCATATTTGACCAAATGGACTAATATCGGGTCCAAGTGTTGTCAATATTGAATTTTCTATTTCCGCCCACTGGACTCCTTTTGGTGATAGATCAGCCATACAGTAGCCAATATTTGACATAGTGAACATATTTCAGTACTTTATCTTTAACTTTCTATACAGTCTCATTGACTACTTCTGATTTTACATCAGTCATTCAGAAGTCCATTTTTGACCAAATGGACCTATATCGGGCCCAAGAGTCATCGATTTTGAACTTTTTATTTCTACCCAATTGACTCCTTCTGGTGATAAATTAGCCATAGAGAAGCCAAAATTTGACCCATTTGACATGTTTCAGTCATGGTTCTCGAAATTTCTATACCTACTCATTGACTCTTTCTGATGTTATGTGAGTCATTCAGAAATTCGTATTTGACCAAATGGACTAATATCGGGCCCAAGGGTTGTCGATTTTGAATTTTCTATTTCTGTTCACTGGACTCCTTTTGGTGATAGATCAGCCATACAGTAGCCAATTTTTGACTTACTCAACATGTTTAAATCCTTGATCTTGATCTTTCTCTACATACTCATTGACTACTTCTGATTTTACATCAGTCATTCAGAAGTCCATATTTGACCAAATGGACCTATATCGGGCCCAAGAGTCATCGATTTTGAACTTTCTATTTCTACCAAATTCACTCCGTTTGGTGATAAATTAGCCATAGAGAAGCCAATATTTGACCCATTTGACATGTTTCAGTCATGGATCTCGAAATTTCTATACCTACTCATTGACTGTTTCTGATATTATGTCAGTCATTCAGAAATCCATATTTGACCAAATGGACTAATATCGGGCCCAAGGGTTGTCGATTTTGAATTTTCTATTTCTGCCCACTGGACTCCTTTTGGTGATAGATCAGCCATGCAGTAGCCAATATTTGACATAGTGAACGTATTTCAGTACTTGATCTTGAACTTTCTATACATACTCATTGACTACTTCTGATTTTACATCAGTCATTCAGAAGTCCATATTTGACCAAATGTACCTATATCGGCCACAAGAGTCATCAATTTTGAACTTTCTATTTCTACCCAATTGACTCCTTCTGGTGATAAATTAGCCATAGAGAAGGCAATATTTGACCCATTTGACAAGTTTCAGTCATGGATCTCGAAATTTCTATACCTACTCATTGACTCTTTCTGATATTATGTCAGTCATTCAGAAATCCATATTTGACCAAATGGACAAATATAGGGCCCAATGGTTGTCGATTTTGAATGTTCTATTTCTGCCCACTGGACTCCTTTTGGTGATAGATCAGCCAAAACTTAGCCAATATTTGACATAGTGAACATATTTCAGTACTTGATCTTGAACTTTCTATACATACTCATTGACTACTTCTGATTTTACATCAGTCATTCAGAAGTCCATATTTGACCAAATGGACTAATATCGGGCCCAAGGGTTGTCGATTTTGAATTTTCTATTTCTGCCCACTGGACTCCTTTTGGTGATAGATCAGCCATACAGTAGCCTATATTTGACATATTGAACATATTTCAGCACTTGATCTTGAACTTTCTATACATACTCATTGACTACTTCTGATTTTACATCAGTCATTCAGAAGTCCATATTTGACCAAATGGACTTATATATGGACCAAGAGTGATCGATTTTGAACTTTCTATTTCTACCCAATTGACTCCTTCTGGTTATAAATTAGCCATAGAGAAGCCAATATGTGACCCATTTGACATGTTTCAGTCATGGATCTCGAAATTTCTATACCTACTCATTGACTCTTTCTGATATTATGTCAGTCATTCAGAAATCCATATTTGACCAAATGGACTAATATCGGGCCCAAGGGTTGTCGATTTTGAATTTTCTATTTCTGTCAACTGGACTCCTTTTGGTGATAGATCAGCCATACAGCAGCCAATTTTTGACTTACTCAAAATGTTTCACTCCTTGATCTTGATTTTTCTCTACATACTCATTGACTACTTCTGATTTTACATCAGTCATTCAGAAGTCCATATTTGACCAAATGGACTTATATCGGGCCCAAGAGTCATCGATTTTGAACTTTCTATTTCTACCCAATTGACTCCTTCTGGTGAAAAATTAGCCATAGAGAAGCCAATATTTGACCCATTGAACATGTTTCAGTCATGGATCTTGAAATTTCAAAAGGTACTCATTGACTCCTTCTGTTGTTACATCAGCCTGAAGTCAATATTTGAAATAAAATACTAATATCTAGCCCAAGACTCATCAATTTTGAACTTTTTATTTCTAACCATTGACTTCTTCTGGTAATAAGTCAGCCATACAATAGCCAATATTTGACATAGTGAACATATTTCAGTACTTGATCTTGAACTTTCTATACATACTCATTGAATACTTCTGATTTTACATCAGTCATTCAGAAGTCCATATTTGACCAAATGGACTCATATCGGGCCCAAGATTCATCGATTTTGAACTTTCTATTTCTAACAAATTGACTCCTTCTGGTGATAAATTAGCCATAGAGAAGCCAATATTTGACCCATTTGACAAGTTTCAGTCATGGATCTCGAAATTTCTATACCTACTCATTGACTGTTTCTGATATTATGTCAGTCATTCAGAAATCCATATTTGACCAAATGGACTAATATCGGGCCCAAGGGTTGTCGATTTTGAATTTTCTATTTCTGCCCACTGGACTCCTTTTAGTGATAGATCAGCCATGCAGTAGCCAATATTTGACATAGTGAACATAGTTCAATACTTGATCTTGAACTTTCTATACATACTCATTGACTACTTCTGATTTTACATCAGTCATTCAGAAGTCCATATTTGACCAAATGGACCTATATCGGGCCCAAGAGTCATCGATTTTGACCTTTCTATTTCTACCAAATTCACTCCGTTTGGTGATAAATTAGCCATAGAGAAGCCAATATTTGACCCATTTGACATGTTTCAGTCATGGATCTCGAAATTTCTATACCTACTCATTGACTCTTTCTGATATTATGTCAGTCATTCAGAAATCCATATTTGACCAAATGGACAAATATAGGGCCCAAGGGTTGTCGATTTTGAATTTTCTATTTCTGCCCACTGGACTCCTTTTGGTGATAGATCAGCCAAAACTTAGCCAATATTTGACATAGTGAACATATTTCAGTACTTGATCTTGAACTTTCTATACATACTCATTGACTACTTCTGATTTTACATCAGTCATTCAGAAGTCCATATTTGACCAAATGGACTAATATCGGGCCCAAGGGTTGTCGATTTTGAATTTTCTATTTCTGCCCACTGGACTCCTTTTGGTGATAGATCAGCCATACAGTAGCCAATATTTGACATAGTGAACATATTTCAGTACTTGATCTTGAACTTTCCATACATACTCATTGACTACTTCTGATTTTACATCAGTCATTCAAAAGTCCATATTTGACCAAATTGACCTATATTGGGCCCAAGAGTCATCGATTTTTAACTTTCTATTTCTACCCAATTGACTCCTTCTGGTGATAAATTAGCCATAGAGAATGCAATATTTGACCCATTTGACAAGTTTCAGTCATGGATCTCGAAATTTCTATACCTACTCATTGACTCTTTCTGATATTATGTCAGTCATTCAGAAATCCATATTTGACCAAATGGACTAATATCGGGTCCAAGTGTTGTCAATTTTGAATTTTCTATTTCCGCCCACTGGACTCCTTTTGGTGATAGATCAGCCATACAGTAGCCAATATTTGACATAGTGAACATATTTCAGTACTTTATCTTGAACTTTCTATACAGTCTCATTGACTACTTCTGATTTTACATCAGTCATTCAGAAGTCCATTTTTGACCAAATGGACCTATATCGGGCCCAAGAGTCATCGATTTTGAACTTTTTATTTCTACCCAATTGACTCCTTCTGGTGATAAATTAGCCATAGAGAAGCCAAAATTTGACCCATTTGACATGTTTCAGTCATGGTTCTCGAAATTTCTATACCTACTCATTGACTCTTTCTGATGTTATATGAGTCATTCAGAAATCCGTATTTGACCAAATGGACTAATATCGGGCCCAAGGGTTGTCGATTTTGAATTTTCTATTTCTGTTCACTGGACTCCTTTTGGTGATAGATCAGCCATACAGCAGCCAATTTTTGACTTACTCAAAATGTTTCACTCCTTGATCTTGATTTTTCTCTACATACTCATTGACTACTTCTGATTTTACATCAGTCATTCAGAAGTCCATATTTGACCAAATGGACTTATATCGGGCCCAAGAGTCATCGATTTTGAACTTTCTATTTCTACCCAATTGACTCCTTCTGGTGAAAAATTAGCCATAGAGAAGCCAATATTTGACCCATTGAACATGTTTCAGTCATGGATCTTGAAATTTCAATAGGTACTCATTGACTCCTTCTGTTGTTACATCAGCCTGAAGTCAATATTTGAAATAAAATACTAATATCTAGCCCAAGACTCATCAATTTTGAACTTTTTATTTCTAACCATTGACTTCTTCTGGTAATAAGTCAGCCATACAATAGCCAATAATTGACATAGTGAACATATTTCAGTACTTGATCTTGAACTTTCTATACATACTCATTGAATACTTCTGATTTTACATCAGTCATTCAGAAGTCCATATTTGACCAAATGGACTCATATCGGGCCCAAGATTCATCGATTTTGAACTTTCTATTTCTAACAAATTGACTCCTTCTGGTGATAAATTAGCCATAGAGAAGCCAATATTTGACCCATTTGACAAGTTTCAGTCATGGATCTCGAAATTTCTATACCTACTCATTGACTGTTTCTGATATTATGTCAGTCATTCAGAAATCCATATTTGACCAAATGGACTAATATCGGGCCCAAGGGTTGTCGATTTTGAATTTTCTATTTCTGCCCACTGGACTCCTTTTAGTGATAGATCAGCCATGCAGTAGCCAATATTTGACATAGTGAACATAGTTCAATACTTGATCTTGAACTTTCTATACATACTCATTGACTACTTCTGATTTTACATCAGTCATTCAGAAGTCCATATTTGACCAAATGGACCTATATCGGGCCCAAGAGTCATCGATTTTGACCTTTCTATTTCTACCAAATTCACTCCGTTTGGTGATAAATTAGCCATAGAGAAGCCAATATTTGACCCATTTGACATGTTTCAGTCATGGATCTCGAAATTTCTATACCTACTCATTGACTCTTTCTGATATTATGTCAGTCATTCAGAAATCCATATTTGACCAAATGGACTAATATCGGGCCCAAGGGTTGTCGATTTTGAATTTTCTATTTCTGCCCACTGGACTCCTTTTGGTGATAGATCAGCCATGCAGTAGCCAATATTTGACATAGTGAACGTATTTCAGTACTTGATCTTGAACTTTCTATACATACTCATTGACTACTTCTGATTTTACATCAGTCATTCAGAAGTCCATATTTGACCAAATGTACCTATATCGGCCACAAGAGTCATCAATTTTGAACTTTTTATTTCTACCCAATTGACTCCTTCTGGTGATAAATTAGCCATAGAGAAGGCAATATTTGACCCATTTGACAAGTTTCAGTCATGGATCTCGAAATTTCTATACCTACTCATTGACTCTTTCTGATATTATGTCAGTCATTCAGAAATCCATATTTGACCAAATGGACAAATATAGGGCCCAAGGGTTGTCGATTTTGAATTTTCTATTTCTGCCCACTGGACTCCTTTTGGTGATAGATCAGCCAAAACTTAGCCAATATTTGACATAGTGAACATATTTCAGTACTTGATCTTGAACTTTCTATACATACTCATTGACTACTTCTGATTTTACATCAGTCATTCAGAAGTCCATATTTGACCAAATGGACTAATATCGGGCCCAAGGGTTGTCGATTTTGAATTTTCTATTTCTGCCCACTGGACTCCTTTTGGTGATAGATCAGCCATACAGTAGCCAATTTTTGACTTACTCAACATGTTTAAATCCTTGATCTTGATCTTTCTCTACATACTCATTGACTACTTCTGATTTTACATCAGTCATTCAGAAGTCCATATTTGACCAAATGGACCTATATCGGGCCCAAGAGTCATCGATTTTGAACTTTCTATTTCTACCAAATTCACTCCGTTTGGTGATAAATTAGCCATAGAGAAGCCAATATTTGACCCATTTGACATGTTTCAGTCATGGATCTCGAAATTTCTATACCTACTCATTGACTGTTTCTGATATTATGTCAGTCATTCAGAAATCCATATTTGACCAAATGGACTAATATCGGGCCCAAGGGTTGTCGATTTTGAATTTTCTATTTCTGCCCACTGGACTCCTTTTGGTGATAGATCAGCCATACAGTAGCCTATATTTGACATAGTGAACATATTTCAGCACTTGATCTTGAACTTTCTATACATACTCATTGACTACTTCTGATTTTACATCAGTCATTCAGAAGTCCATATTTGACCAAATGGACTTATATATGGACCAAGAGTGATCGATTTTGAACTTTCTATTTCTACCCAATTGACTCCTTCTGGTTATAAATTAGCCATAGAGAAGCCAATATGTGACCCATTTGACATGTTTCAGTCATGGATCTCGAAATTTCTATACCTACTCATTGACTCTTTCTGATATTATGTCAGTCATTCAGAAATCCATATTTGACCAAATGGACTAATATCGGGCCCAAGGGTTGTCGATTTTGAATTTTCTATTTCTGTCAACTGGACTCCTTTTGGTGATAGATCAGCCATACAGCAGCCAATTTTTGACTTACTCAAAATGTTTCACTCCTTGATCTTGATTTTTCTCTACATACTCATTGACTACTTCTGATTTTACATCAGTCATTCAGAAGTCCATATTTGACCAAATGGACTTATATCGGGCCCAAGAGTCATCGATTTTGAACTTTCTATTTCTACCCAATTGACTCCTTCTGGTGAAAAATTAGCCATAGAGAAGCCAATATTTGACCCATTGAACATGTTTCAGTCATGGATCTTGAAATTTCAAAAGGTACTCATTGACTCCTTCTGTTGTTACATCAGCCTGAAGTCAATATTTGAAATAAAATACTAATATCTAGCCCAAGACTCATCAATTTTGAACTTTTTATTTCTAACCATTGACTTCTTCTGGTAATAAGTCAGCCATACAATAGCCAATATTTGACATAGTGAACATATTTCAGTACTTGATCTTGAACTTTCTATACATACTCATTGAATACTTCTGATTTTACATCAGTCATTCAGAAGTCCATATTTGACCAAATGGACTCATATCGGGCCCAAGATTCATCGATTTTGAACTTTCTATTTCTAACAAATTGACTCCTTCTGGTGATAAATTAGCCATAGAGAAGCCAATATTTGACCCATTTGACAAGTTTCAGTCATGGATCTCGAAATTTCTATACCTACTCATTGACTGTTTCTGATATTATGTCAGTCATTCAGAAATCCATATTTGACCAAATGGACTAATATCGGGCCCAAGGGTTGTCGATTTTGAATTTTCTATTTCTGCCCACTGGACTCCTTTTAGTGATAGATCAGCCATGCAGTAGCCAATATTTGACATAGTGAACATAGTTCAATACTTGATCTTGAACTTTCTATACATACTCATTGACTACTTCTGATTTTACATCAGTCATTCAGAAGTCCATATTTGACCAAATGGACCTATATCGGGCCCAAGAGTCATCGATTTTGACCTTTCTATTTCTACCAAATTCACTCCGTTTGGTGATAAATTAGCCATAGAGAAGCCAATATTTGACCCATTTGACAAGTTTCAGTCATGGATCTCGAAATTTCTATACCTACTCATTGACTCTTTCTGATATTATGTCAGTCATTCAGAAATCCATATTTGACCAAATGGACAAATATAGGGCCCAAGGGTTGTCGATTTTGAATTTTCTATTTCTGCCCACTGGACTCCTTTTGGTGATAGATCAGCCAAAACTTAGCCAATATTTGACATAGTGAACATATTTCAGTACTTGATCTTGAACTTTCTATACATACTCATTGACTACTTCTGATTTTACATCAGTCATTCAGAAGTCCATATTTGACCAAATGGACTAATATCGGGCCCAAGGGTTGTCGATTTTGAATTTTCTATTTCTGCCCACTGGACTCCTTTTGGTGATAGATCAGCCATACAGTAGCCAATTTTTGACTTACTCAACATGTTTAAATCCTTGATCTTGATCTTTCTCTACATACTCATTGACTACTTCTGATTTTACATCAGTCATTCAGAAGTCCATATTTGACCAAATGGACCTATATCGGGCCCAAGAGTCATCGATTTTGAACTTTCTATTTCTACCAAATTCACTCCGTTTGGTGATAAATTAGCCATAGAGAAGCCAATATTTGACCCATTTGACATGTTTCAGTCATGGATCTCGAAATTTCTATACCTACTCATTGACTGTTTCTGATATTATGTCAGTCATTCAGAAATCCATATTTGACCAAATGGACTAATATCGGGCCCAAGGGTTGTCGATTTTGAATTTTCTATTTCTGCCCACTGGACTCCTTTTGGTGATAGATCAGCCATGCAGTAGCCAATATTTGACATAGTGAACGTATTTCAGTACTTGATCTTGAACTTTCTATACATACTCATTGACTACTTCTGATTTTACATCAGTCATTCAGAAGTCCATATTTGACGAAATGTACCTATATCGGCCACAAGAGTCATCAATTTTGAACTTTCTATTTCTACCCAATTGACTCCTTCTGGTGATAAATTAGCCATAGAGAAGGCAATATTTGACCCATTTGACAAGTTTCAGTCATGGATCTCGAAATTTCTATACCTACTCATTGACTCTTTCTGATATTATGTCAGTCATTCAGAAATCCATATTTGACCAAATGGACAAATATAGGGCCCAATGGTTGTCGATTTTGAATTTTCTATTTCTGCCCACTGGACTCCTTTTGGTGATAGATCAGCCAAAACTTAGCCAATATTTGACATAGTGAACATATTTCAGTACTTGATCTTGAACTTTCTATACATACTCATTGACTACTTCTGATTTTACATCAGTCATTCAGAAGTCCATATTTGACCAAATGGACTAATATCGGGCCCAAGGGTTGTCGATTTTGAATTTTCTATTTCTGCCCACTGGACTCCTTTTGGTGATAGATCAGCCATACAGTAGCCTATATTTGACATAGTGAACATATTTCAGCACTTGATCTTGAACTTTCTATACATACTCATTGACTACTTCTGATTTTACATCAGTCATTCAGAAGTCCATATTTGACCAAATGGACTTATATATGGACCAAGAGTGATCGATTTTGAACTTTCTATTTCTACCCAATTGACTCCTTCTGGTTATAAATTAGCCATAGAGAAGCCAATATGTGACCCATTTGACATGTTTCAGTCATGGATCTCGAAATTTCTATACCTACTCATTGACTCTTTCTGATATTATGTCAGTCATTCAGAAATCCATATTTGACCAAATGGACTAATATCGGGCCCAAGGGTTGTCGATTTTGAATTTTCTATTTCTGTCAACTGGACTCCTTTTGGTGATAGATCAGCCATACAGCAGCCAATTTTTGACTTACTCAAAATGTTTCACTCCTTGATCTTGATTTTTCTCTACATACTCATTGACTACTTCTGATTTTACATCAGTCATTCAGAAGTCCATATTTGACCAAATGGACTTATATCGGGCCCAAGAGTCATCGATTTTAAACTTTCTATTTCTACCCAATTGACTCCTTCTGGTGAAAAATTAGCCATAGAGAAGCCAATATTTGACCCATTGAACATGTTTCAGTCATGGATCTTGAAATTTCAAAAGGTACTCATTGACTCCTTCTGTTGTTACATCAGCCTGAAGTCAATATTTGAAATAAAATACTAATATCTAGCCCAAGACTCATCAATTTTGAACTTTTTATTTCTAACCATTGACTTCTTCTGGTAATAAGTCAGCCATACAATAGCCAATATTTGACATAGTGAACATATTTCAGTACTTGATCTTGAACTTTCTATACATACTCATTGAATACTTCTGATTTTACATCAGTCATTCAGAAGTCCATATTTGACCAAATGGACTCATATCGGGCCCAAGATTCATCGATTTTGAACTTTCTATTTCTAACAAATTGACTCCTTCTGGTGATAAATTAGCCATAGAGAAGCCAATATTTGACCCATTTGACAAGTTTCAGTCATGGATCTCGAAATTTCTATACCTACTCATTGACTGTTTCTGATATTATGTCAGTCATTCAGAAATCCATATTTGACCAAATGGACTAATATCGGGCCCAAGGGTTGTCGATTTTGAATTTTCTATTTCTGCCCACTGGACTCCTTTTAGTGATAGATCAGCCATGCAGTAGCCAATATTTGACATAGTGAACATAGTTCAATACTTGATCTTGAACTTTCTATACATACTCATTGACTACTTCTGATTTTACATCAGTCATTCAGAAGTCCATATTTGACCAAATGGACCTATATCGGGCCCAAGAGTCATCGATTTTGACCTTTCTATTTCTACCAAATTCACTCCGTTTGGTGATAAATTAGCCATAGAGAAGCCAATATTTGACCCATTTGACATGTTTCAGTCATGGATCTCGAAATTTCTATACCTACTCATTGACTCTTTCTGATATTATGTCAGTCATTCAGAAATCCATATTTGACCAAATGGACAAATATAGGGCCCAAGGGTTGTCGATTTTGAATTTTCTATTTCTGCCCACTGGACTCCTTTTGGTGATAGATCAGCCAAAACTTAGCCAATATTTGACATAGTGAACATATTTCAGTACTTGATCTTGAACTTTCTATACATACTCATTGACTACTTCTGATTTTACATCAGTCATTCAGAAGTCCATATTTGACCAAATGGACTAATATCGGGCCCAAGGGTTGTCGATTTTGAATTTTCTATTTCTGCCCACTGGACTCCTTTTGGTGATAGATCAGCCATACAGTAGCCAATATTTGACATAGTGAACATATTTCAGTACTTGATCTTGAACTTTCCATACATACTCATTGACTACTTCTGATTTTACATCAGTCATTCAAAAGTCCATATTTGACCAAATTGACCTATATTGGGCCCAAGAGTCATCGATTTTTAACTTTCTATTTCTACCCAATTGACTCCTTCTGGTGATAAATTAGCCATAGAGAATGCAATATTTGACCCATTTGACAAGTTTCAGTCATGGATCTCGAAATTTCTATACCTACTCATTGACTCTTTCTGATATTATGTCAGTCATTCAGAAATCCATATTTGACCAAATGGACTAATATCGGGTCCAAGTGTTGTCAATTTTGAATTTTCTATTTCCGCCCACTGGACTCCTTTTGGTGATAGATCAGCCATACAGTAGCCAATATTTGACATAGTGAACATATTTCAGTACTTTATCTTGAACTTTCTATACAGTCTCATTGACTACTTCTGATTTTACATCAGTCATTCAGAAGTCCATTTTTGACCAAATGGACCTATATCGGGCCCAAGAGTCATCGATTTTGAACTTTTTATTTCTACCCAATTGACTCCTTCTGGTGATAAATTAGCCATAGAGAAGCCAAAATTTGACCCATTTGACATGTTTCAGTCATGGTTCTCGAAATTTCTATACCTACTCATTGACTCTTTCTGATGTTATGTGAGTCATTCAGAAATCCGTATTTGACCAAATGGACTAATATCGGGCCCAAGGGTTGTCGATTTTGAATTTTCTATTTCTGTTCACTGGACTCCTTTTGGTGATAGATCAGCCATACAGCAGCCAATTTTTGACTTACTCAAAATGTTTCACTCCTTGATCTTGATTTTTCTCTACATACTCATTGACTACTTCTGATTTTACATCAGTCATTCAGAAGTCCATATTTGACCAAATGGACTTATATCGGGCCCAAGAGTCATCGATTTTGAACTTTCTATTTCTACCCAATTGACTCCTTCTGGTGAAAAATTAGCCATAGAGAAGCCAATATTTGACCCATTGAACATGTTTCAGTCATGGATCTTGAAATTTCAAAAGGTACTCATTGACTCCTTCTGTTGTTACATCAGCCTGAAGTCAATATTTGAAATAAAATACTAATATCTAGCCCAAGACTCATCAATTTTGAACTTTTTATTTCTAACCATTGACTTCTTCTGGTAATAAGTCAGCCATACAATAGCCAATATTTGACATAGTGAACATATTTCAGTACTTGATCTTGAACTTTCTATACATACTCATTGAATACTTCTGATTTTACATCAGTCATTCAGAAGTCCATATTTGACCAAATGGACTCATATCGGGCCCAAGATTCATCGATTTTGAACTTTCTATTTCTAACAAATTGACTCCTTCTGGTGATAAATTAGCCATAGAGAAGCCAATATTTGACCCATTTGACAAGTTTCAGTCATGGATCTCGAAATTTCTATACCTACTCATTGACTGTTTCTGATATTATGTCAGTCATTCAGAAATCCATATTTGACCAAATGGACTAATATCGGGCCCAAGGGTTGTCGATTTTGAATTTTCTATTTCTGCCCACTGGACTCCTTTTAGTGATAGATCAGCCATGCAGTAGCCAATATTTGACATAGTGAACATAGTTCAATACTTGATCTTGAACTTTCTATACATACTCATTGACTACTTCTGATTTTACATCAGTCATTCAGAAGTCCATATTTGACCAAATGGACCTATATCGGGCCCAAGAGTCATCGATTTTGACCTTTCTATTTCTACCAAATTCACTCCGTTTGGTGATAAATTAGCCATAGAGAAGCCAATATTTGACCCATTTGACATGTTTCAGTCATGGATCTCGAAATTTCTATACCTACTCATTGACTCTTTCTGATATTATGTCAGTCATTCAGAAATCCATATTTGACCAAATGGACTAATATCGGGCCCAAGGGTTGTCGATTTTGAATTTTCTATTTCTGCCCACTGGACTCCTTTTGGTGATAGATCAGCCATGCAGTAGCCAATATTTGACATAGTGAACGTATTTCAGTACTTGATCTTGAACTTTCTATACATACTCATTGACTACTTCTGATTTTACATCAGTCATTCAGAAGTCCATATTTGACCAAATGTACCTATATCGGCCACAAGAGTCATCAATTTTGAACTTTTTATTTCTACCCAATTGACTCCTTCTGGTGATAAATTAGCCATAGAGAAGGCAATATTTGACCCATTTGACAAGTTTCAGTCATGGATCTCGAAATTTCTATACCTACTCATTGACTCTTTCTGATATTATGTCAGTCATTCAGAAATCCATATTTGACCAAATGGACAAATATAGGGCCCAAGGGTTGTCGATTTTGAATTTTCTATTTCTGCCCACTGGACTCCTTTTGGTGATAGATCAGCCAAAACTTAGCCAATATTTGACATAGTGAACATATTTCAGTACTTGATCTTGAACTTTCTATACATACTCATTGACTACTTCTGATTTTACATCAGTCATTCAGAAGTCCATATTTGACCAAATGGACTAATATCGGGCCCAAGGGTTGTCGATTTTGAATTTTCTATTTCTGCCCACTGGACTCCTTTTGGTGATAGATCAGCCATACAGTAGCCAATATTTGACATAGTGAACATATTTCAGTACTTGATCTTGAACTTTCCATACATACTCATTGACTACTTCTGATTTTACATCAGTCATTCAGAAGTCCATATTTGACCAAATTGACCTATATTGGGCCCAAGAGTCATCGATTTTTAACTTTCTATTTCTACCCAATTGACTCCTTCTGGTGATAAATTAGCCATAGAGAATGCAATATTTGACCCATTTGACAAGTTTCAGTCATGGATCTCGAAATTTCTATACCTACTCATTGACTCTTTCTGATATTATGTCAGTCATTCAGAAATCCATATTTGACCAAATGGACTAATATCGGGTCCAAGTGTTGTCAATATTGAATTTTCTATTTCCGCCCACTGGACTCCTTTTGGTGATAGATCAGCCATACAGTAGCCAATATTTGACATAGTGAACATATTTCAGTACTTTATCTTTAACTTTCTATACAGTCTCATTGACTACTTCTGATTTTACATCAGTCATTCAGAAGTCCATTTTTGACCAAATGGACTAATATCGGGCCCAAGGGTTGTCGATTTTGAATTTTCTATTTCTGCCCACTGGACTCCTTTTGGTGATAGATCAGCCAAAACTTAGCCAATATTTGACATAGTGAACATATTTCAGTACTTGATCTTGAACTTTCTATACATACTCATTGACTACTTCTGATTTTACATCAGTCATTCAGAAGTCCATATTTGACCAAATGTACCTATATCGGCCACAAGAGTCATCAATTTTGAACTTTTTATTTCTACCCAATTGACTCCTTCTGGTGATAAATTAGCCATAGAGAAGGCAATATTTGACCCATTTGACAAGTTTCAGTCATGGATCTCGAAATTTCTATACCTACTCATTGACTCTTTCTGATATTATGTCAGTCATTCAGAAATCCATATTTGACCAAATGGACAAATATAGGGCCCAAGGGTTGTCGATTTTGAATTTTCTATTTCTGCCCACTGGACTCCTTTTGGTGATAGATCAGCCAAAACTTAGCCAATATTTGACATAGTGAACATATTTCAGTACTTGATCTTGAACTTTCTATACATACTCATTGACTACTTCTGATTTTACATCAGTCATTCAGAAGTCCATATTTGACCAAATGGACTAATATCGGGCCCAAGGGTTGTCGATTTTGAATTTTCTATTTCTGCCCACTGGACTCCTTTTGGTGATAGATCAGCCATACAGTAGCCAATATTTGACATAGTGAACATATTTCAGTACTTTATCTTTAACTTTCTATACAGTCTCATTGACTACTTCTGATTTTACATCAGTCATTCAGAAGTCCATTTTTGACCAAATGGACCTATATCGGGCCCAAGAGTCATCGATTTTGAACTTTTTATTTCTACCCAATTGACTCCTTCTGGTGATAAATTAGCCATAGAGAAGCCAAAATTTGACCCATTTGACATGTTTCAGTCATGGTTCTCGAAATTTCTATACCTACTCATTGACTCTTTCTGATGTTATGTGAGTCATTCAGAAATCCGTATTTGACCAAATGGACTAATATCGGGCCCAAGGGTTGTCGATTTTGAATTTTCTATTTCTGTTCACTGGACTCCTTTTGGTGATAGATCAGCCATACAGTAGCCAATTTTTGACTTACTCAACATGTTTAAATCCTTGATCTTGATCTTTCTCTACATACTCATTGACTACTTCTGATTTTACATCAGTCATTCAGAAGTCCATATTTGACCAAATGGACCTATATCGGGCCCAAGAGTCATCGATTTTGAACTTTCTATTTCTACCAAATTCACTCCGTTTGGTGATAAATTAGCCATAGAGAAGCCAATATTTGACCCATTTGACATGTTTCAGTCATGGATCTCGAAATTTCTATACCTACTCATTGACTGTTTCTGATATTATGTCAGTCATTCAGAAATCCATATTTGACCAAATGGACTAATATCGGGCCCAAGGGTTGTCGATTTTGAATTTTCTATTTCTGCCCACTGGACTCCTTTTGGTGATAGATCAGCCATGCAGTAGCCAATATTTGACATAGTGAACGTATTTCAGTACTTGATCTTGAACTTTCTATACATACTCATTGACTACTTCTGATTTTACATCAGTCATTCAGAAGTCCATATTTGACCAAATGTACCTATATCGGCCACAAGAGTCATCAATTTTGAACTTTCTATTTCTACCCAATTGACTCCTTCTGGTGATAAATTAGCCATAGAGAAGGCAATATTTGACCCATTTGACAAGTTTCAGTCATGGATCTCGAAATTTCTATACCTACTCATTGACTCTTTCTGATATTATGTCAGTCATTCAGAAATCCATATTTGACCAAATGGACAAATATAGGGCCCAATGGTTGTCGATTTTGAATTTTCTATTTCTGCCCACTGGACTCCTTTTGGTGATAGATCAGCCAAAACTTAGCCAATATTTGACATAGTGAACATATTTCAGTACTTGATCTTGAACTTTCTATACATACTCATTGACTACTTCTGATTTTATATCAGTCATTCAGAAGTCCATATTTGACCAAATGGACTAATATCGGGCCCAAGGGTTGTCGATTTTGAATTTTCTATTTCTGCCCACTGGACTCCTTTTGGTGATAGATCAGCCATACAGTAGCCTATATTTGACATAGTGAACATATTTCAGCACTTGATCTTGAACTTTCTATACATACTCATTGACTACTTCTGATTTTACATCAGTCATTCAGAAGTCCATATTTGACCAAATGGACTTATATATGGACCAAGAGTCATCGATTTTGAACTTTCTATTTCTACCCAATTGACTCCTTCTGGTTATAAATTAGCCATAGAGAAGCCAATATGTGACCCATTTGACATGTTTCAGTCATGGATCTCGAAATTTCTATACCTACTCATTGACTCTTTCTGATATTATGTCAGTCATTCAGAAATCCATATTTGACCAAATGGACTAATATCGGGCCCAAGGGTTGTCGATTTTGAATTTTCTATTTCTGTCCACTGGACT
This sequence comes from Zacco platypus, assembly GCA_038088235.1. Taxonomy (NCBI): domain Eukaryota; kingdom Metazoa; phylum Chordata; class Actinopteri; order Cypriniformes; family Xenocyprididae; genus Zacco; species Zacco platypus. The sequence goes on along the minus strand of CM076083.1, from coordinate 37,821,694 downwards.
CCTTTTGGTGATAGATCAGCCATACAGCAGCCAATTTTTGACTTACTCAAAATGTTTCACTCCTTGATCTTGATTTTTCTCTACATACTCATTGACTACTTCTGATTTTACATCAGTCATTCAGAAGTCCATATTTGACCAAATGGACTTATATCGGGCCCAAGAGTCATCGATTTTGAACTTTCTATTTCTACCCAATTGACTCCTTCTGGTGAAAAATTAGCCATAGAGAAGCCAATATTTGACCCATTGAACATGTTTCAGTCATGGATCTTGAAATTTCAAAAGGTACTCATTGACTCCTTCTGTTGTTACATCAGCCTGAAGTGAATATTTGAAATAAAATACTAATATCTAGCCCAAGACTCATCAATTTTGAACTTTTTATTTCTAACCATTGACTTCTTCTGGTAATAAGTCAGCCATACAATAGCCAATATTTGACATAGTGAACATATTTCAGTACTTGATCTTGAACTTTCTATACATACTCATTGAATACTTCTGATTTTACATCAGTCATTCAGAAGTCCATATTTGACCAAATGGACTCATATCGGGCCCAAGATTCATCGATTTTGAACTTTCTATTTCTAACAAATTGACTCCTTCTGGTGATAAATTAGCCATAGAGAAGCCAATATTTGACCCATTTGACAAGTTTCAGTCATGGATCTCGAAATTTCTATACCTACTCATTGACTGTTTCTGATATTATGTCAGTCATTCAGAAATCCATATTTGACCAAATGGACTAATATCGGGCCCAAGGGTTGTCGATTTTGAATTTTCTATTTCTGCCCACTGGACTCCTTTTAGTGATAGATCAGCCATGCAGTAGCCAATATTTGACATAGTGAACATAGTTCAATACTTGATCTTGAACTTTCTATACATACTCATTGACTACTTCTGATTTTACATCAGTCATTCAGAAGTCCATATTTGACCAAATGGACCTATATCGGGCCCAAGAGTCATCGATTTTGACCTTTCTATTTCTACCAAATTCACTCCGTTTGGTGATAAATTAGCCATAGAGAAGCCAATATTTGACCCATTTGACATGTTTCAGTCATGGATCTCGAAATTTCTATACCTACTCATTGACTCTTTCTGATATTATGTCAGTCATTCAGAAATCCATATTTGACCAAATGGACAAATATAGGGCCCAAGGGTTGTCGATTTTGAATTTTCTATTTCTGCCCACTGGACTCCTTTTGGTGATAGATCAGCCAAAACTTAGCCAATATTTGACATAGTGAACATATTTCAGTACTTGATCTTGAACTTTCTATACATACTCATTGACTACTTCTGATTTTACATCAGTCATTCAGAAGTCCATATTTGACCAAATGGACTAATATCGGGCCCAAGGGTTGTCGATTTTGAATTTTCTATTTCTGCCCACTGGACTCCTTTTGGTGATAGATCAGCCATACAGTAGCCAATATTTGACATAGTGAACATATTTCAGTACTTGATCTTGAACTTTCCATACATACTCATTGACTACTTCTGATTTTACATCAGTCATTCAAAAGTCCATATTTGACCAAATTGACCTATATTGGGCCCAAGAGTCATCGATTTTTAACTTTCTATTTCTACCCAATTGACTCCTTCTGGTGATAAATTAGCCATAGAGAATGCAATATTTGACCCATTTGACAAGTTTCAGTCATGGATCTCGAAATTTCTATACCTACTCATTGACTGTTTCTGATGTTATGTGAGTCATTCAGAAATCCGTATTTGACCAAATGGACTAATATCGGGCCCAAGGGTTGTCGATTTTGAATTTTCTATTTCTGTTCACTGGACTCCTTTTGGTGATAGATCAGCCATACAGTAGCCAATTTTTGACTTACTCAACATGTTTAAATCCTTGATCTTGATCTTTCTCTACATACTCATTGACTACTTCTGATTTTACATCAGTCATTCAGAAGTCCATATTTGACCAAATGGACCTATATCGGGCCCAAGAGTCATCGATTTTGAACTTTCTATTTCTACCAAATTCACTCCGTTTGGTGATAAATTAGCCATAGAGAAGCCAATATTTGACCCATTTGACATGTTTCAGTCATGGATCTCGAAATTTCTATACCTACTCATTGACTGTTTCTGATATTATGTCAGTCATTCAGAAATCCATATTTGACCAAATGGACTAATATCGGGCCCAAGGGTTGTCGATTTTGAATTTTCTATTTCTGCCCACTGGACTCCTTTTGGTGATAGATCAGCCATGCAGTAGCCAATATTTGACATAGTGAACGTATTTCAGTACTTGATCTTGAACTTTCTATACATACTCATTGACTACTTCTGATTTTACATCAGTCATTCAGAAGTCCATATTTGACCAAATGTACCTATATCGGCCACAAGAGTCATCAATTTTGAACTTTCTATTTCTACCCAATTGACTCCTTCTGGTGATAAATTAGCCATAGAGAAGGCAATATTTGACCCATTTGACAAGTTTCAGTCATGGATCTCGAAATTTCTATACCTACTCATTGACTCTTTCTGATATTATGTCAGTCATTCAGAAATCCATATTTGACCAAATGGACAAATATAGGGCCCAATGGTTGTCGATTTTGAATTTTCTATTTCTGCCCACTGGACACCTTTTGGTGATAGATCAGCCAAAACTTAGCCAATATTTGACATAGTGAACATATTTCAGTACTTGATCTTGAACTTTCTATACATACTCATTGACTACTTCTGATTTTACATCAGTCATTCAGAAGTCCATATTTGACCAAATGGACTAATATCGGGCCCAAGGGTTGTCGATTTTGAATTTTCTATTTCTGCCCACTGGACTCCTTTTGGTGATAGATCAGCCATACAGTAGCCTATATTTGACATAGTGAACATATTTCAGCACTTGATCTTGAACTTTCTATACATACTCATTGACTACTTCTGATTTTACATCAGTCATTCAGAAGTCCATATTTGACCAAATGGACTTATATATGGACCAAGAGTCATCGATTTTGAACTTTCTATTTCTACCCAATTGACTCCTTCTGGTTATAAATTAGCCATAGAGAAGCCAATATGTGACCCATTTGACATGTTTCAGTCATGGATCTCGAAATTTCTATACCTACTCATTGACTCTTTCTGATATTATGTCAGTCATTCAGAAATCCATATTTGACCAAATGGACTAATATCGGGCCCAAGGGTTGTCGATTTTGAATTTTCTATTTCTGTCCACTGGACTCCTTTTGGTGATAGATCAGCCATACAGCAGCCAATTTTTGACTTACTCAAAATGTTTCACTACTTGATCTTGATTTTTCTCTACATACTCATTGACTACTTCTGATTTTACATCAGTCATTCAGAAGTCCATATTTGACCAAATGGACTTATATCGGGCCCAAGAGTCATCGATTTTGAACTTTCTATTTCTACCCAATTGACTCCTTCTGGTGAAAAATTAGCCATAGAGAAGCCAATATTTGACCCATTGAACATGTTTCAGTCATGGATCTTGAAATTTCAAAAGGTACTCATTGACTCCTTCTGTTGTTACATCAGCCTGAAGTGAATATTTGAAATAAAATACTAATATCTAGCCCAAGACTCATCAATTTTGAACTTTTTATTTCTAACCATTGACTTCTTCTGGTAATAAGTCAGCCATACAATAGCCAATATTTGACATAGTGAACATATTTCAGTACTTGATCTTGAACTTTCTATACATACTCATTGAATACTTCTGATTTTACATCAGTCATTCAGAAGTCCATATTTGACCAAATGGACTCATATCGGGCCCAAGATTCATCGATTTTGAACTTTCTATTTCTAACAAATTGACTCCTTCTGGTGATAAATTAGCCATAGAGAAGCCAATATTTGACCCATTTGACAAGTTTCAGTCATGGATCTCGAAATTTCTATACCTACTCATTGACTGTTTCTGATATTATGTCAGTCATTCAGAAATCCATATTTGACCAAATGGACTAATATCGGGCCCAAGGGTTGTCGATTTTGAATTTTCTATTTCTGCCCACTGGACTCCTTTTAGTGATAGATCAGCCATGCAGTAGCCAATATTTGACATAGTGAACATAGTTCAATACTTGATCTTGAACTTTCTATACATACTCATTGACTACTTCTGATTTTACATCAGTCATTCAGAAGTCCATATTTGACCAAATGGACCTATATCGGGCCCAAGAGTCATCGATTTTGACCTTTCTATTTCTACCAAATTCACTCCGTTTGGTGATAAATTAGCCATAGAGAAGCCAATATTTGACCCATTTGACATGTTTCAGTCATGGATCTCGAAATTTCTATACCTACTCATTGACTCTTTCTGATATTATGTCAGTCATTCAGAAATCCATATTTGACCAAATGGACAAATATAGGGCCCAAGGGTTGTCGATTTTGAATTTTCTATTTCTGCCCACTGGACTCCTTTTGGTGATAGATCAGCCAAAACTTAGCCAATATTTGACATAGTGAACATATTTCAGTACTTGATCTTGAACTTTCTATACATACTCATTGACTACTTCTGATTTTACATCAGTCATTCAGAAGTCCATATTTGACCAAATGGACTAATATCGGGCCCAAGGGTTGTCGATTTTGAATTTTCTATTTCTGCCCACTGGACTCCTTTTGGTGATAGATCAGCCATACAGTAGCCAATATTTGACATAGTGAACATATTTCAGTACTTGATCTTGAACTTTCCATACATACTCATTGACTACTTCTGATTTTACATCAGTCATTCAAAAGTCCATATTTGACCAAATTGACCTATATTGGGCCCAAGAGTCATCGATTTTTAACTTTCTATTTCTACCCAATTGACTCCTTCTGGTGATAAATTAGCCATAGAGAATGCAATATTTGACCCATTTGACAAGTTTCAGTCATGGATCTCGAAATTTCTATACCTACTCATTGACTCTTTCTGATATTATGTCAGTCATTCAGAAATCCATATTTGACCAAATGGACTAATATCGGGTCCAAGTGTTGTCAATTTTGAATTTTCTATTTCCGCCCACTGGACTCCTTTTGGTGATAGATCAGCCATACAGTAGCCAATATTTGACATAGTGAACATATTTCAGTACTTTATCTTGAACTTTCTATACAGTCTCATTGACTACTTCTGATTTTACATCAGTCATTCAGAAGTCCATTTTTGACCAAATGGACCTATATCGGGCCCAAGAGTCATCGATTTTGAACTTTTTATTTCTACCCAATTGACTCCTTCTGGTGATAAATTAGCCATAGAGAAGCCAAAATTTGACCCATTTGACATGTTTCAGTCATGGTTCTCGAAATTTCTATACCTACTCATTGACTCTTTCTGATGTTATGTGAGTCATTCAGAAATCCGTATTTGACCAAATGGACTAATATCGGGCCCAAGGGTTGTCGATTTTGAATTTTCTATTTCTGTTCACTGGACTCCTTTTGGTGATAGATCAGCCATACAGTAGCCAATTTTTGACTTACTCAACATGTTTAAATCCTTGATCTTGATCTTTCTCTACATACTCATTGACTACTTCTGATTTTACATCAGTCATTCAGAAGTCCATATTTGACCAAATGGACCTATATCGGGCCCAAGAGTCATCGATTTTGAACTTTCTATTTCTACCAAATTCACTCCGTTTGGTGATAAATTAGCCATAGAGAAGCCAATATTTGACCCATTTGACATGTTTCAGTCATGGATCTCGAAATTTCTATACCTACTCATTGACTCTTTCTGATATTATGTCAGTCATTCAGAAATCCATATTTGACCAAATGGACTAATATCGGGCCCAAGGGTTGTCGATTTTGAATTTTCTATTTCTGCCCACTGGACTCCTTTTGGTGATAGATCAGCCATGCAGTAGCCAATATTTGACATAGTGAACGTATTTCAGTACTTGATCTTGAACTTTCTATACATACTCATTGACTACTTCTGATTTTACATCAGTCATTCAGAAGTCCATATTTGACCAAATGTACCTATATCGGCCACAAGAGTCATCAATTTTGAACTTTCTTTTTCTACCCAATTGACTCCTTCTGGTGATAAATTAGCCATAGAGAAGGCAATATTTGACCCATTTGACAAGTTTCAGTCATGGATCTCGAAATTTCTATACCTACTCATTGACTCTTTCTGATATTATGTCAGTCATTCAGAAATCCATATTTGACCAAATGGACAAATATAGGGCCCAATGGTTGTCGATTTTGAATTGTCTATTTCTGCCCACTGGACTCCTTTTGGTGATAGATCAGCCAAAACTTAGCCAATATTTGACATAGTGAACATATTTCAGTACTTGATCTTGAACTTTCTATACATACTCATTGACTACTTCTGATTTTACATCAGTCATTCAAAAGTCCATATTTGACCAAATGGACTAATATCGGGCCAAAGGGTTGTCGATTTTGAATTTTCTATTTCTGCCCACTGGACTCCTTTTGGTGATAGATCAGCCATACAGTAGCCTATATTTGACATAGTGAACATATTTCAGCACTTGATCTTGAACTTTCTATACATACTCATTGACTACTTCTGATTTTACATCAGTCATTCAGAAGTCCATATTTGACCAAATGGACTTATATATGGACCAAGAGTCATCGATTTTGAACTTTCTATTTCTACCCAATTGACTCCTTCTGGTTATAAATTAGCCATAGAGAAGCCAATATTTGACCCATTTGACATGTTTCAGTCATGGATCTCGAAATTTCTATACCTACTCATTGACTCTTTCTGATATTATGTCAGTCATTCAGAAATCCATATTTGACCAAATGGACTAATATCGGGCCCAAGGGTTGTCGATTTTGAATTTTCTATTTCTGTCCACTGGACTCCTTTTGGTGATAGATCAGCCATACAGCAGCCAATTTTTGACTTACTCAAAATGTTTCACTCCTTGATCTTGATTTTTCTCTACATACTCATTGACTACTTCTGATTTTACATCAGTCATTCAGAAGTCCATATTTGACCAAATGGACTTATATCGGGCCCAAGAGTCATCGATTTTGAACTTTCTATTTCTACCCAATTGACTCCTTCTGGTGAAAAATTAGCCATAGAGAAGCCAATATTTGACCCATTGAACATGTTTCAGTCATGGATCTTGAAATTTCAAAAGGTACTCATTGACTCCTTCTGTTGTTACATCAGCCTGAAGTCAATATTTGAAATAAAATACTAATATCTAGCCCAAGACTCATCAATTTTGAACTTTTTATTTCTAACCATTGACTTCTTCTGGTAATAAGTCAGCCATACAATAGCCAATATTTGACATAGTGAACATATTTCAGTACTTGATCTTGAACTTTCTATACATACTCATTGAATACTTCTGATTTTACATCAGTCATTCAGAAGTCCATATTTGACCAAATGGACTCATATCGGGCCCAAGATTCATCGATTTTGAACTTTCTATTTCTAACAAATTGACTCCTTCTGGTGATAAATTAGCCATAGAGAAGCCAATATTTGACCCATTTGACAAGTTTCAGTCATGGATCTCGAAATTTCTATACCTACTCATTGACTGTTTCTGATATTATGTCAGTCATTCAGAAATCCATATTTGACCAAATGGACTAATATCGGGCCCAAGGGTTGTCGATTTTGAATTTTCTATTTCTGCCCACTGGACTCCTTTTAGTGATAGATCAGCCATGCAGTAGCCAATATTTGACATAGTGAACATAGTTCAATACTTGATCTTGAACTTTCTATACATACTCATTGACTACTTCTGATTTTACATCAGTCATTCAGAAGTCCATATTTGACCAAATGGACCTATATCGGGCCCAAGAGTCATCGATTTTGACCTTTCTATTTCTACCAAATTCACTCCGTTTGGTGATAAATTAGCCATAGAGAAGCCAATATTTGACCCATTTGACATGTTTCAGTCATGGATCTCGAAATTTCTATACCTACTCATTGACTCTTTCTGATATTATGTCAGTCATTCAGAAATCCATATTTGACCAAATGGACTAATATCGGGCCCAAGGGTTGTCGATTTTGAATTTTCTATTTCTGCCCACTGGACTCCTTTTGGTGATAGATCAGCCATGCATTAGCCAATATTTGACATAGTGAACGTATTTCAGTACTTGATCTTGAACTTTCTATACATACTCATTGACTACTTCTGATTTTACATCAGTCATTCAGAAGTCCATATTTGACCAAATGTACCTATATCGGCCACAAGAGTCATCAATTTTGAACTTTTTATTTCTACCCAATTGACCTCTTCTGGTGATAAATTAGCCATAGAGAAGGCAATATTTGACCCATTTGACAAGTTTCAGTCATGGATCTCGAAATTTCTATACCTACTCATTGACTCTTTCTGATATTATGTCAGTCATTCAGAAATCCATATTTGACCAAATGGACAAATATAGGGCCCAAGGGTTGTCGATTTTGAATTTTCTATTTCTGCCCACTGGACTCCTTTTGGTGATAGATCAGCCAAAACTTAGCCAATATTTGACATAGTGAACATATTTCAGTACTTGATCTTGAACTTTCTATACATACTCATTGACTACTTCTGATTTTACATCAGTCATTCAGAAGTCCATATTTGACCAAATGGACTAATATCGGGCCCAAGGGTTGTCGATTTTGAATTTTCTATTTCTGCCCACTGGACTCCTTTTGGTGATAGATCAGCCATACAGTAGCCAATATTTGACATAGTGAACATATTTCAGTACTTGATCTTGAACTTTCCATACATACTCATTGACTACTTCTGATTTTACATCAGTCATTCAGAAGTCCATATTTGACCAAATTGACCTATATTGGGCCCAAGAGTCATCGATTTTTAACTTTCTATTTCTACCCAATTGACTCCTTCTGGTGATAAATTAGCCATAGAGAATGCAATATTTGACCCATTTGACAAGTTTCAGTCATGGATCTCGAAATTTCTATACCTACTCATTGACTCTTTCTGATATTATGTCAGTCATTCAGAAATCCATATTTGACCAAATGGACTAATATCGGGTCCAAGTGTTGTCAATATTGAATTTTCTATTTCCGCCCACTGGACTCCTTTTGGTGATAGATCAGCCATACAGTAGCCAATATTTGACATAGTGAACATATTTCAGTACTTTATCTTTAACTTTCTATACAGTCTCATTGACTACTTCTGATTTTACATCAGTCATTCAGAAGTCCATTTTTGACCAAATGGACCTATATCGGGCCCAAGAGTCATCGATTTTGAACTTTTTATTTCTACCCAATTGACTCCTTCTGGTGATAAATTAGCCATAGAGAAGCCAAAATTTGACCCATTTGACATGTTTCAGTCATGGTTCTCGAAATTTCTATACCTACTCATTGACTCTTTCTGATGTTATGTGAGTCATTCAGAAATCCGTATTTGACCAAATGGACTAATATCGGGCCCAAGGGTTGTCGATTTTGAATTTTCTATTTCTGTTCACTGGACTCCTTTTGGTGATAGATCAGCCATACAGTAGCCAATTTTTGACTTACTCAACATGTTTAAATCCTTGATCTTGATCTTTCTCTACATACTCATTGACTACTTCTGATTTTACATCAGTCATTCAGAAGTCCATATTTGACCAAATGGACCTATATCGGGCCCAAGAGTCATCGATTTTGAACTTTCTATTTCTACCAAATTCACTCCGTTTGGTGATAAATTAGCCATAGAGAAGCCAATATTTGACCCATTTGACATGTTTCAGTCATGGATCTCGAAATTTCTATACCTACTCATTGACTGTTTCTGATATTATGTCAGTCATTCAGAAATCCATATTTGACCAAATGGACTAATATCGGGCCCAAGGGTTGTCGATTTTGAATTTTCTATTTCTGCCCACTGGACTCCTTTTGGTGATAGATCAGCCATGCAGTAGCCAATATTTGACATAGTGAACGTATTTCAGTACTTGATCTTGAACTTTCTATACATACTCATTGACTACTTCTGATTTTACATCAGTCATTCAGAAGTCCATATTTGACCAAATGTACCTATATCGGCCACAAGAGTCATCAATTTTGAACTTTCTATTTCTACCCAATTGACTCCTTCTGGTGATAAATTAGCCATAGAGAAGGCAATATTTGACCCATTTGACAAGTTTCAGTCATGGATCTCGAAATTTCTATACCTACTCATTGACTCTTTCTGATATTATGTCAGTCATTCAGAAATCCATATTTGACCAAATGGACAAATATAGGGCCCAATGGTTGTCGATTTTGAATTTTCTATTTCTGCCCACTGGACTCCTTTTGGTGATAGATCAGCCAAAACTTAGCCAATATTTGACATAGTGAACATATTTCAGTACTTGATCTTGAACTTTCTATACATACTCATTGACTACTTCTGATTTTACATCAGTCATTCAGAAGTCCATATTTGACCAAATGGACTAATATCGGGCCCAAGGGTTGTCGATTTTGAATTTTCTATTTCTGCCCACTGGACTCCTTTTGGTGATAGATCAGCCATACAGTAGCCTATATTTGACATAGTGAACATATTTCAGCACTTGATCTTGAACTTTCTATACATACTCATTGACTACTTCTGATTTTACATCAGTCATTCAGAAGTCCATATTTGACCAAATGGACTTATATATGGACCAAGAGTCATCGATTTTGAACTTTCTATTTCTACCCAATTGACTCCTTCTGGTTATAAATTAGCCATAGAGAAGCCAATATGTGACCCATTTGACATGTTTCAGTCATGGATCTCGAAATTTCTATACCTACTCATTGACTCTTTCTGATATTATGTCAGTCATTCAGAAATCCATATTTGACCAAATGGACTAATATCGGGCCCAAGGGTTGTCGATTTTGAATTTTCTATTTCTGTCCACTGGACTCCTTTTGGTGATAGATCAGCCATACAGCAGCCAATTTTTGACTTACTCAAAATGTTTCACTCCTTGATCTTGATTTTTCTCTACATACTCATTGACTACTTCTGATTTTACATCAGTCATTCAGAAGTCCATATTTGACCAAATGGACTTATATCGGGCCCAAGAGTCATCGATTTTGAACTTTCTATTTCTACCCAATTGACTCCTTCTGGTGAAAAATTAGCCATAGAGAAGCCAATATTTGACCCATTGAACATGTTTCAGTCATGGATCTTGAAATTTCAAAAGGTACTCATTGACTCCTTCTGTTGTTACATCAGCCTGAAGTCAATATTTGAAATAAAATACTAATATCTAGCCCAAGACTCATCAATTTTGAACTTTTTATTTCTAACCATTGACTTCTTCTGGTAATAAATCAGCCATACAATAGCCAATATTTGACATAGTGAACATATTTCAGTACTTGATCTTGAACTTTCTATACATACTCATTGACTACTTCTGATTTTACATCAGTCATTCAGAAGTCCATATTTGACCAAATGGACTAATATCGGGCCCAAGGGTTGTCGATTTTGAATTTTCTATTTCTGCCCACTGGACTCCTTTTGGTGATAGATCAGCCATGCAGTAGCCAATATTTGACATAGTGAACGTATTTCAGTACTTGATCTTGAACTTTCTATACATACTCATTGACTACTTCTGATTTTACATCAGTCATTCAGAAGTCCATATTTGACCAAATGGACCTATATCGGGCCCAAGAGTCATCGATTTTGACCTTTCTATTTCTACCAAATTCACTCCGTTTGGTGATAAATTAGCCATAGAGAAGCCAATATTTGACCCATTTGACATGTTTCAGTCATGGATCTCGAAATTTCTATACCTACTCATTGACTCTTTCTGATATTATGTCAGTCATTCAGAAATCCATATTTGACCAAATGGACTAATATCGGGCCCAAGGGTTGTCGATTTTGAATTTTCTATTTCTGCCCACTGGACTCCTTTTGGTGATAGATCAGCCATGCAGTAGCCAATATTTGACATAGTGAACGTATTTCAGTACTTGATCTTGAACTTTCTATACATACTCATTGACTACTTCTGATTTTACATCAGTCATTCAGAAGTCCATATTTGACCAAATGTACCTATATCGGCCACAAGAGTCATCAATTTTGAACTTTTTATTTCTACCCAATTGACTCCTTCTGGTGATAAATTAGCCATAGAGAAGGCAATATTTGACCCATTTGACAAGTTTCAGTCATGGATCTCGAAATTTCTATACCTACTCATTGACTCTTTCTGATATTATGTCAGTCATTCAGAAATCCATATTTGACCAAATGGACAAATATAGGGCCCAAGGGTTGTCGATTTTGAATTTTCTATTTCTGCCCACTGGACTCCTTTTGGTGATAGATCAGCCAAAACTTAGCCAATATTTGACATAGTGAACATATTTCAGTACTTGATCTTGAACTTTCTATACATACTCATTGACTACTTCTGATTTTACATCAGTCATTCAGAAGTCCATATTTGACCAAATGGACTTATATCGGGCCCAAGAGTCATCGATTTTGAACTTTCTATTTCTACCCAATTGACTCCTTCTGGTGAAAAATTAGCCATAGAGAAGCCAATATTTGACCCATTGAACATGTTTCAGTCATGGATCTTGAAATTTCAAAAGGTACTCATTGACTCCTTCTGTTGTTACATCAGCCTGAAGTCAATATTTGAAATAAAATACTAATATCTAGCCCAAGACTCATCAATTTTGAACTTTTTATTTCTAACCATTGACTTCTTCTGGTAATAAATCAGCCATACAATAGCCAATATTTGACATAGTGAACATATTTCAGTACTTGATCTTGAACTTTCTATACATACTCATTGACTACTTCTGATTTTACATCAGTCATTCAGAAGTCCATATTTGACCAAATGGACTAATATCGGGCCCAAGGGTTGTCGATTTTGAATTTTCTATTTCTGCCCACTGGACTCCTTTTGGTGATAGATCAGCCATGCAGTAGCCAATATTTGACATAGTGAACGTATTTCAGTACTTGATCTTGAACTTTCTATACATACTCATTGACTACTTCTGATTTTACATCAGTCATTCAGAAGTCCATATTTGACCAAATGGACCTATATCGGGCCCAAGAGTCATCGATTTTGACCTTTCTATTTCTACCAAATTCACTCCGTTTGGTGATAAATTAGCCATAGAGAAGCCAATATTTGACCCATTTGACATGTTTCAGTCATGGATCTCGAAATTTCTATACCTACTCATTGACTCTTTCTGATATTATGTCAGTCATTCAGAAATCCATATTTGACCAAATGGACTAATATCGGGCCCAAGGGTTGTCGATTTTGAATTTTCTATTTCTGCCCACTGGACTCCTTTTGGTGATAGATCAGCCATGCAGTAGCCAATATTTGACATAGTGAACGTATTTCAGTACTTGATCTTGAACTTTCTATACATACTCATTGACTACTTCTGATTTTACATCAGTCATTCAGAAGTCCATATTTGACCAAATGTACCTATATCGGCCACAAGAGTCATCAATTTTGAACTTTTTATTTCTACCCAATTGACTCCTTCTGGTGATAAATTAGCCATAGAGAAGGCAATATTTGACCCATTTGACAAGTTTCAGTCATGGATCTCGAAATTTCTATACCTACTCATTGACTCTTTCTGATATTATGTCAGTCATTCAGAAATCCATATTTGACCAAATGGACAAATATAGGGCCCAAGGGTTGTCGATTTTGAATTTTCTATTTCTGCCCACTGGACTCCTTTTGGTGATAGATCAGCCAAAACTTAGCCAATATTTGACATAGTGAACATATTTCAGTACTTGATCTTGAACTTTCTATACATACTCATTGACTACTTCTGATTTTACATCAGTCATTCAGAAGTCCATATTTGACCAAATGGACTAATATCGGGCCCAAGGGTTGTCGATTTTGAATTTTCTATTTCTGCCCACTGGACTCCTTTTGGTGATAGATCAGCCATACAGTAGCCAATATTTGACATAGTGAACATATTTCAGTACTTGATCTTGAACTTTCCATACATACTCATTGACTACTTCTGATTTTACATCAGTCATTCAGAAGTCCATATTTGACCAAATTGACCTATATTGGGCCCAAGAGTCATCGATTTTTAACTTTCTATTTCTACCCAATTGACTCCTTCTGGTGATAAATTAGCCATAGAGAATGCAATATTTGACCCATTTGACAAGTTTCAGTCATGGATCTCGAAATTTCTATACCTACTCATTGACTCTTTCTGATATTATGTCAGTCATTCAGAAATCCATATTTGACCAAATGGACTAATATCGGGTCCAAGTGTTGTCAATATTGAATTTTCTATTTCCGCCCACTGGACTCCTTTTGGTGATAGATCAGCCATACAGTAGCCAATATTTGACATAGTGAACATATTTCAGTACTTTATCTTTAACTTTCTATACAGTCTCATTGACTACTTCTGATTTTACATCAGTCATTCAGAAGTCCATTTTTGACCAAATGGACCTATATCGGGCCCAAGAGTCATCGATTTTGAACTTTTTATTTCTACCCAATTGACTCCTTCTGGTGATAAATTAGCCATAGAGAAGCCAAAATTTGACCCATTTGACATGTTTCAGTCATGGTTCTCGAAATTTCTATACCTACTCATTGACTCTTTCTGATGTTATGTGAGTCATTCAGAAATCCGTATTTGACCAAATGGACTAATATCGGGCCCAAGGGTTGTCGATTTTGAATTTTCTATTTCTGTTCACTGGACTCCTTTTGGTGATAGATCAGCCATACAGTAGCCAATTTTTGACTTACTCAACATGTTTAAATCCTTGATCTTGATCTTTCTCTACATACTCATTGACTACTTCTGATTTTACATCAGTCATTCAGAAGTCCATATTTGACCAAATGGACCTATATCGGGCCCAAGAGTCATCGATTTTGAACTTTCTATTTCTACCAAATTCACTCCGTTTGGTGATAAATTAGCCATAGAGAAGCCAATATTTGACCCATTTGACATGTTTCAGTCATGGATCTCGAAATTTCTATACCTACTCATTGACTGTGTCTGATATTATGTCAGTCATTCAGAAATCCATATTTGACCAAATGGACTAATATCGGGCCCAAGGGTTGTCGATTTTGAATTTTCTATTTCTGCCCACTGGACTCCTTTTGGTGATAGATCAGCCATGCAGTAGCCAATATTTGACATAGTGAACGTATTTCAGTACTTGATCTTGAACTTTCTATACATACTCATTGACTACTTCTGATTTTACATCAGTCATTCAGAAGTCCATATTTGACCAAATGTACCTATATCGGCCACAAGAGTCATCAATTTTGAACTTTCTATTTCTACCCAATTGACTCCTTCTGGTGATAAATTAGCCATAGAGAAGGCAATATTTGACCCATTTGACAAGTTTCAGTCATGGATCTCGAAATTTCTATACCTACTCATTGACTCTTTCTGATATTATGTCAGTCATTCAGAAATCCATATTTGACCAAATGGACAAATATAGGGCCCAATGGTTGTCGATTTTGAATTTTCTATTTCTGCCCACTGGACTCCTTTTGGTGATAGATCAGCCAAAACTTAGCCAATATTTGACATAGTGAACATATTTCAGTACTTGATCTTGAACTTTCTATACATACTCATTGACTACTTCTGATTTTACATCAGTCATTCAGAAGTCCATATTTGACCAAATGGACTAATATCGGGCCCAAGGGTTGTCGATTTTGAATTTTCTATTTCTGCCCACAGGACTCCTTTTGGTGATAGATCAGCCATACAGTAGCATATATTTGACATAGTGAACATATTTCAGCACTTGATCTTGAACTTTCTATACATACTCATTGACTACTTCTGATTTTACATCAGTCATTCAGAAGTCCATATTTGACCAAATGGACTTATATATGGACCAAGAGTCATCGATTTTGAACTTTCTATTTCTACCCAATTGACTCCTTCTGGTTATAAATTAGCCATAGAGAAGCCAATATGTGACCCATTTGACATGTTTCAGTCATGGATCTCGAAATTTCTATACCTACTCATTGACTCTTTCTGATATTATGTCAGTCATTCAGAAATCCATATTTGACCAAATGGACTAATATCGGGCCCAAGGGTTGTCGATTTTGAATTTTCTATTTCTGTCCACTGGACTCCTTTTGGTGATAGATCAGCCATACAGCAGCCAATTTTTGACTTACTCAAAATGTTTCACTCCTTGATCTTGATTTTTCTCTACATACTCATTGACTACTTCTGATTTTACATCAGTCATTCAGAAGTCCATATTTGACCAAATGGACTTATATCGGGCCCAAGAGTCATCGATTTTGAACTTTCTATTTCTACCCAATTGACTCCTTCTGGTGAAAAATTAGCCATAGAGAAGCCAATATTTGACCCATTGAACATGTTTCAGTCATGGATCTTGAAATTTCAAAAGGTACTCATTGACTCCTTCTGTTGTTACATCAGCCTGAAGTCAATATTTGAAATAAAATACTAATATCTAGCCCAAGACTCATCAATTTTGAACTTTTTATTTCTAACCATTGACTTCTTCTGGTAATAAGTCAGCCATACAATAGCCAATATTTGACATAGTGAACATATTTCAGTACTTGATCTTGAACTTTCTATACATACTCATTGAATACTTCTGATTTTACATCAGTCATTCAGAAGTCCATATTTGACCAAATGGACCTATATCGGGCCCAAGAGTCATCGATTTTGACCTTTCTATTTCTACCAAATTCACTCCGTTTGGTGATAAATTAGCCATAGAGAAGCCAATATTTGACCCATTTGACATGTTTCAGTCATGGATCTCGAAATTTCTATACCTACTCATTGACTCTTTCTGATATTATGTCAGTCATTCAGAAATCCATATTTGACCAAATGGACTAATATCGGGCCCAAGGGTTGTCGATTTTGAATTTTCTATTTCTGCCCACTGGACTCCTTTTGGTGATAGATCAGCCATGCAGTAGCCAATATTTGACATAGTGAACGTATTTCAGTACTTGATCTTGAACTTTCTATACATACTCATTGACTACTTCTGATTTTACATCAGTCATTCAGAAGTCCATATTTGACCAAATGGACCTATATCGGGCCCAAGAGTCATCGATTTTGACCTTTCTATTTCTACCAAATTCACTCCGTTTGGTGATAAATTAGCCATAGAGAAGCCAATATTTGACCCATTTGACATGTTTCAGTCATGGATCTCGAAATTTCTATACCTACTCATTGACTCTTTCTGATATTATGTCAGTCATTCAGAAATCCATATTTGACCAAATGGACTAATATCGGGCCCAAGGGTTGTCGATTTTGAATTTTCTATTTCTGCCCACTGGACTCCTTTTGGTGATAGATCAGCCATGCAGTAGCCAATATTTGACATAGTGAACGTATTTCAGTACTTGATCTTGAACTTTCTATACATACTCATTGACTACTTCTGATTTTACATCAGTCATTCAGAAGTCCATATTTGACCAAATGTACCTATATCGGCCACAAGAGTCATCAATTTTGAACTTTTTATTTCTACCCAATTGACTCCTTCTGGTGATAAATTAGCCATAGAGAATGCAATATTTGACCCATTTGACAAGTTTCAGTCATGGATCTCGAAATTTCTATACCTACTCATTGACTCTTTCTGATATTATGTCAGTCATTCAGAAATCCATATTTGACCAAATGGACTAATATCGGGTCCAAGTGTTGTCAATATTGAATTTTCTATTTCCGCCCACTGGACTCCTTTTGGTGATAGATCAGCCATACAGTAGCCAATATTTGACATAGTGAACATATTTCAGTACTTTATCTTTAACTTTCTATACAGTCTCATTGACTACTTCTGATTTTACATCAGTCATTCAGAAGTCCATTTTTGACCAAATGGACCTATATCGGGCCCAAGAGTCATCGATTTTGAACTTTTTATTTCTACCCAATTGACTCCTTCTGGTGATAAATTAGCCATAGAGAAGCCAAAATTTGACCCATTTGACATGTTTCAGTCATGGTTCTCGAAATTTCTATACCTACTCATTGACTCTTTCTGATGTTATGTGAGTCATTCAGAAATCCGTATTTGACCAAATGGACTAATATCGGGCCCAAGGGTTGTCGATTTTGAATTTTCTATTTCTGTTCACTGGACTCCTTTTGGTGATAGATCAGCCATACAGTAGCCAATTTTTGACTTACTCAACATGTTTAAATCCTTGATCTTGATCTTTCTCTACATACTCATTGACTACTTCTGATTTTACATCAGTCATTCAGAAGTCCATATTTGACCAAATGGACCTATATCGGGCCCAAGAGTCATCGATTTTGAACTTTCTATTTCTACCAAATTCACTCCGTTTGGTGATAAATTAGCCATAGAGAAGCCAATATTTGACCCATTTGACATGTTTCAGTCATGGATCTCGAAATTTCTATACCTACTCATTGACTGTTTCTGATATTATGTCAGTCATTCAGAAATCCATATTTGACCAAATGGACTAATATCGGGCCCAAGGGTTGTCGATTTTGAATTTTCTATTTCTGCCCACTGGACTCCTTTTGGTGATAGATCAGCCATGCAGTAGCCAATATTTGACATAGTGAACGTATTTCAGTACTTGATCTTGAACTTTCTATACATACTCATTGACTACTTCTGATTTTACATCAGTCATTCAGAAGTCCATATTTGACCAAATGTACCTATATCGGCCACAAGAGTCATCACTTTTGAACTTTCTATTTCTACCCAATTGACTCCTTCTGGTGATAAATTAGCCATAGAGAAGGCAATATTTGACCCATTTGACAAGTTTCAGTCATGGATCTCGAAATTTCTATACCTACTCATTGACTCTTTCTGATATTATGTCAGTCATTCAGAAATCCATATTTGACCAAATGGACAAATATAGGGCCCAATGGTTGTCGATTTTGAATTTTCTATTTCTGCCCACTGGACTCCTTTTGGTGATAGATCAGCCAAAACTTAGCCAATATTTGACATAGTGAACATATTTCAGTACTTGATCTTGAACTTTCTATACATACTCATTGACTACTTCTGATTTTACATCAGTCATTCAGAAGTCCATATTTGACCAAATGGACTAATATCGGGCCCAAGGGTTGTCGATTTTGAATTTTCTATTTCTGCCCACTGGACTCCTTTTGGTGATAGATCAGCCATACAGTAGCCTATATTTGACATAGTGAACATATTTCAGCACTTGATCTTGAACTTTCTATACATACTCATTGACTACTTCTGATTTTACATCAGTCATTCAGAAGTCCATATTTGACCAAATGGACTTATATATGGACCAAGAGTCATCGATTTTGAACTTTCTATTTCTACCCAATTGACTCCTTCTGGTTATAAATTAGCCATAGAGAAGCCAATATGTGACCCATTTGACATGTTTCAGTCATGGATCTCGAAATTTCTATACCTACTCATTGACTCTTTCTGATATTATGTCAGTCATTCAGAAATCCATATTTGACCAAATGGACTAATATCGGGCCCAAGGGTTGTCGATTTTGAATTTTCTATTTCTGTCCACTGGACTCCTTTTGGTGATAGATCAGCCATACAGCAGCCAATTTTTGACTTACTCAAAATGTTTCACTCCTTGATCTTGATTTTTCTCTACATACTCATTGACTACTTCTGATTTTACATCAGTCATTCAGAAGTCCATATTTGACCAAATGGACTTATATCGGGCCCAAGAGTCATCGATTTTGAACTTTCTATTTCTACCCAATTGACTCCTTCTGGTGAAAAATTAGCCATAGAGAAGCCAATATTTGACCCATTGAACATGTTTCAGTCATGGATCTTGAAATTTCAAAAGGTACTCATTGAGTCCTTCTGTTGTTACATCAGCCTGAAGTCAATATTTGAAATAAAATACTAATATCTAGCCCAAGACTCATCAATTTTGAACTTTTTATTTCTAACCATTGACTTCTTCTGGTAATAAGTCAGCCATACAATAGCCAATATTTGACATAGTGAACATATTTCAGTACTTGATCTTGAACTTTCTATACATACTCATTGAATACTTCTGATTTTACATCAGTCATTCAGAAGTCCATATTTGACCAAATGGACCTATATCGGGCCCAAGAGTCATCGATTTTGACCTTTCTATTTCTACCAAATTCACTCCGTTTGGTGATAAATTAGCCATAGAGAAGCCAATATTTGACCCATTTGACATGTTTCAGTCATGGATCTCGAAATTTCTATACCTACTCATTGACTCTTTCTGATATTATGTCAGTCATTCAGAAATCCATATTTGACCAAATGGACTAATATCGGGCCCAAGGGTTGTCGATTTTGAATTTTCTATTTCTGCCCACTGGACTCCTTTTGGTGATAGATCAGCCAAAACTTAGCCAATATTTGACATAGTGAACATATTTCAGTACTTGATCTTGAACTTTCTATACATACTCATTGACTACTTCTGATTTTACATCAGTCATTCAGAAGTCCATATTTGACCAAATGGACTAATATCGGGCCCAAGGGTTGTCGATTTTGAATTTTCTATTTCTGCCCACTGGACTCCTTTTGGTGATAGATCAGCCATACAGTAGCCTATATTTGACATAGTGAACATATTTCAGCACTTGATCTTGAACTTTCTATACATACTCATTGACTACTTCTGATTTTACATCAGTCATTCAGAAGTCCATATTTGACCAAATGGACTTATATATGGACCAAGAGTCATCGATTTTGAACTTTCTATTTCTACCCAATTGACTCCTTCTGGTTATAAATTAGCCATAGAGAAGCCAATATGTGACCCATTTGACATGTTTCAGTCATGGATCTCGAAATTTCTATACCTACTCATTGACTCTTTCTGATATTATGTCAGTCATTCAGAAATCCATATTTGACCAAATGGACTAATATCGGGCCCAAGGGTTGTCGATTTTGAATTTTCTATTTCTGTCCACTGGACTCCTTTTGGTGATAGATCAGCCATACAGCAGCCAATTTTTGACTTACTCAAAATGTTTCACTCCTTGATCTTGATTTTTCTCTACATACTCATTGACTACTTCTGATTTTACATCAGTCATTCAGAAGTCCATATTTGACCAAATGGACTTATATCGGGCCCAAGAGTCATCGATTTTGAACTTTCTATTTCTACCCAATTGACTCCTTCTGGTGAAAAATTAGCCATAGAGAAGCCAATATTTGACCCATTGAACATGTTTCAGTCATGGATCTTGAAATTTCAAAAGGTACTCATTGACTCCTTCTGTTGTTACATCAGCCTGAAGTCAATATTTGAAATAAAATACTAATATCTAGCCCAAGACTCATCAATTTTGAACTTTTTATTTCTAACCATTGACTTCTTCTGGTAATAAGTCAGCCATACAATAGCCAATATTTGACATAGTGAACATATTTCAGTACTTGATCTTGAACTTTCTATACATACTCATTGAATACTTCTGATTTTACATCAGTCATTCAGAAGTCCATATTTGACCAAATGGACCTATATCGGGCCCAAGAGTCATCGATTTTGACCTTTCTATTTCTACCAAATTCACTCCGTTTGGTGATAAATTAGCCATAGAGAAGCCAATATTTGACCCATTTGACATGTTTCAGTCATGGATCTCGAAATTTCTATACCTACTCATTGACTCTTTCTGATATTATGTCAGTCATTCAGAAATCCATATTTGACCAAATGGACTAATATCGGGCCCAAGGGTTGTCGATTTTGAATTTTCTATTTCTGCCCACTGGACTCCTTTTGGTGATAGATCAGCCATGCAGTAGCCAATATTTGACATAGTGAACGTATTTCAGTACTTGATCTTGAACTTTCTATACATACTCATTGACTACTTCTGATTTTACATCAGTCATTCAGAAGTCCATATTTGACCAAATGGACCTATATCGGGCCCAAGAGTCATCGATTTTGACCTTTCTATTTCTACCAAATTCACTCCGTTTGGTGATAAATTAGCCATAGAGAAGCCAATATTTGACCCATTTGACATGTTTCAGTCATGGATCTCGAAATTTCTATACCTACTCATTGACTCTTTCTGATATTATGTCAGTCATTCAGAAATCCATATTTGACCAAATGGACTAATATCGGGCCCAAGGGTTGTCGATTTTGAATTTTCTATTTCTGCCCACTGGACTCCTTTTGGTGATAGATCAGCCATGCAGTAGCCAATATTTGACATAGTGAACGTATTTCAGTACTTGATCTTGAACTTTCTATACATACTCATTGACTACTTCTGATTTTACATCAGTCATTCAGAAGTCCATATTTGACCAAATGGACCTATATCGGGCCCAAGAGTCATCGATTTTGACCTTTCTATTTCTACCAAATTCACTCCGTTTGGTGATAAATTAGCCATAGAGAAGCCAATATTTGACCCATTTGACATGTTTCAGTCATGGATCTCGAAATTTCTATACCTACTCATTGACTCTTTCTGATATTATGTCAGTCATTCAGAAATCCATATTTGACCAAATGGACTAATATCGGGCCCAAGGGTTGTCGATTTTGAATTTTCTATTTCTGCCCACTGGACTCCTTTTGGTGATAGATCAGCCATGCAGTAGCCAATATTTGACATAGTGAACGTATTTCAGTACTTGATCTTGAACTTTCTATACATACTCATTGACTACTTCTGATTTTACATCAGTCATTCAGAAGTCCATATTTGACCAAATGTACCTATATCGGCCACAAGAGTCATCAATTTTGAACTTTTTATTTCTACCCAATTGACTCCTTCTGGTGATAAATTAGCCATAGAGAATGCAATATTTGACCCATTTGACAAGTTTCAGTCATGGATCTCGAAATTTCTATACCTACTCATTGACTCTTTCTGATATTATGTCAGTCATTCAGAAATCCATATTTGACCAAATGGACTAATATCGGGTCCAAGTGTTGTCAATATTGAATTTTCTATTTCCGCCCACTGGACTCCTTTTGGTGATAGATCAGCCATACAGTAGCCAATATTTGACATAGTGAACATATTTCAGTACTTTATCTTTAACTTTCTATACAGTCTCATTGACTACTTCTGATTTTACATCAGTCATTCAGAAGTCCATTTTTGACCAAATGGACCTATATCGGGCCCAAGAGTCATCGATTTTGAACTTTTTATTTCTACCCAATTGACTCCTTCTGGTGATAAATTAGCCATAGAGAAGCCAAAATTTGACCCATTTGACATGTTTCAGTCATGGTTCTCGAAATTTCTATACCTACTCATTGACTCTTTCTGATGTTATGTGAGTCATTCAGAAATCCGTATTTGACCAAATGGACTAATATCGGGCCCAAGGGTTGTCGATTTTGAATTTTCTATTTCTGTTCACTGGACTCCTTTTGGTGATAGATCAGCCATACAGTAGCCAATTTTTGACTTACTCAACATGTTTAAATCCTTGATCTTGATCTTTCTCTACATACTCATTGACTACTTCTGATTTTACATCAGTCATTCAGAAGTCCATATTTGACCAAATGGACCTATATCGGGCCCAAGAGTCATCGATTTTGAACTTTCTATTTCTACCAAATTCACTCCGTTTGGTGATAAATTAGCCATAGAGAAGCCAATATTTGACCCATTTGACATGTTTCAGTCATGGATCTCGAAATTTCTATACCTACTCATTGACTGTTTCTGATATTATGTCAGTCATTCAGAAATCCATATTTGACCAAATGGACTAATATCGGGCCCAAGGGTTGTCGATTTTGAATTTTCTATTTCTGCCCACTGGACTCCTTTTGGTGATAGATCAGCCATGCAGTAGCCAATATTTGACATAGTGAACGTATTTCAGTACTTGATCTTGAACTTTCTATACATACTCATTGACTACTTCTGATTTTACATCAGTCATTCAGAAGTCCATATTTGACCAAATGTACCTATATCGGCCACAAGAGTCATCAATTTTGAACTTTCTATTTCTACCCAATTGACTCCTTCTGGTGATAAATTAGCCATAGAGAAGGCAATATTTGACCCATTTGACAAGTTTCAGTCATGGATCTCGAAATTTCTATACCTACTCATTGACTCTTTCTGATATTATGTCAGTCATTAAGAAATCCATATTTGACCAAATGGACAAATATAGGGCCCAATGGTTGTCGATTTTGAATTTTCTATTTCTGCCCACTGGACTCCTTTTGGTGATAGATCAGCCAAAACTTAGCCAATATTTGACATAGTGAACATATTTCAGTACTTGATCTTGAACTTTCTATACATACTCATTGACTACTTCTGATTTTACATCAGTCATTCAGAAGTCCATATTTGACCAAATGGACTAATATCGGGCCCAAGGGTTGTCGATTTTGAATTTTCTATTTCTGCCCACTGGACTCCTTTTGGTGATAGATCAGCCATACAGTAGCCTATATTTGACATAGTGAACATATTTCAGCACTTGATCTTGAACTTTCTATATATACTCATTGACTACTTCTGATTTTACATCAGTCATTCAGAAGTCCATATTTGACCAAATGGACTTATATATGGACCAAGAGTCATCGATTTTGAACTTTCTATTTCTACCCAATTGACTCCTTCTGGTTATAAATTAGCCATAGAGAAGCCAATATGTGACCCATTTGACATGTTTCAGTCATGGATCTCGAAATTTCTATACCTACTCATTGACTCTTTCTGATATTATGTCAGTCATTCAGAAATCCATATTTGACCAAATGGACTAATATCGGGCCCAAGGGTTGTCGATTTTGAATTTTCTATTTCTGTCCACTGGACTCCTTTTGGTGATAGATCAGCCATACAGCAGCCAATTTTTGACTTACTCAAAATGTTTCACTCCTTGATCTTGATTTTTCTCTACATACTCATTGACTACTTCTGATTTTACATCAGTCATTCAGAAGTCCATATTTGACCAAATGGACTTATATCGGGCCCAAGAGTCATCGATTTTGAACTTTCTATTTCTACCCAATTGACTCCTTCTGGTGAAAAATTAGCCATAGAGAAGCAATATTTGACCCATTGAACATGTTTCAGTCATGGATCTTGAAATTTCAAAAGGTACTCATTGACTCCTTCTGTTGTTACATCAGCCTGAAGTCAATTTTTGAAATAAAATACTAATATCTAGCCCAAGACTCATCAATTTTGAACTTTTTATTTCTAACCATTGACTTCTTCTGGTAATAAGTCAGCCATACAATAGCCAATATTTGACATAGTGAACATATTTCAGTACTTGATCTTGAACTTTCTATACATACTCATTGAATACTTCTGATTTTACATCAGTCATTCAGAAGTCCATATTTGACCAAATGGACTCATATCGGGCCCAAGATTCATCGATTTTGAACTTTCTATTTCTAACAAATTGACTCCTTCTGGTGATAAATTAGCCATAGAGAAGCCAATATTTGACCCATTTGACAAGTTTCAGTCATGGATCTCGAAATTTCTATACCTACTCATTGACTGTTTCTGATATTATGTCAGTCATTCAGAAATCCATATTTGACCAAATGGACTAATATCGGGGCCAAGGGTTGTCGATTTTGAATTTTCTATTTCTGCCCACTGGACTCCTTTTAGTGATAGATCAGCCATGCAGTAGCCAATATTTGACATAGTGAACATAGTTCAATACTTGATCTTGAACTTTCTATACATACTCATTGACTACTTCTGATTTTACATCAGTCATTCAGAAGTCCATATTTGACCAAATGGACCTATATCGGGCCCAAGAGTCATCGATTTTGACCTTTCTATTTCTACCAAATTCACTCCGTTTGGTGATAAATTAGCCATAGAGAAGCCAATATTTGACCCATTTGACATGTTTCAGTCATGGATCTCGAAATTTCTATACCTACTCATTGACTCTTTCTGATATTATGTCAGTCATTCAGAAATCCATATTTGACCAAATGGACAAATATAGGGCCCAAGGGTTGTCGATTTTGAATTTTCTATTTCTGCCCACTGGACTCCTTTTGGTGATAGATCAGCCAAAACTTAGCCAATATTTGACATAGTGAACATATTTCAGTACTTGATCTTGAACTTTCTATACATACTCATTGACTACTTCTGATTTTACATCAGTCATTCAGAAGTCCATATTTGACCAAATGGACTAATATCGGGCCCAAGGGTTGTCGATTTTGAATTTTCTATTTCTGCCCACTGGACTCCTTTTGGTGATAGATCAGCCATACAGTAGCCAATATTTGACATAGTGAACATATTTCAGTACTTGATCTTGAACTTTCCATACATACTCATTGACTACTTCTGATTTTACATCAGTCATTCAAAAGTCCATATTTGACCAAATTGACCTATATTGGGCCCAAGAGTCATCGATTTTTAACTTTCTATTTCTACCCAATTGACTCCTTCTGGTGATAAATTAGCCATAGAGAATGCAATATTTGACCCATTTGACAAGTTTCAGTCATGGATCTCGAAATTTCTATACCTACTCATTGACTCTTTCTGATATTATGTCAGTCATTCAGAAATCCATATTTGACCAAATGGACTAATATCGGGTCCAAGTGTTGTCAATATTGAATTTTCTATTTCCGCCCACTGGACTCCTTTTGGTGATAGATCAGCCATACAGTAGCCAATATTTGACATAGTGAACATATTTCAGTACTTTTTCTTTAACTTTCTATACAGTCTCATTGACTACTTCTGATTTTACATCAGTCATTCAGAAGTCCATTTTTGACCAAATGGACCTATATCGGGCCCAAGAGTCATCGATTTTGAACTTTTTATTTCTACCCAATTGACTCCTTCTGGTGATAAATTAGCCATAGAGAAGCCAAAATTTGACCCATTTGACATGTTTCAGTCATGGTTCTCGAAATTTCTATACCTACTCATTGACTCTTTCTGATGTTATGTGAGTCATTCAGAAATCCGTATTTGACCAAATGGACTAATATCGGGCCCAAGGGTTGTCGATTTTGAATTTTCTATTTCTGTTCACTGGACTCCTTTTGGTGATAGATCAGCCATACAGTAGCCAATTTTTGACTTACTCAACATGTTTAAATCCTTGATCTTGATCTTTCTCTACATACTCATTGACTACTTCTGATTTTACATCAGTCATTCAGAAGTCCATATTTGACCAAATGGACCTATATCGGGCCCAAGAGTCATCGATTTTGAACTTTCTATTTCTACCAAATTCACTCCGTTTGGTGATAAATTAGCCATAGAGAAGCCAATATTTGACCCATTTGACATGTTTCAGTCATGGATCTCGAAATTTCTATACCTACTCATTGACTGTTTCTGATATTATGTCAGTCATTCAGAAATCCATATTTGACCAAATGGACTAATATCGGGCCCAAGGGTTGTCGATTTTGAATTTTCTATTTCTGCCCACTGGACTCCTTTTGGTGATAGATCAGCCATGCAGTAGCCAATATTTGACATAGTGAACGTATTTCAGTACTTGATCTTGAACTTTCTATACATACTCATTGACTTCTTCTGATTTTACATCAGTCATTCAGAAGTCCATATTTGACCAAATGTACCTATATCGGCCACAAGAGTCATCAATTTTGAACTTTCTATTTCTACCCAATTGACTCCTTCTGGTGATAAATTAGCCATAGAGAAGGCAATATTTGACCCATTTGACAAGTTTCAGTCATGGATCTCGAAATTTCTATACCTACTCATTGACTCTTTCTGATATTATGTCAGTCATTCAGAAATCCATATTTGACCAAATGGACAAATATAGGGCCCAATGGTTGTCGATTTTGAATTTTCTATTTCTGCCCACTGGACTCCTTTTGGTGATAGATCAGCCAAAACTTAGCCAATATTTGACATAGTGAACATATTTCAGTACTTGATCTTGAACTTTCTATACATACTCATTGACTACTTCTGATTTTACATCAGTCATTCAGAAGTCCATATTTGACCAAATGGACTAATATCGGGCCCAAGGGTTGTCGATTTTGAATTTTCTATTTCTGCCCACTGGACTCCTTTTGGTGATAGATCAGCCATACAGTAGCCTATATTTGACATAGTGAACATATTTCAGCACTTGATCTTGAACTTTCTATACATACTCATTGACTACTTCTGATTTTACATCAGTCATTCAGAAGTCCATATTTGACCAAATGGACTTATATATGGACCAAGAGTCATCGATTTTGAACTTTCTATTTCTACCCAATTGACTCCTTCTGGTTATAAATTAGCCATAGAGAAGCCAATATGTGACCCATTTGACATGTTTCAGTCATGGATCTCGAAATTTCTATACCTACTCATTGACTCTTTCTGATATTATGTCAGTCATTCAGAAATCCATATTTGACCAAATGGACTAATATCGGGCCCAAGGGTTGTCGATTTTGAATTTTCTATTTCTGTCCACTGGACTCCTTTTGGTGATAGATCAGCCATACAGCAGCCAATTTTTGACTTACTCAAAATGTTTCACTCCTTGATCTTGATTTTTCTCTACATACTCATTGACTACTTCTGATTTTACATCAGTCATTCAGAAGTCCATATTTGACCAAATGGACTTATATCGGGCCCAAGAGTCATCGATTTTGAACTTTCTATTTCTACCCAATTGACTCCTTCTGGTGAAAAATTAGCCATAGAGAAGCCAATATTTGACCCATTGAACATGTTTCAGTCATGGATCTTGAAATTTCAAAAGGTACTCATTGACTCCTTCTGTTGTTACATCAGCCTGAAGTCAATATTTGAAATAAAATACTAATATCTAGCCCAAGACTCATCAATTTTGAACTTTTTATTTCTAACCATTGACTTCTTCTGGTAATAAGTCAGCCATACAATAGCCAATATTTGACATAGTGAACATATTTCAGTACTTGATCTTGAACTTTCTATACATACTCATTGAATACTTCTGATTTTACATCAGTCATTCAGAAGTCCATATTTGACCAAATGGACCTATATCGGGCCCAAGAGTCATCGATTTTGACCTTTCTATTTCTACCAAATTCACTCCGTTTGGTGATAAATTAGCCATAGAGAAGCCAATATTTGACCCATTTGACATGTTTCAGTCATGGATCTCGAAATTTCTATACCTACTCATTGACTCTTTCTGATATTATGTCAGTCATTCAGAAATCCATATTTGACCAAATGGACTAATATCGGGCCCAAGGGTTGTCGATTTTGAATTTTCTATTTCTGCCCACTGGACTCCTTTTGGTGATAGATCAGCCATGCAGTAGCCAATATTTGACATAGTGAACGTATTTCAGTACTTGATCTTGAACTTTCTATACATACTCATTGACTACTTCTGATTTTACATCAGTCATTCAGAAGTCCATATTTGACCAAATGGACCTATATCGGGCCCAAGAGTCATCGATTTTGACCTTTCTATTTCTACCAAATTCACTCCGTTTGGTGATAAATTAGCCATAGAGAAGCCAATATTTGACCCATTTGACATGTTTCAGTCATGGATCTCGAAATTTCTATACCTACTCATTGACTCTTTCTGATATTATGTCAGTCATTCAGAAATCCATATTTGACCAAATGGACTAATATCGGGCCCAAGGGTTGTCGATTTTGAATTTTCTATTTCTGCCCACTGGACTCCTTTTGGTGATAGATCAGCCATGCAGTAGCCAATATTTGACATAGTGAACGTATTTCAGTACTTGATCTTGAACTTTCTATACATACTCATTGACTACTTCTGATTTTACATCAGTCATTCAGAAGTCCATATTTGACCAAATGTACCTATATCGGCCACAAGAGTCATCAATTTTGAACTTTTTATTTCTACCCAATTGACTCCTTCTGGTGATAAATTAGCCATAGAGAATGCAATATTTGACCCATTTGACAAGTTTCAGTCATGGATCTCGAAATTTCTATACCTACTCATTGACTCTTTCTGATATTATGTCAGTCATTCAGAAATCCATATTTGACCAAATGGACTAATATCGGGTCCAAGTGTTGTCAATATTGAATTTTCTATTTCCGCCCACTGGACTCCTTTTGGTGATAGATCAGCCATACAGTAGCCAATATTTGACATAGTGAACATATTTCAGTACTTTATCTTTAACTTCCTATACAGTCTCATTGACTACTTCTGATTTTACATCAGTCATTCAGAAGTCCATTTTTGACCAAATGGACCTATATCGGGCCCAAGAGTCATCGATTTTGAACTTTTTATTTCTACCCAATTGACTCCTTCTGGTGATAAATTAGCCATAGAGAAGCCAAAATTTGACCCATTTGACATGTTTCAGTCATGGTTCTCGAAATTTCTATACCTACTCATTGACTCTTTCTGATGTTATGTGAGTCATTCAGAAATCCGTATTTGACCAAATGGACTAATATCGGGCCCAAGGGTTGTCGATTTTGAATTTTCTATTTCTGTTCACTGGACTCCTTTTGGTGATAGATCAGCCATACAGTAGCCAATTTTTGACTTACTCAACATGTTTAAATCCTTGATCTTGATCTTTCTCTACATACTCATTGACTACTTCTGATTTTACATCAGTCATTCAGAAGTCCATATTTGACCAAATGGACCTATATCGGGCCCAAGAGTCATCGATTTTGAACTTTCTATTTCTACCAAATTCACTCCGTTTGGTGATAAATTAGCCATAGAGAAGCCAATATTTGACCCATTTGACATGTTTCAGTCATGGATCTCGAAATTTCTATACCTACTCATTGACTGTTTCTGATATTATGTCAGTCGTTCAGAAATCCATATTTGACCAAATGGACTAATATCGGGCCCAAGGGTTGTCGATTTTGAATTTTCTATTTCTGCCCACTGGACTCCTTTTGGTGATAGATCAGCCATGCAGTAGCCAATATTTGACATAGTGAACGTATTTCAGTACTTGATCTTGAACTTTCTATACATACTCATTGACTACTTCTGATTTTACATCAGTCATTCAGAAGTCCATATTTGACCAAATGTACCTATATCGGCCACAAGAGTCATCAATTTTGAACTTTCTATTTCTACCCAATTGACTCCTTCTGGTGATAAATTAGCCATAGAGAAGGCAATATTTGACCCATTTGACAAGTTTCAGTCATGGATCTCGAAATTTCTATACCTACTCATTGACTCTTTCTGATATTATGTCAGTCATTCAGAAATCCATATTTGACCAAATGGACAAATATAGGGCCCAATGGTTGTCGATTTTGAATTTTCTATTTCTGCCCACTGGACTCCTTTTGGTGATAGATCAGCCAAAACTTAGCCAATATTTGACATAGTGAACATATTTCAGTACTTGATCTTGAACTTTCTATACATACTCATTGACTACTTCTGATTTTACATCAGTCATTCAGAAGTCCATATTTGACCAAATGGACTAATATCGGGCCCAAGGGTTGTCGATTTTGAATTTTCTATTTCTGCCCACTGGACTCCTTTTGGTGATAGATCAGCCATACAGTAGCCTATATTTGACATAGTGAACATATTTCAGCACTTGATCTTGAACTTTCTATACATACTCATTGACTACTTCTGATTTTACATCAGTCATTCAGAAGTCCATATTTGACCAAATGGACTTATATATGGACCAAGAGTCATCGATTTTGAACTTTCTATTTCTACCCAATTGACTCCTTCTGGTTATAAATTAGCCATAGAGAAGCCAATATGTGACCCATTTGACATGTTTCAGTCATGGATCTCGAAATTTCTATACCTACTCATTGACTCTTTCTGATATTATGTCAGTCGTTCAGAAATCCATATTTGACCAAATGGACTAATATCGGGCCCAAGGGTTGTCGATTTTGAATTTTCTATTTCTGTCCACTGGACTCCTTTTGGTGATAGATCAGCCATACAGCAGCCAAT
The DNA here is from genome assembly GCA_038088235.1 of Zacco platypus. Taxonomy (NCBI): domain Eukaryota; kingdom Metazoa; phylum Chordata; class Actinopteri; order Cypriniformes; family Xenocyprididae; genus Zacco; species Zacco platypus. The sequence continues at coordinate 37,789,478 of CM076083.1, read as the reverse complement.
TTTTGACTTACTCAAAATGTTTCACTCCTTGATCTTGATTTTTCTCTACATACTCATTGACTACTTCTGATTTTACATCAGTCATTCAGAAGTCCATATTTGACCAAATGGACTTATATCGGGCCCAAGAGTCATCGATTTTGAACTTTCTATTTCTACCCAATTGACTCCTTCTGGTGAAAAATTAGCCATAGAGAAGCCAATATTTGACCCATTGAACATGTTTCAGTCATGGATCTTGAAATTTCAAAAGGTACTCATTGACTCCTTCTGTTGTTACATCAGCCTGAAGTCAATATTTGAAATAAAATACTAATATCTAGCCCAAGACTCATCAATTTTGAACTTTTTATTTCTAACCATTGACTTCTTCTGGTAATAAGTCAGCCATACAATAGCCAATATTTGACATAGTGAACATATTTCAGTACTTGATCTTGAACTTTCTATACATACTCATTGAATACTTCTGATTTTACATCAGTCATTCAGAAGTCCATATTTGACCAAATGGACTCATATCGGGCCCAAGATTCATCGATTTTGAACTTTCTATTTCTAACAAATTGACTCCTTCTGGTGATAAATTAGCCATAGAGAAGCCAATATTTGACCCATTTGACAAGTTTCAGTCATGGATCTCGAAATTTCTATACCTACTCATTGACTGTTTCTGATATTATGTCAGTCATTCAGAAATCCATATTTGACCAAATGGACTAATATCGGGGCCAAGGGTTGTCGATTTTGAATTTTCTATTTCTGCCCACTGGACTCCTTTTAGTGATAGATCAGCCATGCAGTAGCCAATATTTGACATAGTGAACATAGTTCAATACTTGATCTTGAACTTTCTATACATACTCATTGACTACTTCTGATTTTACATCAGTCATTCAGAAGTCCATATTTGACCAAATGGACCTATATCGGGCCCAAGAGTCATCGATTTTGACCTTTCTATTTCTACCAAATTCACTCCGTTTGGTGATAAATTAGCCATAGAGAAGCCAATATTTGACCCATTTGACATGTTTCAGTCATGGATCTCGAAATTTCTATACCTACTCATTGACTCTTTCTGATATTATGTCAGTCATTCAGAAATCCATATTTGACCAAATGGACAAATATAGGGCCCAAGGGTTGTCGATTTTGAATTTTCTATTTCTGCCCACTGGACTCCTTTTGGTGATAGATCAGCCAAAACTTAGCCAATATTTGACATAGTGAACATATTTCAGTACTTGATCTTGAACTTTCTATACATACTCATTGACTACTTCTGATTTTACATCAGTCATTCAGAAGTCCATATTTGACCAAATGGACTAATATCGGGCCCAAGGGTTGTCGATTTTGAATTTTCTATTTCTGCCCACTGGACTCCTTTTGGTGATAGATCAGCCATACAGTAGCCAATATTTGACATAGTGAACATATTTCAGTACTTGATCTTGAACTTTCCATACATACTCATTGACTACTTCTGATTTTACATCAGTCATTCAAAAGTCCATATTTGACCAAATTGACCTATATTGGGCCCAAGAGTCATCGATTTTTAACTTTCTATTTCTACCCAATTGACTCCTTCTGGTGATAAATTAGCCATAGAGAATGCAATATTTGACCCATTTGACAAGTTTCAGTCATGGATCTCGAAATTTCTATACCTACTCATTGACTCTTTCTGATATTATGTCAGTCATTCAGAAATCCATATTTGACCAAATGGACTAATATCGGGTCCAAGTGTTGTCAATTTTGAATTTTCTATTTCCGCCCACTGGACTCCTTTTGGTGATAGATCAGCCATACAGTAGCCAATATTTGACATAGTGAACATATTTCAGTACTTTATCTTGAACTTTCTATACAGTCTCATTGACTACTTCTGATTTTACATCAGTCATTCAGAAGTCCATTTTTGACCAAATGGACCTATATCGGGCCCAAGAGTCATCGATTTTGAACTTTTTATTTCTACCCAATTGACTCCTTCTGGTGATAAATTAGCCATAGAGAAGCCAAAATTTGACCCATTTGGCATGTTTCAGTCATGGTTCTCGAAATTTCTATACCTACTCATTGACTCTTTCTGATGTTATGTGAATCATTCAGAAATCCGTATTTGACCAAATGGACTAATATCGGGCCCAAGGGTTGTCGATTTTGAATTTTCTATTTCTGTTCACTGGACTCCTTTTGGTGATAGATCAGCCATACAGCAGCCAATTTTTGACTTACTCAAAATGTTTCACTCCTTGATCTTGATTTTTCTCTACATACTCATTGACTACTTCTGATTTTACATCAGTCATTCAGAAGTCCATATTTGACCAAATGGACTTATATCGGGCCCAAGAGTCATCGATTTTGAACTTTCTATTTCTACCCAATTGACTCCTTCTGGTGAAAAATTAGCCATAGAGAAGCCAATATTTGACCCATTGAACATTTTTCAGTCATGGATCTTGAAATTTCAAAAGGTACTCATTGACTCCTTCTGTTGTTACATCAGCCTGAAGTCAATATTTGAAATAAAATACTAATATCTAGCCCAAGACTCATCAATTTTGAACTTTTTATTTCTAACCATTGACTTCTTCTGGTAATAAGTCAGCCATACAATAGCCAATATTTGACATAGTCAACATATTTCAGTACTTGATCTTGAACTTTCTATACATACTCATTGAATACTTCTGATTTTACATCAGTCATTCAGAAGTCCATATTTGACCAAATGGACTCATATCGGGCCCAAGATTCATCGATTTTGAACTTTCTATTTCTAACAAATTGACTCCTTCTGGTGATAAATTAGCCATAGAGAAGCCAATATTTGACCCATTTGACAAGTTTCAGTCAAGGATCTCGAAATTTCTATACCTACTCATTGACTGTTTCTGATATTATGTCAGTCATTCAGAAATCCATATTTGACCAAATGGACTAATATCGGGCCCAAGGGTTGTCGATTTTGAATTTTCTATTTCTGCCCACTGGACTCCTTTTAGTGATAGATCAGCCATGCAGTAGCCAATATTTGACATAGTGAACATAGTTCAATACTTGATCTTGAACTTTCTATACATACTCATTGACTACTTCTGATTTTACATCAGTCATTCAGAAGTCCATATTTGACCAAATGGACCTATATCGGGCCCAAGAGTCATCGATTTTGACCTTTCTATTTCTACCAAATTCACTCCGTTTGGTGATAAATTAGCCATAGAGAAGCCAATATTTGACCCATTTGACATGTTTCAGTCATGGATCTCGAAATTTCTATACCTACTCATTGACTCTTTCTGATATTATGTCAGTCATTCAGAAATCCATATTTGACCAAATGGACTAATATCGGGCCCAAGGGTTGTCGATTTTGAATTTTCTATTTCTGCCCACTGGACTCCTTTTGGTGATAGATCAGCCATGCAGTAGCCAATATTTGACATAGTGAACGTATTTCAGTACTTGATCTTGAACTTTCTATACATACTCATTGACTACTTCTGATTTTACATCAGTCATTCAGAAGTCCATATTTGACCAAATGTACCTATATCGGCCACAAGAGTCATCAATTTTGAACTTTTTATTTCTACCCAATTGACTCCTTCTGGTGATAAATTAGCCATAGAGAAGGCAATATTTCACCCATTTGACAAGTTTCAGTCATGGATCTCGAAATTTCTATACCTACTCATTGACTCTTTCTGATATTATGTCAGTCATTCAGAAATCCATATTTGACCAAATGGACAAATATAGGGCCCAAGGGTTGTCGATTTTGAATTTTCTATTTCTGCCCACTGGACTCCTTTTGGTGATAGATCAGCCAAAACTTAGCCAATATTTGACATAGTGAACATATTTCAGTACTTGATCTTGAACTTTCTATACATACTCATTGACTACTTCTGATTTTACATCAGTCATTCAGAAGTCCATATTTGACCAAATGGACTAATATCGGGCCCAAGGGTTGTCGATTTTGAATTTTCTATTTCTGCCCACTGGACTCCTTTTGGTGATAGATCAGCCATACAGTAGCCAATATTTGACATAGTGAACATATTTCAGTACTTGATCTTGAACTTTCCATACATACTCATTGACTACTTCTGATTTTACATCAGTCATTCAGAAGTCCATATTTGACCAAATTGACCTATATTGGGCCCAAGAGTCATCGATTTTTAACTTTCTATTTCTACCCAATTGACTCCTTCTGGTGATAAATTAGCCATAGAGAATGCAATATTTGACCCATTTGACAAGTTTCAGTCATGGATCTCGAAATTTCTATACCTACTCATTGACTCTTTCTGATATTATGTCAGTCATTCAGAAATCCATATTTGACCAAATGGACTAATATCGGGTCCAAGTGTTGTCAATATTGAATTTTCTATTTCCGCCCACTGGACTCCTTTTGGTGATAGATCAGCCATACAGTAGCCAATATTTGACATAGTGAACATATTTCAGTACTTTATCTTTAACTTTCTATAAAGTCTCATTGACTACTTCTGATTTTACATCAGTCATTCAGAAGTCCATTTTTGACCAAATGGACCTATATCGGGCCCAAGAGTCATCGATTTTGAACTTTTTATTTCTACCCAATTGACTCCTTCTGGTGATAAATTAGCCATAGAGAAGCCAAAATTTGACCCATTTGACATGTTTCAGTCATGGTTCTCGAAATTTCTATACCTACTCATTGACTCTTTCTGATGTTATGTGAGTCATTCAGAAATCCGTATTTGACCAAATGGACTAATATCGGGCCCAAGGGTTGTCGATTTTGAATTTTCTATTTCTGTTCACTGGACTCCTTTTGGTGATAGATCAGCCATACAGTAGCCAATTTTTGACTTACTCAACATGTTTAAATCCTTGATCTTGATCTTTCTCTACATACTCATTGACTACTTCTGATTTTACATCAGTCATTCAGAAGTCCATATTTGACCAAATGGACCTATATCGGGCCCAAGAGTCATCGATTTTGAACTTTCTATTTCTACCAAATTCACTCCGTTTGGTGATAAATTAGCCATAGAGAAGCCAATATTTGACCCATTTGACATGTTTCAGTCATGGATCTCGAAATTTCTATACCTACTCATTGACTGTTTCTGATATTATGTCAGTCATTCAGAAATCCATATTTGACCAAATGGACTAATATCGGGCCCAAGGGTTGTCGATTTTGAATTTTCTATTTCTGCCCACTGGACTCCTTTTGGTGATAGATCAGCCATGCAGTAGCCAATATTTGACATAGTGAACGTATTTCAGTACTTGATCTTGAACTTTCTATACATACTCATTGACTACTTCTGATTTTACATCAGTCATTCAGAAGTCCATATTTGACCAAATGTACCTATATCGGCCACAAGAGTCATCAATTTTGAACTTTCTATTTCTACCCAATTGACTCCTTCTGGTGATAAATTAGCCATAGAGAAGGCAATATTTGACCCATTTGACAAGTTTCAGTCATGGATCTCGAAATTTCTATACCTACTCATTGACTCTTTCTGATATTATGTCAGTCATTCAGAAATCCATATTTGACCAAATGGACAAATATAGGGCCCAATGGTTGTCGATTTTGAATTTTCTATTTCTGCCCACTGGACTCCTTTTGGTGATAGATCAGCCAAAACTTAGCCAATATTTGACATAGTGAACATATTTCAGTACTTGATCTTGAACTTTCTATACATACTCATTGACTACTTCTGATTTTACATCAGTCATTCAGAAGTCCATATTTGACCAAATGGACTAATATCGGGCCCAAGGGTTGTCGATTTTGAATTTTCTATTTCTGCCCACTGGACTCCTTTTGGTGATAGATCAGCCATACAGTAGCCTATATTTGACATAGTGAACATATTTCAGCACTTGATCTTGAACTTTCTATACATACTCATTGACTACTTCTGATTTTACATCAGTCATTCAGAAGTCCATATTTGACCAAATGGACTTATATATGGACCAAGAGTCATCGATTTTGAACTTTCTATTTCTACCCAATTGACTCCTTCTGGTTATAAATTAGCCATAGAGAAGCCAATATGTGACCCATTTGACATGTTTCAGTCATGGATCTCGAAATTTCTATACCTACTCATTGACTCTTTCTGATATTATGTCAGTCATTCAGAAATCCATATTTGACCAAATGGACTAATATCGGGCCCAAGGGTTGTCGATTTTGAATTTTCTATTTCTGTCCACTGGACTCCTTTTGGTGATAGATCAGCCATACAGCAGCCAATTTTTGACTTACTCAAAATGTTTCACTCCTTGATCTTGATTTTTCTCTACATACTCATTGACTACTTCTGATTTTACATCAGTCATTCAGAAGTCCATATTTGACCAAATGGACTTATATCGGGCCCAAGAGTCATCGATTTTGAACTTTCTATTTCTACCCAATTGACTCCTTCTGGTGAAAAATTAGCCATAGAGAAGCCAATATTTGACCCATTGAACATGTTTCAGTCATGGATCTTGAAATTTCAAAAGGTACTCATTGACTCCTTCTGTTGTTACATCAGCCTGAAGTCAATATTTGAAATAAAATACTAATATCTAGCCCAAGACTCATCAATTTTGAACTTTTTATTTCTAACCATTGACTTCTTCTGGTAATAAGTCAGCCATACAATAGCCAATATTTGACATAGTGAACATATTTCAGTACTTGATCTTGAACTTTCTATACATACTCATTGAATACTTCTGATTTTACATCAGTCATTCAGAAGTCCATATTTGACCAAATGGACTCATATCGGGCCCAAGATTCATCGATTTTGAACTTTCTATTTCTAACAAATTGACTCCTTCTGGTGATAAATTAGCCATAGAGAAGCCAATATTTGACCCATTTGACAAGTTTCAGTCATGGATCTCGAAATTTCTATACCTACTCATTGACTGTTTCTGATATTATGTCAGTCATTCAGAAATCCATATTTGACCAAATGGACTAATATCGGGCCCAAGGGTTGTCGATTTTGAATTTTCTATTTCTGCCCACTGGACTCCTTTTAGTGATAGATCAGCCATGCAGTAGCCAATATTTGACATAGTGAACATAGTTCAATACTTGATCTTGAACTTTCTATACATACTCATTGACTACTTCTGATTTTACATCAGTCATTCAGAAGTCCATATTTGACCAAATGGACCTATATCGGGCCCAAGAGTCATCGATTTTGACCTTTCTATTTCTACCAAATTCACTCCGTTTGGTGACAAATTAGCCATAGAGAAGCCAATATTTGACCCATTTGACATGTTTCAGTCATGGATCTCGAAATTTCTATACCTACTCATTGACTCTTTCTGATATTATGTCAGTCATTCAGAAATCCATATTTGACCAAATGGACTAATATCGGGCCCAAGGGTTGTCGATTTTGAATTTTCTATTTCTGCCCACTGGACTCCTTTTGGTGATAGATCAGCCATGCAGTAGCCAATATTTGACATAGTGAACGTATTTCAGTACTTGATCTTGAACTTTCTATACATACTCATTGACTACTTCTGATTTTACATCAGTCATTCAGAAGTCCATATTTGACCAAATGTACCTATATCGGCCACAAGAGTCATCAATTTTGAACTTTTTATTTCTACCCAATTGACTCCTTCTGGTGATAAATTAGCCATAGAGAAGGCAATATTTGACCCATTTGACAAGTTTCAGTCATGGATCTCGAAATTTCTATACCTACTCATTGACTCTTTCTGATATTATGTCAGTCATTCAGAAATCCATATTTGACCAAATGGACAAATATAGGGCCCAAGGGTTGTCGATTTTGAATTTTCTATTTCTGCCCACTGGACTCCTTTTGGTGATAGATCAGCCAAAACTTAGCCAATATTTGACATAGTGAACATATTTCAGTACTTGATCTTGAACTTTCTATACATACTCATTGACTACTTCTGATTTTACATCAGTCATTCAGAAGTCCATATTTGACCAAATGGACTAATATCGGGCCCAAGGGTTGTCGATTTTGAATTTTCTATTTCTGCCCACTGGACTCCTTTTGGTGATAGATCAGCCATACAGTAGCCAATATTTGACATAGTGAACATATTTCAGTACTTTATCTTTAACTTTCTATAAAGTCTCATTGACTACTTCTGATTTTACATCAGTCATTCAGAAGTCCATTTTTGACCAAATGGACCTATATCGGGCCCAAGAGTCATCGATTTTGAACTTTTTATTTCTACCCAATTGACTCCATCTGGTGATAAATTAGCCATAGAGAAGCCAAAATTTGACCCATTTGACATGTTTCAGTCATGGTTCTCGAAATTTCTATACCTACTCATTGACTCTTTCTGATGTTATGTGAGTCATTCAGAAATCCGTATTTGACCAAATGGACTAATATCGGGCCCAAGGGTTGTCGATTTTGAATTTTCTATTTCTGTTCACTGGACTCCTTTTGGTGATAGATCAGCCATACAGTAGCCAATTTTTGACTTACTCAACATGTTTAAATCCTTGATCTTGATCTTTCTCTACATACTCATTGACTACTTCTGATTTTACATCAGTCATTCAGAAGTCCATATTTGACCAAATGGACCTATATCGGGCCCAAGAGTCATCGATTTTGAACTTTCTATTTCTACCAAATTCACTCCGTTTGGTGATAAATTAGCCATAGAGAAGCCAATATTTGACCCATTTGACATGTTTCAGTCATGGATCTCGAAATTTCTATACCTACTCATTGACTGTTTCTGATATTATGTCAGTCATTCAGAAATCCATATTTGACCAAATGGACTAATATCGGGCCCAAGGGTTGTCGATTTTGAATTTTCTATTTCTGCCCACTGGACTCCTTTTGGTGATAGATCAGCCATGCAGTAGCCAATATTTGACATAGTGAACGTATTTCAGTACTTGATCTTGAACTTTCTATACATACTCATTGACTACTTCTGATTTTACATCAGTCATTCAGAAGTCCATATTTGACCAAATGTACCTATATCGGCCACAAGAGTCATCAATTTTGAACTTTCTATTTCTACCCAATTGACTCCTTCTGGTGATAAATTAGCCATAGAGAAGGCAATATTTGACCCATTTGACAAGTTTCAGTCATGGATCTCGAAATTTCTATACCTACTCATTGACTCTTTCTGATATTATGTCAGTCATTCAGAAATCCATATTTGACCAAATGGACAAATATAGGGCCCAATGGTTGTCGATTTTGAATTTTCTATTTCTGCCCACTGGACTCCTTTTGGTGATAGATCAGCCAAAACTTAGCCAATATTTGACATAGTGAACATATTTCAGTACTTGATCTTGAACTTTCTATACATACTCATTGACTACTTCTGATTTTACATCAGTCATTCAGAAGTCCATATTTGACCAAATGGACTAATATCGGGCCCAAGGGTTGTCGATTTTGAATTTTCTATTTCTGCCCACTGGACTCCTTTTGGTGATAGATCAGCCATACAGTAGCCTATATTTGACATAGTGAACATATTTCAGCACTTGATCTTGAACTTTCTATACATACTCATTGACTACTTCTGATTTTACATCAGTCATTCAGAAGTCCATATTTGACCAAATGGACTTATATATGGACCAAGAGTCATCGATTTTGAACTTTCTATTTCTACCCAATTGACTCCTTCTGGTTATAAATTAGCCATAGAGAAGCCAATATGTGACCCATTTGACATGTTTCAGTCATGGATCTCGAAATTTCTATACCTACTCATTGACTCTTTCTGATATTATGTCAGTCATTCAGAAATCCATATTTGACCAAATGGACTAATATCGGGCCCAAGGGTTGTCGATTTTGAATTTTCTATTTCTGTTCACTGGACTCCTTTTGGTGATAGATCAGCCATACAGCAGCCAATTTTTGACTTACTCAAAATGTTTCACTCCTTGATCTTGATTTTTCTCTACATACTCATTGACTACTTCTGATTTTACATCAGTCATTCAGAAGTCCATATTTGACAAAATGGACTTATATCGGGCCCAAGAGTCATCGATTTTGAACTTTCTATTTCTACCCAATTGACTCCTTCTGGTGAAAAATTAGCCATAGAGAAGCCAATATTTGACCCATTGAACATGTTTCAGTCATGGATCTTGAAATTTCAAAAGGTACTCATTGACTCCTTCTGTTGTTACATCAGCCTGAAGTCAATATTTGAAATAAAATACTAATATCTAGCCCAAGACTCATCAATTTTGAACTTTTTATTTCTAACCATTGACTTCTTCTGGTAATAAGTCAGCCATACAATAGCCAATATTTGACATAGTGAACATATTTCAGTACTTGATCTTGAACTTTCTATACATACTCATTGAATACTTCTGATTTTACATCAGTCATTCAGAAGTCCATATTTGACCAAATGGACTCATATCGGGCCCAAGATTCATCGATTTTGAACTTTCTATTTCTAACAAATTGACTCCTTCTGGTGATAAATTAGCCATAGAGAAGCCAATATTTGACCCATTTGACAAGTTTCAGTCATGGATCTCGAAATTTCTATACCTACTCATTGACTGTTTCTGATATTATGTCAGTCATTCAGAAATCCATATTTGACCAAATGGACTAATATCGGGCCCAAGGGTTGTCGATTTTGAATTTTCTATTTCTGCCCACTGGACTCCTTTTAGTGATAGATCAGCCATGCAGTAGCCAATATTTGACATAGTGAACATAGTTCAATACTTGATCTTGAACTTTCTATACATACTCATTGACTACTTCTGATTTTACATCAGTCATTCAGAAGTCCATATTTGACCAAATGGACCTATATCGGGCCCAAGAGTCATCGATTTTGACCTTTCTATTTCTACCAAATTCACTCCGTTTAGTGATAAATTAGCCATAGAGAAGCCAATATTTGACCCATTTGACATGTTTCAGTCATGGATCTCGAAATTTCTATACCTACTCATTGACTCTTTCTGATATTATGTCAGTCATTCAGAAATCCATATTTGACCAAATGGACTAATATCGGGCCCAAGGGTTGTCGATTTTGAATTTTCTATTTCTGCCCACTGGACTCCTTTTGGTGATAGATCAGCCATGCAGTAGCCAATATTTGACATAGTGAACGTATTTCAGTACTTGATCTTGAACTTTCTATACATACTCATTGACTACTTCTGATTTTACATCAGTCATTCAGAAGTCCATATTTGACCAAATGTACCTATATCGGCCACAAGAGTCATCAATTTTGAACTTTTTATTTCTACCCAATTGACTCCTTCTGGTGATAAATTAGCCATAGAGAAGGCAATATTTGACCCATTTGACAAGTTTCAGTCATGGATCTCGAAATTTCTATACCTACTCATTGACTCTTTCTGATATTATGTCAGTCATTCAGAAATCCATATTTGACCAAATGGACAAATATAGGGCCCAAGGGTTGTCGATTTTGAATTTTCTATTTCTGCCCACTGGACTCCTTTTGGTGATAGATCAGCCAAAACTTAGCCAATATTTGACATAGTGAACATATTTTAGTACTTGATCTTGAACTTTCTTTACATACTCATTGACTACTTCTGATTTTACATCAGTCATTCAGAAGTCCATATTTGACCAAATGGACTAATATCGGGCCCAAGGGTTGTCGATTTTGAATTTTCTATTTCTGCCCACTGGACTCCTTTTGGTGATAGATCAGCCATACAGTAGCCAATATTTGACATAGTGAACATATTTCAGTACTTGATCTTGAACTTTCCATACATACTCATTGACTACTTCTGATTTTACATCAGTCATTCAGAAGTCCATATTTGACCAAATTGACCTATATTGGGCCCAAGAGTCATCGATTTTTAACTTTCTATTTCTACCCAATTGACTCCTTCTGGTGATAAATTAGCCATAGAGAATGCAATATTTGACCCATTTGACAAGTTTCAGTCATGGATCTCGAAATTTCTATACCTACTCATTGACTCTTTCTGATATTATGTCAGTCATTCAGAAATCCATATTTGACCAAATGGACTAATATCGGGTCCAAGTGTTGTCAATATTGAATTTTCTATTTCCGCCCACTGGACTCCTTTTGGTGATAGATCAGCCATACAGTAGCCAATATTTGACATAGTGAACATATTTCAGTACTTTATCTTTAACTTTCTATACAGTCTCATTGACTACTTCTGATTTTACATCAGTCATTCAGAAGTCCATTTTTGACCAAATGGACCTATATCGGGCCCAAGAGTCATCGATTTTGAACTTTTTATTTCTACCAAATTCACTCCGTTTGGTGATAAATTAGCCATAGAGAAGCCAATATTTGACCCATTTGACATGTTTCAGTCATGGTTCTCGAAATTTCTATACCTACTCATTGACTCTTTCTGATGTTATGTGAGTCATTCAGAAATCCGTATTTGACCAAATGGACTAATATCGGGCCCAAGGGTTGTCGATTTTGAATTTTCTATTTCTGTTCACTGGACTCCTTTTGGTGATAGATCAGCCATACAGTAGCCAATTTTTGACTTACTCAACATGTTTAAATCCTTGATCTTGATCTTTCTCTACATACTCATTGACTACTTCTGATTTTACATCAGTCATTCAGAAGTCCATATTTGACCAAATGGACCTATATCGGGCCCAAGAGTCATCGATTTTGAACTTTCTATTTCTACCAAATTCACTCCGTTTGGTGATAAATTAGCCATAGAGAAGCCAATATTTGACCCATTTGACATGTTTCAGTCATGGATCTCGAAATTTCTATACCTACTCATTGACTGTTTCTGATATTATGTCAGTCATTCAGAAATCCATATTTGACCAAATGGACTAATATCGGGCCCAAGGGTTGTCGATTTTGAATTTTCTATTTCTGCCCACTGGACTCCTTTTGGTGATAGATCAGCCATGCAGTAGCCAATATTTGACATAGTGAACGTATTTCAGTACTTGATCTTGAACTTTCTATACATACTCATTGACTACTTCTGATTTTACATCAGTCATTCAGAAGTCCATATTTGACCAAATGGACTAATATCGGGCCCAAGGGTTGTCGATTTTGAATTTTCTATTTCTGCCCACTGGACTCCTTTTGGTGATAGATCAGCCATACAGTAGCCTATATTTGACATAGTGAACATATTTCAGCACTTGATCTTGAACTTTCTATACATACTCATTGACTACTTCTGATTTTACATCAGTCATTCAGAAGTCCATATTTGACCAAATGGACTTATATATGGACCAAGAGTCATCGATTTTGAACTTTCTATTTCTACCCAATTGACTCCTTCTGGTTATAAATTAGCCATAGAGAAGCCAATATGTGACCCATTTGACATGTTTCAGTCATGGATCTCGAAATTTCTATACCTACTCATTGACTCTTTCTGATATTATGTCAGTCATTCAGAAATCCATATTTGACCAAATGGACTAATATCGGGCCCAAGGGTTGTCGATTTTGAATTTTCTATTTCTGTCCACTGGACTCCTTTTGGTGATAGATCAGCCATACAGCAGCCAATTTTTGACTTACTCAAAATGTTTCACTCCTTGATCTTGATTTTTCTCTACATACTCATTGACTACTTCTGATTTTACATCAGTCATTCAGAAGTCCATATTTGACCAAATGGACTTATATCGGGCCCAAGAGTCATCGATTTTGAACTTTCTATTTCTACCCAATTGACTCCTTCTGGTGAAAAATTAGCCATAGAGAAGCCAATATTTGACCCATTGAACATGTTTCAGTCATGGATCTTGAAATTTCAAAAGGTACTCATTGACTCCTTCTGTTGTTACATCAGCCTGAAGTCAATATTTGAAATAAAATACTAATATCTAGCCCAAGACTCATCAATTTTGAACTTTTTATTTCTAACCATTGACTTCTTCTGGTAATAAGTCAGCCATACAATAGCCAATATTTGACATAGTGAACATATTTCAGTACTTGATCTTGAACTTTCTATACATACTCATTGAATACTTCTGATTTTACATCAGTCATTCAGAAGTCCATATTTGACCAAATGGACTCATATCGGGCCCAAGATTCATCGATTTTGAACTTTCTATTTCTAACAAATTGACTCCTTCTGGTGATAAATTAGCCATAGAGAAGCCAATATTTGACCCATTTGACAAGTTTCAGTCATGGATCTCGAAATTTCTATACCTACTCATTGACTGTTTCTGATATTATGTCAGTCATTCAGAAATCCATATTTGACCAAATGGACTAATATCGGGCCCAAGGGTTGTCGATTTTGAATTTTCTATTTCTGCCCACTGGACTCCTTTTAGTGATAGATCAGCCATGCAGTAGCCAATATTTGACATAGTGAACATAGTTCAATACTTGATCTTGAACTTTCTATACATACTCATTGACTACTTCTGATTTTACATCAGTCATTCAGAAGTCCATATTTGACCAAATGGACTAATATCGGGCCCAAGGGTTGTCGATTTTGAATTTTCTATTTCTGCCCACTGGACTCCTTTTGGTGATAGATCAGCCATGCAGTAGCCAATATTTGACATAGTGAACGTATTTCAGTACTTGATCTTGAACTTTCTATACATACTCATTGACTACTTCTGATTTTACATCAGTCATTCAGAAGTCCATATTTGACCAAATGTACCTATATCGGCCACAAGAGTCATCAATTTTGAACTTTTTATTTCTACCCAATTGACTCCTTCTGGTGATAAATTAGCCATAGAGAAGGCAATATTTGACCCATTTGACAAGTTTCAGTCATGGATCTCGAAATTTCTATACCTACTCATTGACTCTTTCTGATATTATGTCAGTCATTCAGAAATCCATATTTGACCAAATGGACAAATATAGGGCCCAAGGGTTGTCGATTTTGAATTTTCTATTTCTGCCCACTGGACTCCTTTTGGTGATAGATCAGCCAAAACTTAGCCAATATTTGACATAGTGAACATATTTCAGTACTTGATCTTGAACTTTCTATACATACTCATTGACTACTTCTGATTTTACATCAGTCATTCAGAAGTCCATATTTGACCAAATGGACTAATATCGGGCCCAAGGGTTGTCGATTTTGAATTTTCTATTTCTGCCCACTGGACTCCTTTTGGTGATAGATCAGCCATACAGTAGCCAATATTTGACATAGTGAACATATTTCAGTACTTGATCTTGAACTTTCCATACATACTCATTGACTACTTCTGATTTTACATCAGTCATTCAAAAGTCCATATTTGACCAAATTGACCTATATTGGGCCCAAGAGTCATCGATTTTTAACTTTCTATTTCTACCCAATTGACTCCTTCTGGTGATAAATTAGCCATAGAGAATGCAATATTTGACCCATTTGACAAGTTTCAGTCATGGATCTCGAAATTTCTATACCTACTCATTGACTCTTTCTGATATTATGTCAGTCATTCAGAAATCCATATTTGACCAAATGGACTAATATCGGGTCCAAGTGTTGTCAATTTTGAATTTTCTATTTCCGCCCACTGGACTCCTTTTGGTGATAGATCAGCCATACAGTAGCCAATATTTGACATAGTGAACATATTTCAGTACTTTATCTTGAACTTTCTATACAGTCTCATTGACTACTTCTGATTTTACATCAGTCATTCAGAAGTCCATTTTTGACCAAATGGACCTATATCGGGCCCAAGAGTCATCGATTTTGAACTTTTTATTTCTACCCAATTGACTCCTTCTGGTGATAAATTAGCCATAGAGAAGCCAAAATTTGACCCATTTGACATGTTTCAGTCATGGTTCTCGAAATTTCTATACCTACTCATTGACTCTTTCTGATGTCATGTGAGTCATTCAGAAATCCGTATTTGACCAAATGGACTAATATCGGGCCCAAGGGTTGTCGATTTTGAATTTTCTATTTCTGTTCACTGGACTCCTTTTGGTGATAGATCAGCCATACAGTAGCCAATTTTTGACTTACTCAACATGTTTAAATCCTTGATCTTGATCTTTCTCTACATACTCATTGACTACTTCTGATTTTACATCAGTCATTCAGAAGTCCATATTTGACCAAATGGACCTATATCGGGCCCAAGAGTCATCGATTTTGAACTTTCTATTTCTACCAAATTCACTCCGTTTGGTGATAAATTAGCCATAGAGAAGCCAATATTTGACCCACTTGACATGTTTCAGTCATGGATCTCGAAATTTCTATACCTACTCATTGACTCTTTCTGATATTATGTCAGTCATTCAGAAATCCATATTTGACCAAATGGACTAATATCGGGCCCAAGGGTTGTCGATTTTGAATTTTCTATTTCTGCCCACTGGACTCCTTTTGGTGATAGATCAGCCATGCAGTAGCCAATATTTGACATAGTGAACGTATTTCAGTACTTGATCTTGAACTTTCTATACATACTCATTGACTACTTCTGATTTTACATCAGTCATTCAGAAGTCCATATTTGACCAAATGTACCTATATCGGCCACAAGAGTCATCAATTTTGAACTTTCTATTTCTACCCAATTGACTCCTTCTGGTGATAAATTAGCCATAGAGAAGGCAATATTTGACCCATTTGACAAGTTTCAGTCATGGATCTCGAAATTTCTATACCTACTCATTGACTCTTTCTGATATTATGTCAGTCATTCAGAAATCCATATTTGACCAAATGGACAAATATAGGGCCCAATGGTTGTCGATTTTGAATTTTCTATTTCTGCCCACTGGACTCCTTTTGGTGATAGATCAGCCAAAACTTAGCCAATATTTGACATAGTGAACATATTTCAGTACTTGATCTTGAACTTTCTATACATACTCATTGACTACTTCTGATTTTACATCAGTCATTCAGAAGTCCATATTTGACCAAATGGACTTATATATGGACCAAGAGTCATCGATTTTGAACATTCTATTTCTACCCAATTGACTCCTTCTGGTTATAAATTAGCCATAGAGAAGCCAATATTTGACCCATTTGACATGTTTCAGTCATGGATCTCGAAATTTCTATACCTACTCATTGACTCTTTCTGATATTATGTCAGTCATTCAGAAATCCATATTTGACCAAATGGACTAATATCGGGCCCAAGGGTTGTCGATTTTGAATTTTCTATTTCTGTCCACTGGACTCCTTTTGGTGATAGATCAGCCATACAGCAGCCAATTTTTGACTTACTCAAAATGTTTCACTCCTTGATCTTGATTTTTCTCTACATACTCATTGACTACTTCTGATTTTACATCAGTCATTCAGAAGTCCATATTTGACCAAATGGACTTATATCGGGCCCAAGAGTCATCGATTTTGAACTTTCTATTTCTACCCAATTGACTCCTTCTGGTGAAAAATTAGCCATAGAGAAGCCAATATTTGACCCATTGAACATGTTTCAGTCATGGATCTTGAAATTTCAAAAGGTACTCATTGACTCCTTCTGTTGTTACATCAGCCTGAAGTCAATATTTGAAATAAAATACTAATATCTAGCCCAAGACTCATCAATTTTGAACTTTTTATTTCTAACCATTGACTTCTTCTGGTAATAAGTCAGCCATACAATAGCCAATATTTGACATAGTGAACATATTTCAGTACTTGATCTTGAACTTTCTATACATACTCATTGAATACTTCTGATTTTACATCAGTCATTCAGAAGTCCATATTTGACCAAATGGACTCATATCGGGCCCAAGATTCATCGATTTTGAACTTTCTATTTCTAACAAATTGACTCCTTCTGGTGATAAATTAGCCATAGAGAAGCCAATATTTGACCCATTTGACAAGTTTCAGTCATGGATCTCGAAATTTCTATACCTACTCATTGACTGTTTCTGATATTATGTCAGTCATTCAGAAATCCATATTTGACCAAATGGACTAATATCGGGCCCAAGGGTTGTCGATTTTGAATTTTCTATTTCTGCCCACTGGACTCCTTTTAGTGATAGATCAGCCATGCAGTAGCCAATATTTGACATAGTGAACATAGTTCAATACTTGATCTTGAACTTTCTATACATACTCATTGACTACTTCTGATTTTACATCAGTCATTCAGAAGTCCATATTTGACCAAATGGACCTATATCGGGCCCAAGAGTCATCGATTTTGACCTTTCTATTTCTACCAAATTCACTCCGTTTGGTGATAAATTAGCCATAGAGAAGCCAATATTTGACCCATTTGACATGTTTCAGTCATGGATCTCGAAATTTCTATACCTACTCATTGACTCTTTCTGATATTATGTCAGTCATTCAGAAATCCATATTTGACCAAATGGACTAATATCGGGCCCAAGGGTTGTCGATTTTGAATTTTCTATTTCTGCCCACTGGACTCCTTTTGGTGATAGATCAGCCATGCAGTAGCCAATATTTGACATAGTGAACGTATTTCAGTACTTGATCTTGAACTTTCTATACATACTCATTGACTACTTCTGATTTTACATCAGTCATTCAGAAGTCCATATTTGACCAAATGGACTTATATCGGGCCCAAGAGTCATCGATTTTGAACTTTCTATTTCTACCCAATTGACTCCTTCTGGTGAAAAATTAGCCATAGAGAAGCCAATATTTGACCCATTGAACATGTTTCAGTCATGGATCTTGAAATTTCAAAAGGTACTCATTGACTCCTTCTGTTGTTACATCAGCCTGAAGTCAATATTTGAAATAAAATACTAATATCTAGCCCAAGACTCATCAATTTTGAACTTTTTATTTCTAACCATTGACTTCTTCTGGTAATAAGTCAGCCATACAATAGCCAATATTTGACATAGTGAACATATTTCAGTACTTGATCTTGAACTTTCTATACATACTCATTGAATACTTCTGATTTTACATCAGTCATTCAGAAGTCCATATTTGACCAAATGGACTCATATCGGGCCCAAGATTCATCGATTTTGAACTTTCTATTTCTAACAAATTGACTACTTCTGGTGATAAATTAGCCATAGAGAAGCCAATATTTGACCCATTTGACAAGTTTCAGTCATGGATCTCGAAATTTCTATACCTACTCATTGACTGTTTCTGATATTATGTCAGTCATTCAGAAATCCATATTTGACCAAATGGACTAATATCGGGCCCAAGGGTTGTCGATTTTGAATTTTCTATTTCTGCCCACTGGACTCCTTTTAGTGATAGATCAGCCATGCAGTAGCCAATATTTGACATAGTGAACATAGTTCAATACTTGATCTTGAACTTTCTATACATACTCATTGACTACTTCTGATTTTACATCAGTCATTCAGAAGTCCATATTTGACCAAATGGACCTATATCGGGCCCAAGAGTCATCGATTTTGACCTTTCTATTTCTACCAAATTCACTCCGTTTGGTGATAAATTAGCCATAGAGAAGCCAATATTTGACCCATTTGACATGTTTCAGTCATGGATCTCGAAATTTCTATACCTACTCATTGACTCTTTCTGATATTATGTCAGTCATTCAGAAATCCATATTTGACCAAATGGACTAATATCGGGCCCAAGGGTTGTCGATTTTGAATTTTCTATTTCTGCCCACTGGACTCCTTTTGGTGATAGATCAGCCATGCAGTAGCCAATATTTGACATAGTGAACGTATTTCAGTACTTGATCTTGAACTTTCTATACATACTCATTGACTACTTCTGATTTTACATCAGTCATTCAGAAGTCCATATTTGACCAAATGTACCTATATCGGCCACAAGAGTCATCAATTTTGAACTTTTTATTTCTACCCAATTGACTCCTTCTGGTGATAAATTAGCCATAGAGAATGCAATATTTGACCCATTTGACAAGTTTCAGTCATGGATCTCGAAATTTCTATACCTACTCATTGACTCTTTCTGATATTATGTCAGTCATTCAGAAATCCATATTTGACCAAATGGACAAATATAGGGCCCAATGGTTGTCGATTTTGAATTTTCTATTTCTGCCCACTGGACTCCTTTTGGTGATAGATCAGCCATACAGCAGCCAATTTTTGACTTACTCAAAATGTTTCACTCCTTGATCTTGATTTTTCTCTACATACTCATTGACTACTTCTGATTTTACATCAGTCATTCAGAAGTCCATATTTGACCAAATGGACTTATATCGGGCCCAAGAGTCATCGATTTTGAACTTTCTATTTCTACCCAATTGACTCCTTCTGGTGAAAAATTAGCCATAGAGAAGCCAATATTTGACCCATTGAACATGTTTCAGTCATGGATCTTGAAATTTCAAAAGGTACTCATTGACTCCTTCTGTTGTTACATCAGCCTGAAGTCAATATTTGAAATAAAATACTAATATCTAGCCCAAGACTCATCAATTTTGAACTTTTTATTTCTAACCATTGACTTCTTCTGGTAATACGTCAGCCATACAATAGCCAATATTTGACATAGTGAACATATTTCAGTACTTGATCTTGAACTTTCTATACATACTCATTGAATACTTCTGATTTTACATCAGTCATTCAGAAGTCCATATTTGACCAAATGGACTCATATCGGGCCCAAGATTCATCGATTTTGAACTTTCTATTTCTAACAAATTGACTCCTTCTGGTGATAAATTAGCCATAGAGAAGCCAATATTTGACCCATTTGACAAGTTTCAGTCATGGATCTCGAAATTTCTATACCTACTCATTGACTGTTTCTGATATTATGTCAGTCATTCAGAAATCCATATTTGACCAAATGGACTAATATCGGGCCCAAGGGTTGTCGATTTTGAATTTTCTATTTCTGCCCACTGGACTCCTTTTAGTGATAGATCAGCCATGCAGTAGCCAATATTTGACATAGTGAACATAGTTCAATACTTGATCTTGAACTTTCTATACATACTCATTGACTACTTCTGATTTTACATCAGTCATTCAGAAGTCCATATTTGACCAAATGTACCTATATCGGCCACAAGAGTCATCAATTTTGAACTTTTTATTTCTACCCAATTGACTCCTTCTGGTGATAAATTAGCCATAGAGAAGGCAATATTTGACCCATTTGACAAGTTTCAGTCATGGATCTCGAAATTTCTATACCTACTCATTGACTCTTTCTGATATTATGTCAGTCATTCAGAAATCCATATTTGACCAAATGGACAAATATAGGGCCCAAGGGTTGTCGATTTTGAATTTTCTATTTCTGCCCACTGGACTCCTTTTGGTGATAGATCAGCCAAAACTTAGCCAATATTTGACATAGTGAACATATTTCAGTACTTGATCTTGAACTTTCTATACATACTCATTGACTACTTCTGATTTTACATCAGTCATTCAGAAGTCCATATTTGACCAAATGGACTAATATCGGGCCCAAGGGTTGTCGATTTTGAATTTTCTATTTCTGCCCACTGGACTCCTTTTGGTGATAGATCAGCCATACAGTAGCCAATATTTGACATAGTGAATATATTTCAGTACTTGATCTTGAACTTTCCATACATACTCATTGACTACTTCTGATTTTACATCAGTCATTCAGAAGTCCATATTTGACCAAATTGACCTATATCGGGCCCAAGAGTCATCGATTTTTAACTTTCTATTTCTACCCAATTGACTCCTTCTGGTGATAAATTAGCCATAGAGAATGCAATATTTGACCCATTTGACAAGTTTCAGTCATGGATGTCGAAATTTCTATACCTACTCATTGACTCTTTCTGATATTATGTCAGTCATTCAGAAATCCATATTTGACCAAATGGACTAATATCGGGCCCAAGTGTTGTCGATTTTGAATTTTCTATTTCCGCCCACTGGACTCCTTTTGGTGATAGATCAGCCATACAGTAGCCAATATTTGACATAGTGAACATATTTCAGTACTTTATCTTGAACTTTCTATACAGTCTCATTGACTACTTCTGATTTTACATCAGTCATTCAGAAGTCCATTTTTGACCAAATGGACCTATATCGGGCCCAAGAGTCATCGATTTTGAACTTTTTATTTCTACCCAATTGACTCCTTCTGGTGATAAATTAGCCATAGAGAAGCCAAAATTTGACCCATTTGACATGTTTCAGTCATGGTTCTCGAAATTTCTATACCTACTCATTGACTCTTTCTGATGTTATGTGAGTCATTCAGAAATCCGTATTTGACCAAATGGACTAATATCGGGCCCAAGGGTTGTCGATTTTGAATTTTCTATTTCTGTTCACTGGACTCCTTTTGGTGATAGATCAGCCATACAGTAGCCAATTTTTGACTTACTCAACATGTTTAAATCCTTGATCTTGATCTTTCTCTACATACTCATTGACTACTTCTGATTTTACATCAGTCATTCAGAAGTCCATATTTGACCAAATGGACCTATATCGGGCCCAAGAGTCATCGATTTTGAACTTTCTATTTCTACCAAATTCACTCCGTTTGGTGATAAATTAGCCATAGAGAAGCCAATATTTGACCCATTTGACATGTTTCAGTCATGGATCTCGAAATTTCTATACCTACTCATTGACTCTTTCTGATATTATGTCAGTCATTCAGAAATCCATATTTGACCAAATGGACTAATATCGGGCCCAAGGGTTGTCGATTTTGAATTTTCTATTTCTGCCCACTGGACTCCTTTTGGTGATAGATCAGCCATGCAGTAGCCAATATTTGACATAGTGAACGTATTTCAGTACTTGATCTTGAACTTTCTATACCTACTCATTGACTGTTTCTGATATTATGTCAGTCATTCAGAAATCCATATTTGACCAAATGGACTAATATCGGGCCCAAGGGTTGTCGATTTTGAATTTTCTATTTCTGCCCACTGGACTCCTTTTGGTGATAGATCAGCCATACAGTAGCCAATATTTGACATAGTGAACATATTTCAGTACTTGATCTTGAACTTTCTATACATACTCATTGACTACTTCTGATTTTACATCAGTCATTCAGAAGTCCATATTTGACCAAATTGACCTATATCGGGCCCAAGAGTCATCGATTTTTAACTTTCTATTTCTACCCAATTGACTCCTTCTGGTGATAAATTAGCCATAGAGAATGCAATATTTGACCCATTTGACAAGTCTCAGTCATGGATCTCGAAATTTCTATACCTACTCATTGACTCTTTCTGATATTATGTCAGTCATTCAGAAATCCATATTTGACCAAATGGACTAATATCGGGCCCAAGTGTTGTCGATTTTGAATTTTCTATTTCCGCCCACTGCACTCCTTTTGGTGATAGATCAGCCATACAGTAGCCAATATTTGACATAGTGAACATATTTCAGTACTTTATCTTGAACTTTCTATACAGTCTCATTGACTACTTCTGATTTTACATCAGTCATTCAGAAGTCCATTTTTGACCAAATGGACCTATATCGGGCCCAAGAGTCATCGATTTTGAACTTTTTATTTCTACCCAATTGACTCCTTCTGGTGATAAATTAGCCATAGAGAAGCCAAAATTTGACCCATTTGACATGTTTCAGTCATGGTTCTCGAAATTTCTATACCTACTCATTGACTCTTTCTGATGTTATGTGAGTCATTCAGAAATCCGTATTTGACCAAATGGAGTAATATCGGGCCCAAGGGTTGTCGATTTTGAATTTTCTATTTCTGTTCACTGGACTCCTTTTGGTGATAGATCAGCCATACAGTAGCCAATTTTTGACTTACTCAACATGTTTAAATCCTTGATCTTGATCTTTCTCTACATACTCATTGACTACTTCTGATTTTACATCAGTCATTCAGAAGTCCATATTTGACCAAATGGACCTATATCGGGCCCAAGAGTCATCGATTTTGAACTTCCTATTTCTACCAAATTCACTCCGTTTGGTGATAAATTAGCCATAGAGAAGCCAATATTTGACCCATTTGACATGTTTCAGTCATGGATCTCGAAATTTCTATACCTACTCATTGACTCTTTCTGATATTATGTCAGTCATTCAGAAATCCATATTTGACCAAATGGACTAATATGGGGCCCAAGGGTTGTCGATTTTGAATTTTCTATTTCTGCCCACTGGACTCCTTTTGGTGATAGATCAGCCATGCAGTAGCCAATATTTGACATAGTGAACGTATTTCAGTACTTGATCTTGAACTTTCTATACATACTCATTGACTACTTCTGATTTTACATCAGTCATTCAGAAGTCCATATTTGACCAAATGGACTAATATCGGGCCCAAGGGTTGTCGATTTTGAATTTTCTATTTCTGCCCACTGGACTCCTTTTGGTGATAGATCAGCCATACAGTAGCCAATATTTGACATAGTGAACATATTTCAGTACTTTATCTTGAACTTTCTATACATTCTCATTGACTACTTCTGATTTTACATCAGTCATTCAGAAGTCCATTTTTGACCAAATGGACCTATATCGGGCCCAAGAGTCATCGATTTTGAACTTTTTATTTCTACCCAATTGACTCCTTCTGGTGATAAATTAGCCATAGAGAAGCCAAAATTTGACCCATTTGACATGTTTCAGTCATGGATCTCGAAATTTCTATACCTACTCTTTGACTCTTTCTGATGTTACGTCAGTCATTCAGAAATCCGTATTTGACCAAATGGACTAATATCGGGCCCAAGAGTTGTCGATTTTGAATTTTCTATTTCTGTCCACTGGACTCCTTTTGGTGATAGATCAGCCATACAGTAGCCAATATTTGACATAGTGAACATATTTCAGTACTTTATCTTGAACTTTCTATACATTCTCATTGACTACTTCTGATTTTACATCAGTCATTCAGAAGTCCATTGTTGACCAAATGGACCTATATCGGGCCCAAGAGTCATCGATTTTGAACTTTTTATTTCTACCCAATTGACTCCTTCTGGTGATAAATTAGCCATAGAGAAGCCAAAATTTGACCTATTTGACATGTTTCAGTCATGGTTCTAGAAATTTCTATACCTACTCATTGACTCTTTCTGATGTTATGTCAGTCATTCAGAAATCCGTATTTGACCAAATGGACTAATATCGGGCCCAAGGGTTGTCGATTTTGAATTTTCTATTTCTGTTCACTGGACTCCTTTTGGTGATAGATCAGCCATACAGTAGCCAATTTTTGACTTACTCAACATGTTTAAATCCTTGATCTTGATCTTTCTCTACATACTCATTGACTACTTCTGATTTTACATCAGTCATTCAGAAGTCCATATTTGACCAAATGGACCTATATCGGGCCCAAGAGTCATCGATTTTGAACTTTCTATTTCTACCAAATTCACTCCGTTTGGTGATAAATTAGCCATAGAGAAGCCAATATTTGACCCATTTGACATGTTTCAGTCATGGATCTCGAAATTTCTATACCTACTCATTGACTCTTTCTGATATTATGTCAGTCATTCAGAAATCCATATTTGACCAAATGGACTAATATCGGGCCCAAGGGTTGTCGATTTTGAATTTTCTATTTCTGCCCACTGGACTCCTTTTGGTGATAGATCAGCCATGCAGTAGCCAATATTTGACATAGTGAACGTATTTCAGTACTTGATCTTGAACTTTCTATACATACTCATTGACTACTTCTGATTTTACATCAGTCATTCAGAAGTCCATATTTGACCAAATGTACCTATATCGGCCACAAGAGTCATCAATTTTGAACTTTCTATTTCTACCCAATTGACTCCTTCTGGTGATAAATTAGCCATAGAGAAGGCAATATTTGACCCATTTGACAAGTTTCAGTCATGGATTTCGAAATTTCTATACCTACTCATTGACTCTTTCTGATATTATGTCAGTCATTCAGAAATCCATATTTGACCAAATGGACAAATATAGGGCCCAATGGTTGTCGATTTTGAATTTTCTATTTCTGCCCACTGGACTCCTTTTGGTGATAGATCAGCCATACAGTAGCCTATATTTGACATAGTGAACATATTTCAGCACTTGATCTTGAACTTTCTATACATACTCATTGACTACTTCTGATTTTACATCAGTCATTCAGAAGTCCATATTTGACCAAATGGACTTATATATGGACCAAGAGTCATCGATTTTGAACTTTCTATTTCTACCCAATTGACTCCTTCTGGTGATAAATTAGCCATAGAGAAGCCAATATTTGACCCATTTGACATGTTTCAGTCATGGATCTCGAAATTTCTATACCTACTCATTGACTCTTTCTGATATTATGTCAGTCATTCAGAAATCCATATTTGACCAAATGGACTAATATCGGGCCCAAGGGTTGTCGATTTTGAATTTTCTATTTCTGCCCACTGGACTCCTTTTGGTGATAGATCAGCCATACAGCAGCCAATTTTTGACTTACTCAAAATGTTTCACTCCTTGATCTTGATTTTTCTCTACATACTCATTGACTACTTCTGATTTTACATCAATCATTCAGAAGTCCATATTTGACCAAATGGACTTATATCGGGCCCAAGAGTCATCGATTTTGAACTTTTTATTTCTACCCAATTGACTCCTTCTGGTGAAAAATTAGCCATAGAGAAGCCAAAATTTGACCCATTGAACATGTTTCAGTCATGGATCTTGAAATTTCAAAAGGTACTCATTGACTCCTTCTGTTGTTACATCAGCCTGAAGTCAATATTTGAAATAAAATACTAATATCTAGCCCAAGACTCATCAATTTTGAACTTTTTATTTCTAACCATTGACTTCTTCTGGTAATACGTCAGCCATACAATAGCCAATATTTGACATAGTGAACATATTTCAGTACTTGATCTTGAACTTTCTATACATACTCATTGAATACTTCTGATTTTACATCAGTCATTCAGAAGTCCATATTTGACCAAATGGACTCATATCGGGCCCAAGATTCATCGATTTTGAACTTTCTATTTCTAACAAATTGACTCCTTCTGGTGATAAATTAGCCATAGAGAAGCCAATATTTGACCCATTTGACAAGTTTCAGTCATGGATCTCGAAATTTCTATACCTACTCATTGACTGTTTCTGATATTATGTCAGTCATTCAGAAATCCATATTTGACCAAATGGACTAATATCGGGCCCAAGGGTTGTCGATTTTGAATTTTCTATTTCTGCCCACTGGACTCCTTTTGGTGATAGATCAGCCATGCAGTAGCCAATATTTGACATAGTGAACGTATTTCAGCACTTGATCTTGAACTTTCTATACATACTCATTGACTACTTCTGATTTTACATCAGTCATTCAGAAGCCCATATTTGACCAAATGGACTTATATATGGACCAAGAGTCATCGATTTTGAACTTTCTATTTCTACCCAATTGACTCCTTCTGGTGATAAATTAGCCATAGAGAAGCCAATATTTGACCCATTTGACATGTTTCAGTCATGGATCTCGAAATTTCTATACCTACTCATTGACTCTTTCTGATATTATGTCAGTCATTCAGAAATCCATATTTGACCAAATGGACTAATATCGGGCCCAAGGGTTGTCGATTTTGAATTTTCTATTTCTGTCCACTGGACTTCTTTTGGTGATAGATCAGCCATACAGCAGCCAATTTTTGACTTACTCAAAATGTTTCACTCCTTCATCTTGATTTTTCTCTACATACTCATTGACTACTTCTGATTTTACATCAGTCATTCAGAAGTCCATATTTGACCAAATGGACTTATATCGGGCCTAAGAGTCATTGATTTTGAACTTTCTATTTCTGCCCACTGGACTCCTTTTGGTGATAGATCAGCCATGCAGTAGCCAATATTTGACATAGTGAACGTATTTAGGTACTTGATCTTGAACTTTCTATACATACTCATTGACTACTTCTGATTTTACATCAGTCATTCAGAAATCCATATTTGACCAAATGGACTAATATGGGGCCCAAGGGTTGTCGATTTTGAATTTTCTATTTCTGCCCACTGGACTCCTTTTGGTGATAGATCAGCCATGCGGTAGCCAATATTTGACATAGTGAACGTATTTCAGAACTTGATCTTGAACTTTCTATACATACTCATTGACTACTTCTGATTTTACATCAGTCATTCAGAAGTCCATATTTGACCAAATGGACTAATATCGGGCCCAAGGGTTGTCGATTTTGAATTTTCTATTTCTGCCCACTGGACTCCTTTTGGTGATAGATCAGCCATACAGTAGCCTATATTTGACATAGTGAACATATTTCAGCACTTGATCTTGAACTTTCTATACATACTCATTGACTACTTCTGATTTTACATCAGTCATTCAGAAGTCCATATTTGACCAAATGGACTTATATATGGACCAAGAGTCATCGATTTTGAACTTTCTATTTCTACCCAATTGACTCCTTCTGGTGATAAATTAGCCATAGAGAAGGCAATATTTGACCCATTTGACAAGTTTCAGTCATGGATCTCGAAATTTCTATACCTACTCATTGACTCTTTCTGATATTATGTCAGTCATTCAGAAATCCATATTTGACCAAATGGACAAATATAGGGCCCAATGGTTGTCGATTTTGAATTTTCTATTTCTGCCCACTGGACTCCTTTTGGTGATAGATCAGCCAAAACTTAGCCAATATTTGACATAGTGAACATATTTCAGTACTTGATCTTGAACTTTCTATACATACTCATTGACTACTTCTGATTTTACATCAGTCATTCAGAAGTCCATATTTGACCAAATGGACTAATATCGGGCCCAAGGGTTGTCGATTTTGAATTTTCTATTTCTGCCCACTGGACTCCTTTTGGTGATAGATCAGCCATACAGTAGCCTATATTTGACATAGTGAACATATTTCAGCACTTGATCTTGAACTTTCTATACATACTCATTGACTACTTCTGATTTTACATCAGTCATTCAGAAGTCCATATTTGACCAAATGGACTTATATATGGACCAAGAGTCATCGATTTTGAACTTTCTATTTCTACCCAATTGACTCCTTCTGGTGATAAATTAGCCATAGAGAAGCCAATATTTGACCCATTTGACATGTTTCAGTCATGGATCTCGAAATTTCTATACCTACTCATTGACTCTTTCTGATATTATGTCAGTCATTCAGAAATCCATATTTGACCAAATGGACTAATATCGGGCCCAAGGGTTGTCGATTTTGAATTTTCTATTTCTGTCCACTGGACTCCTTTTGGTGATAGATCAGCCATACAGCAGCCAATTTTTGACTTACTCAAAATGTTTCACTCCTTGATCTTGATCTTTCTCTACATACTCATTGACTACTTCTGATTTTACATCAGTCATTCAGAAGTCCATATTTGACCAAATGGACTAATATCGGGCCCAAGGGTTGTCGATTTTGAATTTTCTATTTCTGCCCACTGGACTCCTTTTGGTGATAGATCAGCCATACAGTAGCCAATATTTGACATAGTGAACATATTTCAGTACTTTATCTTGAACTTTCTATACATTCTCATTGACTACTTCTGATTTTACATCAGTCATTCAGAAGTCCATTTTTGACCAAATGGACCTATATCGGGCCCAAGAGTCATCGATTTTGAACTTTTTATTTCTACCCAATTGACTCCTTCTGGTGATAAATTAGCCATAGAGAAGCCAAAATTTGACCCATTTGACATGTTTCAGTCATGGATCTCGAAATTTCTATACCTACTCTTTGACTCTTTCTGATGTTATGTCAGTCATTCAGAAATCCGTATTTGACCAAATGGACTAATATCGGGCCCAAGAGTTGTCGATTTTGAATTTTCTATTTCTGTCCAATGGACTCCTTTTTTGTGATAGATCAGCCATACAGTAGCCAATATTTGACATAGTGAACATATTTCAGTACTTTATCTTGAACTTTCTATACATTCTCATTGACTACTTCTGATTTTACATCAGTCATTCAGAAGTCCATTTTTGACCAAATGGACCTATATCGGGCCCAAGAGTCATCGATTTTGAACTTTTTATTTCTACCCAATTGACTCCTTCTGGTGATAAATTAGCCATAGAGAAGCCAAAATTTGACCTATTTGACATGTTTCAGTCATGGATCTCGAAATTTCTATACCTACTCATTGACTCTTTCTGATGTTATGTCAGTCATTCAGAAATCCGTATTTGACCAAATGGACTAATATCGGGCCCAAGGGTTGTCGATTTTGAATTTTCTATTTCTGTCCACTGGACTCCTTTTGGTGATAGATCAGCCATACAGTAGCCAATTTTTGACTTACTCAACATGTTTAAATCCTTGATCTTGATCTTTCTCTACATACTCATTGACTACTTCTGATTTTACATCAGTCATTCAGAAGTCCATTTTTGACCAAATGGACCTATATCGGGCCCAAGAGTCATCGATTTTGAACTTTCTATTTCTACCAAATTCACTCCGTTTGGTGATAAATTAGCCATAGAGAAGCCAATATTTGACCCATTTGACATGTTTCAGTCATGGATCTCGAAATTTCTATACCTACTCTTTGACTCTTTCTGATGTTATGTCAGTCATTCAGAAATCCGTATTTGACCAAATCGACTAATATCGGGCCCAAGAGTTGTCGATTTTGAATTTTCTATTTCTGTCCACTGGACTCCTTTTGGTGATAGATCAGCCATACAGTAGCCAATATTTGACATAGTGAACATATTTCAGTACTTTATCTTGAACTCTCTATACATTCTCATTGACTACTTCTGATTTTACATCAGTCATTCAGAAGTCCATTTTTGACCAAATGGACCTATATCGGGCCCAAGAGTCATCGATTTTGAACTTTTTATTTCTACCCAATTGACTCCTTCTGGTGATAAATTAGCCATAGAGAAGCCAAAATTTGACCTATTTGACATGTTTCAGTCATGGTTCTCGAAATTTCTATACCTACTCATTGACTCTTTCTGATGTTATGTCAGTCATTCAGAAATCCGTATTTGACCAAATGGACTAATATCGGGCCCAAGGGTTGTCGATTTTGAATTTTCTATTTCTGTTCACTGGACTCCTTTTGGTGATAGATCAGCCATACAGTAGCCAATTTTTGACTTACTCAACATGTTTAAATCCTTGATCTTGATCTTTCTCTACATACTCATTGACTACTTCTGATTTTACATCAGTCATTCAGCAGTCCATATTTGACCAAATGGACCTATATCGGGCCCAAGAGTCATCGATTTTGAACTTTCTATTTCTACCAAATTCACTCCGTTTGGTGATAAATTAGCCATAGAGAAGCCAATATTTGACCCATTTGACATGTTTCAGTCATGGATCTCGAAATTTCTATACCTACTCATTGACTCTTTCTGATGTTATGTCAGTCATTCAGAAATCCGTATTTGACCAAATGGACTAATATCGGGCCCAAGGGTTGTCGATTTTGAATTTTCTATTTCTGTTCACTGGACTCCTTTTGGTGATAGATCAGCCATACAGTAGCCAATTTTTGACTTACTCAACATGTTTAAATCCTTGATCTTGATCTTTCTCTACATACTCATTGACTACTTCTGATTTTACATCAGTCATTCAGAAGTCCATATTTGACCAAATGGACCTATATCGGGCCCAAGAGTCATCGATTTTGAACTTTCTATTTCTACCAAATTCACTCCGTTTGGTGATAAATTAGCCATAGAGAAGCCAATATTTGACCCATTTGACATGTTTCAGTCATGGATCTCGAAATTTCTATACCTACTCATTGACTCTTTCTGATATTATGTCAGTCATTCAGAAATCCATATTTGACCAAATGGACTAATATCGGGCCCAAGGGTTGTCGATTTTGAATTTTCTATTTCTGCCCACTGGACTCCTTTTGGTGATAGATCAGCCATGCAGTAGCCAATATTTGACATAGTGAACGTATTTCAGTACTTGATCTTGAACTTTCTATACATACTCATTGACTACTTCTGATTTTACATCAGTCATTCAGAAGTCCATATTTGACCAAATGTACCTATATCGGCCACAAGAGTCATCAATTTTGAACTTTCTATTTCTACCCAATTGACTCCTTCTGGTGATAAATTAGCCATAGAGAAGGCAATATTTGACCCATTTGACAAGTTTCAGTCATGGATCTCGAAATTTCTATACCTACTCATTGACTCTTTCTGATATTATGTCAGTCATTCAGAAATCCATATTTGACCAAATGGACAAATATAGGGCCCAATGGTTGTCGATTTTGAATTTTCTATTTCTGCCCACTGGACTCCTTTTGGTGATAGATCAGCCAAAACTTAGCCAATATTTGACATAGTGAACATATTTCAGTACTTGATCTTGAACTTTCTATACATACTCATTGACTACTTCTGATTTTACATCAGTCATTCAGAAGTCCATATTTGACCAAATGGACTAATATCGGGCCCAAGGGTTGTCGATTTTGAATTTTCTATTTCTGCCCACTGGACTCCTTTTGGTGATAGATCAGCCATACAGTAGCCTATATTTGACATAGTGAACATATTTCAGCACTTGATCTTGAACTTTCTATACATACTCATTGACTACTTCTGATTTTACATCAGTCATTCAGAAGTCCATATTTGACCAAATGGACTTATATATGGACCAAGAGTCATCGATTTTGAACTTTCTATTTCTACCCAATTGACTCCTTCTGGTGATAAATTAGCCATAGAGAAGCCAATATTTGACCCATTTGACATGTTTCAGTCATGGATCTCGAAATTTCTATACCTACTCATTGACTCTTTCTGATATTATGTCAGTCATTCAGAAATCCATATTTGACCAAATGGACTAATATCGGGCCCAAGGGTTGTCGATTTTGAATTTTCTATTTCTGTCCACTGGACTCCTTTTGGTGATAGATCAGCCATACAGCAGCCAATTTTTGACTTACTCAAAATGTTTCACTCCTTGATCTTGATCTTTCTCTACATACTCATTGACTACTTCTGATTTTACATCAGTCATTCAGAAGTCCATATTTGACCAAATGGACTAATATCGGGCCCAAGGGTTGTCGATTTTGAATTTTCTATTTCTGCCCACTGGACTCCTTTTGGTGATAGATCAGCCATACAGTAGCCAATATTTGACATAGTGAACATATTTCAGTACTTTATCTTGAACTTTCTATACATTCTCATTGACTACTTCTGATTTTACATCAGTCATTCAGAAGTCCATTTTTGACCAAATGGACCTATATCGGGCCCAAGAGTCATAGATTTTGAACTTTCTATTTCTACCCAATTGACTCCTTCTGGTGATAAATTAGCCATAGAGAAGCCAAAATTTGACCCATTTGACATGTTTCAGTCATGGATCTCGAAATTTCTATACCTACTCTTTGACTCTTTCTGATGTTATGTCAGTCATTCAGAAATCCGTATTTGACCAAATGGACTAATATCGGGCCCAAGAGTTGTCGATTTTGAATTTTCTATTTCTGTCCACTGGACTCCTTTTTTGTGATAGATCAGCCATACAGTAGCCAATATTTGACATAGTGAACATATTTCAGTACTTTATCTTGAACTTTCTATACATTCTCATTGACTACTTCTGATTTTACATCAGTCATTCAGAAGTCCATTTTTGACCAAATGGACCTATATCGGGCCCAAGAGTCATCGATTTTGAACTTTTTATTTCTACCCAATTGACTCCTTCTGGTGATAAATTAGCCATAGAGAAGCCAAAATTTGACCTATTTGACATGTTTCAGTCATGGATCTCGAAATTTCTATACCTACTCATTGACTCTTTCTGATGTTATGTCAGTCATTCAGAAATCCGTATTTGACCAAATGGACTAATATCGGGCCCAAGGGTTGTCGATTTTGAATTTTCTATTTCTGTCCACTGGACTCCTTTTGGTGATAGATCAGCCATACAGTAGCCAATTTTTGACTTACTCAACATGTTTAAATCCTTGATCTTGATCTTTCTCTACATACTCATTGACTACTTCTGATTTTACATCAGTCATTCAGAAGTCCATTTTAGACCAAATGGACCTATATCGGGCCCAAGAGTCATCGATTTTGAACTTTCTATTTCTACCAAATTCACTCCGTTTGGTGATAAATTAGCCATAGAGAAGCCAATATTTGACCCATTTGACATGTTTCAGTCATGGATCTCGAAATTTCTATACCTACTCTTTGACTCTTTCTGATGTTATGTCAGTCATTCAGAAATCCGTATTTGACCAAATGGACTAATATCGGGCCCAAGAGTTGTCGATTTTGAATTTTCTATTTCTGCCCACTGGACTCCTTTTGGTGATAGATCAGCCATGCAGTAGCCAATATTTGACATAGTGAACGTATTTCAGTACTTGATCTTGAACTTTCTATACATACTCATTGACTACTTCTGATTTTACATCAGTCATTCAGAAGTCCATATTTGACCAAATGTACCTATATCGGCCACAAGAGTCATCAATTTTGAACTTTCTATTTCTACCCAATTGACTCCTTCTGGTGATAAATTAGCCATAGAGAAGGCAATATTTGACCCATTTGACAAGTTTCAGTCATGGATCTCGAAATTTCTATACCTACTCATTGACTCTTTCTGATATTATGTCAGTCATTCAGAAATCCATATTTGACCAAATGGACAAATATAGGGCCCAATGGTTGTCGATTTTGAATTTTCTATTTCTGCCCACTGGACTCCTTTTGGTGATAGATCAGCCAAAACTTAGCCAATATTTGACATAGTGAACATATTTCAGTACTTGATCTTGAACTTTCTATACATACTCATTGACTACTTCTGATTTTACATCAGTCATTCAGAAGTCCATATTTGACCAAATGGACTAATATCGGGCCCAAGGGTTGTCGATTTTGAATTTTCTATTTCTGCCCACTGGACTCCTTTTGGTGATAGATCAGCCATACAGTAGCCTATATTTGACATAGTGAACATATTTCAGCACTTGATCTTGAACTTTCTATACATACTCATTGACTACTTCTGATTTTACATCAGTCATTCAGAAGTCCATATTTGACCAAATGGACTTATATATGGACCAAGAGTCATCGATTTTGAACTTTCTATTTCTACCCAATTGACTCCTTCTGGTGATAAATTAGCCATAGAGAAGCCAATATTTGA
Organism: Zacco platypus; assembly: GCA_038088235.1. NCBI lineage: Eukaryota > Metazoa > Chordata > Actinopteri > Cypriniformes > Xenocyprididae > Zacco > Zacco platypus. Next base: position 37,754,223 of record CM076083.1, on the reverse strand, counting down.
CCCATTTGACATGTTTCAGTCATGGATCTCGAAATTTCTATACCTACTCATTGACTCTTTCTGATATTATGTCAGTCATTCAGAAATCCATATTTGACCAAATGGACTAATATCGGGCCCAAGGGTTGTCGATTTTGAATTTTCTATTTCTGTCCACTGGACTCCTTTTGGTGATAGATCAGCCATACAGCAGCCAATTTTTGACTTACTCAAAATGTTTCACTCCTTGATCTTGATCTTTCTCTACATACTCATTGACTACTTCTGATTTTACATCAGTCATTCAGAAGTCCATATTTGACCAAATGGACTAATATCGGGCCCAAGGGTTGTCGATTTTGAATTTTCTATTTCTGCCCACTGGACTCCTTTTGGTGATAGATCAGCCATACAGTAGCCAATATTTGACATAGTGAACATATTTCAGTACTTTATCTTGAACTTTCTATACATTCTCATTGACTACTTCTGATTTTACATCAGTCATTCAGAAGTCCATTTTTGACCAAATGGACCTATATCGGGCCCAAGAGTCATAGATTTTGAACTTTCTATTTCTACCCAATTGACTCCTTCTGGTGATAAATTAGCCATAGAGAAGCCAAAATTTGACCCATTTGACATGTTTCAGTCATGGATCTCGAAATTTCTATACCTACTCTTTGACTCTTTCTGATGTTATGTCAGTCATTCAGAAATCCGTATTTGACCAAATGGACTAATATCGGGCCCAAGAGTTGTCGATTTTGAATTTTCTATTTCTGTCCACTGGACTCCTTTTTTGTGATAGATCAGCCATACAGTAGCCAATATTTGACATAGTGAACATATTTCAGTACTTTATCTTGAACTTTCTATACATTCTCATTGACTACTTCTGATTTTACATCAGTCATTCAGAAGTCCATTTTTGACCAAATGGACCTATATCGGGCCCAAGAGTCATCGATTTTGAACTTTTTATTTCTACCCAATTGACTCCTTCTGGTGATAAATTAGCCATAGAGAAGCCAAAATTTGACCTATTTGACATGTTTCAGTCATGGATCTCGAAATTTCTATACCTACTCATTGACTCTTTCTGATGTTATGTCAGTCATTCAGAAATCCGTATTTGACCAAATGGACTAATATCGGGCCCAAGGGTTGTCGATTTTGAATTTTCTATTTCTGTCCACTGGACTCCTTTTGGTGATAGATCAGCCATACAGTAGCCAATTTTTGACTTAACATGTTTAAATCCTTGATCTTGATCTTTCTCTACATACTCATTGACTACTTCTGATTTTACATCAGTCATTCAGAAGTCCATTTTAGACCAAATGGACCTATATCGGGCCCAAGAGTCATCGATTTTGAACTTTCTATTTCTACCAAATTCACTCCGTTTGGTGATAAATTAGCCATAGAGAAGCCAATATTTGACCCATTTGACATGTTTCAGTCATGGATCTCGAAATTTCTATACCTACTCTTTGACTCTTTCTGATGTTATGTCAGTCATTCAGAAATCCGTATTTGACCAAATGGACTAATATCGGGCCCAAGAGTTGTCGATTTTGAATTTTCTATTTCTGCCCACTGGACTCCTTTTGGTGATAGATCAGCCATGCAGTAGCCAATATTTGACATAGTGAACGTATTTCAGTACTTGATCTTGAACTTTCTATACATACTCATTGACTACTTCTGATTTTACATCAGTCATTCAGAAGTCCATATTTGACCAAATGTACCTATATCGGCCACAAGAGTCATCAATTTTGAACTTTCTATTTCTACCCAATTGACTCCTTCTGGTGATAAATTAGCCATAGAGAAGGCAATATTTGACCCATTTGACAAGTTTCAGTCATGGATCTCGAAATTTCTATACCTACTCATTGACTCTTTCTGATATTATGTCAGTCATTCAGAAATCCATATTTGACCAAATGGACAAATATAGGGCCCAATGGTTGTCGATTTTGAATTTTCTATTTCTGCCCACTGGACTCCTTTTGGTGATAGATCAGCCAAAACTTAGCCAATATTTGACATAGTGAACATATTTCAGTACTTGATCTTGAACTTTCTATACATACTCATTGACTACTTCTGATTTTACATCAGTCATTCAGAAGTCCATATTTGACCAAATGGACTAATATCGGGCCCAAGGGTTGTCGATTTTGAATTTTCTATTTCTGCCCACTGGACTCCTTTTGGTGATAGATCAGCCATACAGTAGCCTATATTTGACATAGTGAACATATTTCAGCACTTGATCTTGAACTTTCTATACATACTCATTGACTACTTCTGATTTTACATCAGTCATTCAGAAGTCCATATTTGACCAAATGGACTTATATATGGACCAAGAGTCATCGATTTTGAACTTTCTATTTCTACCCAATTGACTCCTTCTGGTGATAAATTAGCCATAGAGAAGCCAATATTTGACCCATTTGACATGTTTCAGTCATGGATCTCGAAATTTCTATACCTACTCATTGACTCTTTCTGATATTATGTCAGTCATTCAGAAATCCATATTTGACCAAATGGACTAATATCGGGCCCAAGGGTTGTCGATTTTGAATTTTCTATTTCTGTCCACTGGACTCCTTTTGGTGATAGATCAGCCATACAGCAGCCAATTTTTGACTTACTCAAAATGTTTCACTCCTTGATCTTGATCTTTCTCTACATACTCATTGACTACTTCTGATTTTACATCAGTCATTCAGAAGTCCATATTTGACCAAATGGACTAATATCGGGCCCAAGGGTTGTCGATTTTGAATTTTCTATTTCTGCCCACTGGACTCCTTTTGGTGATAGATCAGCCATACAGTAGCCAATATTTGACATAGTGAACATATTTCAGTACTTTATCTTGAACTTTCTATACATTCTCATTGACTACTTCTGATTTTACATCAGTCATTCAGAAGTCCATTTTTGACCAAATGGACCTATATCGGGCCCAAGAGTCATCGATTTTGTACTTTTTATTTCTACCCAATTGACTCCTTCTGGTGATAAATTAGCCATAGAGAAGCCAAAATTTGACCCATTTGACATGTTTCAGTCATGGATCTCGAAATTTCTATACCTACTCTTTGACTCTTTCTGATGTTATGTCAGTCATTCAGAAATCCGTATTTGACCAAATGGACTAATATCGGGCCCAAGAGTTGTCGATTTTGAATTTTCTATTTCTGTCCACTGGACTCCTTTTTTGTGATAGATCAGCCATACAGTAGCCAATATTTGACATAGTGAACATATTTCAGTACTTTATCTTGAACTTTCTATACATTCTCATTGACTACTTCTGATTTTACATCAGTCATTCAGAAGTCCATTTTTGACCAAATGGACCTATATCGGGCCCAAGAGTCATCGATTTTGAACTTTTTATTTCTACCCAATTGACTCCTTCTGGTGATAAATTAGCCATAGAGAAGCCAAAATTTGACCTATTTGACATGTTTCAGTCATGGTTCTCGAAATTTCTATACCTACTCATTGACTCTTTCTGATGTTATGTCAGTCATTCAGAAATCCGTATTTGACCAAATGGACTAATATCGGGCCCAAGGGTTGTCGATTTTGAATTTTCTATTTCTGTTCACTGGACTCCTTTTGGTGATAGATCAGCCATACAGTAGCCAATTTTTGACTTACTCAACATGTTTAAATCCTTGATCTTGATCTTTCTCTACATACTCATTGACTACTTCTGATTTTACATCAGTCATTCAGAAGTCCATATTTGACCAAATGGACCTATATCGGGCCCAAGAGTCATCGATTTTGAACTTTCTATTTCTACCAAATTCACTCCGTTTGGTGATAAATTAGCCATAGAGAAGCCAATATTTGACCCATTTGACATGTTTCAGTCATGGATCTCGAAATTTCTATACCTACTCATTGACTCTTTCTGATATTATGTCAGTCATTCAGAAATCCGTATTTGACCAAATGGACTAATATCGGGCCCAAGGGTTGTCGATTTTGAATTTTCTATTTCTGCCCACTGGACTCCTTTTGGTGATAGATCAGCCATGCAGTAGCCAATATTTGACATAGTGAACGTATTTCAGTACTTGATCTTGAACTTTCTATACATACTCATTGACTACTTCTGATTTTACATCAGTCATTCAGAAGTCCATATTTGACCAAATGTACCTATATCGGCCACAAGAGTCATCAATTTTGAACTTTCTATTTCTACCCAATTGACTCCTTCTGGTGATAAATTAGCCATAGAGAAGGCAATATTTGACCCATTTGACAAGTTTCAGTCATGGATCTCGAAATTTCTATACCTACTCATTGACTCTTTCTGATATTATGTCAGTCATTCAGAAATCCATATTTGACCAAATGGACAAATATAGGGCCCAATGGTTGTCGATTTTGAATTTTCTATTTCTGCCCACTGGACTCCTTTTGGTGATAGATCAGCCAAAACTTAGCCAATATTTGACATAGTGAACATATTTCAGTACTTGATCTTGAACTTTCTATACATACTCATTGACTACTTCTGATTTTACATCAGTCATTCAGAAGTCCATATTTGACCAAATGGACTAATATCGGGCCCAAGGGTTGTCGATTTTGAATTTTCTATTTCTGCCCACTGGACTCCTTTTGGTGATAGATCAGCCATACAGTAGCCTATATTTGACATAGTGAACATATTTCAGCACTTGATCTTGAACTTTCTATACATACTCATTGACTACTTCTGATTTTACATCAGTCATTCAGAAGTCCATATTTGACCAAATGGACTTATATATGGACCAAGAGTCATCGATTTTGAACTTTCTATTTCTACCCAATTGACTCCTTCTGGTGATAAATTAGCCATAGAGAAGCCAATATTTGACCCATTTGACATGTTTCAGTCATGGATCTCGAAATTTCTATACCTACTCATTGACTCTTTCTGATATTATGTCAGTCATTCAGAAATCCATATTTGACCAAATGGACTAATATCGGGCCCAAGGGTTGTCGATTTTGAATTTTCTATTTCTGTCCACTGGACTCCTTTTGGTGATAGATCAGCCATACAGCAGCCAATTTTTGACTTACTCAAAATGTTTCACTCCTTGATCTTGATCTTTCTCTACATACTCATTGACTACTTCTGATTTTACATCAGTCATTCAGAAGTCCATATTTGACCAAATGGACTAATATCGGGCCCAAGGGTTGTCGATTTTGAATTTTCTATTTCTGCCCACTGGACTCCTTTTGGTGATAGATCAGCCATACAGTAGCCTATATTTGACATAGTGAACATATTTCAGCACTTGATCTTGAACTTTCTATACATACTCATTGACTACTTCTGATTTTACATCAGTCATTCAGAAGTCCATATTTGACCAAATGGACTTATATATGGACCAAGAGTCATCGATTTTGAACTTTCTATTTCTACCCAATTGACTCCTTCTGGTGATAAATTAGCCATAGAGAAGGCAATATTTGACCCATTTGACAAGTTTCAGTCATGGATCTCGAAATTTCTATACCTACTCATTGACTCTTTCTGATATTATGTCAGTCATTCAGAAATCCATATTTGACCAAATGGACAAATATAGGGCCCAATGGTTGTCGATTTTTTAATTTTCCTATTTCTGCCCACTGTCAGTCATTCAGAAATCCGTATTTGACCAAATGGACTAATATCGGGCCCAAGGGTTGTCGATTTTGAATTTTCTATTTCTGTTCACTGGACTCCTTTTGGTGATAGATCAGCCATACAGTAGCCAATTTTTGACTTACTCAACATGTTTAAATCCTTGATCTTGATCTTTCTCTACATACTCATTGACTACTTCTGATTTTACATCAGTCATTCAGAAGTCCATATTTGACCAAATGGACCTATATCGGGCCCAAGAGTCATCGATTTTGAACTTTCTATTTCTACCAAATTCACTCCGTTTGGTGATAAATTAGCCATAGAGAAGCCAATATTTGACCCATTTGACATGTTTCAGTCATGGATCTCGAAATTTCTATACCTACTCATTGACTCTTTCTGATATTATGTCAGTCATTCAGAAATCCGTATTTGACCAAATGGACTAATATCGGGCCCAAGGGTTATGTCAGTCATTCAGAAATCCATATTTGACCAAATGGACAAATATAGGGCCCAATGGTTGTCGATTTTTTAATTTTCCTATTTCTGCCCACTGGACTCCTTTTGGTGATAGATCAGCCAAAACTTAGCCAATATTTGACATAGTGAACATATTTCAGTACTTGATCTTGAACTTTCTATACATACTCATTGACTACTTCTGATTTTACATCAGTCATTCAGAAGTCCATATTTGACCAAATGGACTAATATCGGGCCCAAGGGTTGTCGATTTTGAATTTTCTATTTCTGCCCACTGGACTCCTTTTGGTGATAGATCAGCCATACAGTAGCCTATATTTGACATAGTGAACATATTTCAGCACTTGATCTTGAACTTTCTATACATACTCATTGACTACTTCTGATTTTACATCAGTCATTCAGAAGTCCATATTTGACCAAATGGACTTATATATGGACCAAGAGTCATCGATTTTGAACTTTCTATTTCTACCCAATTGACTCCTTCTGGTGATAAATTAGCCATAGAGAAGCCAATATTTGACCCATTTGACATGTTTCAGTCATGGATCTCGAAATTTCTATACCTACTCATTGACTCTTTCTGATATTATGTCAGTCATTCAGAAATCCATATTTGACCAAATGGACTAATATCGGGCCCAAGGGTTGTCGATTTTGAATTTTCTATTTCTGTCCACTGGACTCCTTTTGGTGATAGATCAGCCATACAGCAGCCAATTTTTGACTTACTCAAAATGTTTCACTCCTTGATCTTGATCTTTCTCTTCATACTCATTGACTACTTCTGATTTTACATCAGTCATTCAGAAGTCCATATTTGACCAAATGGACTAATATCGGGCCCAAGGGTTGTCGATTTTGAATTTTCTATTTCTGCCCACTGGACTCCTTTTGGTGATAGATCAGCCATACAGTAGCCAATATTTGACATAGTGAACATATTTCAGTACTTTATCTTGAACTTTCTATACATTCTCATTGACTACTTCTGATTTTACATCAGTCATTCAGAAGTCCATTTTTGACCAAATGGACCTATATCGGGCCCAAGAGTCATCGATTTTGAACTTTTTATTTCTACCCAATTGACTCCTTCTGGTGATAAATTAGCCATAGAGAAGCCAAAATTTGACCCATTTGACATGTTTCAGTCATGGATCTCGAAATTTCTATACCTACTCTTTGACTCTTTCTGATGTTATGTCAGTCATTCAGAAATCCGTATTTGACCAAATGGACTAATATCGGGCCCAAGAGTTGTCGATTTTGAATTTTCTATTTCTGTCCACTGGACTCCTTTTTTGTGATAGATCAGCCATACAGTAGCCAATATTTGACATAGTGAACATATTTCAGTACTTTATCTTGAACTTTCTATACATTCTCATTGACTACTTCTGATTTTACATCAGTCATTCAGAAGTCCATTTTTGACCAAATGGACCTATATCGGGCCCAAGAGTCATCGATTTTGAACTTTTTATTTCTACCCAATTGACTCCTTCTGGTGATAAATTAGCCATAGAGAAGCCAAAATTTGACCTATTTGACATGTTTCAGTCATGGATCTCGAAATTTCTATACCTACTCATTGACTCTTTCTGATGTTATGTCAGTCATTCAGAAATCCGTATTTGACCAAATGGACTAATATCGGGCCCAAGAGTTGTCGATTTTGAATTTTCTATTTCTGTCCACTGGACTCCTTTTGGTGATAGATCAGCCATACAGTAGCCAATATTTGACATAGTGAACATATTTCAGTACTTTATCTTGAACTCTCTATACATTCTCATTGACTACTTCTGATTTTACATCAGTCATTCAGAAGTCCATTTTTGACCAAATGGACCTATATCGGGCCCAAGAGTCATCGATTTTGAACTTTTTATTTCTACCCAATTGACTCCTTCTGGTGATAAATTAGCCATAGAGAAGCCAAAATTTGACCTATTTGACATGTTTCAGTCATGGTTCTCGAAATTTCTATACCTACTCATTGACTCTTTCTGATGTTATGTCAGTCATTCAGAAATCCGTATTTGACCAAATGGACTAATATCGGGCCCAAGGGTTGTCGATTTTGAATTTTCTATTTCTGTTCACTGGACTCCTTTTGGTGATAGATCAGCCATACAGTAGCCAATTTTTGACTTACTCAACATGTTTAAATCCTTGATCTTGATCTTTCTCTACATACTCATTGACTACTTCTGATTTTACATCAGTCATTCAGAAGTCCATATTTGACCAAATGGACCTATATCGGGCCCAAGAGTCATCGATTTTGAACTTTCTATTTCTACCAAATTCACTCCGTTTGGTGATAAATTAGCCATAGAGAAGCCAATATTTGACCCATTTGACATGTTTCAGTCATGGATCTCGAAATTTCTATACCTACTCATTGACTCTTTCTGATATTATGTCAGTCATTCAGAAATCCATATTTGACCAAATGGACTAATATCGGGCCCAAGGGTTGTCGATTTTGAATTTTCTATTTCTGCCCACTGGACTCCTTTTGGTGATAGATCAGCCATGCAGTAGCCAATATTTGACATAGTGAACGTATTTCAGTACTTGATCTTGAACTTTCTATACATACTCATTGACTACTTCTGATTTTACATCAGTCATTCAGAAGTCCATATTTGACCAAATGTACCTATATCGGCCACAAGAGTCATCAATTTTGAACTTTCTATTTCTACCCAATTGACTCCTTCTGGTGATAAATTAGCCATAGAGAAGGCAATATTTGACCCATTTGACAAGTTTCAGTCATGGATCTCGAAATTTCTATACCTACTCATTGACTCTTTCTGATATTATGTCAGTCATTCAGAAATCCATATTTGACCAAATGGACAAATATAGGGCCCAATGGTTGTCGATTTTGAATTTTCTATTTCTGCCCACTGGACTCCTTTTGGTGATAGATCAGCCAAAACTTAGCCAATATTTGACATAGTGAACATATTTCAGTACTTGATCTTGAACTTTCTATACATACTCATTGACTACTTCTGATTTTACATCAGTCATTCAGAAGTCCATATTTGACCAAATGGACTAATATCGGGCCCAAGGGTTGTCGATTTTGAATTTTCTCTTTCTGCCCACTGGACTCCTTTTGGTGATAGATCAGCCATACAGTAGCCTATATTTGACATAGTGAACATATTTCAGCACTTGATCTTGAACTTTCTATACATACTCATTGACTACTTCTGATTTTACATCAGTCATTCAGAAGTCCATATTTGACCAAATGGACTTATATATGGACCAAGAGTCATCGATTTTGAACTTTCTATTTCTACCCAATTGACTCCTTCTGGTGATAAATTAGCCATAGAGAAGCCAATATTTGACCCATTTGACATGTTTCAGTCATGGATCTCGAAATTTCTATACCTACTCATTGACTCTTTCTGATATTATGTCAGTCATTCAGAAATCCATATTTGACCAAATGGACTAATATCGGGCCCAAGGGTTGTCGATTTTGAATTTTCTATTTCTGTCCACTGGACTCCTTTTGGTGATAGATCAGCCATACAGCAGCCAATTTTTGACTTACTCAAAATGTTTCACTCCTTGATCTTGATCTTTCTCTACATACTCATTGACTACTTCTGATTTTACATCAGTCATTCAGAAGTCCATATTTGACCAAATGGACTAATATCGGGCCCAAGGGTTGTCGATTTTGAATTTTCTATTTCTGCCCACTGGACTCCTTTTGGTGATAGATCAGCCATACAGTAGCCTATATTTGACATAGTGAACATATTTCAGCACTTGATCTTGAACTTTCTATACATACTCATTGACTACTTCTGATTTTACATCAGTCATTCAGAAGTCCATATTTGACCAAATGGACTTATATATGGACCAAGAGTCATCGATTTTGAACTTTCTATTTCTACCCAATTGACTCCTTCTGGTGATAAATTAGCCATAGAGAAGGCAATATTTGACCCATTTGACAAGTTTCAGTCATGGATCTCGAAATTTCTATACCTACTCATTGACTCTTTCTGATATTATGTCAGTCATTCAGAAATCCATATTTGACCAAATGGACAAATATAGGGCCCAATGGTTGTCGATTTTGAATTTTCTATTTCTGCCCACTGGACTCCTTTTGGTGATAGATCAGCCAAAACTTAGCCAATTTTTGACTTACTCAACATGTTTAAATCCTTGATCTTGATCTTTCTCTACATACTCATTGACTACTTCTGATTTTACATCAGTCATTCAGAAGTCCATATTTGACCAAATGGACCTATATCGGGCCCAAGAGTCATCGATTTTGAACTTTCTATTTCTACCAAATTCACTCCGTTTGGTGATAAATTAGCCATAGAGAAGCCAATATTTGACCCATTTGACATGTTTCAGTCATGGATCTCGAAATTTCTATACCTACTCATTGACTCTTTCTGATATTATGTCAGTCATTCAGAAATCCATATTTGACCAAATGGACTAATATCGGGCCCAAGGGTTGTCGATTTTGAATTTTCTATTTCTGCCCACTGGACTCCTTTTGGTGATAGATCAGCCATGCAGTAGCCAATATTTGACATAGTGAACGTATTTCAGTACTTGATCTTGAACTTTCTATACATACTCATTGACTACTTCTGATTTTACATCAGTCATTCAGAAGTCCATATTTGACCAAATGTACCTATATCGGCCACAAGAGTCATCAATTTTGAACTTTCTATTTCTACCCAATTGACTCCTTCTGGTGATAAATTAGCCATAGAGAAGGCAATATTTGACCCATTTGACAAGTTTCAGTCATGGATCTCGAAATTTCTATACCTACTCATTGACTCTTTCTGATATTATGTCAGTCATTCAGAAATCCATATTTGACCAAATGGACAAATATAGGGCCCAATGGTTGTCGATTTTGAATTTTCTATTTCTGCCCACTGGACTCCTTTTGGTGATAGATCAGCCAAAACTTAGCCAATATTTGACATAGTGAACATATTTCAGTACTTGATCTTGAACTTTCTATACATACTCATTGACTACTTCTGATTTTACATCAGTCATTCAGAAGTCCATATTTGACCAAATGGACTAATATCGGGCCCAAGGGTTGTCGATTTTGAATTTTCTCTTTCTGCCCACTGGACTCCTTTTGGTGATAGATCAGCCATACAGTAGCCTATATTTGACATAGTGAACATATTTCAGCACTTGATCTTGAACTTTCTATACATACTCATTGACTACTTCTGATTTTACATCAGTCATTCAGAAGTCCATATTTGACCAAATGGACTTATATATGGACCAAGAGTCATCGATTTTGAACTTTCTATTTCTACCCAATTGACTCCTTCTGGTGATAAATTAGCCATAGAGAAGCCAATATTTGACCCATTTGACATGTTTCAGTCATGGATCTCGAAATTTCTATACCTACTCATTGACTCTTTCTGATATTATGTCAGTCATTCAGAAATCCATATTTGACCAAATGGACTAATATCGGGCCCAAGGGTTGTCGATTTTGAATTTTCTATTTCTGTCCACTGGACTCCTTTTGGTGATAGATCAGCCATACAGCAGCCAATTTTTGACTTACTCAAAATGTTTCACTCCTTGATCTTGATCTTTCTCTACATACTCATTGACTACTTCTGATTTTACATCAGTCATTCAGAAGTCCATATTTGACCAAATGGACTAATATCGGGCCCAAGGGTTGTCGATTTTGAATTTTCTATTTCTGCCCACTGGACTCCTTTTGGTGATAGATCAGCCATACAGTAGCCTATATTTGACATAGTGAACATATTTCAGCACTTGATCTTGAACTTTCTATACATACTCATTGACTACTTCTGATTTTACATCAGTCATTCAGAAGTCCATATTTGACCAAATGGACTTATATATGGACCAAGAGTCATCGATTTTGAACTTTCTATTTCTACCCAATTGACTCCTTCTGGTGATAAATTAGCCATAGAGAAGGCAATATTTGACCCATTTGACAAGTTTCAGTCATGGATCTCGAAATTTCTATACCTACTCATTGACTCTTTCTGATATTATGTCAGTCATTCAGAAATCCATATTTGACCAAATGGACAAATATAGGGCCCAATGGTTGTCGATTTTGAATTTTCTATTTCTGCCCACTGGACTCCTTTTGGTGATAGATCAGCCAAAACTTAGCCAATATTTGACATAGTGAACATATTTCAGTACTTGATCTTGAACTTTCTATACATACTCATTGACTACTTCTGATTTTACATCAGTCATTCAGAAGTCCATATTTGACCAAATGGACTAATATCGGGCACAAGGGTTGTCGATTTTGAATTTTCTATTTCTGCCCACTGGACTCCTTTTGGTGATAGATCAGCCATACAGTAGCCTATATTTGACATAGTGAACATATTTCAGCACTTGATCTTGAACTTTCTATACATACTCATTGACTACTTCTGATTTTACATCAGTCATTCAGAAGTCCATATTTGACCAAATGGACTTATATATGGACCAAGAGTCATCGATTTTGAACTTTCTATTTCTACCCAATTGACTCCTTCTGGTGATAAATTAGCCATAGAGAAGCCAATATTTGACCCATTTGACATGTTTCAGTCATGGATCTCGAAATTTCTATACCTACTCATTGACTCTTTCTGATATTATGTCAGTCATTCAGAAATCCATATTTGACCAAATGGACTAATATCGGGCCCAAGGGTTGTCGATTTTGAATTTTCTATTTCTGTCCACTGGACTCCTTTTGGTGATAGATCAGCCATACAGCAGCCAATTTTTGACTTACTCAAAATGTTTCACTCCTTGATCTTGATCTTTCTCTACATACTCATTGACTACTTCTGATTTTACATCAGTCATTCAGAAGTCCATATTTGACCAAATGGACTAATATCGGGCCCAAGGGTTGTCGATTTTGAATTTTCTATTTCTGCCCACTGGACTCCTTTTGGTGATAGATCAGCCATACAGTAGCCAATATTTGACATAGTGAACATATTTCAGTACTTTATCTTGAACTTTCTATACATTCTCATTGACTACTTCTGATTTTACATCAGTCATTCAGAAGTCCATTTTTGACCAAATGGACCTATATCGGGCCCAAGAGTCATCGATTTTGAACTTTTTATTTCTACCCAATTGACTCCTTCTGGTGATAAATTAGCCATAGAGAAGCCAAAATTTGACCCATTTGACATGTTTCAGTCATGGATCTCGAAATTTCTATACCTACTCTTTGACTCTTTCTGATGTTATGTCAGTCATTCAGAAATCCGTATTTGACCAAATGGACTAATATCGGGCCCAAGAGTTGTCGATTTTGAATTTTCTATTTCTGTCCACTGGACTCCTTTTTTGTGATAGATCAGCCATACAGTAGCCAATATTTGACATAGTGAACATATTTCAGTACTTTATCTTGAACTTTCTATACATTCTCATTGACTACTTCTGATTTTACATCAGTCATTCAGAAGTCCATTTTTGACCAAATGGACCTATATCGGGCCCAAGAGTCATCGATTTTGAACTTTTTATTTCTACCCAATTGACTCCTTCTGGTGATAAATTAGCCATAGAGAAGCCAAAATTTGACCTATTTGACATGTTTCAGTCATGGATCTCGAAATTTCTATACCTACTCATTGACTCTTTCTGATGTTATGTCAGTCATTCAGAAATCCGTATTTGACCAAATGGACTAATATCGGGCCCAAGGGTTGTCGATTTTGAATTTTCTATTTCTGTCCACTGGACTCCTTTTGGTGATAGATCAGCCATACAGTAGCCAATTTTTGACTTACTCAACATGTTTAAATCCTTGATCTTGATCTTTCTCTACATACTCATTGACTACTTCTGATTTTACATCAGTCATTCAGAAGTCCATTTTTGACCAAATGGACCTATATCGGGCCCAAGAGTCATCGATTTTGAACTTTCTATTTCTACCAAATTCACTCCGTTTGGTGATAAATTAGCCATAGAGAAGCCAATATTTGACCCATTTGACATGTTTCAGTCATGGATCTCGAAATTTCTATACCTACTCTTTGACTCTTTCTGATGTTATGTCAGTCATTCAGAAATCCGTATTTGACCAAATGGACTAATATCGGGCCCAAGAGTTGTCGATTTTGAATTTTCTATTTCTGTCCACTGGACTCCTTTTGGTGATAGATCAGCCATACAGTAGCCAATATTTGACATAGTGAACATATTTCAGTACTTTATCTTGAACTCTCTATACATTCTCATTGACTACTTCTGATTTTACATCAGTCATTCAGAAGTCCATTTTTGACCAAATGGACCTATATCGGGCCCAAGAGTCATCGATTTTGAACTTTTTATTTCTACCCAATTGACTCCTTCTGGTGATAAATTAGCCATAGAGAAGCCAAAATTTGACCTATTTGACATGTTTCAGTCATGGTTCTCGAAATTTCTATACCTACTCATTGACTCTTTCTGATGTTATGTCAGTCATTCAGAAATCCGTATTTGACCAAATGGACTAATATCGGGCCCAAGGGTTGTCGATTTTGAATTTTCTATTTCTGTTCACTGGACTCCTTTTGGTGATAGATCAGCCATACAGTAGCCAATATTTGACATAGTGAACATATTTCAGTACTTTATCTTGAACTTTCTATACATTCTCATTGACTACTTCTGATTTTACATCAGTCATTCAGAAGTCCATTTTTGACCAAATGGACCTATATCGGGCCCAAGAGTCATCGATTTTGAACTTTTTATTTCTACCCAATTGACTCCTTCTGGTGATAAATTAGCCATAGAGAAGCCAAAATTTGACCTATTTGACATGTTTCAGTCATGGTTCTCGAAATTTCTATACCTACTCATTGACTCTTTCTGATGTTATGTCAGTCATTCAGAAATCCGTATTTGACCAAATGGACTAATATCGGGCCCAAGGGTTGTCGATTTTGAATTTTCTATTTCTGTCCACTGGACTCCTTTTGGTGATAGATCAGCCATACAGCAGCCAATTTTTGACTTACTCAAAATGTTTCTCTCCTTGATCTTGATCTTTCTCTACATACTCATTGACTACTTCTGATTTTACATCAGTCATTCAGAAGTCCATATTTGACCAAATGGACTAATATCGGGCCCAAGGGTTGTCGATTTTGAATTTTCTATTTCTGCCCACTGGACTCCTTTTGGTGATAGATCAGCCATACAGTAGCCAATATTTGACATAGTGAACATATTTCAGTACTTGATCTTGAACTTTCTATACATTCTCATTGACTACTTCTGATTTTACATCAGTCATTCAGAAGTCCATTTTTGACCAAATGGACCTATATCGGGCCCAAGAGTCATCGATTTTGAACTTTTTATTTCTACCCAAATGACTCCTTCTGGTGATAAATTAGCCATAGAGAAGCAAAATTTGACCCATTTGACATGTTTCAGTCATGGATCTCGAAATTTCTATACCTACTCTTTGACTCTTTCTGATGTTATGTCAGTCATTCAGAAATCCGTATTTGACCAAATGGACTAATATCGGGCCCAAGAGTTGTCAATTTTGAATTTTCTATTTCTGTCCACTGGACTCCTTTTTTGTGATAGATCAGCCATACAGTAGCCAATATTTGACATAGTGAACATATTTCAGTACTTTATCTTGAACTTTCTATACATTCTCATTGACTACTTCTGATTTTACATCAGTCATTCAGAAGTCCATTTTTGACCAAATGGACCTATATCGGGCCCAAGAGTCATCGATTTTGAACTTTTTATTTCTACCCAATTGACTCCTTCTGGTGATAAATTAGCCATAGAGAAGCCAATATTTGACCCATTTGACATGTTTCAGTCATGGATCTCGAAATTTCTATACCTACTCATTGACTCTTTCTGATATTATGTCAGTCATTCAGAAATCCATATTTGACCAAATGGACTAATATCGGGCCCAAGGGTTGTCGATTTTGAATTTTCTATTTCTGTCCACTGGACTCCTTTTGGTGATAGATCAGCCATACAGCAGCCAATTTTTGACTTACTCAAAATGTTTCTCTCCTTGATCTTGATCTTTCTCTACATACTCATTGACTACTTCTGATTTTACATCAGTCATTCAGAAGTCCATATTTGACCAAATGGACTAATATCGGGCCCAAGGGTTGTCGATTTTGAATTTTCTATTTCTGCCCACTGGACTCCTTTTGGTGATAGATCAGCCATACAGTAGCCAATATTTGACATAGTGAACATATTTCAGTACTTTATCTTGAACTTTCTATACATTCTCATTGACTACTTCTGATTTTACATCAGTCATTCAGAAGTCCATTTTTGACCAAATGGACCTATATCGGGCCCAAGAGTCATCGATTTTGAACTTTTTATTTCTACCCAAATGACTCCTTCTGGTGATAAATTAGCCATAGAGAAGCAAAATTTGACCCATTTGACATGTTTCAGTCATGGATCTCGAAATTTCTATACCTACTCTTTGACTCTTTCTGATGTTATGTCAGTCATTTAGAAATCCGTATTTGACCAAATGGACTAATATCGGGCCCAAGAGTTGTCGATTTTGAATTTTCTATTTCTGTCCACTGGACTCCTTTTTTGTGATAGATCAGCCATACAGTAGCCAATATTTGACATAGTGAACATATTTCAGTACTTTATCTTGAACTTTCTATGCATTCTCATTGACTACTTCTGATTTTACATCAGTCATTCAGAAGTCCATTTTTGACCAAATGGACCTATATCGGGCCCAAGAGTCATCGATTTTGAACTTTTTATTTCTACCCAATTGACTCCTTCTGGTGATAAATTAGCCATAGAGAAGCCAATATTTGACCCATTTGACATGTTTCAGTCATGGATCTCGAAATTTCTATACCTACTCATTGACTCTTTCTGATATTATGTCAGTCATTCAGAAATCCATATTTGACCAAATGGACTAATATCGGGCCCAAGGGTTGTCGATTTTGAATTTTCTATTTCTGTCCACTGGACTCCTTTTGGTGATAGATCAGCCATACAGCAGCCAATTTTTGACTTACTCAAAATGTTTCTCTCCTTGATCTTGATCTTTCTCTACATACTCATTGACTACTTCTGATTTTACATCAGTCATTCAGAAGTCCATATTTGACCAAATGGACTAATATCGGGCCCAAGGGTTGTCGATTTTGAATTTTCTATTTCTGCCCACTGGACTCCTTTTGGTGATAGATCAGCCATACAGTAGCCAATATTTGACATAGTGAACATATTTCAGTACTTTATCTTGAACTTTCTATACATTCTCATTGACTACTTCTGATTTTACATCAGTCATTCAGAAGTCCATTTTTGACCAAATGGACCTATATCGGGCCCAAGAGTCATCGATTTTGAACTTTTTATTTCTACCCAAATGACTCCTTCTGGTGATAAATTAGCCATAGAGAAGCAAAATTTGACCCATTTGACATGTTTCAGTCATGGATCTCGAAATTTCTATACCTACTCTTTGACTCTTTCTGATGTTATGTCAGTCATTCAGAAATCCGTATTTTACCAAATGGACTAATATCGGGCCCAAGAGTTGTCGATTTTGAATTTTCTATTTCTGTCCACTGGACTCCTTTTTTGTGATAGATCAGCCATACAGTAGCCAATATTTGACATAGTGAACATATTTCAGTACTTTATCTTGAACTTTCTATACATTCTCATTGACTACTTCTGATTTTACATCAGTCATTCAGAAGTCCATTTTTGACCAAATGGACCTATATCGGGCCCAAGAGTCATCGATTTTGAACTTTTTATTTCTACCCAATTGACTCCTTCTGGTGATAAATTAGCCATAGAGAAGCCAAAATTTGACCTATTTGACATGTTTCAGTCATGGATCTCGAAATTTCTATACCTACTCATTGACTCTTTCTGATGTTATGTCAGTCATTCAGAAATCCGTATTTGACCAAATGGACTAATATCGGGCCCAAGGGTTGTCGATTTTGAATTTTCTATTTCTGTCCACTGGACTCCTTTTGGTGATAGATCAGCCATACAGTAGCCAATTTTTGACTTACTCAACATGTTTAAATCCTTGATCTTGATCTTTCTCTACATACTCATTGACTACTTCTGATTTTACATCAGTCATTCAGAAGTCCATTTTTGACCAAATGGACCTATATCGGGCCCAAGAGTCATCGATTTTGAACTTTCTATTTCTACCAAATTCACTCCGTTTGGTGATAAATTAGCCATAGAGAAGCCAATATTTGACCCATTTGACATGTTTCAGTCATGGATCTCGAAATTTCTATACCTACTCTTTGACTCTTTCTGATGTTATGTCAGTCATTCAGAAATCCGTATTTGACCAAATGGACTAATATCGGGCCCCAGAGTTGTCGATTTTGAATTTTCTATTTCTGTCCACTGGACTCCTTTTGGTGATAGATCAGCCATACAGTAGCCAATATTTGACATAGTGAACATATTTCAGTACTTTATCTTGAACTTTCTATACATTCTCATTGACTACTTCTGATTTTACATCAGTCATTCAGAAGTCCATTTTTGACCAAATGGACCTATATCGGGCCCAAGAGTCATCGATTTTGAACTTTTTATTTCTACCCAATTGACTCCTTCTGGTGATAAATTAGCCATAGAGAAGCCAAAATTTGACCTATTTGACATGTTTCAGTCATGGTTCTCGAAATTTCTATACCTACTCATTGACTCTTTCTGATGTTATGTCAGTCATTCAGAAATCCGTATTTGACCAAATGGACTAATATCGGGCCCAAGGGTTGTCGATTTTGAATTTTCTATTTCTGTTCACTGGACTCCTTTTGGTGATAGATCAGCCATGCAGTAGCCAATATTTGACATAGTGAACGTATTTCAGTACTTGATCTTGAACTTTCTATACATACTCATTGACTACTTCTGATTTTACATCAGTCATTCAGAAGTCCATATTTGACCAAATGTACCTATATCGGCCACAAGAGTCATCAATTTTGAACTTTCTATTTCTACCCAATTGACTCCTTCTGGTGATAAATTAGCCATAGAGAAGGCAATATTTGACCCATTTGACAAGTTTCAGTCATGGATCTCGAAATTTCTATACCTACTCATTGACTCTTTCTGATATTATGTCAGTCATTCAGAAATCCATATTTGACCAAATGGACAAATATAGGGCCCAATGGTTGTCGATTTTGAATTTTCTATTTCTGCCCACTGGACTCCTTTTGGTGATAGATCAGCCAAAACTTAGCCAATATTTGACATAGTGAACATATTTCAGTACTTGATCTTGAACTTTCTATACATACTCATTGACTACTTCTGATTTTACATCAGTCATTCAGAAGTCCATATTTGACCAAATGGACTAATATCGGGCCCAAGGGTTGTCGATTTTGAATTTTCTATTTCTGCCCACTGGACTCCTTTTGGTGATAGATCAGCCATACAGTAGCCTATATTTGACATAGTGAACATATTTCAGCACTTGATCTTGAACTTTCTATACATACTCATTGACTACTTCTGATTTTACATCAGTCATTCAGAAGTCCATATTTGACCAAATGGACTTATATATGGACCAAGAGTCATCGATTTTGAACTTTCTATTTCTACCCAATTGACTCCTTCTGGTGATAAATTAGCCATAGAGAAGCCAATATTTGACCCATTTGACATGTTTCAGTCATGGATCTCGAAATTTCTATACCTACTCATTGACTCTTTCTGATATTATGTCAGTCATTCAGAAATCCATATTTGACCAAATGGACTAATATCGGGCCCAAGGGTTGTCGATTTTGAATTTTCTATTTCTGTCCACTGGACTCCTTTTGGTGATAGATCAGCCATACAGCAGCCAATTTTTGACTTACTCAAAATGTTTCACTCCTTGATCTTGATCTTTCTCTACATACTCATTGACTACTTCTGATTTTACATCAGTCATTCAGAAGTCCATATTTGACCAAATGGACTAATATCGGGCCCAAGGGTTGTCGATTTTGAATTTTCTATTTCTGCCCACTGGACTCCTTTTGGTGATAGATCAGCCATACAGTAGCCAATATTTGACATAGTGAACATATTTCAGTACTTTATCTTGAACTTTCTATACATTCTCATTGACTACTTCTGATTTTACATCAGTCATTCAGAAGTCCATTTTTGACCAAATGGACCTATATCGGGCCCAAGAGTCATCGATTTTGAACTTTTTATTTCTACCCAATTGACTCCTTCTGGTGATAAATTAGCCATAGAGAAGCCAAAATTTGACCTATTTGACATGTTTCAGTCATGGATCTCGAAATTTCTATACCTACTCATTGACTCTTTCTGATGTTATGTCAGTCATTCAGAAATCCGTATTTGACCAAATGGACTAATATCGGGCCCAAGGGTTGTCGATTTTGAATTTTCTATTTCTGTCCACTGGACTCCTTTTGGTGATAGATCAGCCATACAGTAGCCAATTTTTGACTTACTCAACATGTTTAAATCCTTGATCTTGATCTTTCTCTACATACTCATTGACTACTTCTGATTTTACATCAGTCATTCAGAAGTCCATTTTTGACCAAATGGACCTATATCGGGCCCAAGAGTCATCGATTTTGAACTTTCTATTTCTACCCAATTCACTCCGTTTGGTGATAAATTAGCCATAGAGAAGCCAATATTTGACCCATTTGACATGTTTCAGTCATGGATCTCGAAATTTCTATACCTACTCTTTGACTCTTTCTGATGTTATGTCAGTCATTCAGAAATCCGTATTTGACCAAATGGACTAATATCGGGCCCAAGAGTTGTCGATTTTGAATTTTCTATTTCTGTCCACTGGACTCCTTTTGGTGATAGATCAGCCATACAGTAGCCAATATTTGACATAGTGAACATATTTCAGTACTTTATCTTGAACTTTCTATACATTCTCATTGACTACTTCTGATTTTACATCAGTCATTCAGAAGTCCATTTTTGACCAAATGGACCTATATCGGGCCCAAGAGTCATCGATTTTGAACTTTTTATTTCTACCCAATTGACTCCTTCTGGTGATAAATTAGCCATAGAGAAGGCAATATTTGACCCATTTGACAAGTTTCAGTCATGGATCTCGAAATTTCTATACCTACTCATTGACTCTTTCTGATATTATGTCAGTCATTCAGAAATCCATATTTGACCAAATGGACAAATATAGGGCCCAATGGTTGTCGATTTTGAATTTTCTATTTCTGCCCACTGGACTCCTTTTGGTGATAGATCAGCCAAAACTTAGCCAATATTTGACATAGTGAACATATTTCAGTACTTGATCTTGAACTTTCTATACATACTCATTGACTACTTCTGATTTTACATCAGTCATTCAGAAGTCCATATTTGACCAAATGGACTTATATATGGACCAAGAGTCATCGATTTTGAACTTTCTATTTCTACCCAATTGACTCCTTCTGGTGATAAATTAGCCATAGAGAAGCCAATATTTGACCCATTTGACATGTTTCAGTCATGGATCTCGAAATTTCTATACCTACTCATTGACTCTTTCTGATATTATGTCAGTCATTCAGAAATCCATATTTGACCAAATGGACTAATATCGGGCCCAAGGGTTGTCGATTTTGAATTTTCTATTTCTGTCCACTGGACTCCTTTTGGTGATAGATCAGCCATACAGCAGCCAATTTTTGACTTACTCAAAATGTTTCACTCCTTGATCTTGATCTTTCTCTACATACTCATTGACTACTTCTGATTTTACATCAGTCATTCAGAAGTCCATATTTGACCAAATGGACTAATATCGGGCCCAAGGGTTGTCGATTTTGAATTTTCTATTTCTGCCCACTGGACTCCTTTTGGTGATAGATCAGCCATACAGTAGCCTATATTTGACATAGTGAACATATTTCAGCACTTGATCTTGAACTTTCTATACATACTCATTGACTACTTCTGATTTTACATCAGTCATTCAGAAGTCCATATTTGACCAAATGGACTTATATATGGACCAAGAGTCATCGATTTTGAACTTTCTATTTCTACCCAATTGACTCCTTCTGGTGATAAATTAGCCATAGAGAAGCCAATATTTGACCCATTTGACATGTTTCAGTCATGGATCTCGAAATTTCTATACCTACTCATTGACTCTTTCTGATATTATGTCAGTCATTCAGAAATCCATATTTGACCAAATGGACTAATATCGGGCCCAAGGGTTGTCGATTTTGAATTTTCTATTTCTGTCCACTGGACTCCTTTTGGTGATAGATCAGCCATACAGCAGCCAATTTTTGACTTACTCAAAATGTTTCACTCCTTGATCTTGATCTTTCTCTACATACTCATTGACTACTTCTGATTTTACATCAGTCATTCAGAAGTCCATATTTGACCAAATGGACTAATATCGGGCCCAAGGGTTGTCGATTTTGAATTTTCTATTTCTGCCCACTGGACTCCTTTTGGTGATAGATCAGCCATACAGTAGCCAATATTTGACATAGTGAACATATTTCAGTACTTTATCTTGAACTTTCTATACATTCTCATTGACTACTTCTGATTTTACATCAGTCATTCAGAAGTCCATTTTTGACCAAATGGACCTATATCGGGCCCAAGAGTCATCGATTTTGAACTTTTTATTTCTACCCAATTGACTCCTTCTGGTGATAAATTAGCCATAGAGAAGCCAAAATTTGACCTATTTGACATGTTTCAGTCATGGATCTCGAAATTTCTATACCTACTCATTGACTCTTTCTGATGTTATGTCAGTCATTCAGAAATCCGTATTTGACCAAATGGACTAATATCGGGCCCAAGGGTTGTCGATTTTGAATTTTCTATTTCTGTCCACTGGACTCCTTTTGGTGATAGATCAGCCATACAGTAGCCAATTTTTGACTTACTCAACATGTTTAAATCCTTGATCTTGATCTTTCTCTACATACTCATTGACTACTTCTGATTTTACATCAGTCATTCAGAAGTCCATTTTTGACCAAATGGACCTATATCGGGCCCAAGAGTCATCGATTTTGAACTTTCTATTTCTACCCAATTCACTCCGTTTGGTGATAAATTAGCCATAGAGAAGCCAATATTTGACCCATTTGACATGTTTCAGTCATGGATCTCGAAATTTCTATACCTACTCTTTGACTCTTTCTGATGTTATGTCAGTCATTCAGAAATCCGTATTTGACCAAATGGACTAATATCGGGCCCAAGAGTTGTCGATTTTGAATTTTCTATTTCTGTCCACTGGACTCCTTTTGGTGATAGATCAGCCATACAGTAGCCAATATTTGACATAGTGAACATATTTCAGTACTTTATCTTGAACTTTCTATACATTCTCATTGACTACTTCTGATTTTACATCAGTCATTCAGAAGTCCATTTTTGACCAAATGGACCTATATCGGGCCCAAGAGTCATCGATTTTGAACTTTTTATTTCTACCCAATTGACTCCTTCTGGTGATAAATTAGCCATAGAGAAGCCAAAATTTGACCTATTTGACATGTTTCAGTCATGGTTCTCGAAATTTCTATACCTACTCATTGACTCTTTCTGATGTTATGTCAGTCATTCAGAAATCCGTATTTGACCAAATGGACTAATATCGGGCCCAAGGGTTGTCGATTTTGAATTTTCTATTTCTGTTCACTGGACTCCTTTTGGTGATAGATCAGCCATACAGTAGCCAATTTTTGACTTACTCAACATGTTTAAATCCTTGATCTTGATCTTTCTCTACATACTCATTGACTACTTCTGATTTTACATCAGTCATTCAGAAGTCCATATTTGACCAAATGGACCTATATCGGGCCCAAGAGTCATCGATTTTGAACTTTCTATTTCTACCAAATTCACTCCGTTTGGTGATAAATTAGCCATAGAGAAGCCAATATTTGACCCATTTGACATGTTTCAGTCATGGATCTCGAAATTTCTATACCTACTCATTGACTCTTTCTGATATTATGTCAGTCATTCAGAAATCCATATTTGACCAAATGGACTAATATCGGGCCCAAGGGTTGTCGATTTTGAATTTTCTATTTCTGCCCACTGGACTCCTTTTGGTGATAGATCAGCCAAAACTTAGCCAATATTTGACATAGTGAACATATTTCAGTACTTGATCTTGAACTTTCTATACATACTCATTGACTACTTCTGATTTTACATCAGTCATTCAGAAGTCCATATTTGACCAAATGGACTAATATCGGGCCCAAGGGTTGTCGATTTTGAATTTTCTATTTCTGCCCACTGGACTCCTTTTGGTGATAGATCAGCCATACAGTAGCCTATATTTGACATAGTGAACATATTTCAGCACTTGATCTTGAACTTTCTATACATACTCATTGACTACTTCTGATTTTACATCAGTCATTCAGAAGTCCATATTTGACCAAATGGACTTATATATGGACCAAGAGTCATCGATTTTGAACTTTCTATTTCTACCCAATTGACTCCTTCTGGTGATAAATTAGCCATAGAGAAGCCAATATTTGACCCATTTGACATGTTTCAGTCATGGATCTCGAAATTTCTATACCTACTCATTGACTCTTTCTGATATTATGTCAGTCATTCAGAAATCCATATTTGACCAAATGGACTAATATCGGGCCCAAGGGTTGTCGATTTTGAATTTTCTATTTCTGTCCACTGGACTCCTTTTGGTGATAGATCAGCCATACAGCAGCCAATTTTTGACTTACTCAAAATGTTTCACTCCTTGATCTTGATCTTTCTCTACATACTCATTGACTACTTCTGATTTTACATCAGTCATTCAGAAGTCCATATTTGACCAAATGGACTAATATCGGGCCCAAGGGTTGTCGATTTTGAATTTTCTATTTCTGCCCACTGGACTCCTTTTGGTGATAGATCAGCCATACAGTAGCCAATATTTGACATAGTGAACATATTTCAGTACTTTATCTTGAACTTTCTATACATTCTCATTGACTACTTCTGATTTTACATCAGTCATTCAGAAGTCCATTTTTGACCAAATGGACCTATATCGGGCCCAAGAGTCATCGATTTTGAACTTTTTATTTCTACCCAATTGACTCCTTCTGGTGATAAATTAGCCATAGAGAAGCCAAAATTTGACCTATTTGACATGTTTCAGTCATGGATCTCGAAATTTCTATTCCTACTCATTGACTCTTTCTGATGTTATGTCAGTCATTCAGAAATCCGTATTTGACCAAATGGACTAATATCGGGCCCAAGGGTTGTCGATTTTGAATTTTCTATTTCTGTCCACTGGACTCCTTTTGGTGATAGATCAGCCATACAGTAGCCAATTTTTGACTTACTCAACATGTTTAAATCCTTGATCTTGATCTTTCTCTACATACTCATTGACTACTTCTGATTTTACATCAGTCATTCAGAAGTCCATTTTTGACCAAATGGACCTATATCGGGCCCAAGAGTCATCGATTTTGAACTTTCTATTTCTACCCAATTCACTCCGTTTGGTGATAAATTAGCCATAGAGAAGCCAATATTTGACCCATTTGACATGTTTCAGTCATGGATCTCGAAATTTCTATACCTACTCTTTGACTCTTTCTGATGTTATGTCAGTCATTCAGAAATCCGTATTTGACCAAATGGACTAATATCGGGCCCAAGAGTTGTCGATTTTGAATTTTCTATTTCTGTCCACTGGACTCCTTTTGGTGATAGATCAGCCATACAGTAGCCAATATTTGACATAGTGAACATATTTCAGTACTTTATCTTGAACTTTCTATACATTCTCATTGACTACTTCTGATTTTACATCAGTCATTCAGAAGTCCATTTTTGACCAAATGGACCTATATCGGGCCCAAGAGTCATCGATTTTGAACTTTTTATTTCTACCCAATTGACTCCTTCTGGTGATAAATTAGCCATAGAGAAGCCAAAATTTGACCTATTTGACATGTTTCAGTCATGGTTCTCGAAATTTCTATACCTACTCATTGACTCTTTCTGATGTTATGTCAGTCATTCAGAAATCCGTATTTGACCAAATGGACTAATATCGGGCCCAAGGGTTGTCGATTTTGAATTTTCTATTTCTGTTCACTGGACTCCTTTTGGTGATAGATCAGCCATACAGTAGCCAATTTTTGACTTACTCAACATGTTTAAATCCTTGATCTTGATCTTTCTCTACATACTCATTGACTACTTCTGATTTTACATCAGTCATTCAGAAGTCCATATTTGACCAAATGGACCTATATCGGGCCCAAGAGTCATCGATTTTGAACTTTCTATTTCTACCAAATTCACTCCGTTTGGTGATAAATTAGCCATAGAGAAGCCAATATTTGACCCATTTGACATGTTTCAGTCATGGATCTCGAAATTTCTATACCTACTCATTGACTCTTTCTGATATTATGTCAGTCATTCAGAAATCCATATTTGACCAAATGGACTAATATCGGGCCCAAGGGTTGTCGATTTTGAATTTTCTATTTCTGCCCACTGGACTCCTTTTGGTGATAGATCAGCCATGCAGTAGCCAATATTTGACATAGTGAACGTATTTCAGTACTTGATCTTGAACTTTCTATACATACTCATTGACTACTTCTGATTTTACATCAGTCATTCAGAAGTCCATATTTGACCAAATGTACCTATATCGGCCACAAGAGTCATCAATTTTGAACTTTCTATTTCTACCCAATTGACTCCTTCTGGTGATAAATTAGCCATAGAGAAGGCAATATTTGACCCATTTGACAAGTTTCAGTCATGGATCTCGAAATTTCTATACCTACTCATTGACTCTTTCTGATATTATGTCAGTCATTCAGAAATCCATATTTGACCAAATGGACAAATATAGGGCCCAATGGTTGTCGATTTTGAATTTTCTATTTCTGCCCACTGGACTCCTTTTGGTGATAGATCAGCCAAAACTTAGCCAATATTTGACATAGTGAACATATTTCAGTACTTTATCTTGAACTTTCTATACATTCTCATTGACTACTTCTGATTTTACATCAGTCATTCAGAAGTCCATTTTTGACCAAATGGACCTATATCGGGCCCAAGAGTCATCGATTTTGAACTTTTTATTTCTACCCAATTGACTCCTTCTGGTGATAAATTAGCCATAGAGAAGCCAAAATTTGACCTATTTGACATGTTTCAGTCATGGATCTCGAAATTTCTATACCTACTCATTGACTCTTTCTGATGTTATGTCAGTCATTCAGAAATCCGTATTTGACCAAATGGACTAATATCGGGCCCAAGGGTTGTCGATTTTGAATTTTCTATTTCTGTCCACTGGACTCCTTTTGGTGATAGATCAGCCATACAGTAGCCAATTTTTGACTTACTCAACATGTTTAAATCCTTGATCTTGATCTTTCTCTACATACTCATTGACTACTTCTGATTTTACATCAGTCATTCAGAAGTCCATTTTTGACCAAATGGACCTATATCGGGCCCAAGAGTCATCGATTTTGAACTTTCTATTTCTACCAAATTCACTCCGTTTGGTGATAAATTAGCCATAGAGAAGCCAATATTTGACCCATTTGACATGTTTCAGTCATGGATCTCGAAATTTCTATACCTACTCTTTGACTCTTTCTGATGTTATGTCAGTCATTCAGAAATCCGTATTTGACCAAATGGACTAATATCGGGCCCAAGAGTTGTCGATTTTGAATTTTCTATTTCTGTCCACTGGACTCCTTTTGGTGATAGATCAGCCATACAGTAGCCAATATTTGACATAGTGAACATATTTCAGTACTTTATCTTGAACTTTCTATACATTCTCATTGACTACTTCTGATTTTACATCAGTCATTCAGAAGTCCATTTTTGACCAAATGGACCTATATCGGGCCCAAGAGTCATCGATTTTGAACTTTTTATTTCTACCCAATTGACTCCTTCTGGTGATAAATTAGCCATAGAGAAGCCAAAATTTGACCTATTTGACATGTTTCAGTCATGGTTCTCGAAATTTCTATACCTACTCATTGACTCTTTCTGATGTTATGTCAGTCATTCAGAAATCCGTATTTGACCAAATGGACTAATATCGGGCCCAAGGGTTGTCGATTTTGAATTTTCTATTTCTGTTCACTGGACTCCTTTTGGTGATAGATCAGCCATGCAGTAGCCAATATGTGACATAGTGAACGTATTTCAGTACTTGATCTTGAACTTTCTATACATACTCATTGACTACTTCTGATTTTACATCAGTCATTCAGAAGTCCATATTTGACCAAATGTACCTATATCGGCCACAAGAGTCATCAATTTTGAACTTTCTATTTCTACCCAATTGACTCCTTCTGGTGATAAATTAGCCATAGAGAAGGCAATATTTGACCCATTTGACAAGTTTCAGTCATGGATCTCGAAATTTCTATACCTACTCATTGACTCTTTCTGATATTATGTCAGTCATTCAGAAATCCATATTTGACCAAATGGACAAATATAGGGCCCAATGGTTGTCGATTTTGAATTTTCTATTTCTGCCCACTGGACTCCTTTTGGTGATAGATCAGCCAAAACTTAGCCAATATTTGACATAGTGAACATATTTCAGTACTTGATTTTGAACTTTCTATACATACTCATTGACTACTTCTGATTTTACATCAGTCATTCAGAAGTCCATATTTGACCAAATGGACTAATATCGGGCCCAAGGGTTGTCGATTTTGAATTTTCTATTTCTGCCCACTGGACTCCTTTTGGTGATAGATCAGCCATACAGTAGCCTATATTTGACATAGTGAACATATTTCAGCACTTGATCTTGAACTTTCTATACATACTCATTGACTACTTCTGATTTTACATCAGTCATTCAGAAGTCCATATTTGACCAAATGGACTTATATATGGACCAAGAGTCATCGATTTTGAACTTTCTATTTCTACCCAATTGACTCCTTCTGGTGATAAATTAGCCATAGAGAAGCCAATATTTGACCCATTTGACATGTTTCAGTCATGGATCTCGAAATTTCTATACCTACTCATTGACTCTTTCTGATATTATGTCAGTCATTCAGAAATCCATATTTGACCAAATGGACTAATATCGGGCCCAAGGGTTGTCGATTTTGAATTTTCTATTTCTGTCCACTGGACTCCTTTTGGTGATAGATCAGCCATACAGCAGCCAATTTTTGACTTACTCAAAATGTTTCACTCCTTGATCTTGATCTTTCTCTACATACTCATTGACTACTTCTGATTTTACATCAGTCATTCAGAAGTCCATATTTGACCAAATGGACTAATATCGGGCCCAAGGGTTGTCGATTTTGAATTTTCTATTTCTGCCCACTGGACTCCTTTTGGTGATAGATCAGCCATACAGTAGCCAATATTTGACATAGTGAACATATTTCAGTACTTTATCTTGAACTTTCTATACATTCTCATTGACTACTTCTGATTTTAGATCAGTCATTCAGAAGTCCATTTTTGACCAAATGGACCTATATCGGGCCCAAGAGTCATCGATTTTGAACTTTTTATTTCTACCCAATTGACTCCTTCTGGTGATAAATTAGCCATAGAGAAGCCAAAATTTGACCTATTTGACATGTTTCAGTCATGGATCTCGAAATTTCTATACCTACTCATTGACTCTTTCTGATGTTATGTCAGTCATTCAGAAATCCGTATTTGACCAAATGGACTAATATCGGGCCCAAGGGTTGTCGATTTTGAATTTTCTATTTCTGTCCACTGGACTCCTTTTGGTGATAGATCAGCCATACAGTAGCCAATTTTTGACTTACTCAACATGTTTAAATCCTTGATCTTGATCTTTCTCTACATACTCATTGACTACTTCTGATTTTACATCAGTCATTCAGAAGTCCATTTTTGACCAAATGGACCTATATCGGGCCCAAGAGTCATCGATTTTGAACTTTCTATTTCTACCCAATTCACTCCGTTTGGTGATAAATTAGCCATAGAGAAGCCAATATTTGACCCATTTGACATGTTTCAGTCATGGATCTCGAAATTTCTATACCTACTCTTTGACTCTTTCTGATGTTATGTCAGTCATTCAGAAATCCGTATTTGACCAAATGGACTAATATCGGGCCCAAGAGTTGTCGATTTTGAATTTTCTATTTCTGTCCACTGGACTCCTTTTGGTGATAGATCAGCCATACAGTAGCCAATATTTGACATAGTGAACATATTTCAGTACTTTATCTTGAACTTTCTATACATTCTCATTGACTACTTCTGATTTTACATCAGTCATTCAGAAGTCCATTTTTGACCAAATGGACCTATATCGGGCCCAAGAGTCATCGATTTTGAACTTTTTATTTCTACCCAATTGACTCCTTCTGGTGATAAATTAGCCATAGAGAAGCCAAAATTTGACCTATTTGACATGTTTCAGTCATGGTTCTCGAAATTTCTATACCTACTCATTGACTCTTTCTGATGTTATGTCAGTCATTCAGAAATCCGTATTTGACCAAATGGACTAATATCGGGCCCAAGGGTTGTCGATTTTGAATTTTCTATTTCTGTTCACTGGACTCCTTTTGGTGATAGATCAGCCATACAGTAGCCAATTTTTGACTTACTCAACATGTTTAAATCCTTGATCTTGATCTTTCTCTACATACTCATTGACTACTTCTGATTTTACATCAGTCTTTCAGAAGTCCATATTTGACCAAATGGACCTATATCGGGCCCAAGAGTCATCGATTTTGAACTTTCTATTTCTACCAAATTCACTCCGTTTGGTGATAAATTAGCCATAGAGAAGCCAATATTTGACCCATTTGACATGTTTCAGTCATGGATCTCGAAATTTCTATACCTACTCATTGACTCTTTCTGATATTATGTCAGTCATTCAGAAATCCATATTTGACCAAATGGACTAATATCGGGCCCAAGGGTTGTCGATTTTGAATTTTCTATTTCTGCCCACTGGACTCCTTTTGGTGATAGATCAGCCATGCAGTAGCCAATATTTGACATAGTGAACGTATTTCAGTACTTGATCTTGAACTTTCTATACATACTCATTGACTACTTCTGATTTTACATCAGTCATTCAGAAGTCCATATTTGACCAAATGTACCTATATCGGCCACAAGAGTCATCAATTTTGAACTTTCTATTTCTACCCAATTGACTCCTTCTGGTGATAAATTAGCCATAGAGAAGGCAATATTTGACCCATTTGACAAGTTTCAGTCATGGATCTCGAAATTTCTATACCTACTCATTGACTCTTTCTGATATTATGTCAGTCATTCAGAAATCCATATTTGACCAAATGGACAAATATAGGGCCCAATGGTTGTCGATTTTGAATTTTCTATTTCTGCCCACTGGACTCCTTTTGGTGATAGATCAGCCATACAGCAGCCAATTTTTGACTTACTCAAAATGTTTCACTCCTTGATCTTGATCTTTCTCTACATACTCATTGACTACTTCTGATTTTACATCAGTCATTCAGAAGTCCATATTTGACCAAATGGACTAATATCGGGCCCAAGGGTTGTCGATTTTGAATTTTCTATTTCTGCCCACTGGACTCCTTTTGGTGATAGATCAGCCATACAGTAGCCTATATTTGACATAGTGAACATATTTCAGCACTTGATCTTGAACTTTCTATACATACTCATTGACTACTTCTGATTTTACATCAGTCATTCAGAAGTCCATATTTGACCAAATGGACTTATATATGGACCAAGAGTCATCGATTTTGAACTTTCTATTTCTACGCAATTGACTCCTTCTGGTTATAAATTAGCCATAGAGAAGCCAATATTTGACCCATTTGACATGTTTCAGTCATGGATCTCGAAATTTCTATACCTACTCATTGACTTTTTCTGATGTTATGTCAGTCATTCAGAAATCCGTATTTGACCAAATGGACTAATATCGGGCCCAAGGGTTGTCGATTTTGAATTTTCTATTTCTGTCCACTGGACTCCTTTTGTTGATAGATCAGCCATACAGTAGCCAATTTTTGACTTACTCAACATGTTTCACTCCTTGATCTTGATCTTTCTCTACATACTCATTGACTACTTCTGATTTTACATCAGTCATTCAGAAGTCCATATTTGACCAAATGGACTAATATCGGGCCCAAGGGTTGTCGATTTTGAATTTTCTATTTCTGCCCACTGGACTCCTTTTGGTGATAGATCAGCCATACAGTAGCCAATATTTCACATAGTGAACTTATTTCAGTACTTGATCTTGAACTTTCTATACATACTCATTGACTACTTCTGATTTTATATCAGTCATTCAGAAGTCCATATTTGACCAAATGGACCTATATCGGGCCCAAGAGTCATCGATTTTGAACTTTTTATTTCTACCCAATTGACTCCTTCTGGTGATAAATTAGCCATAGAAAAGCCAAAATTTGACCCATTTGACATGTTTCAGTCAAGGATCTCGAAATTTCTATACCTACTCATTGACTCTTTCTGATGTTATGTCAGTCATTCAGAAATCCGTATTTGACCAAATGGACTAATATCGGGCCCAAGGGTTGTCGATTTTGAATTTTCTATTTCTGTCCACTGGACTCCTTTTGGTGATAGATCAGCCATACAGTAGCCAATTTTTGACTTACTCAACATGTTTCACTCCTTGATCTTGATCTTTCTCTACATACTCATTGACTACTTCTGATTTTACATCAGTCATTCAGAAGTCCATATTTGACCAAATGGACTAATATCGGGCCCAACGGTTGTCGATTTTGAATTTTCTATTTCTGCCCACTGGACTCCTTTTGGTGATAGATCAGCCATACAGTAGCCTATATTTGACATAGTGAACATATTTCAGTACTTTATCTTGAACTTTCTATACATTCTCATTGACTACTTCTGATTTTACATCAGTCATTCAGAAGTCCATTTTTGACCAAATGGACCTATATCGGGCCCAAGAGTCATCGATTTTGAACTTTTTATTTCTACCCAATTGACTCCTTCTGGTGATAAATTAGCCATAGAGAAGCCAAAATTTGACCCATTTGACATGTTTCAGTCATGGATCTCGAAATTTCTATACCTACTCATTGACTCTTTCTGATGTTATGTCAGTCATTCAGAAATCCATATTTGACCAAATGGACTAATATCGGGCCCAAGGGTTGTCGATTTTGAATTTTCTATTTCTGCCCACTGGACTCCTTTTGGTGATAGATCAGCCAAAACTTAGCCAATATTTGACATAGTGAACATATTTCAGTACTTGATCTTGAACTTTCTATACATACTCATTAAATACTTCTGATTTTACATCAGTCATTCAGAAGTCCATATTTGACCAAATGGACTTATATATGGCCCAAGAGTCATCGATTTTGAACTTTCTATTTCTACGCAATTGACTCCTTCTGGTGATAAATTAGCCATAGAGAAGCCAATATTTGACCCATTTGACATGTTTCAGTCATGGATCTCGAAATTTCTATACCTACTCATTGACTTTTTCTGATGTTATGTCAGTCATTCAGAAATCCGTATTTGACCAAATGGACTAATATCGGGCCCAAGGGTTGTCGATTTTGAATTTTCTATTTCTGTCCACTGGACTCCTTTTGGTGATAGATCAGCCAAACAGTAGCCAATTTTTGACTTACTCAACATGTTTCACTCCTTGATCTTGATCTTTCTCTACATACTCATTGACTACTTCTGATTTTACATCAGTTATTCAGAAGTCCATATTTGACCAAATGGACTTATATCGGGCCCAAGAGTCATCGATTTTGAACTTTCTATTTCTACCAAATTCACTCCGTTTGGTGATAAATTAGCCATAGAGAAGCCAATATTTGACCCATTTGACATGTTTCAGTCATGGATCTCGAAATTTCTATACCTACTCATTGACTCTTTCTGATATTATGTCAGTCATTCAGAAATCCATATTTGACCAAATGGACTAATATCGGGCCCAAGGGTTGTCGATTTTGAATTTTCTATTTCTGCCCACTGGACTCCTTTTGGTGATAGATCAGCCATGCAATAGCCAATATTTCACATAGTGAACGTATTTCAGTACTTGATCTTGAACTTTCTATACATACTCATTGACTACTTCTGATTTTATATCAGTCATTCAGAAGTCCATATTTGACCAAATGGACCTATATCGGGCCCAAGAGTCATCGATTTTGAACTTTTTATTTCTACCCAATTGACTCCTTCTGGTGATAAATTAGCCATAGAAAAGCCAAAATTTGACCCATTTGACATGTTTCAGTCATGGATCTCGAAATTTCTATACCTACTCATTGACTCTTTCTGATGTTATGTCAGTCATTCAGAAATCCGTATTTGACCAAATGGACTAATATCGGGCCCAAGGGTTGTCGATTTTGAATTTTCTATTTCTGCCCACTGGACTCCTTTTGGTGATAGATCAGCCATACAGTAGCCTATATTTGACATAGTGAACATATTTCAGTACTTTATCTTGAACTTTCTATACATTCTCATTGACTACTTCTGATTTTACATCAGTCATTCAGAAGTCCATTTTTGACCAAATGGACCTATATCGGGCCCAAGAGTCATCGATTTTGAACTTTTTATTTCTACCCAATTGACTCCTTCTGGTGATAAATTAGCCATAGAGAAGCCAAAATTTGACCCATTTGACATGTTTCAGTCATGGATCTCGAAATTTCTATACCTACTCATTGACTCTTTCTGATGTTATGTCAGTCATTCAGAAATCCGTATTTGACCAAATGGACTAATATCGGGCCCAAGGGTTGTCGATTTTGAATTTTCTATTTCTGTCCACTGGACTCCTTTTGGTGATAGATCAGCCATAAAGTAGCCAATTTTTGACTTACTCAACATGTTTCACTCCTTGATCTTGATCTTTCTCTACATACTCGTTGACTACTTCTGATTTTACATCAGTTATTCAGAAGTCCATATTTGACCAAATGGACTTATATCGGGCCCAAGAGTCATCGATTTTGAACTTTCTATTTCTACCAAATTCACTCCGTTTGGTGATAAATTAGCCATAGAGAAGCCAATATTTGACCCATTTGACATGTTTCAGTCATGGATCTCGAAATTTCTATACCTACTCATTGACTCTTTCTGATATTATGTCAGTCATTCAGAAATCCATATTTGACCAAATGGACTAATATCGGGCCCAAGGGTTGTCGATTTTGAATTTTCTATTTCTGCCCACTGGACTCCTTTTGGTGATAGATCAGCCATGCAATAGCCAATATTTCACATAGTGAACGTATTTCAGTACTTGATCTTGAACTTTCTATACATACTCATTGACTACTTCTGATTTTACATCAGTCATTCAGAAGTCCATATTTGACCAAATGGACCTATATCGGCCACAAGAGTCATCAATTTTGAACTTTCTATTTCTACCCAATTGACTCCTTCTGGTGATAAATTAGCCATAGAGAAGGCAATATTTGACCCATTTGACAAGTTTCAGTCATGGATCTCGAAATTTCTATACCTACTCATTGACTCTTTCTGATATTATGTCAGTCATTCAGAAATCCATATTTGACCAAATGGACTAATATCGGGCCCAAGGGTTGTCAATTTTGAATTTTCTATTTCTGCCCACTGGACTCCTTTTGGTGATAGATCAGCCATACAGTAGCCAATTTTTGACTTACTCAACATGTTTCACTCCTTGATCTTGATCTTTCTCTACATACTCATTGACTACTTCTGAATTTACATCAGTCATTCAGAAGTCCATATTTGACCAAATGGACTAATATCGGGCCCAAGGGTTGTCGATTTTGAATTTTCTATTTCTGCCCACTGGACTCCTTTTGGTGATAGATCAGCCATACAGTAACCAATATTTGACATAGTGAACATATTTCAGTACTTTATCTTGAACTTTCTTAACATTCTCATTGACTACTTCTGATTTTACATCAGTCATTGAGAAGTCCATTTTTGACCAAATGGACCTATATCGGGCCCAAGAGTCATCGATTTTGAACTTTTTATTTCTACCCAATTGACTCCTTCTGGTGATAAATTAGCCATAGAGAAGCCAAAATTTGACCCATTTGACATGTTTCAGTCATGGATCTCGAAATTTCTATACCTACTCATTGACTCTTTCTGATGTTATGTCAGTCATTCAGAAATCCATATTTGACCAAATGGACTAATATCGGGCCCAAGGGTTGTCGATTTTGAATTTTCTATTTCTGCCCACTGGACTCCTTTTGGTGATAGATCAGCCAAACAGTAGCCAATTTTTGACTTACTCAACATGTTTCACTCCTTGATCTTGATCTTTCTCTACATACTCATTGACTACTTCTGATTTTACATCAGTTATTCAGAAGTCCATATTTGACCAAATGGACTTATATCGGGCCCAAGAGTCATCGATTTTGAACTTTCTATTTCTACCAAATTCACTCCGTTTGGTGATAAATTAGCCATAGAGAAGCCAATATTTGACCCATTTGACATGTTTCAGTCATGGATCTCGAAATTTCTATACCTACTCATTGACTCTTTCTGATATTATGTCAGTCATTCAGAAATCCATATTTGACCAAATGGACTAATATCGGGCCCAAGGGTTGTCGATTTTGAATTTTCTATTTCTGCCCACTGGACTCCTTTTGGTGATAGATCAGCCATGCAATAGCCAATATTTCACATAGTGAACGTATTTCAGTACTTGATCTTGAACTTTCTATACATACTCATTGACTACTTCTGATTTTATATCAGTCATTCAGAAGTCCATATTTGACCAAATGGACCTATATCGGGCCCAAGAGTCATCGATTTTGAACTTTTTATTTCTACCCAATTGACTCCTTCTGGTGATAAATTAGCCATAGAAAAGCCAAAATTTGACCCATTTGACATGTTTCAGTCATGGATCTCGAAATTTCTATACCTACTCATTGACTCTTTCTGATGTTATGTCAGTCATTCAGAAATCCGTATTTGACCAAATGGACTAATATCGGGCCCAAGGGTTGTCGATTTTGAATTTTCTATTTCTGTCCACTGGACTCCTTTTGGTGATAGATCAGCCATACAGTAGCCAATTTTTGACTTACTCAACATGTTTCACTCCTTGATCTTGATCTTTCTCTACATACTCATTGACTACTTCTGATTTTACATCAGTCATTCAGAAGTCCATATTTGACCAAATGGACTAATATCGGGCCCAAGGGTTGTCGATTTTGAATTTTCTATTTCTGCCCACTGGACTCCTTTTGGTGATAGATCAGCCATACAGTAGCCTATATTTGACATAGTGAACATATTTCAGTACTTTATCTTGAACTTTCTATACATTCTCATTGACTACTTCTGATTTTACATCAGTCATTCAGAAGTCCATTTTTGACCAAATGGACCTATATCGGGCCCAAGAGTCATCGATTTTGAACTTTTTATTTCTACCCAATTGACTCCTTCTGGTGATAAATTAGCCATAGAGAAGCCAAAATTTGACCCATTTGACATGTTTCAGTCATGGATCTCGAAATTTCTATACCTACTCATTGACTCTTTCTGATGTTATGTCAGTCATTCAGAAATCCGTATTTGACCAAATGGACTAATATCGGGCCCAAGGGTTGTCGATTTTGAATTTTCTATTTCTGTCCACTGGACTCCTTTTGGTGATAGATCAGCCATAAAGTAGCCAATTTTTGACTTACTCAACATGTTTCACTCCTTGATCTTGATCTTTCTCTACATACTCATTGACTACTTCTGATTTTACATCAGTTATTCAGAAGTCCATATTTGACCAAATGGACTTATATCGGGCCCAAGAGTCATCGATTTTGAACTTTCTATTTCTACCAAATTCACTCCGTTTGGTGATAAATTAGCCATAGAGAAGCCAATATTTGACCCATTTGACATGTTTCAGTCATGGATCTCGAAATTTCTATACCTACTCATTGACTCTTTCTGATATTATGTCAGTCATTCAGAAATCCATATTTGACCAAATGGACTAATATCGGGCCCAAGGGTTGTCAATTTTGAATTTTCTATTTCTGTCCACTGGACTCCTTTTGGTGATAGATTAGCCATACAGTAGCCAATTTTTGACTTACTCAACATGTTTCACTCCTTGATCTTGATCTTTCTCTACATACTCATTGACTACTTCTGATTTTACATCAGTCATTCAGAAGTCCATATTTGACCAAATGGACTAATATCGGGCCCAAGGGTTGTCGATTTTGAATTTTCTATTTCTGCCCACTGGACTCCTTTTGGTGATAGATCAGCCATGCAATAGCCAATATTTCACATAGTGAACGTATTTCAGTACTTGATCTTGAACTTTCTATACATACTCATTGACTACTTCTGATTTTACATCAGTCATTCAGAAGTCCATATTTGACCAAATGGACCTGTATCGGCCACAAGAGTCATCAATTTTGAACTTTCTATTTCTACCCAATTGACTCCTTCTGGTGATAAATTAGCCATAGAGAAGGCAATATTTGACCCATTTGACAAGTTTCAGTCATGGATCTCGAAATTTCTATACCTGCTCATTGACTCTTTCTGATATTATGTCAGTCATTCAGAAATCCATATTTGACCAAATGGACTAATATCGGGCCCAAGGGTTGTCGATTTTGAATTTTCTATTTCCGCCCACTGGACTCCTTTTGGTGATAGATCAGCCATACAGTAGCCAATTTTTGACTTACTCAACATGTTTCACTCCTTGATCTTGATCTTTCTCTACATACTCATTGACTACTTCTGATTTTACATCAGTCATTCAGAAGTCCATATTTGACCAAATGGACTAATATCGGGCCCAAGGGTTGTCGATTTTCAATTTTCTATTTCTACCAAATTCACTCCGTTTGGTGATAAATTAGCCATAGAGAAGCCAATATTTGACCCATTTGACATGTTTCAGTCACGGATCTCGAAATTTCTATACCTACTCATTGACTCTTTCTGATATTATGTCAGTCATTCAGAAATCCATATTTGACCAAATGGACTAATATCGGGCCCAAGGGTTGTCAATTTTGAATTTTCTATTTCTGCCCACTGGACTCCTTTTGGTGATAGATCAGCCATGCAGTAGCCAATATTTGACATAGTGAACATATTTCAGTACTTGATCTTGAACTTTCTATACATACTCATTGACTACTTCTGATTTTACATTAGTCATTCAGAAGTCCATATTTGACCAAATGTACCTATATCGGCCACAAGAGTCATCGATTTTGAACTTTTTATTTCTACCCAATTGACTCCTTCTGGTGATAAATTAGCCATAGAGAAGCCAAAATTTGACCCATTTGACATGTTTCAGTCATGGTTCTCGAAATTTCTATACCTACTCATTGACTCTTTCTGATGTTATGTGAGTCATTCAGAAATCCGTATTTGACCAAATGGACTAATATCGGGCCCAAGGGTTGTCGATTTTGAATTTTCTATTTCTGTCCACTGGACTCCTTTTGGTGATAGATCAGCCATACAGTAGCCAATTTTTGACTTACTCAACATGTTTAAATCCTTGATCTTGATCTTTCTCTACATACTCATTGACTACTTCTGATTTTACATCAGTCATTCAGAAGTCCATATTTGACCAAATGGACTTATATCGGGCCCAAGAGTCATCGATTTTGAACTTTCTATTTCTACCCAATTGTCTCCTTCTGGTGAAAAATTAGCCATTAAATTAGCCATAGAGAAGCCAATATTTGACCCATTTGACATGTTTCAGTCATGGATCTCGAAATTTCTATACCTACTCATTGACTCTTTCTGATATTATGTCAGTGATTCAGAAATCCATATTTGACCAAATGGACTAATATCGGGCCCAAGGGTTGTCGA
The DNA here is from genome assembly GCA_038088235.1 of Zacco platypus. NCBI lineage: Eukaryota > Metazoa > Chordata > Actinopteri > Cypriniformes > Xenocyprididae > Zacco > Zacco platypus. The sequence continues at coordinate 37,713,944 of CM076083.1, read as the reverse complement.
TTTTGAATTTTCTATTTCTGTCCACTGGACTCCTTTTGGTGATAGATCAGCCATACAGTAGCCAATTTTTGACTTACTCAACATGTTTCACTCCTTGATCTTGATCTTTCTCTACATACTCATTGACTACTTCTGATTTTACATCAGTTATTCAGAAGTCCATATTTGACAAATGGACCTATATCGGGCCCAAGAGTCATCGATTTTGAACTTTCTATTTCTACCAAATTCACTCCGTTTGGTGATAAATTAGCCATAGAGAAGCCAATATTTGACCCATTTGATATGTTTCAGTCATGGATCTCGAAATTTCAATACCTACTCATTGACTCTTTCTGATATTATGTCAGTCATTCAGAAATCCATATTTGACCAAATGGACTAATATCGGGCCCAAGGGTTGTCGATTTTGAATTTTCTATTTCTGCCCACTGGACTCCTTTTGGTGATAGATCAGCCAAAACTTAGCCAATATTTGACATAGTGAACATATTTCAGTACTTGATCTTGAACTTTCTATACATACTCATTAAATACTTCTGATTTTACATCAGTCATTCAGAAGTCCATATTTGACCAAATGGACTTATATATGGCCCAAGAGTCATCGATTTTGAACTTTCTATTTCTACGCAGTTGACTCCTTCTGGTGATAAATTAGCCATAGAGAAGCCAATATTTGACCCATTTGACATGTTTCAGTCATGGATCTCGAAATTTCTATACCTACTCATTGACTTTTTCTGATGTTATGTCAGTCATTCAGAAATCCGTATTTGACCAAATGGACTAATATCGGGCCCAAGGGTTGTCGATTTTGAATTTTCTATTTCTGTCCACTGGACTCCTTTTGGTGATAGATCAGCCAAACAGTAGCCAATTTTTGACTTACTCAACATGTTTCACTCCTTGATCTTGATCTTTCTCTACATACTCATTGACTACTTCTGATTTTACATCAGTTATTCAGAAGTCCATATTTGACCAAATGGACTTATATCGGGCCCAAGAGTCATCGATTTTGAACTTTCTATTTCTACCAAATTCACTCCGTTTGGTGATAAATTAGCCATAGAGAAGCCAATATTTGACCCATTTGACATGTTTCAGTCATGGATCTCGAAATTTCTATACCTACTCATTGACTCTTTCTGATCTTATGTCAGTCATTCAGAAATCCATATTTGACCAAATGGACTAATATCGGGCCCAAGGGTTGTCGATTTTGAATTTTCTATTTCTGCCCACTGGACTCCTTTTGGTGATAGATCAGCCATGCAATAGCCAATATTTCACATAGTGAACGTATTTCAGTACTTGATCTTGAACTTTCTATACATACTCATTGACTACTTCTGATTTTATATCAGTCATTCAGAAGTCCATATTTGACCAAATGGACCTATATCGGGCCCAAGAGTCATCGATTTTGAACTTTTTATTTCTACCCAATTGACTCCTTCTGGTGATAAATTAGCCATAGAAAAGCCAAAATTTGACCCATTTGACATGTTTCAGTCAAGGATCTCGAAATTTCTATACCTACTCATTGACTCTTTCTGATGTTATGTCAGTCATTCAGAAATCCGTATTTGACCAAATGGACTAATATCGGGCCCAAGGGTTGTCGATTTTGAATTTTCTATTTCTGTCCACTGGACTCCTTTTGGTGATAGATCAGCCATACAGTAGCCAATTTTTGACTTACTCAACATGTTTCACTCCTTGATCTTGATCTTTCTCTACATACTCATTGACTACTTCTGATTTTACATCAGTCATTCAGAAGTCCATATTTGACCAAATGGACTAATATCGGGCCCAAGGGTTGTCGATTTTGAATTTTCTATTTCTGCCCACTGGACTCCTTTTGGTGATAGATCAGCCATACAGTAGCCTATATTTGACATAGTGAACATATTTCAGTACTTTATCTTGAACTTTCTATACATTCTCATTGACTACTTCTGATTTTACATCAGTCATTCAGAAGTCCATTTTTGACCAAATGGACCTATATCGGGCCCAAGAGTCATCGATTTTGAACTTTTTATTTCTACCCAATTGACTCCTTCTGGTGATAAATTAGCCATAGAGAAGCCAAAATTTGACCCATTTGACATGTTTCAGTCATGGATCTCGAAATTTCTATACCTACTCATTGACTCTTTCTGATGTTATGTCAGTCATTCAGAAATCCATATTTGACCAAATGGACTAATATCGGGCCCAAGGGTTGTCGATTTTGAATTTTCTATTTCTGCCCACTGGACTCCTTTTGGTGATAGATCAGCCAAAACTTAGCCAATATTTGACATAGTGAACATATTTCAGTACTTGATCTTGAACTTTCTATACATACTCATTAAATACTTCTGATTTTACATCAGTCATTCAGAAGTTCATATTTGACCAAATGGACTTATATATGGCCCAAGAGTCATCGATTTTGAACTTTCTATTTCTACGCAATTGACTCCTTCTGGTGATAAATTAGCCATAGAGAAGCCAATATTTGACCCATTTGACATGTTTCAGTCATGGATCTCGAAATTTCTATACCTACTCATTGACTTTTTCTGATGTTATGTCAGTCATTCAGAAATCCGTATTTGACCAAATGGACTAATATCGGGCCCAAGGGTTGTCGATTTTGAATTTTCTATTTCTGTCCACTGGACTCCTTTTGTTGATAGATCAGCCATACAGTAGCCAATTTTTGACTTACTCAACATGTTTCACTCCTTGATCTTGATCTTTCTCTACATACTCATTGACTACTTCTGATTTTACATCAGTCATTCAGAAGTCCATATTTGACCAAATGGACTAATATCGGGCCCAAGGGTTGTCGATTTTGAATTTTCTATTTCTGCCCACTGGACTCCTTTTGGTGATAGATCAGCCATACAGTAGCCAATATTTCACATAGTGAACTTATTTCAGTACTTGATCTTGAACTTTCTATACATACTCATTGACTACTTCTGATTTTATATCAGTCATTCAGAAGTCCATATTTGACCAAATGGACCTATATCGGGCCCAAGAGTCATCGATTTTGAACTTTTTATTTCTACCCAATTGACTCCTTCTGGTGATAAATTAGCCATAGAAAAGCCAAAATTTGACCCATTTGACATGTTTCAGTCAAGGATCTCGAAATTTCTATACCTACTCATTGACTCTTTCTGATGTTATGTCAGTCATTCAGAAATCCGTATTTGACCAAATGGACTAATATCGGGCCCAAGGGTTGTCGATTTTGAATTTTCTATTTCTGTCCACTGGACTCCTTTTGGTGATAGATCAGCCATACAGTAGCCAATTTTTGACTTACTCAACATGTTTCACTCCTTGATCTTGATCTTTCTCTACATACTCATTGACTACTTCTGATTTTACATCAGTCATTCAGAAGTCCATATTTGACCAAATGGACTAATATCGGGCCCAACGGTTGTCGATTTTGAATTTTCTATTTCTGCCCACTGGACTCCTTTTGGTGATAGATCAGCCATACAGTAGCCTATATTTGACATAGTGAACATATTTCAGTACTTTATCTTGAACTTTCTATACATTCTCATTGACTACTTCTGATTTTACATCAGTCATTCAGAAGTCCATTTTTGACCAAATGGACCTATATCGGGCCCAAGAGTCATCGATTTTGAACTTTTTATTTCTACCCAATTGACTCCTTCTGGTGATAAATTAGCCATAGAGAAGCCAAAATTTGACCCATTTGACATGTTTCAGTCATGGATCTCGAAATTTCTATACCTACTCATTGACTCTTTCTGATGTTATGTCAGTCATTCAGAAATCCATATTTGACCAAATGGACTAATATCGGGCCCAAGGGTTGTCGATTTTGAATTTTCTATTTCTGCCCACTGGACTCCTTTTGGTGATAGATCAGCCAAAACTTAGCCAATATTTGACATAGTGAACATATTTCAGTACTTGATCTTGAACTTTCTATACATACTCATTAAATACTTCTGATTTTACATCAGTCATTCAGAAGTCCATATTTGACCAAATGGACTTATATATGGCCCAAGAGTCATCGATTTTGAACTTTCTATTTCTACGCAATTGACTCCTTCTGGTGATAAATTAGCCATAGAGAAGCCAATATTTGACCCATTTGACATGTTTCAGTCATGGATCTCGAAATTTCTATACCTACTCATTGACTTTTTCTGATGTTATGTCAGTCATTCAGAAATCCGTATTTGACCAAATGGACTAATATCGGGCCCAAGGGTTGTCGATTTTGAATTTTCTATTTCTGTCCACTGGACTCCTTTTGGTGATAGATCAGCCAAACAGTAGCCAATTTTTGACTTACTCAACATGTTTCACTCCTTGATCTTGATCTTTCTCTACATACTCATTGACTACTTCTGATTTTACATCAGTTATTCAGAAGTCCATATTTGACCAAATGGACTTATATCGGGCCCAAGAGTCATCGATTTTGAACTTTCTATTTCTACCAAATTCACTCCGTTTGGTGATAAATTAGCCATAGAGAAGCCAATATTTGACCCATTTGACATGTTTCAGTCATGGATCTCGAAATTTCTATACCTACTCATTGACTCTTTCTGATATTATGTCAGTCATTCAGAAATCCATATTTGACCAAATGGACTAATATCGGGCCCAAGGGTTGTCGATTTTGAATTTTCTATTTCTGCCCACTGGACTCCTTTTGGTGATAGATCAGCCATGCAATAGCCAATATTTCACATAGTGAACGTATTTCAGTACTTGATCTTGAACTTTCTATACATACTCATTGACTACTTCTGATTTTATATCAGTCATTCAGAAGTCCATATTTGACCAAATGGACCTATATCGGGCCCAAGAGTCATCGATTTTGAACTTTTTATTTCTACCCAATTGACTCCTTCTGGTGATAAATTAGCCATAGAAAAGCCAAAATTTGACCCATTTGACATGTTTCAGTCATGGATCTCGAAATTTCTATACCTACTCATTGACTCTTTCTGATGTTATGTCAGTCATTCAGAAATCCGTATTTGACCAAATGGACTAATATCGGGCCCAAGGGTTGTCGATTTTGAATTTTCTATTTCTGCCCACTGGACTCCTTTTGGTGATAGATCAGCCATACAGTAGCCTATATTTGACATAGTGAACATATTTCAGTACTTTATCTTGAACTTTCTATACATTCTCATTGACTACTTCTGATTTTACATCAGTCATTCAGAAGTCCATTTTTGACCAAATGGACCTATATCGGGCCCAAGAGTCATCGATTTTGAACTTTTTATTTCTACCCAATTGACTCCTTCTGGTGATAAATTAGCCATAGAGAAGCCAAAATTTGACCCATTTGACATGTTTCAGTCATGGATCTCGAAATTTCTATACCTACTCATTGACTCTTTCTGATGTTATGTCAGTCATTCAGAAATCCGTATTTGACCAAATGGACTAATATCGGGCCCAAGGGTTGTCGATTTTGAATTTTCTATTTCTGTCCACTGGACTCCTTTTGGTGATAGATCAGCCATGCAATAGCCAATATTTCACATAGTGAACGTATTTCAGTACTTGATCTTGAACTTTCTATACATACTCATTGACTACTTCTGATTTTATATCAGTCATTCAGAAGTCCATATTTGACCAAATGGACCTATATCGGGCCCAAGAGTCATCGATTTTGAACTTTTTATTTCTACCCAATTGACTCCTTCTGGTGATAAATTAGCCATAGAAAAGCCAAAATTTGACCCATTTGACATGTTTCAGTCAAGGATCTCGAAATTTCTATACCTACTCATTGACTCTTTCTGATGTTATGTCAGTCATTCAGAAATCCGTATTTGACCAAATGGACTAATATCGGGCCCAAGGGTTGTCGATTTTGAATTTTCTATTTCTGTCCACTGGACTCCTTTTGGTGATAGATCAGCCATACAGTAGCCAATTTTTGACTTACTCAACATGTTTCACTCCTTGATCTTGATCTTTCTCTACATACTCATTGACTACTTCTGATTTTACATCAGTCATTCAGAAGTCCATATTTGACCAAATGGACTAATATCGGGCCCAAGGGTTGTCGATTTTGAATTTTCTATTTCTGCCCACTGGACTCCTTTTGGTGATAGATCAGCCATACAGTAGCCTATATTTGACATAGTGAACATATTTCAGTACTTTATCTTGAACTTTCTATACATTCTCATTGACTACTTCTGATTTTACATCAGTCATTCAGAAGTCCATTTTTGACCAAATGGACCTATATCGGGCCCAAGAGTCATCGATTTTGAACTTTTTATTTCTACCCAATTGACTCCTTCTGGTGATAAATTAGCCATAGAGAAGCCAAAATTTGACCCATTTGACATGTTTCAGTCATGGATCTCGAAATTTCTATACCTACTCATTGACTCTTTCTGATGTTATGTCAGTCATTCAGAAATCCATATTTGACCAAATGGACTAATATCGGGCCCAAGGGTTGTCGATTTTGAATTTTCTATTTCTGCCCACTGGACTCCTTTTGGTGATAGATCAGCCAAAACTTAGCCAATATTTGACATAGTGAACATATTTCAGTACTTGATCTTGAACTTTCTATACATACTCATTAAATACTTCTGATTTTACATCAGTCATTCAGAAGTTCATATTTGACCAAATGGACTTATATATGGCCCAAGAGTCATCGATTTTGAACTTTCTATTTCTACGCAATTGACTCCTTCTGGTGATAAATTAGCCATAGAGAAGCCAATATTTGACCCATTTGACATGTTTCAGTCATGGATCTCGAAATTTCTATACCTACTCATTGACTTTTTCTGATGTTATGTCAGTCATTCAGAAATCCGTATTTGACCAAATGGACTAATATCGGGCCCAAGGGTTGTCGATTTTGAATTTTCTATTTCTGTCCACTGGACTCCTTTTGTTGATAGATCAGCCATACAGTAGCCAATTTTTGACTTACTCAACATGTTTCACTCCTTGATCTTGATCTTTCTCTACATACTCATTGACTACTTCTGATTTTACATCAGTCATTCAGAAGTCCATATTTGACCAAATGGACTAATATCGGGCCCAAGGGTTGTCGATTTTGAATTTTCTATTTCTGCCCACTGGACTCCTTTTGGTGATAGATCAGCCATACAGTAGCCAATATTTCACATAGTGAACTTATTTCAGTACTTGATCTTGAACTTTCTATACATACTCATTGACTACTTCTGATTTTATATCAGTCATTCAGAAGTCCATATTTGACCAAATGGACCTATATCGGGCCCAAGAGTCATCGATTTTGAACTTTTTATTTCTACCCAATTGACTCCTTCTGGTGATAAATTAGCCATAGAAAAGCCAAAATTTGACCCATTTGACATGTTTCAGTCAAGGATCTCGAAATTTCTATACCTACTCATTGACTCTTTCTGATGTTATGTCAGTCATTCAGAAATCCGTATTTGACCAAATGGACTAATATCGGGCCCAAGGGTTGTCGATTTTGAATTTTCTATTTCTGTCCACTGGACTCCTTTTGGTGATAGATCAGCCATACAGTAGCCAATTTTTGACTTACTCAACATGTTTCACTCCTTGATCTTGATCTTTCTCTACATACTCATTGACTACTTCTGATTTTACATCAGTCATTCAGAAGTCCATATTTGACCAAATGGACTAATATCGGGCCCAACGGTTGTCGATTTTGAATTTTCTATTTCTGCCCACTGGACTCCTTTTGGTGATAGATCAGCCATACAGTAGCCTATATTTGACATAGTGAACATATTTCAGTACTTTATCTTGAACTTTCTATACATTCTCATTGACTACTTCTGATTTTACATCAGTCATTCAGAAGTCCATTTTTGACCAAATGGACCTATATCGGGCCCAAGAGTCATCGATTTTGAACTTTTTATTTCTACCCAATTGACTCCTTCTGGTGATAAATTAGCCATAGAGAAGCCAAAATTTGACCCATTTGACATGTTTCAGTCATGGATCTCGAAATTTCTATACCTACTCATTGACTCTTTCTGATGTTATGTCAGTCATTCAGAAATCCATATTTGACCAAATGGACTAATATCGGGCCCAAGGGTTGTCGATTTTGAATTTTCTATTTCTGCCCACTGGACTCCTTTTGGTGATAGATCAGCCAAAACTTAGCCAATATTTGACATAGTGAACATATTTCAGTACTTGATCTTGAACTTTCTATACATACTCATTAAATACTTCTGATTTTACATCAGTCATTCAGAAGTCCATATTTGACCAAATGGACTTATATATGGCCCAAGAGTCATCGATTTTGAACTTTCTATTTCTACGCAATTGACTCCTTCTGGTGATAAATTAGCCATAGAGAAGCCAATATTTGACCCATTTGACATGTTTCAGTCATGGATCTCGAAATTTCTATACCTACTCATTGACTTTTTCTGATGTTATGTCAGTCATTCAGAAATCCGTATTTGACCAAATGGACTAATATCGGGCCCAAGGGTTGTCGATTTTGAATTTTCTATTTCTGTCCACTGGACTCCTTTTGGTGATAGATCAGCCAAACAGTAGCCAATTTTTGACTTACTCAACATGTTTCACTCCTTGATCTTGATCTTTCTCTACATACTCATTGACTACTTCTGATTTTACATCAGTTATTCAGAAGTCCATATTTGACCAAATGGACTTATATCGGGCCCAAGAGTCATCGATTTTGAACTTTCTATTTCTACCAAATTCACTCCGTTTGGTGATAAATTAGCCATAGAGAAGCCAATATTTGACCCATTTGACATGTTTCAGTCATGGATCTCGAAATTTCTATACCTACTCATTGACTCTTTCTGATATTATGTCAGTCATTCAGAAATCCATATTTGACCAAATGGACTAATATCGGGCCCAAGGGTTGTCGATTTTGAATTTTCTATTTCTGCCCACTGGACTCCTTTTGGTGATAGATCAGCCATGCAATAGCCAATATTTCACATAGTGAACGTATTTCAGTACTTGATCTTGAACTTTCTATACATACTCATTGACTACTTCTGATTTTATATCAGTCATTCAGAAGTCCATATTTGACCAAATGGACCTATATCGGGCCCAAGAGTCATCGATTTTGAACTTTTTATTTCTACCCAATTGACTCCTTCTGGTGATAAATTAGCCATAGAAAAGCCAAAATTTGACCCATTTGACATGTTTCAGTCATGGATCTCGAAATTTCTATACCTACTCATTGACTCTTTCTGATGTTATGTCAGTCATTCAGAAATCCGTATTTGACCAAATGGACTAATATCGGGCCCAAGGGTTGTCGATTTTGAATTTTCTATTTCTGCCCACTGGACTCCTTTTGGTGATAGATCAGCCATACAGTAGCCTATATTTGACATAGTGAACATATTTCAGTACTTTATCTTGAACTTTCTATACATTCTCATTGACTACTTCTGATTTTACATCAGTCATTCAGAAGTCCATTTTTGACCAAATGGACCTATATCGGGCCCAAGAGTCATCGATTTTGAACTTTTTATTTCTACCCAATTGACTCCTTCTGGTGATAAATTAGCCATAGAGAAGCCAAAATTTGACCCATTTGACATGTTTCAGTCATGGATCTCGAAATTTCTATACCTACTCATTGACTCTTTCTGATGTTATGTCAGTCATTCAGAAATCCGTATTTGACCAAATGGACTAATATCGGGCCCAAGGGTTGTCGATTTTGAATTTTCTATTTCTGTCCACTGGACTCCTTTTGGTGATAGATCAGCCATAAAGTAGCCAATTTTTGACTTACTCAACATGTTTCACTCCTTGATCTTGATCTTTCTCTACATACTCGTTGACTACTTCTGATTTTACATCAGTTATTCAGAAGTCCATATTTGACCAAATGGACTAATATCGGGCCCAAGGGTTGTCGATTTTGAATTTTCTATTTCTGCCCACTGGACTCCTTTTGGTGATAGATCAGCCATACAGTAACCAATATTTGACATAGTGAACATATTTCAGTACTTTATCTTGAACTTTCTTAACATTCTCATTGACTACTTCTGATTTTACATCAGTCATTGAGAAGTCCATTTTTGACCAAATGGACCTATATCGGGCCCAAGAGTCATCGATTTTGAACTTTTTATTTCTACCCAATTGACTCCTTCTGGTGATAAATTAGCCATAGAGAAGCCAAAATTTGACCCATTTGACATGTTTCAGTCATGGATCTCGAAATTTCTATACCTACTCATTGACTCTTTCTGATGTTATGTCAGTCATTCAGAAATCCATATTTGACCAAATGGACTAATATCGGGCCCAAGGGTTGTCGATTTTGAATTTTCTATTTCTGCCCACTGGACTCCTTTTGGTGATAGATCAGCCAAACAGTAGCCAATTTTTGACTTACTCAACATGTTTCACTCCTTGATCTTGATCTTTCTCTACATACTCATTGACTACTTCTGATTTTACATCAGTTATTCAGAAGTCCATATTTGACCAAATGGACTTATATCGGGCCCAAGAGTCATCGATTTTGAACTTTCTATTTCTACCAAATTCACTCCGTTTGGTGATAAATTAGCCATAGAGAAGCCAATATTTGACCCATTTGACATGTTTCAGTCATGGATCTCGAAATTTCTATACCTACTCATTGACTCTTTCTGATATTATGTCAGTCATTCAGAAATCCATATTTGACCAAATGGACTAATATCGGGCCCAAGGGTTGTCGATTTTGAATTTTCTATTTCTGCCCACTGGACTCCTTTTGGTGATAGATCAGCCATGCAATAGCCAATATTTCACATAGTGAACGTATTTCAGTACTTGATCTTGAACTTTCTATACATACTCATTGACTACTTCTGATTTTATATCAGTCATTCAGAAGTCCATATTTGACCAAATGGACCTATATCGGGCCCAAGAGTCATCGATTTTGAACTTTTTATTTCTACCCAATTGACTCCTTCTGGTGATAAATTAGCCATAGAAAAGCCAAAATTTGACCCATTTGACATGTTTCAGTCATGGATCTCGAAATTTCTATACCTACTCATTGACTCTTTCTGATGTTATGTCAGTCATTCAGAAATCCGTATTTGACCAAATGGACTAATATCGGGCCCAAGGGTTGTCGATTTTGAATTTTCTATTTCTGTCCACTGGACTCCTTTTGGTGATAGATCAGCCATACAGTAGCCAATTTTTGACTTACTCAACATGTTTCACTCCTTGATCTTGATCTTTCTCTACATACTCATTGACTACTTCTGATTTTACATCAGTCATTCAGAAGTCCATATTTGACCAAATGGACTAATATCGGGCCCAAGGGTTGTCGATTTTGAATTTTCTATTTCTGCCCACTGGACTCCTTTTGGTGATAGATCAGCCATACAGTAGCCTATATTTGACATAGTGAACATATTTCAGTACTTTATCTTGAACTTTCTATACATTCTCATTGACTACTTCTGATTTTACATCAGTCATTCAGAAGTCCATTTTTGACCAAATGGACCTATATCGGGCCCAAGAGTCATCGATTTTGAACTTTTTATTTCTACCCAATTGACTCCTTCTGGTGATAAATTAGCCATAGAGAAGCCAAAATTTGACCCATTTGACATGTTTCAGTCATGGATCTCGAAATTTCTATACCTACTCATTGACTCTTTCTGATGTTATGTCAGTCATTCAGAAATCCGTATTTGACCAAATGGACTAATATCGGGCCCAAGGGTTGTCGATTTTGAATTTTCTATTTCTGTCCACTGGACTCCTTTTGGTGATAGATCAGCCATAAAGTAGCCAATTTTTGACTTACTCAACATGTTTCACTCCTTGATCTTGATCTTTCTCTACATACTCATTGACTACTTCTGATTTTACATCAGTTATTCAGAAGTCCATATTTGACCAAATGGACTTATATCGGGCCCAAGAGTCATCGATTTTGAACTTTCTATTTCTACCAAATTCACTCCGTTTGGTGATAAATTAGCCATAGAGAAGCCAATATTTGACCCATTTGACATGTTTCAGTCATGGATCTCGAAATTTCTATACCTACTCATTGACTCTTTCTGATATTATGTCAGTCATTCAGAAATCCATATTTGACCAAATGGACTAATATCGGGCCCAAGGGTTGTCGATTTTGAATTTTCTATTTCTGCCCACTGGACTCCTTTTGGTGATAGATCAGCCATGCAATAGCCAATATTTCACATAGTGAACGTATTTCAGTACTTGATCTTGAACTTTCTATACATACTCATTGACTACTTCTGATTTTACATCAGTCATTCAGAAGTCCATATTTGACCAAATGGACCTATATCGGCCACAAGAGTCATCAATTTTGAACTTTCTATTTCTACCCAATTGACTCCTTCTGGTGATAAATTAGCCATAGAGAAGGCAATATTTGACCCATTTGACAAGTTTCAGTCATGGATCTCGAAATTTCTATACCTACTCATTGACTCTTTCTGATATTATGTCAGTCATTCAGAAATCCATATTTGACCAAATGGACTAATATCGGGCCCAAGGGTTGTCGATTTTGAATTTTCTATTTCTGCCCACTGGACTCCTTTTGGTGATAGATCAGCCATACAGTAGCCAATTTTTGACTTACTCAACATGTTTCACTCCTTGATCTTGATCTTTCTCTACATACTCATTGACTACTTCTGAATTTACATCAGTCATTCAGAAATCCATATTTGACCAAATGGACTAATATCGGGCCCAAGGGTTGTCGATTTTGAATTTTCTATTTCTGCCCACTGGACTCCTTTTGGTGATAGATCAGCCATACAGTAACCAATATTTGACATAGTGAACATATTTCAGTACTTTATCTTGAACTTTCTTAACATTCTCATTGACTACTTCTGATTTTACATCAGTCATTCAGAAGTCCATTTTTGACCAAATGGACCTATATCGGGCCCAAGAGTCATCGATTTTGAACTTTTTATTTCTACCCAATTGACTCCTTCTGGTGATAAATTAGCCATAGAGAAGCCAAAATTTGACCCATTTGACATGTTTCAGTCATGGATCTCGAAATTTCTATACCTACTCATTGACTCTTTCTGATGTTATGTCAGTCATTCAGAAATCCGTATTTGACCAAATGGACTAATATCGGGCCCAAGGGTTGTCGATTTTGAATTTTCTATTTCTGTCCACTGGACTCCTTTTGGTGATAGATCAGCCATACAGTAGCCAATTTTTGACTTACTCAACATGTTTCACTCCTTGATCTTGATCTTTCTCTACATACTCATTGACTACTTCTGATTTTACATCAGTCATTCAGAAGTCCATATTTGACCAAATGGACCTATATCGGGCCCAAGAGTCATCGATTTTGAACTTTCTATTTCTACCAAATTCACTCCGTTTGGTGATAAATTAGCCATAGAGAAGCCAATATTTGACCCATTTGACATGTTTCAGTCATGGATCTCGAAATTTCTATACCTACTCATTGACTCTTTCTGATATTATGTCAGTCATTCAGAAATCCATATTTGACCAAATGGACCTATATCGGCCACAAGAGTCATCAATTTTGAACTTTCTATTTCTACCCAATTGACTCCTTCTGGTGATAAATTAGCCATAGAGAAGGCAATATTTGACCCATTTGACAAGTTTCAGTCATGGATCTCGAAATTTCTATACCTACTCATTGACTCTTTCTGATATTATGTCAGTCATTCAGAAATCCATATTTGACCAAATGGACTAATATCGGGCCCAAGGGTTGTCGATTTTGAATTTTCTATTTCTGCCCACTGGACTCCTTTTGGTGATAGATCAGCCAAACAGTAGCCAATTTTTGACTTACTCAACATGTTTCACTCCTTGATCTTGATCTTTCTCTACATACTCATTGACTACTTCTGATTTTACATCAGTTATTCAGAAGTCCATATTTGACCAAATGGACTTATATCGGGCCCAAGAGTCATCGATTTTGAACTTTCTATTTCTACCAAATTCACTCCGTTTGGTGATAAATTAGCCATAGAGAAGCCAATATTTGACCCATTTGACATGTTTCAGTCATGGATCTCGAAATTTCTATACCTACTCATTGACTCTTTCTGATATTATGTCAGTCATTCAGAAATCCATATTTGACCAAATGGACTAATATCGGGCCCAAGGGTTGTCGATTTTGAATTTTCTATTTCTGCCCACTGGACTCCTTTTGGTGATAGATCAGCCATGCAATAGCCAATATTTCACATAGTGAACGTATTTCAGTACTTGATCTTGAACTTTCTATACATACTCTTTGACTACTTCTGATTTTATATCAGTCATTCAGAAGTCCATGTTTGACCAAATGGACCTGTATCGGGCCCAAGAGTCATCGATTTTGAACTTTTTATTTCTACCCAATTGACTCCTTCTGGTGATAAATTAGCCATAGAAAAGCCAAAATTTGACCCATTTGACATGTTTCAGTCATGGATCTCGAAATTTCTATACCTACTCATTGACTCTTTCTGATGTTATGTCAGTCATTCAGAAATCCGTATTTGACCAAATGGACTAATATCGGGCCCAAGGGTTGTCGATTTTGAATTTTCTATTTCTGTCCACTGGACTCCTTTTGGTGATAGATCAGCCATACAGTAGCCAATTTTTGACTTACTCAACATGTTTCACTCCTTGATCTTGATCTTTCTCTACATACTCATTGACTACTTCTGATTTTACATCAGTCATTCAGAAGTCCATATTTGACCAAATGGACTAATATCGGGCCCAAGGGTTGTCGATTTTGAATTTTCTATTTCTACCAAATTCACTCCGTTTGGTGATAAATTAGCCATAGAGAAGCCAATATTTGACCCATTTGACATGTTTCAGTCACGGATCTCGAAATTTCTATACCTACTCATTGACTCTTTCTGATATTATGTCAGTCATTCAGAAATCCATATTTGACCAAATGGACTAATATCGGGCCCAAGGGTTGTCAATTTTGAATTTTCTATTTCTGCCCACTGGACTCCTTTTGGTGATAGATCAGCCATGCAGTAGCCAATATTTGACATAGTGAACATATTTCAGTACTTGATCTTGAACTTTCTATACATACTCATTGACTACTTCTGATTTTACATTAGTCATTCAGAAGTCCATATTTGACCAAATGTACCTATATCGGCCACAAGAGTCATCGATTTTGAACTTTTTATTTCTACCCAATTGACTCCTTCTGGTGATAAATTAGCCATAGAGAAGCCAAAATTTGACCCATTTGACATGTTTCAGTCATGGTTCTCGAAATTTCTATACCTACTCATTGACTCTTTCTGATGTTATGTGAGTCATTCAGAAATCCGTATTTGACCAAATGGACTAATATCGGGCCCAAGGGTTGTCGATTTTGAATTTTCTATTTCTGTCCACTGGACTCCTTTTGGTGATAGATCAGCCATACAGTAGCCAATTTTTGACTTACTCAACATGTTTAAATCCTTGATCTTGATCTTTCTCTACATACTCATTGACTACTTCTGATTTTACATCAGTCATTCAGAAGTCCATATTTGACCAAATGGACTTATATCGGGCCCAAGAGTCATCGATTTTGAACTTTCTATTTCTACCCAATTGTCTCCTTCTGGTGAAAAATTAGCCATTAAATTAGCCATAGAGAAGCCAATATTTGACCCATTTGACATGTTTCAGTCATGGATCTCGAAATTTCTATACCTACTCATTGACTCTTTCTGATATTATGTCAGTCATTCAGAAATCCATATTTGACCAAATGGACTAATATCGGGCCCAAGGGTTGTCGATTTTGAATTTTCTATTTCTGCCCACTGGACTCCTTTTGGTGATAGATCAGCCATGCAATAGCCAATATTTCACATAGTGAACGTATTTCAGTACTTGATCTTGAACTTTCTATACATACTCATTGACTACTTCTGATTTTATATCAGTCATTCAGAAGTCCATATTTGACCAAATGGACCTATATCGGGCCCAAGAGTCATCGATTTTGAACTTTTTATTTCTACCCAATTGACTCCTTCTGGTGATAAATTAGCCATAGAAAAGCCAAAATTTGACCCATTTGACATGTTTCAGTCATGGATCTCGAAATTTCTATACCTACTCATTGACTCTTTCTGATGTTATGTCAGTCATTCAGAAATCCGTATTTGACCAAATGGACTAATATCGGGCCCAAGGGTTGTCGATTTTGAATTTTCTATTTCTGTCCACTGGACTCCTTTTGGTGATAGATCAGCCATACAGTAGCCAATTTTTGACTTACTCAACATGTTTCACTCCTTGATCTTGATCTTTCTCTACATACTCATTGACTACTTCTGATTTTACATCAGTCATTCAGAAGTCCATATTTGACCAAATGGACTAATATCGGGCCCAAGGGTTGTCGATTTTGAATTTTCTATTTCTGCCCACTGGACTCCTTTTGGTGATAGATCAGCCATACAGTAGCCTATATTTGACATAGTGAACATATTTCAGTACTTTATCTTGAACTTTCTATACATTCTCATTGACTACTTCTGATTTTACATCAGTCATTCAGAAGTCCATTTTTGACCAAATGGACCTATATCGGGCCCAAGAGTCATCGATTTTGAACTTTTTATTTCTACCCAATTGACTCCTTCTGGTGATAAATTAGCCATAGAGAAGCCAAAATTTGACCCATTTGACATGTTTCAGTCATGGATCTCGAAATTTCTATACCTACTCATTGACTCTTTCTGATGTTATGTCAGTCATTCAGAAATCCGTATTTGACCAAATGGACTAATATCGGGCCCAAGGGTTGTCGATTTTGAATTTTCTATTTCTGTCCACTGGACTCCTTTTGGTGATAGATCAGCCATAAAGTAGCCAATTTTTGACTTACTCAACATGTTTCACTCCTTGATCTTGATCTTTCTCTACATACTCATTGACTACTTCTGATTTTACATCAGTTATTCAGAAGTCCATATTTGACCAAATGGACTTATATCGGGCCCAAGAGTCATCGATTTTGAACTTTCTATTTCTACCAAATTCACTCCGTTTGGTGATAAATTAGCCATAGAGAAGCCAATATTTGACCCATTTGACATGTTTCAGTCATGGATCTCGAAATTTCTATACCTACTCATTGACTCTTTCTGATATTATGTCAGTCATTCAGAAATCCATATTTGACCAAATGGACTAATATCGGGCCCAAGGGTTGTCGATTTTGAATTTTCTATTTCTGCCCACTGGACTCCTTTTGGTGATAGATCAGCCATGCAATAGCCAATATTTCACATAGTGAACGTATTTCAGTACTTGATCTTGAACTTTCTATACATACTCATTGACTACTTCTGATTTTACATCAGTCATTCAGAAGTCCATATTTGACCAAATGGACCTATATCGGCCACAAGAGTCATCAATTTTGAACTTTCTATTTCTACCCAATTGACTCCTTCTGGTGATAAATTAGCCATAGAGAAGGCAATATTTGACCCATTTGACAAGTTTCAGTCATGGATCTCGAAATTTCTATACCTACTCATTGACTCTTTCTGATATTATGTCAGTCATTCAGAAATCCATATTTGACCAAATGGACTAATATCGGGCCCAAGGGTTGTCGATTTTGAATTTTCTATTTCTGCCCACTGGACTCCTTTTGGTGATAGATCAGCCATACAGTAGCCAATTTTTGACTTACTCAACATGTTTCACTCCTTGATCTTGATCTTTCTCTACATACTCATTGACTACTTCTGAATTTACATCAGTCATTCAGAAATCCATATTTGACCAAATGGACTAATATCGGGCCCAAGGGTTGTCGATTTTGAATTTTCTATTTCTGCCCACTGGACTCCTTTTGGTGATAGATCAGCCATACAGTAACCAATATTTGACATAGTGAACATATTTCAGTACTTTATCTTGAACTTTCTTAACATTCTCATTGACTACTTCTGATTTTACATCAGTCATTCAGAAGTCCATTTTTGACCAAATGGACCTATATCGGGCCCAAGAGTCATCGATTTTGAACTTTTTATTTCTACCCAATTGACTCCTTCTGGTGATAAATTAGCCATAGAGAAGCCAAAATTTGACCCATTTGACATGTTTCAGTCATGGATCTCGAAATTTCTATACCTACTCATTGACTCTTTCTGATGTTATGTCAGTCATTCAGAAATCCGTATTTGACCAAATGGACTAATATCGGGCCCAAGGGTTGTCGATTTTGAATTTTCTATTTCTGTCCACTGGACTCCTTTTGGTGATAGATCAGCCATACAGTAGCCAATTTTTGACTTACTCAACATGTTTCACTCCTTGATCTTGATCTTTCTCTACATACTCATTGACTACTTCTGATTTTACATCAGTCATTCAGAAGTCCATATTTGACCAAATGGACCTATATCGGGCCCAAGAGTCATCGATTTTGAACTTTCTATTTCTACCAAATTCACTCCGTTTGGTGATAAATTAGCCATAGAGAAGCCAATATTTGACCCATTTGACATGTTTCAGTCATGGATCTCGAAATTTCTATACCTACTCATTGACTCTTTCTGATATTATGTCAGTCATTCAGAAATCCATATTTGACCAAATGGACCTATATCGGCCACAAGAGTCATCAATTTTGAACTTTCTATTTCTACCCAATTGACTCCTTCTGGTGATAAATTAGCCATAGAGAAGGCAATATTTGACCCATTTGACAAGTTTCAGTCATGGATCTCGAAATTTCTATACCTACTCATTGACTCTTTCTGATATTATGTCAGTCATTCAGAAATCCATATTTGACCAAATGGACTAATATCGGGCCCAAGGGTTGTCGATTTTGAATTTTCTATTTCTGCCCACTGGACTCCTTTTGGTGATAGATCAGCCAAACAGTAGCCAATTTTTGACTTACTCAACATGTTTCACTCCTTGATCTTGATCTTTCTCTACATACTCATTGACTACTTCTGATTTTACATCAGTTATTCAGAAGTCCATATTTGACCAAATGGACTTATATCGGGCCCAAGAGTCATCGATTTTGAACTTTCTATTTCTACCAAATTCACTCCGTTTGGTGATAAATTAGCCATAGAGAAGCCAATATTTGACCCATTTGACATGTTTCAGTCATGGATCTCGAAATTTCTATACCTACTCATTGACTCTTTCTGATATTATGTCAGTCATTCAGAAATCCATATTTGACCAAATGGACTAATATCGGGCCCAAGGGTTGTCGATTTTGAATTTTCTATTTCTGCCCACTGGACTCCTTTTGGTGATAGATCAGCCATGCAATAGCCAATATTTCACATAGTGAACGTATTTCAGTACTTGATCTTGAACTTTCTATACATACTCTTTGACTACTTCTGATTTTATATCAGTCATTCAGAAGTCCATGTTTGACCAAATGGACCTGTATCGGGCCCAAGAGTCATCGATTTTGAACTTTTTATTTCTACCCAATTGACTCCTTCTGGTGATAAATTAGCCATAGAAAAGCCAAAATTTGACCCATTTGACATGTTTCAGTCATGGATCTCGAAATTTCTATACCTACTCATTGACTCTTTCTGATGTTATGTCAGTCATTCAGAAATCCGTATTTGACCAAATGGACTAATATCGGGCCCAAGGGTTGTCGATTTTGAATTTTCTATTTCTGTCCACTGGACTCCTTTTGGTGATAGATCAGCCATACAGTAGCCAATTTTTGACTTACTCAACATGTTTCACTCCTTGATCTTGATCTTTCTCTACATACTCATTGACTACTTCTGATTTTACATCAGTCATTCAGAAGTCCATATTTGACCAAATGGACTAATATCGGGCCCAAGGGTTGTCGATTTTGAATTTTCTATTTCTGCCCACTGGACTCCTTTTGGTGATAGATCAGCCATACAGTAGCCTATATTTGACATAGTGAACATATTTCAGTACTTTATCTTGAACTTTCTATACATTCTCATTGACTACTTCTGATTTTACATCAGTCATTCAGAAGTCCATTTTTGACCAAATGGACCTATATCGGGCCCAAGAGTCATCGATTTTGAACTTTTTATTTCTACCCAATTGACTCCTTCTGGTGATAAATTAGCCATAGAGAAGCCAAAATTTGACCCATTTGACATGTTTCAGTCATGGATCTCGAAATTTCTATACCTACTCATTGACTCTTTCTGATGTTATGTCAGTCATTCAGAAATCCGTATTTGACCAAATGGACTAATATCGGGCCCAAGGGTTGTCGATTTTGAATTTTCTATTTCTGTCCACTGGACTCCTTTTGGTGATAGATCAGCCATAAAGTAGGCAATTTTTGACTTACTCAACATGTTTCACTCCTTGATCTTGATCTTTCTCTACATACTCATTGACTACTTCTGATTTTACATCAGTTATTCAGAAGTCCATATTTGACCAAATGGACCTATATCGGCCACAAGAGTCATCAATTTTGAACTTTCTATTTCTACCCAATTGACTCCTTCTGGTGATAAATTAGCCATAGAGAAGGCAATATTTGACCCATTTGACAAGTTTCAGTCATGGATCTCGAAATTTCTATACCTACTCATTGACTCTTTCTGATATTATGTCAGTCATTCAGAAATCCATATTTGACCAAATGGACTAATATCGGGCCCAAGGGTTGTCGATTTTGAATTTTCTATTTCTGCCCACTGGACTCCTTTTGGTGATAGATCAGCCAAAACTTAGCCAATATTTGACATAGTGAACATATTTCAGTACTTGATCTTGAACTTTCTATACATACTCATTGACTACTTCTGATTTTACATCAGTCATTCAGAAGTCCATATTTGACCAAATGGACTAATATCGGGCCCAAGGGTTGTCGATTTTGAATTTTCTATTTCTACCAAATTCACTCCGTTTGGTGATAAATTAGCCATAGAGAAGCCAATATTTGACCCATTTGACATGTTTCAGTCACGGATCTCGAAATTTCTATACCTACTCATTGACTCTTTCTGATATTATGTCAGTCATTCAGAAATCCATATTTGACCAAATGGACTAATATCGGGCCCAAGGGTTGTCAATTTTGAATTTTCTATTTCTGCCCACTGGACTCCTTTTGGTGATAGATCAGCCATGCAGTAGCCAATATTTGACATAGTGAACATATTTCAGTACTTGATCTTGAACTTTCTATACATACTCATTGACTACTTCTGATTTTACATTAGTCATTCAGAAGTCCATATTTGACCAAATGTACCTATATCGGCCACAAGAGTCATCGATTTTGAACTTTTTATTTCTACCCAATTGACTCCTTCTGGTGATAAATTAGCCATAGAGAAGCCAAAATTTGACCCATTTGACATGTTTCAGTCATGGTTCTCGAAATTTCTATACCTACTCATTGACTCTTTCTGATGTTATGTGAGTCATTCAGAAATCCGTATTTGACCAAATGGACTAATATCGGGCCCAAGGGTTGTCGATTTTGAATTTTCTATTTCTGTCCACTGGACTCCTTTTGGTGATAGATCAGCCATACAGTAGCCAATTTTTGACTTACTCAACATGTTTAAATCCTTGATCTTGATCTTTCTCTACATACTCATTGACTACTTCTGATTTTACATCAGTCATTCAGAAGTCCATATTTGACCAAATGGACTTATATCGGGCCCAAGAGTCATCGATTTTGAACTTTCTATTTCTACCCAATTGTCTCCTTCTGGTGAAAAATTAGCCATTAAATTAGCCATAGAGAAGCCAATATTTGACCCATTTGACATGTTTCAGTCATGGATCTCGAAATTTCTATACCTACTCATTGACTCTTTCTGATATTATGTCAGTGATTCAGAAATCCATATTTGACCAAATGGACTAATATCGGGCCCAAGGGTTGTCGATTTTGAATTTTCTATTTCTGTCCACTGGACTCCTTTTGGTGATAGATCAGCCATACAGTAGCCAATTTTTGACTTACTCAACATGTTTCACTCCTTGATCTTGATCTTTCTCTACATACTCATTGACTACTTCTGATTTTACATCAGTTATTCAGAAGTCCATATTTGACAAATGGACCTATATCGGGCCCAAGAGTCATCGATTTTGAACTTTCTATTTCTACCAAATTCACTCCGTTTGGTGATAAATTAGCCATAGAGAAGCCAATATTTGACCCATTTGATATGTTTCAGTCATGGATCTCGAAATTTCTATACCTACTCATTGACTCTTTCTGATATTATGTCAGTCATTCAGAAATCCATATTTGACCAAATGGACTAATATCGGGCCCAAGGGTTGTCGATTTTGAATTTTCTATTTCTGCCCACTGGACTCCTTTTGGTGATAGATCAGCCAAAACTTAGCCAATATTTGACATAGTGAACATATTTCAGTACTTGATCTTGAACTTTCTATACATACTCATTAAATACTTCTGATTTTACATCAGTCATTCAGAAGTCCATATTTGACCAAATGGACTTATATATGGCCCAAGAGTCATCGATTTTGAACTTTCTATTTCTACGCAGTTGACTCCTTCTGGTGATAAATTAGCCATAGAGAAGCCAATATTTGACCCATTTGACATGTTTCAGTCATGGATCTCGAAATTTCTATACCTACTCATTGACTTTTTCTGATGTTATGTCAGTCATTCAGAAATCCGTATTTGACCAAATGGACTAATATCGGGCCCAAGGGTTGTCGATTTTGAATTTTCTATTTCTGTCCACTGGACTCCTTTTGGTGATAGATCAGCCAAACAGTAGCCAATTTTTGACTTACTCAACATGTTTCACTCCTTGATCTTGATCTTTCTCTACATACTCATTGACTACTTCTGATTTTACATCAGTTATTCAGAAGTCCATATTTGACCAAATGGACTTATATCGGGCCCAAGAGTCATCGATTTTGAACTTTCTATTTCTACCAAATTCACTCCGTTTGGTGATAAATTAGCCATAGAGAAGCCAATATTTGACCCATTTGACATGTTTCAGTCATGGATCTCGAAATTTCTATACCTACTCATTGACTCTTTCTGATCTTATGTCAGTCATTCAGAAATCCATATTTGACCAAATGGACTAATATCGGGCCCAAGGGTTGTCGATTTTGAATTTTCTATTTCTGCCCACTGGACTCCTTTTGGTGATAGATCAGCCATGCAATAGCCAATATTTCACATAGTGAACGTATTTCAGTACTTGATCTTGAACTTTCTATACATACTCATTGACTACTTCTGATTTTATATCAGTCATTCAGAAGTCCATATTTGACCAAATGGACCTATATCGGGCCCAAGAGTCATCGATTTTGAACTTTTTATTTCTACCCAATTGACTCCTTCTGGTGATAAATTAGCCATAGAAAAGCCAAAATTTGACCCATTTGACATGTTTCAGTCAAGGATCTCGAAATTTCTATACCTACTCATTGACTCTTTCTGATGTTATGTCAGTCATTCAGAAATCCATATTTGACCAAATGGACTAATATCGGGCCCAAGGGTTGTCGATTTTGAATTTTCTATTTCTGCCCACTGGACTCCTTTTGGTGATAGATCAGCCAAAACTTAGCCAATATTTGACATAGTGAACATATTTCAGTACTTGATCTTGAACTTTCTATACATACTCATTAAATACTTCTGATTTTACATCAGTCATTCAGAAGTTCATATTTGACCAAATGGACTTATATATGGCCCAAGAGTCATCGATTTTGAACTTTCTATTTCTACGCAATTGACTCCTTCTGGTGATAAATTAGCCATAGAGAAGCCAATATTTGACCCATTTGACATGTTTCAGTCATGGATCTCGAAATTTCTATACCTACTCATTGACTTTTTCTGATGTTATGTCAGTCATTCAGAAATCCGTATTTGACCAAATGGACTAATATCGGGCCCAAGGGTTGTCGATTTTGAATTTTCTATTTCTGTCCACTGGACTCCTTTTGTTGATAGATCAGCCATACAGTAGCCAATTTTTGACTTACTCAACATGTTTCACTCCTTGATCTTGATCTTTCTCTACATACTCATTGACTACTTCTGATTTTACATCAGTCATTCAGAAGTCCATATTTGACCAAATGGACTAATATCGGGCCCAAGGGTTGTCGATTTTGAATTTTCTATTTCTGCCCACTGGACTCCTTTTGGTGATAGATCAGCCATACAGTAGCCAATATTTCACATAGTGAACTTATTTCAGTACTTGATCTTGAACTTTCTATACATACTCATTGACTACTTCTGATTTTATATCAGTCATTCAGAAGTCCATATTTGACCAAATGGACCTATATCGGGCCCAAGAGTCATCGATTTTGAACTTTTTATTTCTACCCAATTGACTCCTTCTGGTGATAAATTAGCCATAGAAAAGCCAAAATTTGACCCATTTGACATGTTTCAGTCAAGGATCTCGAAATTTCTATACCTACTCATTGACTCTTTCTGATGTTATGTCAGTCATTCAGAAATCCGTATTTGACCAAATGGACTAATATCGGGCCCAAGGGTTGTCGATTTTGAATTTTCTATTTCTGTCCACTGGACTCCTTTTGGTGATAGATCAGCCATACAGTAGCCAATTTTTGACTTACTCAACATGTTTCACTCCTTGATCTTGATCTTTCTCTACATACTCATTGACTACTTCTGATTTTACATCAGTCATTCAGAAGTCCATATTTGACCAAATGGACTAATATCGGGCCCAACGGTTGTCGATTTTGAATTTTCTATTTCTGCCCACTGGACTCCTTTTGGTGATAGATCAGCCATACAGTAGCCTATATTTGACATAGTGAACATATTTCAGTACTTTATCTTGAACTTTCTATACATTCTCATTGACTACTTCTGATTTTACATCAGTCATTCAGAAGTCCATTTTTGACCAAATGGACCTATATCGGGCCCAAGAGTCATCGATTTTGAACTTTTTATTTCTACCCAATTGACTCCTTCTGGTGATAAATTAGCCATAGAGAAGCCAAAATTTGACCCATTTGACATGTTTCAGTCATGGATCTCGAAATTTCTATACCTACTCATTGACTCTTTCTGATGTTATGTCAGTCATTCAGAAATCCATATTTGACCAAATGGACTAATATCGGGCCCAAGGGTTGTCGATTTTGAATTTTCTATTTCTGCCCACTGGACTCCTTTTGGTGATAGATCAGCCAAAACTTAGCCAATATTTGACATAGTGAACATATTTCAGTACTTGATCTTGAACTTTCTATACATACTCATTAAATACTTCTGATTTTACATCAGTCATTCAGAAGTCCATATTTGACCAAATGGACTTATATATGGCCCAAGAGTCATCGATTTTGAACTTTCTATTTCTACGCAATTGACTCCTTCTGGTGATAAATTAGCCATAGAGAAGCCAATATTTGACCCATTTGACATGTTTCAGTCATGGATCTCGAAATTTCTATACCTACTCATTGACTTTTTCTGATGTTATGTCAGTCATTCAGAAATCCGTATTTGACCAAATGGACTAATATCGGGCCCAAGGGTTGTCGATTTTGAATTTTCTATTTCTGTCCACTGGACTCCTTTTGGTGATAGATCAGCCAAACAGTAGCCAATTTTTGACTTACTCAACATGTTTCACTCCTTGATCTTGATCTTTCTCTACATACTCATTGACTACTTCTGATTTTACATCAGTTATTCAGAAGTCCATATTTGACCAAATGGACTTATATCGGGCCCAAGAGTCATCGATTTTGAACTTTCTATTTCTACCAAATTCACTCCGTTTGGTGATAAATTAGCCATAGAGAAGCCAATATTTGACCCATTTGACATGTTTCAGTCATGGATCTCGAAATTTCTATACCTACTCATTGACTCTTTCTGATATTATGTCAGTCATTCAGAAATCCATATTTGACCAAATGGACTAATATCGGGCCCAAGGGTTGTCGATTTTGAATTTTCTATTTCTGCCCACTGGACTCCTTTTGGTGATAGATCAGCCATGCAATAGCCAATATTTCACATAGTGAACGTATTTCAGTACTTGATCTTGAACTTTCTATACATACTCATTGACTACTTCTGATTTTATATCAGTCATTCAGAAGTCCATATTTGACCAAATGGACCTATATCGGGCCCAAGAGTCATCGATTTTGAACTTTTTATTTCTACCCAATTGACTCCTTCTGGTGATAAATTAGCCATAGAAAAGCCAAAATTTGACCCATTTGACATGTTTCAGTCATGGATCTCGAAATTTCTATACCTACTCATTGACTCTTTCTGATGTTATGTCAGTCATTCAGAAATCCGTATTTGACCAAATGGACTAATATCGGGCCCAAGGGTTGTCGATTTTGAATTTTCTATTTCTGCCCACTGGACTCCTTTTGGTGATAGATCAGCCATACAGTAGCCTATATTTGACATAGTGAACATATTTCAGTACTTTATCTTGAACTTTCTATACATTCTCATTGACTACTTCTGATTTTACATCAGTCATTCAGAAGTCCATTTTTGACCAAATGGACCTATATCGGGCCCAAGAGTCATCGATTTTGAACTTTTTATTTCTACCCAATTGACTCCTTCTGGTGATAAATTAGCCATAGAGAAGCCAAAATTTGACCCATTTGACATGTTTCAGTCATGGATCTCGAAATTTCTATACCTACTCATTGACTCTTTCTGATGTTATGTCAGTCATTCAGAAATCCGTATTTGACCAAATGGACTAATATCGGGCCCAAGGGTTGTCGATTTTGAATTTTCTATTTCTGTCCACTGGACTCCTTTTGGTGATAGATCAGCCATAAAGTAGCCAATTTTTGACTTACTCAACATGTTTCACTCCTTGATCTTGATCTTTCTCTACATACTCGTTGACTACTTCTGATTTTACATCAGTTATTCAGAAGTCCATATTTGACCAAATGGACTTATATCGGGCCCAAGAGTCATCGATTTTGAACTTTCTATTTCTACCAAATTCACTCCGTTTGGTGATAAATTAGCCATAGAGAAGCCAATATTTGACCCATTTGACATGTTTCAGTCATGGATCTCGAAATTTCTATACCTACTCATTGACTCTTTCTGATATTATGTCAGTCATTCAGAAATCCATATTTGACCAAATGGACTAATATCGGGCCCAAGGGTTGTCGATTTTGAATTTTCTATTTCTGCCCACTGGACTCCTTTTGGTGATAGATCAGCCATGCAATAGCCAATATTTCACATAGTGAACGTATTTCAGTACTTGATCTTGAACTTTCTATACATACTCATTGACTACTTCTGATTTTACATCAGTCATTCAGAAGTCCATATTTGACCAAATGGACCTATATCGGCCACAAGAGTCATCAATTTTGAACTTTCTATTTCTACCCAATTGACTCCTTCTGGTGATAAATTAGCCATAGAGAAGGCAATATTTGACCCATTTGACAAGTTTCAGTCATGGATCTCGAAATTTCTATACCTACTCATTGACTCTTTCTGATATTATGTCAGTCATTCAGAAATCCATATTTGACCAAATGGACTAATATCGGGCCCAAGGGTTGTCAATTTTGAATTTTCTATTTCTGCCCACTGGACTCCTTTTGGTGATAGATCAGCCATACAGTAGCCAATTTTTGACTTACTCAACATGTTTCACTCCTTGATCTTGATCTTTCTCTACATACTCATTGACTACTTCTGAATTTACATCAGTCATTCAGAAGTCCATATTTGACCAAATGGACTAATATCGGGCCCAAGGGTTGTCGATTTTGAATTTTCTATTTCTGCCCACTGGACTCCTTTTGGTGATAGATCAGCCATACAGTAACCAATATTTGACATAGTGAACATATTTCAGTACTTTATCTTGAACTTTCTTAACATTCTCATTGACTACTTCTGATTTTACATCAGTCATTGAGAAGTCCATTTTTGACCAAATGGACCTATATCGGGCCCAAGAGTCATCGATTTTGAACTTTTTATTTCTACCCAATTGACTCCTTCTGGTGATAAATTAGCCATAGAGAAGCCAAAATTTGACCCATTTGACATGTTTCAGTCATGGATCTCGAAATTTCTATACCTACTCATTGACTCTTTCTGATGTTATGTCAGTCATTCAGAAATCCATATTTGACCAAATGGACTAATATCGGGCCCAAGGGTTGTCGATTTTGAATTTTCTATTTCTGCCCACTGGACTCCTTTTGGTGATAGATCAGCCAAACAGTAGCCAATTTTTGACTTACTCAACATGTTTCACTCCTTGATCTTGATCTTTCTCTACATACTCATTGACTACTTCTGATTTTACATCAGTTATTCAGAAGTCCATATTTGACCAAATGGACTTATATCGGGCCCAAGAGTCATCGATTTTGAACTTTCTATTTCTACCAAATTCACTCCGTTTGGTGATAAATTAGCCATAGAGAAGCCAATATTTGACCCATTTGACATGTTTCAGTCATGGATCTCGAAATTTCTATACCTACTCATTGACTCTTTCTGATATTATGTCAGTCATTCAGAAATCCATATTTGACCAAATGGACTAATATCGGGCCCAAGGGTTGTCGATTTTGAATTTTCTATTTCTGCCCACTGGACTCCTTTTGGTGATAGATCAGCCATGCAATAGCCAATATTTCAC
This sequence comes from Zacco platypus, assembly GCA_038088235.1. Taxonomy (NCBI): domain Eukaryota; kingdom Metazoa; phylum Chordata; class Actinopteri; order Cypriniformes; family Xenocyprididae; genus Zacco; species Zacco platypus. The sequence continues at coordinate 37,685,085 of CM076083.1, read as the reverse complement.
ATAGTGAACGTATTTCAGTACTTGATCTTGAACTTTCTATACATACTCATTGACTACTTCTGATTTTATATCAGTCATTCAGAAGTCCATATTTGACCAAATGGACCTATATCGGGCCCAAGAGTCATCGATTTTGAACTTTTTATTTCTACCCAATTGACTCCTTCTGGTGATAAATTAGCCATAGAAAAGCCAAAATTTGACCCATTTGACATGTTTCAGTCATGGATCTCGAAATTTCTATACCTACTCATTGACTCTTTCTGATGTTATGTCAGTCATTCAGAAATCCGTATTTGACCAAATGGACTAATATCGGGCCCAAGGGTTGTCGATTTTGAATTTTCTATTTCTGTCCACTGGACTCCTTTTGGTGATAGATCAGCCATACAGTAGCCAATTTTTGACTTACTCAACATGTTTCACTCCTTGATCTTGATCTTTCTCTACATACTCATTGACTACTTCTGATTTTACATCAGTCATTCAGAAGTCCATATTTGACCAAATGGACTAATATCGGGCCCAAGGGTTGTCGATTTTGAATTTTCTATTTCTGCCCACTGGACTCCTTTTGGTGATAGATCAGCCATACAGTAGCCTATATTTGACATAGTGAACATATTTCAGTACTTTATCTTGAACTTTCTATACATTCTCATTGACTACTTCTGATTTTACATCAGTCATTCAGAAGTCCATTTTTGACCAAATGGACCTATATCGGGCCCAAGAGTCATCGATTTTGAACTTTTTATTTCTACCCAATTGACTCCTTCTGGTGATAAATTAGCCATAGAGAAGCCAAAATTTGACCCATTTGACATGTTTCAGTCATGGATCTCGAAATTTCTATACCTACTCATTGACTCTTTCTGATGTTATGTCAGTCATTCAGAAATCCGTATTTGACCAAATGGACTAATATCGGGCCCAAGGGTTGTCGATTTTGAATTTTCTATTTCTGTCCACTGGACTCCTTTTGGTGATAGATCAGCCATAAAGTAGCCAATTTTTGACTTACTCAACATGTTTCACTCCTTGATCTTGATCTTTCTCTACATACTCATTGACTACTTCTGATTTTACATCAGTTATTCAGAAGTCCATATTTGACCAAATGGACTTATATCGGGCCCAAGAGTCATCGATTTTGAACTTTCTATTTCTACCAAATTCACTCCGTTTGGTGATAAATTAGCCATAGAGAAGCCAATATTTGACCCATTTGACATGTTTCAGTCATGGATCTCGAAATTTCTATACCTACTCATTGACTCTTTCTGATATTATGTCAGTCATTCAGAAATCCATATTTGACCAAATGGACTAATATCGGGCCCAAGGGTTGTCGATTTTGAATTTTCTATTTCTGCCCACTGGACTCCTTTTGGTGATAGATCAGCCATGCAATAGCCAATATTTCACATAGTGAACGTATTTCAGTACTTGATCTTGAACTTTCTATACATACTCATTGACTACTTCTGATTTTACATCAGTCATTCAGAAGTCCATATTTGACCAAATGGACCTATATCGGCCACAAGAGTCATCAATTTTGAACTTTCTATTTCTACCCAATTGACTCCTTCTGGTGATAAATTAGCCATAGAGAAGGCAATATTTGACCCATTTGACAAGTTTCAGTCATGGATCTCGAAATTTCTATACCTACTCATTGACTCTTTCTGATATTATGTCAGTCATTCAGAAATCCATATTTGACCAAATGGACTAATATCGGGCCCAAGGGTTGTCGATTTTGAATTTTCTATTTCTGCCCACTGGACTCCTTTTGGTGATAGATCAGCCATACAGTAGCCAATTTTTGACTTACTCAACATGTTTCACTCCTTGATCTTGATCTTTCTCTACATACTCATTGACTACTTCTGAATTTACATCAGTCATTCAGAAATCCATATTTGACCAAATGGACTAATATCGGGCCCAAGGGTTGTCGATTTTGAATTTTCTATTTCTGCCCACTGGACTCCTTTTGGTGATAGATCAGCCATACAGTAACCAATATTTGACATAGTGAACATATTTCAGTACTTTATCTTGAACTTTCTTAACATTCTCATTGACTACTTCTGATTTTACATCAGTCATTCAGAAGTCCATTTTTGACCAAATGGACCTATATCGGGCCCAAGAGTCATCGATTTTGAACTTTTTATTTCTACCCAATTGACTCCTTCTGGTGATAAATTAGCCATAGAGAAGCCAAAATTTGACCCATTTGACATGTTTCAGTCATGGATCTCGAAATTTCTATACCTACTCATTGACTCTTTCTGATGTTATGTCAGTCATTCAGAAATCCGTATTTGACCAAATGGACTAATATCGGGCCCAAGGGTTGTCGATTTTGAATTTTCTATTTCTGTCCACTGGACTCCTTTTGGTGATAGATCAGCCATACAGTAGCCAATTTTTGACTTACTCAACATGTTTCACTCCTTGATCTTGATCTTTCTCTACATACTCATTGACTACTTCTGATTTTACATCAGTCATTCAGAAGTCCATATTTGACCAAATGGACCTATATCGGGCCCAAGAGTCATCGATTTTGAACTTTCTATTTCTACCAAATTCACTCCGTTTGGTGATAAATTAGCCATAGAGAAGCCAATATTTGACCCATTTGACATGTTTCAGTCATGGATCTCGAAATTTCTATACCTACTCATTGACTCTTTCTGATATTATGTCAGTCATTCAGAAATCCATATTTGACCAAATGGACCTATATAGGCCACAAGAGTCATCAATTTTGAACTTTCTATTTCTACCCAATTGACTCCTTCTGGTGATAAATTAGCCATAGAGAAGGCAATATTTGACCCATTTGACAAGTTTCAGTCATGGATCTCGAAATTTCTATACCTACTCATTGACTCTTTCTGATATTATGTCAGTCATTCAGAAATCCATATTTGACCAAATGGACTAATATCGGGCCCAAGGGTTGTCGATTTTGAATTTTCTATTTCTGCCCACTGGACTCCTTTTGGTGATAGATCAGCCAAACAGTAGCCAATTTTTGACTTACTCAACATGTTTCACTCCTTGATCTTGATCTTTCTCTACATACTCATTGACTACTTCTGATTTTACATCAGTTATTCAGAAGTCCATATTTGACCAAATGGACTTATATCGGGCCCAAGAGTCATCGATTTTGAACTTTCTATTTCTACCAAATTCACTCCGTTTGGTGATAAATTAGCCATAGAGAAGCCAATATTTGACCCATTTGACATGTTTCAGTCATGGATCTCGAAATTTCTATACCTACTCATTGACTCTTTCTGATATTATGTCAGTCATTCAGAAATCCATATTTGACCAAATGGACTAATATCGGGCCCAAGGGTTGTCGATTTTGAATTTTCTATTTCTGCCCACTGGACTCCTTTTGGTGATAGATCAGCCATGCAATAGCCAATATTTCACATAGTGAACGTATTTCAGTACTTGATCTTGAACTTTCTATACATACTCATTGACTACTTCTGATTTTATATCAGTCATTCAGAAGTCCATATTTGACCAAATGGACCTGTATCGGGCCCAAGAGTCATCGATTTTGAACTTTTTATTTCTACCCAATTGACTCCTTCTGGTGATAAATTAGCCATAGAAAAGCCAAAATTTGACCCATTTGACATGTTTCAGTCATGGATCTCGAAATTTCTATACCTACTCATTGACTCTTTCTGATGTTATGTCAGTCATTCAGAAATCCGTATTTGACCAAATGGACTAATATCGGGCCCAAGGGTTGTCGATTTTGAATTTTCTATTTCTGTCCACTGGACTCCTTTTGGTGATAGATCAGCCATACAGTAGCCAATTTTTGACTTACTCAACATGTTTCACTCCTTGATCTTGATCTTTCTCTACATACTCATTGACTACTTCTGATTTTACATCAGTCATTCAGAAGTCCATATTTGACCAAATGGACTAATATCGGGCCCAAGGGTTGTCGATTTTGAATTTTCTATTTCTGCCCACTGGACTCCTTTTGGTGATAGATCAGCCATACAGTAGCCTATATTTGACATAGTGAACATATTTCAGTACTTTATCTTGAACTTTCTATACATTCTCATTGACTACTTCTGATTTTACATCAGTCATTCAGAAGTCCATTTTTGACCAAATGGACCTATATCGGGCCCAAGAGTCATCGATTTTGAACTTTTTATTTCTACCCAATTGACTCCTTCTGGTGATAAATTAGCCATAGAGAAGCCAAAATTTGACCCATTTGACATGTTTCAGTCATGGATCTCGAAATTTCTATACCTACTCATTGACTCTTTCTGATGTTATGTCAGTCATTCAGAAATCCGTATTTGACCAAATGGACTAATATCGGGCCCAAGGGTTGTCGATTTTGAATTTTCTATTTCTGTCCACTGGACTCCTTTTGGTGATAGATCAGCCATAAAGTAGGCAATTTTTGACTTACTCAACATGTTTCACTCCTTGATCTTGATCTTTCTCTACATACTCATTGACTACTTCTGATTTTACATCAGTTATTCAGAAGTCCATATTTGACCAAATGGACCTATATCGGCCACAAGAGTCATCAATTTTGAACTTTCTATTTCTACCCAATTGACTCCTTCTGGTGATAAATTAGCCATAGAGAAGGCAATATTTGACCCATTTGACAAGTTTCAGTCATGGATCTCGAAATTTCTATACCTACTCATTGACTCTTTCTGATATTATGTCAGTCATTCAGAAATCCATATTTGACCAAATGGACTAATATCGGGCCCAAGGGTTGTCGATTTTGAATTTTCTATTTCTGCCCACTGGACTCCTTTTGGTGATAGATCAGCCAAAACTTAGCCAATATTTGACATAGTGAACATATTTCAGTACTTGATCTTGAACTTTCTATACATACTCATTGACTACTTCTGATTTTACATCAGTCATTCAGAAGTCCATATTTGACCAAATGGACCTATATTGGGCCCAAGAGTCATCGATTTTTAACTTTCTATTTCTACCCAATTGACTCCTTCTGGTGATAAATTAGCCATAGAGAATGCAATATTTGACCCATTTGACAAGTTTCAGTCGTGGATCTCGAAATTTCTATATCTACTCATTGACTCTTTCTGATATTATGTCAGTGATTCAGAAATCCATATTTGACCAAATGGACTAATATCGGGCCCAAGTGTTATCGATTTTGAATTTTCTATTTCCGCCCACTGGACTCCTTTTGGTGATAGATCAGCCATACAGTAGCCAATATTTGACATAGTGAACATATTTCAGTACTTTATCCTGAACTTTCTATACATACTCATTGACTACTTCTGATTTTACATCAGTCATTCAGAAGTCCATATTTGACCAAATGGACCTATATCGGGCCCAAGAGTCATCGATTTTGAACTTTTTATTTCTACCCAATTGACACCTTCTGGTGATAAATTAGCCATAGAAAAGCCAAAATTTGACCCATTTGACATGTTTCAGTCATGGATCTCGAAATTTCTATACCTACTCATTGACTCTTTCTGATGTTATGTCAGTCATTCAGAAATCCGTATTTGACCAAATGGACTAATATCGGGCCCAAGGGTTGTCGATTTTGAATTTTCTATTTCTGTCCACTGGACTCCTTTTGGTGATAGATCAGCCATACAGTAGCCAATTTTTGACTTACTCAACATGTTTCACTCCTTGATCTTGATCTTTCTCTACATACTCATTGACTACTTCTGATTTTACATCAGTCATTCAGAAGTCCATATTTGACCAAATGGACTAATATCGGGCCCAAGGGTTGTCGATTTTGAATTTTCTATTTCTGCCCACTGGACTCCTTTTGGTGATAGATCAGCCATACAGTAGCCAATATTTGACATAGTGAACATATTTCAGTACTTTATCTTGAACTTTCTATACATTCTCATTGACTACTTCTGATTTTACATCAGTCATTCAGAAGTCCATTTTTGACCAAATGGACCTATATCGGGCCCAAGAGTCATCGATTTTGAACTTTTTATTTCTACCCAATTGACTCCTTCTGGTGATAAATTAGCCATAGAGAAGCCAAAATTTGACCCATTTGACATGTTTCAGTCATGGATCTCGAAATTTCTATACCTACTCATTGACTCTTTCTGATGTTATGTCAGTCATTCAGAAATCCGTATTTGACCAAATGGACTAATATCGGGCCCAAGGGTTGTCGATTTTGAATTTTCTATTTCTGTCCACTGGACTCCTTTTGGTGATAGATCAGCCATACAGTAGCCAATTTTTGACTTACTCAACATGTTTCACTCCTTGATCTTGATCTTTCTCTACATACTCATTGACTACTTCTGATTTTACATCAGTTATTCAGAAGTCCGTATTTGACCAAATGGACTTATATCGGGCCCAAGAGTCATCGATTTTGAACTTTCTATTTTTACCAAATTCACTCCGTTTGGTGATAAATTAGCCATAGAGAAGCCAATATTTGACCCATTTGACATGTTTCAGTCATGGATCTCGAAATTTCTATACCTACTCATTGACTCTTTCTGATATTATGTCAGTCATTCAGAAATCCATATTTGACCAAATGGACTAATATCGGGCCCAAGGGTTGTCGATTTTGAATTTTCTATTTCTGCCCACTGGACTCCTTTTGGTGATAGATCAGCCATGCAATAGCCAATATTTCACATAGTGAACGTATTTCAGTACTTGATCTTGAACTTTCTATACATACTCATTGACTACTTCTGATTTTACATCAGTCATTCAGAAGTCCATATTTGACCAAATGGACCTATATCGGCCACAAGAGTCATCAATTTTGAACTTTCTATTTCTACCCAATTGACTCCTTCTGGTGATAAATTAGCCATAGAGAAGGCAATATTTGACCCATTTGACAAGTTTCAGTCATGGATCTCGAAATTTCTATACCTACTCATTGACTCTTTCTGATATTATGTCAGTCATTCAGAAATCCATATTTGACCAAATGGACTAATATCGGGCCCAAGGGTTGTCGATTTTGAATTTTCTATTTCCGCCCACTGGACTCCTTTTGGTGATAGATCAGCCATACAGTAGCCAATTTTTGACTTACTCAACATGTTTCACTCCTTGATCTTGATCTTTCTCTACATACTCATTGACTACTTCTGATTTTACATCAGTCATTCAGAAGTCCATATTTGACCAAATGGACTAATATCGGGCCCAAGGGTTGTCGATTTTGAATTTTCTATTTCTACCAAATTCACTCCGTTTGGTGATAAATTAGCCATAGAGAAGCCAATATTTGACCCATTTGACATGTTTCAGTCACGGATCTCGAAATTTCTATACCTACTCATTGACTCTTTCTGATATTATGTCAGTCATTCAGAAATCCATATTTGACCAAATGGACTAATATCGGGCCCAAGGGTTGTCAATTTTGAATTTTCTATTTCTGCCCACTGGACTCCTTTTGGTGATAGATCAGCCATGCAGTAGCCAATATTTGACATAGTGAACATATTTCAGTACTTGATCTTGAACTTTCTATACATACTCATTGACTACTTCTGATTTTACATCAGTCATTCAGAAGTCCATATTTGACCAAATGTACCTATATCGGCCACAAGAGTCATCGATTTTGAACTTTTTATTTCTACCCAATTGACTCCTTCTGGTGATAAATTAGCCATAGAGAAGCCAAAATTTGACCCATTTGACATGTTTCAGTCATGGTTCTCGAAATTTCTATACCTACTCATTGACTCTTTCTGATGTTATGTGAGTCATTCAGAAATCCGTATTTGACCAAATGGACTAATATCGGGCCCAAGGGTTGTCGATTTTGAATTTTCTATTTCTGTCCACTGGACTCCTTTTGGTGATAGATCAGCCATACAGTAGCCAATTTTTGACTTACTCAACATGTTTAAATCCTTGATCTTGATCTTTCTCTACATACTCATTGACTACTTCTGATTTTACATCAGTCATTCAGAAGTCCATATTTGACCAAATGGACTTATATCGGGCCCAAGAGTCATCGATTTTGAACTTTCTATTTCTACCCAATTGACTCCTTCTGGTGAAAAATTAGCCATAGAGACGCCAATATTTGACCCATTGAACATGTTTCAGTCATGGATCTTGAAATTTCAAAAGGTACTCATTGACTCCTTCTGTTGTTACATCAGCCTGAAGTCAATATTTGAAATAAAATACTAATATCTAGCCCAAGACTCATCAATTTTGAACTTTTTATTTCTAATCATTGACTTCTTCTGGTAATACGTCAGCCATACAATAGCCAATATTTGACATAGTGAACATATTTCAGTACTTGATCTTGAACTTTCTATACATACTCATTGAATACTTCTGATTTTACATCAGTCATTCAGAAGTCCATATTTGACCAAATGGACCTATATCGGGCCCAAGAGTCATCGATTTTGAACTTTTTATTTCTACCCAATTGACTCCTTCTGGTGATAAATTAGCCATTAAATTAGCCATAGAGAAGCCAATATTTGACCCATTTGACATGTTTCAGTCATGGATCTCGAAATTTCTATACCTACTCATTGACTCTTTCTGATATTATGTCAGTGATTCAGAAATCCATATTTGACCAAATGGACTAATGTCGGGCCCAAGGGTTGTCGATTTTGAATTTTCTATTTCTGTCCACTGGACTCCTTTTGGTGATAGATCAGCCATACAGTAGCCAATTTTTGACTTACTCAACATGTTTCACTCCTTGATCTTGATCTTTCTCTACATACTCATTGACTACTTCTGATTTTACATCAGTTATTCAGAAGTCCATATTTGACAAATGGACCTATACCGGGCCCAAGCGTCATCGATTTTGAACTTTCTATTTCTACCAAATTCACTCCGTTTGGTGATAAATTAGCCATAGAGAAGCCAATATTTGACCCATTTGATATGTTTCAGTCATGGATCTCGAAATTTCTATACCTACTCATTGACTCTCTCTGATATTATGTCAGTCATTCAGAAATCCATATTTGACCAAATGGACTAATATCGGGCCCAAGGGTTGTCGATTTTGAATTTTCTATTTCTGCCCACTGGACTCCTTTTTGTGATAGATCAGCCATGCAATAGCCAATATTTCACATAGTGAACATATTTCAGTACTTGATCTTGAACTTTCTATACATACTCATTGACTACTTCTGATTTTACATCAGTCATTCAGAAGTCCATATTTGACCAAATGGACCTATATCGGCCACAAGAGTCATCAATTTTGAACTTTCTATTTCTACCCAATTGACTCCTTCTGGTGATAAATTAGCCATAGAGAAGGCAATATTTGACCCATTTGACAAGTTTCAGTCATGGATCTCGAAATTTCTATACCTACTCATTGACTCTTTCTGATATTATGTCAGTCATTCAGAAATCCATATTTGACCAAATGGACTAATATCGGGCCCAAGGGTTGTCGATTTTGAATTTTCTATTTCTGCCCACTGGACTCCTTTTGGTGATAGATCAGCCATACAGTAGCCAATTTTTGACTTACTCAACATGTTTCACTCCTTGATCTTGATCTTTCTCTACATACTCATTGACTACTTCTGATTTTACATCAGTCATTCAGAAGTCCATATTTGACCAAATGGACTAATATCGGGCCCAAGGGTTGTCGATTTTGAATTTTCTATTTCTGCCCACTGGACTCCTTTTGGTGATAGATCAGCCATACAGTAGCCAATATTTGACATAGTGAACATATTTCAGTACTTTATCTTGAACTTTCTATACATTCTCATTGACTACTTTTGATTTTACATCGGTCATTCAGAAGTCCATTTTTGACCAAATGGACCTATATCGGGCCCAAGAGTCATCGATTTTGAACTTTTCATTTCTACCCAATTGACTCCTTCTGGTGATAAATTAGCCATAGAGAAGCCAAAATTTGACCCATTTGACATGTTTCAGTCATGGATCTCGAAATGTCTATACCTACTCATTGACTCTTTCTGATGTTATGTCAGTCATTCAGAAATCCGTATTTGACCAAATGGACTAATATCGGGCCCAAGGGTTGTCGATTTTGAATTTTCTATTTCTGTCCACTGGACTCCTTTTGGTGATAGATCAGCCATACAGTAGCCAATTTTTGACTTACTCAACATGTTTCACTCCTTGATCTTGATCTTTCTCTACATACTCATTGACTACTTCTGATTTTACATCAGTCATTCAGAAGTCCATATTTGACCAAATGGACCTATATCGGGCCCAAGAGTCATCGATTTTGAACTTTCTATTTCTACCAAATTCACTCCGTTTGGTGATAAATTAGCCATAGAGAAGTCAATATTTAACCCATTTGACATGTTTCAGTCATGGTTCTCGAAATTTCTATACCTACTCATTGACTCTTTCTGATGTTATGTCAGTCATTCAGAAATCCGTATTTGACCAAATGGACTAATATCGGGCCCAAGGGTTGTCGATTTTGAATTTTCTATTTCTGTCCACTGGACTCCTTTTGGTGATAGATCAGCCATACAGTAGCCAATTTTTGACTTACTCAACATGTTTCACTCCTTGATCTTGATCTTTCTCTACATACTCATTGACTACTTCTGATTTTACATCAGTTATTCAGAAGTCCATATTTGACCAAATGGACTTATATCGGGCCCAAGAGTCATCGATTTTGAACTTTCTATTTCTACCAAATTCACTCCGTTTGGTGATAAATTAGCCATAGAGAAGCCAATATTTGACTCATTTGACATGTTTCAGTCATGGATCTCGAAATTTCTATACCTACTCATTGACTCTTTCTGATATTATGTCAGTCATTCAGAAATCCATATTTGACCAAATGGACTAATATCGGGCCCAAGGGTTGTCGATTTTGAATTTTCTATTTCTGCCCACTGGACTCCTTTTGGTGATAGATCAGCCATGCAATAGCCAATATTTCACATAGTGAACGTATTTCAGTACTTGATCTTGAACTTTCTATACATACTCATTGACTACTTCTGATTTTACATCAGTCATTCAGAAGTCCATATTTGACCAAATGGACCTATATCGGGCCCAAGAGTCATCGATTTTGAACTTTTTATTTCTACCCAATTGACACCTTCTGGTGATAAATTAGCCATAGAAAAGCCAAAATTTGACCCATTTGACATGTTTCAGTCATGGATCTCGAAATTTCTATACCTACTCATTGACTCTTTCTGATGTTATGTCAGTCATTCAGAAATCCGTATTTGACCAAATGGACTAATATCGGGCCCAAGGGTTGTCGATTTTGAATTTTCTATTTCTGCCCACTGGACTCCTTTTGGTGATAGATCAGCCATACAGTAGCCAATTTTTGACTTACTCAACATGTTTCACTCCTTGATCTTGATCTTTCTCTACATACTCATTGACTACTTCTGATTTTACATCAGTCATTCAGAAGTCCATATTTGACCAAATGGACTAATATCGGGCCCAAGGGTTGTCGATTTTGAATTTTCTATTTCTGCCCACTGGACTCCTTTTGGTGATAGATCAGCCATACAGTAGCCAATATTTGACATAGTGAACATATTTCAGTACTTTATCTTGAACTTTCTATACATTCTCATTGACTACTTTTGATTTTACATCGGTCATTCAGAAGTCCATTTTTGACCAAATGGACCTATATCGGGCCCAAGAGTCATCGATTTTGAACTTTTCATTTCTACCCAATTGACTCCTTCTGGTGATAAATTAGCCATAGAGAAGCCAAAATTTGACCCATTTGACATGTTTCAGTCATGGATCTCGAAATGTCTATACCTACTCATTGACTCTTTCTGATGTTATGTCAGTCATTCAGAAATCCGTATTTGACCAAATGGACTAATATCGGGCCCAAGGGTTGTCGATTTTGAATTTTCTATTTCTGTCCACTGGACTCCTTTTGGTGATAGATCAGCCATACAGTAGCCAATTTTTGACTTACTCAACATGTTTCACTCCTTGATCTTGATCTTTCTCTACATACTCATTGACTACTTCTGATTTTACATCAGTCATTCAGAAGTCCATATTTGACCAAATGGACCTATATCGGGCCCAAGAGTCATCGATTTTGAACTTTCTATTTCTACCAAATTCACTCCGTTTGGTGATAAATTAGCCATAGAGAAGTCAATATTTAACCCATTTGACATGTTTCAGTCATGGTTCTCGAAATTTCTATACCTACTCATTGACTCTTTCTGATGTTATGTCAGTCATTCAGAAATCCGTATTTGACCAAATGGACTAATATCGGGCCCAAGGGTTGTCGATTTTGAATTTTCTATTTCTGTCCACTGGACTCCTTTTGGTGATAGATCAGCCATACAGTAGCCAATTTTTGACTTACTCAACATGTTTCACTCCTTGATCTTGATCTTTCTCTACATACTCATTGACTACTTCTGATTTTACATCAGTTATTCAGAAGTCCATATTTGACCAAATGGACTTATATCGGGCCCAAGAGTCATCGATTTTGAACTTTCTATTTCTACCAAATTCACTCCGTTTGGTGATAAATTAGCCATAGAGAAGCCAATATTTGACTCATTTGACATGTTTCAGTCATGGATCTCGAAATTTCTATACCTACTCATTGACTCTTTCTGATATTATGTCAGTCATTCAGAAATCCATATTTGACCAAATGGACTAATATCGGGCCCAAGGGTTGTCGATTTTGAATTTTCTATTTCTGCCCACTGGACTCCTTTTGGTGATAGATCAGCCATGCAATAGCCAATATTTCACATAGTGAACGTATTTCAGTACTTGATCTTGAACTTTCTATACATACTCATTGACTACTTCTGATTTTACATCAGTCATTCAGAAGTCCATATTTGACCAAATGGACCTATATCGGGCCCAAGAGTCATCGATTTTGAACTTTTTATTTCTACCCAATTGACACCTTCTGGTGATAAATTAGCCATAGAAAAGCCAAAATTTGACCCATTTGACATGTTTCAGTCATGGATCTCGAAATTTCTATACCTACTCATTGACTCTTTCTGATGTTATGTCAGTCATTCAGAAATCCGTATTTGACCAAATGGACTAATATCGGGCCCAAGGGTTGTCGATTTTGAATTTTCTATTTCTGCCCACTGGACTCCTTTTGGTGATAGATCAGCCATACAGTAGCCAATTTTTGACTTACTCAACATGTTTCACTCCTTGATCTTGATCTTTCTCTACATACTCATTGACTACTTCTGATTTTACATCAGTCATTCAGAAGTCCATATTTGACCAAATGGACTAATATCGGGCCCAAGGGTTGTCGATTTTGAATTTTCTATTTCTGCCCACTGGACTCCTTTTGGTGATAGATCAGCCATACAGTAGCCAATATTTGACATAGTGAACATATTTCAGTACTTTATCTTGAACTTTCTATACATTCTCATTGACTACTTCTGATTTTACATCAGTCATTCAGAAGTCCATTTTTGACCAAATGGACCTATATCGGGCCCAAGAGTCATCGATTTTGAACTTTTTCTTTCTACCCAATTGACTCCTTCTGGTGATAAATTAGCCATAGAGAAGCCAAAATTTGACCCATTTGACATGTTTCAGTCATGGATCTCGAAATTTCTATACCTACTCATTGACTCTTTCTGATGTTATGTCAGTCATTCAGAAATCCGTATTTGACCAAATGGACTAATATCGGGCCCAAGGGTTGTCGATTTTGAATTTTCTATTTCTGTCCACTGGACTCCTTTTGGTGATAGATCAGCCATACAGTAGCCAATTTTTGACTTACTCAACATGTTTCACTCCTTGATCTTGATCTTTCTCTACATACTCATTGACTACTTCTGATTTTACATCAGTCATTCAGAAGTCCATATTTGACAAATGGACCTATATCGGGCCCAAGAGTCATCGATTTTGAACTTTCTATTTCTACCAAATTCACTCCGTTTGGTGATAAATTAGCCATAGAGAAGCCAATATTTGACCCATTTGATATGTTTCAGTCATGGATCTCGAAATTTCTATACCTACTCATTGAATCTTTCTGATATTATGTCAGTCATTCAGAAATCCATATTTGACCAAATGGACTAATATCGGGCCCAAGGGTTGTCGATTTTGAATTTTCTATTTCTGCCCAGTGGACTCCTTTTGGTGATAGATCAGCCAAAACTTAGCCAATATTTGACATAGTGAACATATTTCAGTACTTGATCTTGAACTTTCTATACATACTCATTAAATACTTCTGATTTTACATCAGTCATTCAGAAGTCCATATTTGACCAAATGGACTTATATATGGCCCAAGAGTCATCGATTTTGAACTTTCTATTTCTACGCAATTGACTCCTTCTGGTGATAAATTAGCCATAGAGAAGCCAATATTTGACCCATTTGACATGTTTCAGTCATGGATCTCGAAATTTCTATACCTACTCATTGACTCTTTCTGATGTTATGTCAGTCATTCAGAAATCCGTATTTGACCAAATGGACTAATATCGGGCCCAAGGGTTGTCGATTTTGAATTTTCTATTTCTGTCCACTGGACTCCTTTTGGTGATAGATCAGCCATACAGTAGCCAATTTTTGACTTACTCAACATGTTTCACTCCTTGATCTTGATCTTTCTCTACATACTCATTGACTACTTCTGATTTTACATCAGTCATTCAGAAGTCCATATTTGACCAAATGGACTAATATCGGGCCCAAGGGTTGTCGATTTTGAATTTTCTATTTCTGCCCACTGGACTCCTTTTGGTGATAGATCAGCCATACAGTAGCCAATATTTGACATAGTGAACATATTTCAGTACTTTATCTTGAACTTTCTATACATTCTCATTGACTACTTCTGATTTTACATCAGTCATTCAGAAGTCCATTTTTGACCAAATGGACCTATATCGGGCCCAAGAGTCATCGATTTTGAACTTTTTATTTCTACCCAATTGACTCCTTCTGGTGATAAATTAGCCATAGAGAAGCCAAAATTTGACCCATTTGACATGTTTCAGTCATGGATCTCGAAATTTCTATACCTACTCATTGACTCTTTCTGATGTTATGTCAGTCATTCAGAAATCCGTATTTGACCAAATGGACTAATATCGGGCCCAAGGGTTGTCGATTTTGAATTTTCTATTTCTGTCCACTGGACTCCTTTTGGTGATAGATCAGCCATACAGTAGCCAATTTTTGACTTACTCAACATGTTTCACTCCTTGATCTTGATCTTTCTCTACATACTCATTGACTACTTCTGATTTTACATCAGTTATTCAGAAGTCCGTATTTGACCAAATGGACTTATATCGGGCCCAAGAGTCATCGATTTTGAACTTTCTATTTTTACCAAATTCACTCCGTTTGGTGATAAATTAGCCATAGAGAAGCCAATATTTGACCCATTTGACATGTTTCAGTCATGGATCTCGAAATTTCTATACCTACTCATTGACTCTTTCTGATATTATGTCAGTCATTCAGAAATCCATATTTGACCAAATGGACTAATATCGGGCCCAAGGGTTGTCGATTTTGAATTTTCTATTTCTGCCCACTGGACTCCTTTTGGTGATAGATCAGCCATGCAATAGCCAATATTTCACATAGTGAACGTATTTCAGTACTTGATCTTGAACTTTCTATACATACTCATTGACTACTTCTGATTTTACATCAGTCATTCAGAAGTCCATATTTGACCAAATGGACCTATATCGGCCACAAGAGTCATCAATTTTGAACTTTCTATTTCTACCCAATTGACTCCTTCTGGTGATAAATTAGCCATAGAGAAGGCAATATTTGACCCATTTGACAAGTTTCAGTCATGGATCTCGAAATTTCTATACCTACTCATTGACTCTTTCTGATATTATGTCAGTCATTCAGAAATCCATATTTGACCAAATGGACTAATATCGGGCCCAAGGGTTGTCGATTTTGAATTTTCTATTTCCGCCCACTGGACTCCTTTTGGTGATAGATCAGCCATACAGTAGCCAATTTTTGACTTACTCAACATGTTTCACTCCTTGATCTTGATCTTTCTCTACATACTCATTGACTACTTCTGATTTTACATCAGTCATTCAGAAGTCCATATTTGACCAAATGGACTAATATCGGGCCCAAGGGTTGTCGATTTTGAATTTTCTATTTCTACCAAATTCACTCCGTTTGGTGATAAATTAGCCATAGAGAAGCCAATATTTGACCCATTTGACATGTTTCAGTCACGGATCTCGAAATTTCTATACCTACTCATTGACTCTTTCTGATATTATGTCAGTCATTCAGAAATCCATATTTGACCAAATGGACTAATATCGGGCCCAAGGGTTGTCAATTTTGAATTTTCTATTTCTGCCCACTGGACTCCTTTTGGTGATAGATCAGCCATGCAGTAGCCAATATTTGACATAGTGAACATATTTCAGTACTTGATCTTGAACTTTCTATACATACTCATTGACTACTTCTGATTTTACATCAGTCATTCAGAAGTCCATATTTGACCAAATGTACCTATATCGGCCACAAGAGTCATCGATTTTGAACTTTTTATTTCTACCCAATTGACTCCTTCTGGTGATAAATTAGCCATAGAGAAGCCAAAATTTGACCCATTTGACATGTTTCAGTCATGGTTCTCGAAATTTCTATACCTACTCATTGACTCTTTCTGATGTTATGTGAGTCATTCAGAAATCCGTATTTGACCAAATGGACTAATATCGGGCCCAAGGGTTGTCGATTTTGAATTTTCTATTTCTGTCCACTGGACTCCTTTTGGTGATAGATCAGCCATACAGTAGCCAATTTTTGACTTACTCAACATGTTTAAATCCTTGATCTTGATCTTTCTCTACATACTCATTGACTACTTCTGATTTTACATCAGTCATTCAGAAGTCCATATTTGACCAAATGGACTTATATCGGGCCCAAGAGTCATCGATTTTGAACTTTCTATTTCTACCCAATTGACTCCTTCTGGTGAAAAATTAGCCATAGAGACGCCAATATTTGACCCATTGAACATGTTTCAGTCATGGATCTTGAAATTTCAAAAGGTACTCATTGACTCCTTCTGTTGTTACATCAGCCTGAAGTCAATATTTGAAATAAAATACTAATATCTAGCCCAAGACTCATCATTTTTGAACTTTTTATTTCTAATCATTGACTTCTTCTGGTAATACGTCAGCCATACAATAGCCAATATTTGACATAGTGAACATATTTCAGTACTTGATCTTGAACTTTCTATACATACTCATTGAATACTTCTGATTTTACATCAGTCATTCAGAAGTCCATATTTGACCAAATGGACCTATATCGGGCCCAAGAGTCATCGATTTTGAACTTTTTATTTCTACCCAATTGACTCCTTCTGGTGATAAATTAGCCATTAAATTAGCCATAGAGAAGCCAATATTTGACCCATTTGACATGTTTCAGTCATGGATCTCGAAATTTCTATACCTACTCATTGACTCTTTCTGATATTATGTCAGTGATTCAGAAATCCATATTTGACCAAATGGACTAATGTCGGGCCCAAGGGTTGTCGATTTTGAATTTTCTATTTCTGTCCACTGGACTCCTTTTGGTGATAGATCAGCCATACAGTAGCCAATTTTTGACTTACTCAACATGTTTCACTCCTTGATCTTGATCTTTCTCTACATACTCATTGACTACTTCTGATTTTACATCAGTTATTCAGAAGTCCATATTTGACAAATGGACCTATACCGGGCCCAAGCGTCATCGATTTTGAACTTTCTATTTCTACCAAATTCACTCCGTTTGGTGATAAATTAGCCATAGAGAAGCCAATATTTGACCCATTTGATATGTTTCAGTCATGGATCTCGAAATTTCTATACCTACTCATTGACTCTTTCTGATATTATGTCAGTCATTCAGAAATCCATATTTGACCAAATGGACTAATATCGGGCCCAAGGGTTGTCGATTTTGAATTTTCTATTTCTGCCCACTGGACTCCTTTTGGTGATAGATCAGCCATGCAATAGCCAATATTTCACATAGTGAACATATTTCAGTACTTGATCTTGAACTTTCTATACATACTCATTGACTACTTCTGATTTTACATCAGTCATTCAGAAGTCCATATTTGACCAAATGGACCTATATCGGCCACAAGAGTCATCAATTTTGAACTTTCTATTTCTACCCAATTGACTCCTTCTGGTGATAAATTAGCCATAGAGAAGGCAATATTTGACCCATTTGACAAGTTTCAGTCATGGATCTCGAAATTTCTATACCTACTCATTGACTCTTTCTGATATTATGTCAGTCATTCAGAAATCCATATTTGACCAAATGGACTAATATCGGGCCCAAGGGTTGTCGATTTTGAATTTTCTATTTCTGCCCACTGGACTCCTTTTGGTGATAGATCAGCCATACAGTAGCCAATTTTTGACTTACTCAACATGTTTCACTCCTTGATCTTGATCTTTCTCTACATACTCATTGACTACTTCTGATTTTACATCAGTCATTCAGAAGTCCATATTTGACCAAATGGACTAATATCGGGCCCAAGGGTTGTCGATTTTGAATTTTCTATTTCTGCCCACTGGACTCCTTTTGGTGATAGATCAGCCATACAGTAGCCAATATTTGACATAGTGAACATATTTCAGTACTTTATCTTGAACTTTCTATACATTCTCATTGACTACTTTTGATTTTACATCGGTCATTCAGAAGTCCATTTTTGACCAAATGGACCTATATCGGGCCCAAGAGTCATCGATTTTGAACTTTTCATTTCTACCCAATTGACTCCTTCTGGTGATAAATTAGCCATAGAGAAGCCAAAATTTGACCCATTTGACATGTTTCAGTCATGGATCTCGAAATGTCTATACCTACTCATTGACTCTTTCTGATGTTATGTCAGTCATTCAGAAATCCGTATTTGACCAAATGGACTAATATCGGGCCCAAGGGTTGTCGATTTTGAATTTTCTATTTCTGTCCACTGGACTCCTTTTGGTGATAGATCAGCCATACAGTAGCCAATTTTTGACTTACTCAACATGTTTCACTCCTTGATCTTGATCTTTCTCTACATACTCATTGACTACTTCTGATTTTACATCAGTCATTCAGAAGTCCATATTTGACCAAATGGACCTATATCGGGCCCAAGAGTCATCGATTTTGAACTTTCTATTTCTACCAAATTCACTCCGTTTGGTGATAAATTAGCCATAGAGAAGTCAATATTTAACCCATTTGACATGTTTCAGTCATGGTTCTCGAAATTTCTATACCTACTCATTGACTCTTTCTGATGTTATGTCAGTCATTCAGAAATCCGTATTTGACCAAATGGACTAATATCGGGCCCAAGGGTTGTCGATTTTGAATTTTCTATTTCTGTCCACTGGACTCCTTTTGGTGATAGATCAGCCATGCAGTAGCCAATATTTGACATAGTGAACATATTTCAGTACTTGATCTTGAACTTTCTATACATACTCATTGACTACTTCTGATTATACATCAGTCATTCAGAAGTCCATATTTGACCAAATGGACTTATATATGGCCCAAGAGTCATCGATTTTGAACTTTCTATTTCTACCCAATTGACTCCTTCTGGTGATAAATTAGCCATAGAGAAGGCAATATTTGACCCATTTGACATGTTTCAGTCATGGATCTCTAAATTTCTATACCTACTCATTGACTCTTTCTGATATTATGTCAGTCATTCAGAAATCCATATTTGACCAAATGGATTAATATCGGGCCCAAGGGTTGTCGATTTTGAATTTTCTATTTCTGCCCACTGGACTCCTTTTGGTGATAGATCAGCCATACAGTAGCCAATATTTGACATAGTGAACATATTTAAGTACTTGATCTTGAACTTTCTATACATACTCATTGACTACTTCTGATTTTACATCAGTCATTCAGAAGTCCATATTTGACCAAATGGACCTATATCGGGCCCAATAGTCATCGATTTTGAACTTTTTATTTCTAACCAATTGACTCCTTCTGGTGATAAATTAGCCATAAAGAAACCAATATTTGACCCATTTGACATGTTTCAGTCATGGATCTCGAAATTTCTATACCTACTCATTGACTCTTTCTGATATTATGTCAGTCATTCAGAAATCCATATTTGACCAAATGGACTAATATCGGGCCCAAGTGTTGTCGATTTTGAATTTTCTATTTCCGCCCACTGGACTCCTTTTGGTGATAGATCAGCCATACAGTAGCCAATATTTGACATAGTGAACATATTTCAGTACTTTATCTTGAACTTTCTATACATTCTCATTGACTTCTTCTGATTTTACATCAGTCATTCAGAAGTCCATTTTTGACCAAATGGACCTATATCGGGCCCAAGAGTCACCGATTTTGAACTTTTTATTTCTACCCAATTGACTCCTTCTGGTGATAAATTAGCCATAGAGAAGCCAAAATTTGACCTATTTGACATGTTTCAGTCATGGTTCTCGAAATTTCTATACCTACTCATTGACTCTTTCTGATGTTATGTCAGTCATTCAGAAATCCGTATTTGACCAAATGGACTAATATCGGGCCCAAGGGTTGTCGATTTTGAACTTTTTATTTCTGTCCACTGGACTCCTTTTGGTGATAGATCAGCCATACAGTAGCCAATTTTTGACTTACTCAACATGTTTCACTCCTTGATCTTGATCTTTCTCTACATACTCATTGACTACTTCTGATTTTACATCAGTCATTCAGAAGTCCATATTTGACCAAATGGACTAATATCGGGCCCAAGGGTTGTCGATTTTGAATTTTCTATTTCTACCAAATTCACTCCGTTTGGTGATAAATTAGCCATAGAGAAGCCAAAATTTGACCTATTTGACATGTTTCAGTCATGGTTCTCGAAATTTCTATACCTACTCATTGACTCTTTCTGATGTTATGTCAGTCATTCAGAAATCCGTATTTGACCAAATGGACTAATATCGGGCCCAAGGGTTGACCCATTGCAATATTTGACCCATTTGACAAGTTTCAGTCATGGATCTCGAAATTTCTATACCTACTCATTGACTCTTTCTGATATTATGTCAGTCATTCAGAAATCCATATTTGACCAAATGGACTAATATCGGGCCCAAGTGTTGTCGATTTTGAATTTTCTATTTCTGCCCACTGGACTCCTTTTGGTGATAGATCAGCCATGCAGTAGCCAATATTTGACATAGTGAACATGTTTCACTCCTTGATCTTGAACTTTCTATACATACTCATTGACTACTTCTGATTTTACATCAGTCATTCAGAAGTCCATATTTGACAAATGGACCTATACCGGGCCCAAGAGTCATCGATTTTGAACTTTCTATTTCTACCAAATTCACTCCGTTTGGTGATAAATTAGCCATAGAGAAGCCAATATTTGACCCATTTGATATGTTTCAGTCATGGATCTCGAAATTTCTATACCTACTCATTGACTCTTTCTGATATTATGTCAGTCATTCAGAAATCCATATTTGACCAAATGGACTAATATCGGGCCCAAGGGTTGTCGATTTTGAATTTTCTATTTCTGCCCACTGGACTCCTTTTGGTGATAGATCAGCCAAAATTTAGCCAATATTTGACATAGTGAACATATTTCAGTACTTGATCTTGAACTTTCTATACATACTCATTAAATACTTCTGATTTTACATCAGTCATTCAGAAGTCCATATTTGACCAAATGGACTTATATATGGCCCAAGAGTTATCGATTTTGAACTTTCTATTTCTACGCAATTGACTCCTTCTGGTGATAAACTAGCCATAGAGAAGCCAATATTTGACCCATTTGACATGTTTCAGTCATGGATCTCGAAATTTCTATACCTACTCATTGACTCTTTCTGATATTATGTCAGTCATTCAGAAATCCATATTTGACCAAATGGACTAATATCGGGCCCAAATGGACTAATATCGGGCCCAAGGGTTGTCGATTTTGAATTTTCTATTTCTGTCCACTGGACTCCTTTTGGTGATAGATCAGCCATACAGTAGCCAATTTTTGACTTAATCAACATGTTTCACTCCTTGATCTTGATCTTTCTCTACATCCTCATTGACTACTTCTGATTTTACATCAGTCATTCAGAAGTCCATATTTGACCAAATGGACTAATATCGGGCCCAAGGGTTGTCGATTTTGAATTTTCAATTTCTGCCCACTGGACTCCTTTTGGTGATAGATCAGCCATACAGTAGCCAATATTTGACATAGTGAACATATTTCAGTACTTTATCTTGAACTTTCTTTACATTCTCATTGACTACTTCTGATTTTACATCAGTCATTCAGAAGTCCATTTTTGACCAAATGGACCTATATCGGGCCCAAGAGTCATCGATTTTGAACTTTTTATTTCTACCCAATTGACTCCTTCTGGTGATAAATTAGCCATAGAGAAGCCAAAATTTGACCCATTTGACATGTTTCAGTCATGGATCTCGAAATTTCTATACCTACTCATTGACTCTTTCTGATGTTATGTCAGTCATTCAGAAATCCGTATTTGACCAAATGGACTAATATCGGGCCCAAGGGTTGTCGATTTTGAATTTTCTATTTCTGTCCACTGGACTCCTTTTGGTGATAGATCAGCCATACAGTAGCCAATTTTTGACTTACTCAACATGTTTCACTCCTTGATCTTGATCTTTCTCTACATACTCATTGACTACTTCTGATTTTACATCAGTTATTCAGAAGTCCATATTTGACCAAATGGACTTATATCGGGCCCAAGAGTCATCGATTTTGAACTTTCTATTTCTACCAAATTCACTCCGTTTGGTGATAAATTAGCCATAGAGAAGCCAATATTTGACCCATTTGACATGTTTCAGTCATGGATCTCGAAATTTCTATACCTACTCATTGACTCTTTCTGATATTATGTCAGTCATTCAGAAATCCATATTTGACCAAATGGACTAATATCGGGCCCAAGGGTTTTCGATTTTGAATTTTCTATTTCTGCCCACTGGACTCCTTTTGGTGATAGATCAGCCATGCAATAGCCAATATTTCACATAGTGAACGTATTTCAGTACTTGATCTTGAACTTTCTATACATACTCATTGACTACTTCTGATTTTACATCAGTCATTCAGAAGTCCATATTTGACCAAATGGACCTATATCGGCCACAAGAGTCATCAATTTTGAACTTTCTATTTCTACCCAATTGACTCCTTCTGGTGATAAATTAGCCATAGAGAAGGCAATATTTGACCCATTTGACAAGTTTCAGTCATGGATCTCGAAATTTCTATACCTACTCATTGACTCTTTCTGATATTATGTCAGTCATTCAGAAATCCATATTTGACCAAATGGACTAATATCGGGCCCAAGGGTTGTCGATTTTGAATTTTCTATTTCTGCCCACTGGACTCCTTTTGGAGATAGATCAGCCATACAGTAGCCAATTTTTGACTTACTCAACATGTTTCACTCCTTGATCTTGATCTTTCTCTACATACTCATTGACTACTTCTGATTTTACATCAGTCATTCAGAAGTCCATATTTGACCAAATGGACTAATATCGGGCCCAAGGGTTGTCGATTTTGAATTTTCTATTTCTGCCCACTGGACTCCTTTTGGTGATAGATCAGCCATACAGTAGCCAATATTTGACATAGTGAACATATTTCAGTACTTTATCTTGAACTTTCTATACATTCTCATTGACTACTTTTGATTTTACATCGGTCATTCAGAAGTCCATTTTTGACCAAATGGACCTATATCGGGCCCAAGAGTCATCGATTTTGAACTTTTCATTTCTACCCAATTGACTCCTTCTGGTGATAAATTAGCCATAGAGAAGCCAAAATTTGACCCATTTGACATGTTTCAGTCATGGATCTCGAAATGTCTATACCTACTCATTGACTCTTTCTGATGTTATGTCAGTCATTCAGAAATCCGTATTTGACCAAATGGACTAATATCGGGCCCAAGGGTTGTCGATTTTGAATTTTCTATTTCTGTCCTCTGGACTCCTTTTGGTGATAGATCAGCCATACAGTAGCCAATTTTTGACTTACTCAACATGTTTCACTCCTTGATCTTGATCTTTCTCTACATACTCATTGACTACTTCTGATTTTACATCAGTCATTCAGAAGTCCATATTTGACCAAATGGACCTATATCGGGCCCAAGAGTCATCGATTTTGAACTTTCTATTTCTACCAAATTCACTCCGTTTGGTGATGAATTAGCCATAGAGAAGTCAATATTTAACCCATTTGACATGTTTCAGTCATGGTTCTCGAAATTTCTATACCTACTCATTGACTCTTTCTGATGTTATGTCAGTCATTCAGAAATCCGTATTTGACCAAATGGACTAATATCGGGCCCAAGGGTTGTCGATTTTGAATTTTCTATTTCTGTCCACTGGACTCCTTTTGGTGATAGATCAGCCATGCAGTAGCCAATATTTGACATAGTGAACATATTTCAGTACTTGATCTTGAACTTTCTATACATACTCATTGACTACTTCTGATTATACATCAGTCATTCAGAAGTCCATATTTGACCAAATGGACTTATATATGGCCACAAGAGTCATCGATTTTGAACTTTCTATTTCTACCCAATTGACTCCTTCTGGTGATAAATTAGCCATAGAGAAGGCAATATTTGACCCATTTGACATGTTTCAGTCATGGATCTCTAAATTTCTATACCTACTCATTGACTCTTTCTGATATTATGTCAGTCATTCAGAAATCCATATTTGACCAAATGGATTAATATCGGGCCCAAGGGTTGTCGATTTTGAATTTTCTATTTCTGCCCACTGGACTCCTTTTGGTGATAGATCAGCCATACAGTAGCCAATATTTGACATAGTGAACATATTTAAGTACTTGATCTTGAACTTTCTATACATACTCATTGACTACTTCTGATTTTACATCAGTCATTCAGAAGTCCATATTTGACCAAATGGACCTATATCGGGCCCAATAGTCATCGATTTTGAACTTTTTATTTCTACCCAATTGACTCCTTCTGGTGATAAATTAGCCATAAAGAAGCCAATATTTGACCCATTTGACATGTTTCAGTCATGGATCTCGAAATTTCTATACCTACTCATTGACTCTTTCTGATATTATGTCAGTCATTCAGAAATCCATATTTGACCAAATGGACTAATATCGGGCCCAAGGGTTGTCGATTTTGAATTTTCTATTTCTGCCCACTGGACTCCTTTTGGTGATAGATCAGCCAAAACTTAGCCAATATTTGACATAGTGAACATATTTCAGTACTTGATCTTGAACTTTCTATACATACTCATTGACTACTTCTGATTTTACATCAGTCATTCAGAAGTCCATATTTGACCAAATGGACCTATATTGGGCCCAAGAGTCATCGATTTTTAACTTTCTATTTCTACCCAATTGACTCCTTCTGGTGATAAATTAGCCATAGAGAATGCAATATTTGACCCATTTGACAAGTTTCAGTCATGGATCTCGAAATTTCTATACCTACTCATTGACTCTTTCTGATATTATGTCAGTCATTCAGAAATCCATATTTGACCAAATGGACTAATATCGGGCCCAAGTGTTGTCGATTTTGAATTTTCTATTTCCGCCCACTGGACTCCTTTTGGTGATAGATCAGCCATACAGTAGCCAATATTTGACATAGTGAACATATTTCAGTACTTTATCTTGAACTTTCTATACATTCTCATTGACTTCTTCTGATTTTACATCAGTCATTCAGAAGTCCATTTTTGACCAAATGGACCTATATCGGGCCCAAGAGTCACCGATTTTGAACTTTTTATTTCTACCCAATTGACTCCTTCTGGTGATA
Source organism: Zacco platypus (assembly GCA_038088235.1). Lineage (NCBI taxonomy): Eukaryota > Metazoa > Chordata > Actinopteri > Cypriniformes > Xenocyprididae > Zacco > Zacco platypus. Next base: position 37,659,028 of record CM076083.1, on the reverse strand, counting down.
AATTAGCCATAGAGAAGCCAAAATTTGACCTATTTGACATGTTTCAGTCATTTTTCTCGAAATTTCTATACCTACTCATTGACTCTTTCTGATGTTATGTCAGTCATTCAGAAATCCGTATTTGACCAAATGGACTAATATCGGGCCCAAGGGTTGTCGATTTTGAATTTTTTATTTCTGTCCACTGGACTCCTTTTGGTGATAGATCAGCCATACAGTAGCCAATTTTTGACTTACTCAACATGTTTAAATCCTTGATCTTGATCTTTCTCTACATACTCATTGACTACTTCTGATTTTACATCAGTCATTCAGAAGTCCATATTTGACCAAATGGACCTATATCGGGCCCAAGAGTCATCGATTTTGAACTTTCTATTTCTACCAAATTCACTCCGTTTGGTGATAAATTAGCCATAGAGAAGCCAATATTTGACCAATTTGACATGTTTCAGTCATGGATCTCGAAATTTCTATACCTACTCATTGACTCTTTCTGATATTATGTCAGTCATTCAGAAATCCATATTTGACCAAATGGACTAATATCGGGCCCAAGGGTTGTCGATTTTGAATTTTCTGTTTCTGCCCACTGGACTCCTTTTGGTGATAGATCAGCCATGCAGTAGCCAATATTTGACATAGTGAACATATTTCAGTACTTGATCTTGAACTTTCTATACATACTCATTGACTACTTCTGATTTTACATCAGTCATTCAGAAGTCCATATTTGACCAAATGGACTAATATCGGGCCCAAGGGTTGTCGATTTTGAATTTTCTATTTCTGCCCACTGGACTCCTTTTGGTGATAGATCAGCCATACAGTAGCCAATATTTGACATAGTGAACATATTTCAGTACTTTATCTTGAACTTTCTATACATTCTCATTGACTACTTCTGATTTTACATCAGTCATTCAGAAGTCCATTTTTGACCAAATGGACCTATATCGGGCCCAAGAGTCATCGATTTTGAACTTTTCATTTCTACCCAATTGACTCCTTCTGGTGATAAATTAGCCATAGAGAAGCCAAAATTTGACCCATTTGACATGTTTCAGTCATGGATCTCGAAATGTCTATACCTACTCATTGACTCTTTCTGATGTTATGTCAGTCATTCAGAAATCCGTATTTGACCAAATGGACTAATATCGGGCCCAAGGGTTGTCGATTTTGAATTTTCTATTTCTGTCCACTGGACTCCTTTTGGTGATAGATCAGCCATACAGTAGCCAATTTTTGACTTACTCAACATGTTTCACTCCTTGATCTTGATCTTTCTCTACATACTCATTGACTACTTCTGATTTTACATCAGTCATTCAGAAGTCCATATTTGACCAAATGGACCTATATCGGGCCCAAGAGTCATCGATTTTGAACTTTCTATTTCTACCAAATTCACTCCGTTTGGTGATAAATTAGCCATAGAGAAGTCAATATTTGACCCATTTGACATGTTTCAGTCATGGATCTCGAAATTTCTATACCTACTCATTGACTCTTTCTGATATTATGTCAGTCATTCAGAAATCCATATTTGACCAAATGGACTAATATCGGGCCCAAGGGTTGTCGATTTTGAATTTTCTATTTCTGCCCACTGGACTCCTTTTGGTGATAGATCAGCCATGCAGTAGCCAATATTTGACATAGTGAACGTATTTCAGTACTTGATCTTGAACTTTCTATACATACTCATTGACTACTTCTGATTTTACATCAGTCATTCAGAAGTCCATATTTGACCAAATGGACCTATATCGGCCACAAGAGTCATCAATTTTGAACTTTCTATTTCTACCCAATTGACTCCTTCTGGTGATAAATTAGCCATAGAGAAGCCAAAATTTGACCCATTTGACATGTTTCAGTCATGGTTCTCGAAATTTCTATACCTACTCATTGACTCTTTCTGATGTTATGTCAGTCATTCAGAAATCCGTATTTGACCAAATGGACTAATATCGGGCCCAAGGGTTGTCGATTTTGAATTTTCTATTTCTGTCCACTGGACTCCTTTTGGTGATAGATCAGCCATGCAGTAGCCAATATTTGACATAGTGAACATATTTCAGTACTTGATCTTGAACTTTCTATACATACTCATTGACTACTTCTGATTATACATCAGTCATTCAGAAGTCCATATTTGACCAAATGGACCTATATTGGGCCCAAGAGTCATCGATTTTTAACTTTCTATTTCTACCCAATTGACTCCTTCTGGTGATAAATTAGCCATAGAGAATGCAATATTTGACCCATTTGACAAGTTTCAGTCATGGATCTCGAAATTTCTATACCTACTCATTGACTCTTTCTGATATTATGTCAGTCATTCAGAAATCCGTATTTGACCAAATGGACTAATATCGGGCCCAAGTGTTGTCGATTTTGAATTTTCTATTTCCGCCCACTGGACTCCTTTTGGTGATAGATCAGCCATGCAGTAGCCAATATTTGACATAGTGAACATATTTCAGTACTTGATCTTGAACTTTCTATACATACTCATTGACTACTTCTGATTTTACATCAGTCATTCAGAAGTCCATATTTGACCAAATGGACTAATATCGGGCCCAAGGGTTGTCGATTTTGAATTTTCTATTTCTGCCCACTGGACTCCTTTTGGTGATAGATCAGCCATACAGTAGCCAATATTTGACATAGTGAACATATTTCAGTACTTTATCTTGAACTTTCTATACATTCTCATTGACTACTTCTGATTTTACATCAGTCATTCAGAAGTCCATTTTTGACCAAATGGACCTATATCGGGCCCAAGAGTCATCGATTTTGAACTTTTCATTTCTACCCAATTGACTCCTTCTGGTGATAAATTAGCCATAGAGAAGCCAAAATTTGACCCATTTGACATGTTTCAGTCATGGATCTCGAAATGTCTATACCTACTCATTGACTCTTTCTGATGTTATGTCAGTCATTCAGAAATCCGTATTTGACCAAATGGACTAATATCGGGCCCAAGGGTTGTCGATTTTGAATTTTCTATTTCTGTCCACTGGACTCCTTTTGGTGATAGATCAGCCATACAGTAGCCAATTTTTGACTTACTCAACATGTTTCACTCCTTGATCTTGATCTTTCTCTACATACTCATTGACTACTTCTGATTTTACATCAGTCATTCAGAAGTCCATATTTGACCAAATGGACCTATATCGGGCCCAAGAGTCATCGATTTTGAACTTTCTATTTCTACCAAATTCACTCCGTTTGGTGATAAATTAGCCATAGAGAAGTCAATATTTGACCCATTTGACATGTTTCAGTCATGGATCTCGAAATTTCTATACCTACTCATTGACTCTTTCTGATATTATGTCAGTCATTCAGAAATCCATATTTGACCAAATGGACTAATATCGGGCCCAAGGGTTGTCGATTTTGAATTTTCTATTTCTGTCCACTGGACTCCTTTTGGTGATAGATCAGCCATGCAGTAGCCAATATTTGACATAGTGAACATATTTCAGTACTTGATCTTGAACTTTCTATACATACTCATTGACTACTTCTGATTATACATCAGTCATTCAGAAGTCCATATTTGACCAAATGGACCTATATTGGGCCCAAGAGTCATCGATTTTTAACTTTCTATTTCTACCCAATTGACTCCTTCTGGTGATAAATTAGCCATAGAGAATGCAATATTTGACCCATTTGACAAGTTTCAGTCATGGATCTCGAAATTTCTATACCTACTCATTGACTCTTTCTGATATTATGTCAGTCATTCAGAAATCCATATTTGACCAAATGGACTAATATCGGGCCCAAGTGTTGTCGATTTTGAATTTTCTATTTCCGCCCACTGGACTCCTTTTGGTGATAGATCAGCCATACAGTAGCCAATATTTGACATAGTGAACATATTTCAGTACTTTATCTTGAACTTTCTATACATTCTCATTGACTACTTCTGATTTTACATCAGTCATTCAGAAGTCCATATTTGACCAAATGGACCTATATCGGCCACAAGAGTCATCAATTTTGAACTTTCTATTTCTACCCAATTGACTCCTTCTGGTGATAAATTAGCCATAGAGAAGGCAATATTTGACCCATTTGACAAGTTTCAGTCATGGATCTCGAAATTTCTATACCTACTCATTGACTCTTTCTGATATTATGTCAGTCATTCAGAAATCCATATTTGACCAAATGGACTAATATCGGGCCCAAGGGTTGTCGATTTTGAATTTTCTATTTCTGCCCACTGGACTCCTTTTGGTGATAGATCAGCCATACAGTAGCCAATTTTTGACTTACTCAACATTTTTCACTCCTTGATCTTGATCTTTCTCTACATACTCATTGACTACTTCTGATTTTACATCAGTCATTCAGAAGTCCATATTTGACCAAATGGACTAATATCGGGCCCAAGGGTTGTCGATTTTGAATTTTCTATTTCTGCCCACTGGACTCCTTTTGGTGATAGATCAGCCATACAGTAGCCAATATTTGACATAGTGAACATATTTCAGTACTTTATCTTGAACTTTCTATACATTCTCATTGACTACTTTTGATTTTACATCGGTCATTCAGAAGTCCATTTTTGACCAAATGGACCTATATCGGGCCCAAGAGTCATCGATTTTGAACTTTTCATTTCTACCCAATTGACTCCTTCTGGTGATAAATTAGCCATAAAGAAGCCAATATTTGACCCATTTGACATGTTTCAGTCATGGATCTCGAAATTTCTATACCTACTCATTGACTCTTTCTGATATTATGTCAGTCATTCAGAAATCCATATTTGACCAAATGGACTAATATCGGGCCCAAGGGTTGTCGATTTTGAATTTTCTATTTCTGCCCACTGGACTCCTTTTGGTGATAGATCAGCCAAAACTTAGCCAATATTTGACATAGTGAACATATTTCAGTACTTGATCTTGAACTTTCTATACATACTCATTGACTACTTCTGATTTTACATCAGTCATTCAGAAGTCCATATTTGACCAAATGGACCTATATTGGGCCCAAGAGTCATCGATTTTTAACTTTCTATTTCTACCCAATTGACTCCTTCTGGTGATAAATTAGCCATAGAGAATGCAATATTTGACCCATTTGACAAGTTTCAGTCATGGATCTCGAAATTTCTATACCTACTCATTGACTCTTTCTGATATTATGTCAGTCATTCAGAAATCCATATTTGACCAAATGGACTAATATCGGGCCCAAGTGTTGTCGATTTTGAATTTTCTATTTCCGCCCACTGGACTCCTTTTGGTGATAGATCAGCCATACAGTAGCCAATATTTGACATAGTGAACATATTTCAGTACTTTATCTTGAACTTTCTATACATTCTCATTGACTTCTTCTGATTTTACATCAGTCATTCAGAAGTCCATTTTTGACCAAATGGACCTATATCGGGCCCAAGAGTCACCGATTTTGAACTTTTTATTTCTACCCAATTGACTCCTTCTGGTGATAAATTAGCCATAGAGAAGCCAAAATTTGACCTATTTGACATGTTTCAGTCATTTTTCTCGAAATTTCTATACCTACTCATTGACTCTTTCTGATGTTATGTCAGTCATTCAGAAATCCGTATTTGACCAAATGGACTAATATCGGGCCCAAGGGTTGTCGATTTTGAATTTTTTATTTCTGTCCACTGGACTCCTTTTGGTGATAGATCAGCCATACAGTAGCCAATTTTTGACTTACTCAACATGTTTAAATCCTTGATCTTGATCTTTCTCTACATACTCATTGACTACTTCTGATTTTACATCAGTCATTCAGAAGTCCATATTTGACCAAATGGACCTATATCGGGCCCAAGAGTCATCGATTTTGAACTTTCTATTTCTACCAAATTCACTCCGTTTGGTGATAAATTAGCCATAGAGAAGCCAATATTTGACCCATTTGACATGTTTCAGTCATGGATCTCGAAATTTCTATACCTATTCATTGACTCTTTCTGATATTATGTCAGTCATTCAGAAATCCATATTTGACCAAATGGACTAATATCGGGCCCAAGGGTTGTCGATTTTGAATTTTCTGTTTCTGCCCACTGGACTCCTTTTGGTGATAGATCAGCCATGCAGTAGCCAATATTTGACATAGTGAACATATTTCAGTACTTGATCTTGAACTTTCTATACATACTCATTGACTACTTCTGATTTTACATCAGTCATTCAGAAGTCCATATTTGACCAAATGGACTAATATCGGGCCCAAGGGTTGTCGATTTTGAATTTTCTATTTCTGCCCACTGGACTCCTTTTGGTGATAGATCAGCCATACAGTAGCCAATATTTGACATAGTGAACATATTTCAGTACTTTATCTTGAACTTTCTATACATTCTCATTGACTACTTCTGATTTTACATCAGTCATTCAGAAGTCCATTTTTGACCAAATGGACCTATATCGGGCCCAAGAGTCATCGATTTTGAACTTTTCATTTCTACCCAATTGACTCCTTCTGGTGATAAATTAGCCATAGAGAAGCCAAAATTTGACCCATTTGACATGTTTCAGTCATGGATCTCGAAATGTCTATACCTACTCATTGACTCTTTCTGATGTTATGTCAGTCATTCAGAAATCCGTATTTGACCAAATGGACTAATATCGGGCCCAAGGGTTGTCGATTTTGAATTTTCTATTTCTGTCCACTGGACTCCTTTTGGTGATAGATCAGCCATACAGTAGCCAATTTTTGACTTACTCAACATGTTTCACTCCTTGATCTTGATCTTTCTCTACATACTCATTGACTACTTCTGATTTTACATCAGTCATTCAGAAGTCCATATTTGACCAAATGGACCTATATCGGGCCCAAGAGTCATCGATTTTGAACTTTCTATTTCTACCAAATTCACTCCGTTTGGTGATAAATTAGCCATAGAGAAGTCAATATTTGACCCATTTGACATGTTTCAGTCATGGATCTCGAAATTTCTATACCTACTCATTGACTCTTTCTGATATTATGTCAGTCATTCAGAAATCCATATTTGACCAAATGGACTAATATCGGGCCCAAGGGTTGTCGATTTTGAATTTTCTATTTCTGCCCACTGGACTCCTTTTGGTGATAGATCAGCCATGCAGTAGCCAATATTTGACATAGTGAACGTATTTCAGTACTTGATCTTGAACTTTCTATACATACTCATTGACTACTTCTGATTTTACATCAGTCATTCAGAAGTCCATATTTGACCAAATGGACCTATATCGGCCACAAGAGTCATCAATTTTGAACTTTCTATTTCTACCCAATTGACTCCTTCTGGTGATAAATTAGCCATAGAGAAGCCAAAATTTGACCCATTTGACATGTTTCAGTCATGGTTCTCGAAATTTCTATACCTACTCATTGACTCTTTCTGATGTTATGTCAGTCATTCAGAAATCCGTATTTGACCAAATGGACTAATATCGGGCCCAAGGGTTGTCGATTTTGAATTTTCTATTTCTGTCCACTGGACTCCTTTTGGTGATAGATCAGCCATGCAGTAGCCAATATTTGACATAGTGAACATATTTCAGTACTTGATCTTGAACTTTCTATACATACTCATTGACTACTTCTGATTATACATCAGTCATTCAGAAGTCCATATTTGACCAAATGGACCTATATTGGGCCCAAGAGTCATCGATTTTTAACTTTCTATTTCTACCCAATTGACTCCTTCTGGTGATAAATTAGCCATAGAGAATGCAATATTTGACCCATTTGACAAGTTTCAGTCATGGATCTCGAAATTTCTATACCTACTCATTGACTCTTTCTGATATTATGTCAGTCATTCAGAAATCCATATTTGACCAAATGGACTAATATCGGGCCCAAGTGTTGTCGATTTTGAATTTTCTATTTCCGCCCACTGGACTCCTTTTGGTGATAGATCAGCCATGCAGTAGCCAATATTTGACATAGTGAACATATTTCAGTACTTGATCTTGAACTTTCTATACATACTCATTGACTACTTCTGATTTTACATCAGTCATTCAGAAGTCCATATTTGACCAAATGGACTAATATCGGGCCCAAGGGTTGTCGATTTTGAATTTTCTATTTCTGCCCACTGGACTCCTTTTGGTGATAGATCAGCCATACAGTAGCCAATATTTGACATAGTGAACATATTTCAGTACTTTATCTTGAACTTTCTATACATTCTCATTGACTACTTCTGATTTTACATCAGTCATTCAGAAGTCCATTTTTGACCAAATGGACCTATATCGGGCCCAAGAGTCATCGATTTTGAACTTTTCATTTCTACCCAATTGACTCCTTCTGGTGATAAATTAGCCATAGAGAAGCCAAAATTTGACCCATTTGACATGTTTCAGTCATGGATCTCGAAATGTCTATACCTACTCATTGACTCTTTCTGATGTTATGTCAGTCATTCAGAAATCCGTATTTGACCAAATGGACTAATATCGGGCCCAAGGGTTGTCGATTTTGAATTTTCTATTTCTGTCCACTGGACTCCTTTTGGTGATAGATCAGCCATACAGTAGCAAATTTTTGACTTACTCAACATGTTTCACTCCTTGATCTTGATCTTTCTCTACATACTCATTGACTACTTCTGATTTTACATCAGTCATTCAGAAGTCCATATTTGACCAAATGGACCTATATCGGGCCCAAGAGTCATCGATTTTGAACTTTCTATTTCTACCAAATTCACTCCGTTTGGTGATAAATTAGCCATAGAGAAGTCAATATTTGACCCATTTGACATGTTTCAGTCATGGATCTCGAAATTTCTATACCTACTCATTGACTCTTTCTGATATTATGTCAGTCATTCAGAAATCCATATTTGACCAAATGGACTAATATCGGGCCCAAGGGTTGTCGATTTTGAATTTTCTATTTCTGCCCACTGGACTCCTTTTGGTGATAGATCAGCCATGCAGTAGCCAATATTTGACATAGTGAACGTATTTCAGTACTTGATCTTGATCTTTCTATACATACTCATTGACTACTTCTGATTTTACATCAGTCATTCAGAAGTCCATATTTGACCAAATGGACCTATATCGGCCACAAGAGTCATCAATTTTGAACTTTCTATTTCTACCCAATTGACTCCTTCTGGTGATAAATTAGCCATAGAGAAGCCAAAATTTGACCCATTTGACATGTTTCAGTCATGGTTCTCGAAATTTCTATACCTACTCATTGACTCTTTCTGATGTTATGTCAGTCATTCAGAAATCCGTATTTGACCAAATGGACTAATATCGGGCCCAAGGGTTGTCGATTTTGAATTTTCTATTTCTGTCCACTGGACTCCTTTTGGTGATAGATCAGCCATGCAGTAGCCAATATTTGACATAGTGAACATATTTCAGTACTTGATCTTGAACTTTCTATACATACTCATTGACTACTTCTGATTATACATCAGTCATTCAGAAGTCCATATTTGACCAAATGGACCTATATTGGGCCCAAGAGTCATCGATTTTTAACTTTCTATTTCTACCCAATTGACTCCTTCTGGTGATAAATTAGCCATAGAGAATGCAATATTTGACCCATTTGACAAGTTTCAGTCATGGATCTCGAAATTTCTATACCTACTCATTGACTCTTTCTGATATTATGTCAGTCATTCAGAAATCCATATTTGACCAAATGGACTAATATCGGGCCCAAGTGTTGTCGATTTTGAATTTTCTATTTCCGCCCACTGGACTCCTTTTGGTGATAGATCAGCCATACAGTAGCCAATATTTGACATAGTGAACATATTTCAGTACTTTATCTTGAACTTTCTATACATTCTCATTGACTACTTCTGATTTTACATCAGTCATTCAGAAGTCCATATTTGACCAAATGGACCTATATCGGCCACAAGAGTCATCAATTTTGAACTTTCTATTTCTACCCAATTGACTCCTTCTGGTGATAAATTAGCCATAGAGAAGGCAATATTTGACCCATTTGACAAGTTTCAGTCATGGATCTCGAAATTTCTATACCTACTCATTGACTCTTTCTGATATTATGTCAGTCATTCAGAAATCCATATTTGACCAAATGGACTAATATCGGGCCCAAGGGTTGTCGATTTTGAATTTTCTATTTCTGCCCACTGGACTCCTTTTGGTGATAGATCAGCCATACAGTAGCCAATTTTTGACTTACTCAACATTTTTCACTCCTTGATCTTGATCTTTCTCTACATACTCATTGACTACTTCTGATTTTACATCAGTCATTCAGAAGTCCATATTTGACCAAATGGACTAATATCGGGCCCAAGGGTTGTCGATTTTGAATTTTCTATTTCTGCCCACTGGACTCCTTTTGGTGATAGATCAGCCATACAGTAGCCAATATTTGACATAGTGAACATATTTCAGTACTTTATCTTGAACTTTCTATACATTCTCATTGACTACTTTTGATTTTACATCGGTCATTCAGAAGTCCATTTTTGACCAAATGGACCTATATCGGGCCCAAGAGTCATCGATTTTGAACTTTTCATTTCTACCCAATTGACTCCTTCTGGTGATAAATTAGCCATAGAGAAGCCAAAATTTGACCCATTTGACATGTTTCAGTCATGGATCTCGAAATGTCTATACCTACTCATTGACTCTTTCTGATGTTATGTCAGTCATTCAGAAATCCGTATTTGACCAAATGGACTAATATCGGGCCCAAGGGTTGTCGATTTTGAATTTTCTATTTCTGTCCACTGGACTCCTTTTGGTGATAGATCAGCCATACAGTAGCCAATTTTTGACTTACTCAACATGTTTCACTCCTTGATCTTGATCTTTCTCTACATACTCATTGACTACTTCTGATTTTACATCAGTCATTCAGAAGTCCATATTTGACCAAATGGACCTATATCGGGCCCAAGAGTCATCGATTTTGAACTTTCTATTTCTACCAAATTCACTCCGTTTGGTGATAAATTAGCCATAGAGAAGTCAATATTTAACCCATTTGACATGTTTCAGTCATGGTTCTCGAAATTTCTATACCTACTCATTGACTCTTTCTGATGTTATGTCAGTCATTCAGAAATCCGTATTTGACCAAATGGACTAATATCGGGCCCAAGGGTTGTCGATTTTGAATTTTCTATTTCTGTCCACTGGACTCCTTTTGGTGATAGATCAGCCATGCAGTAGCCAATATTTGACATAGTGAACATATTTCAGTACTTGATCTTGAACTTTCTATACATACTCATTGACTACTTCTGATTATACATCAGTCATTCAGAAGTCCATATTTGACCAAATGGACTTATATATGGCCCAAGAGTCATCGATTTTGAACTTTCTATTTCTACCCAATTGACTCCTTCTGGTGATAAATTAGCCATAGAGAAGGCAATATTTGACCCATTTGACATGTTTCAGTCATGGATCTCTAAATTTCTATACCTACTCATTGACTCTTTCTGATATTATGTCAGTCATTCAGAAATCCATATTTGACCAAATGGATTAATATCGGGCCCAAGGGTTGTCGATTTTGAATTTTCTATTTCTGCCCACTGGACTCCTTTTGGTGATAGATCAGCCATACAGTAGCCAATATTTGACATAGTGAACATATTTAAGTACTTGATCTTGAACTTTCTATACATACTCATTGACTACTTCTGATTTTACATCAGTCATTCAGAAGTCCATATTTGACCAAATGGACCTATATCGGGCCCAATAGTCATCGATTTTGAACTTTTTATTTCTAACCAATTGACTCCTTCTGGTGATAAATTAGCCATAAAGAAACCAATATTTGACCCATTTGACATGTTTCAGTCATGGATCTCGAAATTTCTATACCTACTCATTGACTCTTTCTGATATTATGTCAGTCATTCAGAAATCCATATTTGACCAAATGGACTAATATCGGGCCCAAGGGTTGTCGATTTTGAATTTTCTATTTCTGCCCACTGGACTCCTTTTGGTGATAGATCAGCCAAAACTTAGCCAATATTTGACATAGTGAACATATTTCAGTACTTGATCTTGAACTTTCTATACATACTCATTGACTACTTCTGATTTTACATCAGTCATTCAGAAGTCCATATTTGACCAAATGGACCTATATTGGGCCCAAGAGTCATCGATTTTTAACTTTCTATTTCTACCCAATTGACTCCTTCTGGTGATAAATTAGCCATAGAGAATGCAATATTTGACCCATTTGACAAGTTTCAGTCATGGATCTCGAAATTTCTATACCTACTCATTGACTCTTTCTGATATTATGTCAGTCATTCAGAAATCCGTATTTGACCAAATGGACTAATATCGGGCCCAAGGGTTGTCGATTTTGAACTTTTTATTTCTGTCCACTGGACTCCTTTTGGTGATAGATCAGCCATACAGTAGCCAATTTTTGACTTACTCAACATGTTTCACTCCTTGATCTTGATCTTTCTCTACATACTCATTGACTACTTCTGATTTTACATCAGTCATTCAGAAGTCCATATTTGACCAAATGGACTAATATCGGGCCCAAGGGTTGTCGATTTTGAATTTTCTATTTCTACCAAATTCACTCCGTTTGGTGATAAATTAGCCATAGAGAAGCCAAAATTTGACCTATTTGACATGTTTCAGTCATGGTTCTCGAAATTTCTATACCTACTCATTGACTCTTTCTGATGTTATGTCAGTCATTCAGAAATCCGTATTTGACCAAATGGACTAATATCGGGCCCAAGGGTTGACCCATTGCAATATTTGACCCATTTGACAAGTTTCAGTCATGGATCTCGAAATTTCTATACCTACTCATTGACTCTTTCTGATATTATGTCAGTCATTCAGAAATCCATATTTGACCAAATGGACTAATATCGGGCCCAAGTGTTGTCGATTTTGAATTTTCTATTTCCGCCCACTGGACTCCTTTTGGTGATAGATCAGCCATACAGTAGCCAATATTTGACATAGTGAACATATTTCAGTACTTTATCTTGAACTTTCTATACATTCTCATTGACTTCTTCTGATTTTACATCAGTCATTCAGAAGTCCATTTTTGACCAAATGGACCTATATCGGGCCCAAGAGTCACCGATTTTGAACTTTTTATTTCTACCCAATTGACTCCTTCTGGTGATAAATTAGCCATAGAGAAGCCAAAATTTGACCTATTTGACATGTTTCAGTCATGGTTCTCGAAATTTCTATACCTACTCATTGACTCTTTCTGATGTTATGTCAGTCATTCAGAAATCCGTATTTGACCAAATGGACTAATATCGGGCCCAAGGGTTGTCGATTTTGAATTTTTTATTTCTGTCCACTGGACTCCTTTTGGTGATAGATCAGCCATACAGTAGCCAATTTTTGACTTACTCAACATGTTTCACTCCTTGATCTTGATCTTTCTCTACATACTCATTGACTACTTCTGATTTTACATCAGTCATTCAGAAGTCCATATTTGACCAAATGGACTAATATCGGGCCCAAGGGTTGTCGATTTTGAATTTTCTATTTCTACCAAATTCACTCCGTTTGGTGATAAATTAGCCATAGAGAAGCCAATATTTGACCCATTTGACATGTTTCAGTCACGGATCTCGAAATTTCTATACCTACTCATTGACTCTTTCTGATATTATGTCAGTCATTCAGAAATCCATATTTGACCAAATGGACTAATATCGGGCCCAAGGGTTGTCAATTTTGAATTTTCTATTTCTGCCCACTGGACTCCTTTTGGTGATAGATCAGCCATGCAGTAGCCAATATTTGACATAGTGAACATATTTCAGTACTTGATCTTGAACTTTCTATACATACTCATTGACTACTTCTGATTTTACATCAGTCATTCAGAAGTCCATATTTGACCAAATGTACCTATATCGGCCACAAGAGTCATCGATTTTGAACTTTTTATTTCTACCCAATTGACTCCTTCTGGTGATAAATTAGCCATAGAGAAGCCAAAATTTGACCCATTTGACATGTTTCAGTCATGGTTCTCGAAATTTCTATACCTACTCATTGACTCTTTCTGATGTTATGTGAGTCATTCAGAAATCCGTATTTGACCAAATGGACTAATATCGGGCCCAAGGGTTGTCGATTTTGAATTTTCTATTTCTGTCCACTGGACTCCTTTTGGTGATAGATCAGCCATACAGTAGCCAATTTTTGACTTACTCAACATGTTTAAATCCTTGATCTTGATCTTTCTCTACATACTCATTGACTACTTCTGATTTTACATCAGTCATTCAGAAGTCCATATTTGACCAAATGGACTTATATCGGGCCCAAGAGTCATCGATTTTGAACTTTCTATTTCTACCCAATTGACTCCTTCTGGTGAAAAATTAGCCATAGAGACGCCAATATTTGACCCATTGAACATGTTTCAGTCATGGATCTTGAAATTTCAAAAGGTACTCATTGACTCCTTCTGTTGTTACATCAGCCTGAAGTCAATATTTGAAATAAAATACTAATATCTAGCCCAAGACTCATCAATTTTGAACTTTTTATTTCTAATCATTGACTTCTTCTGGTAATACGTCAGCCATACAATAGCCAATATTTGACATAGTGAACATATTTCAGTACTTGATCTTGAACTTTCTATACATACTCATTGAATACTTCTGATTTTACATCAGTCATTCAGAAGTCCATATTTGACCAAATGGACCTATATCGGGCCCAAGAGTCATCGATTTTGAACTTTTTATTTCTACCCAATTGACTCCTTCTGGTGATAAATTAGCCATTAATTTAGCCATAGAGAAGCCAATATTTGACCCATTTGACATGTTTCAGTCATGGATCTCGAAATTTCTATACCTACTCATTGACTCTTTCTGATATTATGTCAGTCATTCAGAAATCCATATTTGACCAAATGGACTAATATCGGGCCCAAGTGTTGTCGATTTTGAATTTTCTATTTCCGCCCACTGGACTCCTTTTGGTGATAGATCAGCCATACAGTAGCCAATATTTGACATAGTGAACATATTTCAGTACTTTATCTTGAACTTTCTATACATTCTCATTGACTTCTTCTGATTTTACATCAGTCATTCAGAAGTCCATTTTTGACCAAATGGACCTATATCGGGCCCAAGAGTCACCGATTTTGAACTTTTTATTTCTACCCAATTGACTCCTTCTGGTGATAAATTAGCCATAGAGAAGCCAAAATTTGACCTATTTGACATGTTTCAGTCATGGTTCTCGAAATTTCTATACCTACTCATTGACTCTTTCTGATGTTATGTCAGTCATTCAGAAATCCGTATTTGACCAAATGGACTAATATCGGGCCCAAGGGTTGTCGATTTTGAATTTTTTATTTCTGTCCACTGGACTCCTTTTGGTGATAGATCAGCCATACAGTAGCCAATTTTTGACTTACTCAACATGTTTCACTCCTTGATCTTGATCTTTCTCTACATACTCATTGACTACTTCTGATTTTACATCAGTCATTCAGAAGTCCATATTTGACCAAATGGACTAATATCGGGCCCAAGGGTTGTCGATTTTGAATTTTCTATTTCTACCAAATTCACTCCGTTTGGTGATAAATTAGCCATAGAGAAGCCAATATTTGACCCATTTGACATGTTTCAGTCACGGATCTCGAAATTTCTATACCTACTCATTGACTCTTTCTGATATTATGTCAGTCATTCAGAAATCCATATTTGACCAAATGGACTAATATCGGGCCCAAGGGTTGTCAATTTTGAATTTTCTATTTCTGCCCACTGGACTCCTTTTGGTGATAGATCAGCCATGCAGTAGCCAATATTTGACATAGTGAACATATTTCAGTACTTGATCTTGAACTTTCTATACATACTCATTGACTACTTCTGATTTTACATCAGTCATTCAGAAGTCCATATTTGACCAAATGTACCTATATCGGCCACAAGAGTCATCGATTTTGAACTTTTTATTTCTACCCAATTGACTCCTTCTGGTGATAAATTAGCCATAGAGAAGCCAAAATTTGACCCATTTGACATGTTTCAGTCATGGTTCTCGAAATTTCTATACCTACTCATTGACTCTTTCTGATGTTATGTGAGTCATTCAGAAATCCGTATTTGACCAAATGGACTAATATCGGGCCCAAGGGTTGTCGATTTTGAATTTTCTATTTCTGTCCACTGGACTCCTTTTGGTGATAGATCAGCCATACAGTAGCCAATTTTTGACTTACTCAACATGTTTAAATCCTTGATCTTGATCTTTCTCTACATACTCATTGACTACTTCTGATTTTACATCAGTCATTCAGAAGTCCATATTTGACCAAATGGACTTATATCGGGCCCAAGAGTCATCGATTTTGAACTTTCTATTTCTACCCAATTGACTCCTTCTGGTGAAAAATTAGCCATAGAGACGCCAATATTTGACCCATTGAACATGTTTCAGTCATGGATCTTGAAATTTCAAAAGGTACTCATTGACTCCTTCTGTTGTTACATCAGCCTGAAGTCAATATTTGAAATAAAATACTAATATCTAGCCCAAGACTCATCAATTTTGAACTTTTTATTTCTAATCATTGACTTCTTCTGGTAATACGTCAGCCATACAATAGCCAATATTTGACATAGTGAACATATTTCAGTACTTGATCTTGAACTTTCTATACATACTCATTGAATACTTCTGATTTTACATCAGTCATTCAGAAGTCCATATTTGACCAAATGGACCTATATCGGGCCCAAGAGTCATCGATTTTGAACTTTTTATTTCTACCCAATTGACTCCTTCTGGTGATAAATTAGCCATTAAATTAGCCATAGAGAAGCCAATATTTGACCCATTTGACATGTTTCAGTCATGGATCTCGAAATTTCTATACCTACTCATTGACTCTTTCTGATATTATGTCAGTCATTCAGAAATCCATATTTGACCAAATGGACTAATATCGGGCCCAAGTGTTGTCGATTTTGAATTTTCTATTTCCGCCCACTGGACTCCTTTTGGTGATAGATCAGCCATACAGTAGCCAATATTTGACATAGTGAACATATTTCAGTACTTTATCTTGAACTTTCTATACATTCTCATTGACTTCTTCTGATTTTACATCAGTCATTCAGAAGTCCATTTTTGACCAAATGGACCTATATCGGGCCCAAGAGTCACCGATTTTGAACTTTTTATTTCTACCCAATTGACTCCTTCTGGTGATAAATTAGCCATAGAGAAGCCAAAATTTGACCTATTTGACATGTTTCAGTCATGGTTCTCGAAATTTCTATACCTACTCATTGACTCTTTCTGATGTTATGTCAGTCATTCAGAAATCCGTATTTGACCAAATGGACTAATATCGGGCCCAAGGGTTGTCGATTTTGAATTTTTTATTTCTGTCCACTGGACTCCTTTTGGTGATAGATCAGCCATACAGTAGCCAATTTTTGACTTACTCAACATGTTTAAATCCTTGATCTTGATCTTTCTCTACATACTCATTGACTACTTCTGATTTTACATCAGTCATTCAGAAGTCCATATTTGACCAAATGGACCTATATCGGGCCCAAGAGTCATCGATTTTGAACTTTCTATTTCTACCAAATTCACTCCGTTTGGTGATAAATTAGCCATAGAGAAGCCAATATTTGACCCATTTGACATGTTTCAGTCATGGATCTCGAAATTTCTATACCTACTCATTGACTCTTTCTGATATTATGTCAGTCATTCAGAAATCCATATTTGACCAAATGGACTAATATCGGGCCCAAGGGTTGTCGATTTTGAATTTTCTGTTTCTGCCCACTGGACTCCTTTTGGTGATAGATCAGCCATGCAGTAGCCAATATTTGACATAGTGAACATATTTCAGTACTTGATCTTGAACTTTCTATACATACTCATTGACTACTTCTGATTTTACATCAGTCATTCAGAAGTCCATATTTGACCAAATGGACTAATATCGGGCCCAAGGGTTGTCGATTTTGAATTTTCTATTTCTGCCCACTGGACTCCTTTTGGTGATAGATCAGCCATACAGTAGCCAATATTTGACATAGTGAACATATTTCAGTACTTTATCTTGAACTTTCTATACATTCTCATTGACTACTTCTGATTTTACATCAGTCATTCAGAAGTCCATTTTTGACCAAATGGACCTATATCGGGCCCAAGAGTCATCGATTTTGAACTTTTCATTTCTACCCAATTGACTCCTTCTGGTGATAAATTAGCCATAGAGAAGCCAAAATTTGACCCATTTGACATGTTTCAGTCATGGATCTCGAAATGTCTATACCTACTCATTGACTCTTTCTGATGTTATGTCAGTCATTCAGAAATCCGTATTTGACCAAATGGACTAATATCGGGCCCAAGGGTTGTCGATTTTGAATTTTCTATTTCTGTCCACTGGACTCCTTTTGGTGATAGATCAGCCATACAGTAGCCAATTTTTGACTTACTCAACATGTTTCACTCCTTGATCTTGATCTTTCTCTACATACTCATTGACTACTTCTGATTTTACATCAGTCATTCAGAAGTCCATATTTGACCAAATGGACCTATATCGGGCCCAAGAGTCATCGATTTTGAACTTTCTATTTCTACCAAATTCACTCCGTTTGGTGATAAATTAGCCATAGAGAAGTCAATATTTGACCCATTTGACATGTTTCAGTCATGGATCTCGAAATTTCTATACCTACTCATTGACTCTTTCTGATATTATGTCAGTCATTCAGAAATCCATATTTGACCAAATGGACTAATATCGGGCCCAAGGGTTGTCGATTTTGAATTTTCTATTTCTGCCCACTGGACTCCTTTTGGTGATAGATCAGCCATGCAGTAGCCAATATTTGACATAGTGAACGTATTTCAGTACTTGATCTTGAACTTTCTATACATACTCATTGACTACTTCTGATTTTACATCAGTCATTCAGAAGTCCATATTTGACCAAATGGACCTATATCGGCCACAAGAGTCATCAATTTTGAACTTTCTATTTCTACCCAATTGACTCCTTCTGGTGATAAATTAGCCATAGAGAAGCCAAAATTTGACCCATTTGACATGTTTCAGTCATGGTTCTCGAAATTTCTATACCTACTCATTGACTCTTTCTGATGTTATGTCAGTCATTCAGAAATCCGTATTTGACCAAATGGACTAATATCGGGCCCAAGGGTTGTCGATTTTGAATTTTCTATTTCTGTCCACTGGACTCCTTTTGGTGATAGATCAGCCATGCAGTAGCCAATATTTGACATAGTGAACATATTTCAGTACTTGATCTTGAACTTTCTATACATACTCATTGACTACTTCTGATTATACATCAGTCATTCAGAAGTCCATATTTGACCAAATGGACCTATATCGGGTCCAAGAGTCATCGATTTTGAACTTTTTATTTCTACCCAATTGACTCCTTCTGGTGATAAATTAGCCATAGAGAAGCCAAAATTTGACCTATTTGACATGTTTCAGTCATGGTTCTCGAAATTTCTATACCTACTCATTGACTCTTTCTGATGTTATGTCAGTCATTCAGAAATCCGTATTTGACCAAATGGACTAATATCGGGCCCAAGGGTTGTCGATTTTGAATTTTCTATTTCTGTCCACTGGACTCCTTTTGGTGATAGATCAGCCATACAGTAGCCAATTTTTGACTTACTCAACATGTTTAAATCCTTGATCTTGATCTTTCTCTACATACTCATTGACTACTTCTGATTTTACATCAGTCATTCAGAAGTCCATATTTGACCAAATGGACCTATATCGGGCCCAAGAGTCATCGATTTTGAACTTTCTATTTCTACCAAATTCACTCCGTTTGGTGATAAATTAGCCATAGAGAAGCCAATATTTGACCCATTTGACATGTTTCAGTCATGGATCTCGAAATTTCTATACCTACTCATTGACTCTTTCTGATATTATGTCAGTCATTCAGAAATCCATATTTGACCAAATGGAGTAATATCTGGCCCAAGGGTTGTCGATTTTGAATTTTCTATTTCTGCCCACTGGACTCCTTTTGGTGATAGATCAGCCATGCAGTAGCCAATATTTGACATAGTGAACATATTTCAGTACTTGATCTTGAACTTTCTATACATACTCATTGACTACTTCTGATTTTACATCAGTCATTCAGAAGTCCATATTTGACCAAATGGACTAATATTGGGCCCAAGGGTTGTCGATTTTGAATTTTCTATTTCTACCCAATTGACTCCTTCTGGTTATAAATTAGCCATAGAGAAGGCAATATTTGACCCATTTGACAAGTTTCAGTCATGGATCTCGAAATTTCTATACCTACTCATTGACTCTTTCTGATATTATGTCAGTCATTCAGAAATCCATATTTGACCAAATGGACAAATATAGGGCCCAAGGGTTGTCGATTTTGAATTTTCTATTTCTGCCCACTGGACTCCTTTTGGTGATAGATCAGCCATACAGTAGCCAATATTTGACATAGTGAACATATTTAAGTACTTGATCTTGAAATTTCTATACATACTCATTGACTACTTCTGATTTTACATCAGTCATTCAGAAGTCCATATTTGACCAAATGGACCTATATCGGGCCCAATAGTCATCGATTTTGAACTTTTTATTTCTACCCAATTGACTCCTTCTGGTGATAAATTAGCCATAAAGAAGCCAATATTTGACCCATTTGACATGTTTCAGTCATGGATCTCGAAATTTCTATACCTACTAATTGACTCTTTCTGATATTATGTCAGTCATTCAGAAATCCATATTTGACCAAATGGACTAATATCGGGCCCAAGGGTTGTCGATTTTGAATTTTCTATTTCTGCCCACTGGACTCCTTTTGGTGATAGATCAGCCAAAACTTAGCCAATATTTGACATAGTGAACATATTTCAGTACTTGATCTTGAACTTTCTATACATACTCATTGACTACTTCTGATTTTACATCAGTCATTCAGAAGTCCATATTTGACCAAATGTACCTATATCGGCCACAAGAGTCATCGATTTTGAACTTTTTATTTCTACCCAATTGACTCCTTCTGGTGATAAATTAGCCATAGAGAAGCCAAAATTTGACCCATTTGACATGTTTCAGTCATGGTTCTCGAAATTTCTATACCTACTCATTGACTCTTTCTGATGTTATGTGAGTCATTCAGAAATCCGTATTTGACCAAATGGACTAATATCGGGCCCAAGGGTTGTCGATTTTGAATTTTCTATTTCTGTCCACTGGACTCCTTTTGGTGATAGATCAGCCATACAGTAGCCAATTTTTGACTTACTCAACATGTTTAAATCCTTGATCTTGATCTTTCTCTACATTCTCATTGACTACTTCTGATTTTACATCAGTCATTCAGAAGTCCATATTTGACCAAATGGACTTATATCGGGCCCAAGAGTCATCGATTTTGAACTTTCTATTTCTGTCCACTGGACTCCTTTTGGTGATAGATCAGCCATGCAGTAGCCAATATTTGACATAGTGAACATATTTCAGTACTTGATCTTGAACTTTCTATACATACTCATTGACTACTTCTGATTATACATCAGTCATTCAGAAGTCCATATTTGACCAAATGGACCTATATTGGGCCCAAGAGTCATCGATTTTTTACTTTCTATTTCTACCCAATTGACTCCTTCTGGTGATAAATTAGCCATAGAGAATGCAATATTTGACCCATTTGACAAGTTTCAGTCATGGATCTCGAAATTTCTATACCTACTCATTGACTCTTTCTGATATTATGTCAGTCATTCAGAAATCCATATTTGACCAAATGGACTAATATCGGGCCCAAGTGTTGTCGATTTTGAATTTTCTATTTCCGCCCACTGGACTCCTTTTGGTGATAGATCAGCCATACAGTAGCCAATATTTGACTTACTCAACATGTTTAAATCCTTGATCTTGATCTTTCTCTACATACTCATTGACTACTTCTGATTTTACATCAGTCATTCAGAAGTCCATATTTGACCAAATGGACCTATATCGGGCCCAAGAGTCATCGATTTTGAACTTTCTATTTCTACCAAATTCACTCCGTTTGGTGATAAATTAGCCATAGAGAAGCCAATATTTGACCCATTTGACATGTTTCAGTCATGGATCTCGAAATTTCTATACCTACTCATTGACTCTTTCTGATATTATGTCAGTCATTCAGAAATCCATATTTGACCAAATGGAGTAATATCTGGCCCAAGGGTTGTCGATTTTGAATTTTCTATTTCTGCCCACTGGACTCCTTTTGGTGATAGATCAGCCATGCAGTAGCCAATATTTGACATAGTGAACATATTTCAGTACTTGATCTTGAACTTTCTATACATACTCATTGACTACTTCTGATTTTACATCAGTCATTCAGAAGTCCATATTTGACCAAATGGACTAATATTGGGCCCAAGGGTTGTCGATTTTGAATTTTCTATTTCTACCCAATTGACTCCTTCTGGTGATAAATTAGCCATAGAGAAGGCAATATTTGACCCATTTGACAAGTTTCAGTCATGGATCTCGAAATTTCTATACCTACTCATTGACTCTTTCTGATATTATGTCAGTCATTCAGAAATCCATATTTGACCAAATGGACAAATATAGGGCCCAAGGGTTGTCGATTTTGAATTTTCTATTTCTGCCCACTGGACTCCTTTTGGTGATAGATCAGCCAAAACTTAGCCAATATTTGACATAGTGAACATATTTCAGTACTTGATCTTGAACTTTCTATACATACTCATTGACTACTTCTGATTATACATCAGTCATTCAGAAGTCCATATTTGACCAAATGGACTTATATATGGCCCAAGAGTCATCAATTTTGAACTTTCTATTTCTACCCAATTGACTCCTTCTGGTGATAAATTAGCCATAGAGAAGGCAATATTTGACCCATTTGACATGTTTCAGTCATGGATCTCTAAATTTCTATACCTACTCATTGACTCTTTCTGATATTATGTCAGTCATTCAGAAATCCATATTTGACCAAATGGATTAATATCGGGCCCAAGGGTTGTCGATTTTGAATTTTCTATTTCTGCCCACTGGACTCCTTTTGGTGATAGATCAGCCATACAGTAGCCAATATTTGACATAGTGAACATATTTAAGTACTTGATCTTGAACTTTCTATACATACTCATTGACTACTTCTGATTTTACATCAGTCATTCAGAAGTCCATATTTGACCAAATGGACCTATATCGGGCCCAATAGTCATCGATTTTGAACTTTTTATTTCTACCCAATTGACTCCTTCTGGTGATAAATTAGCCATAAAGAAGCCAATATTTGACCCATTTGACATGTTTCAGTCATGGATCTCGAAATTTCTATACCTACTAATTGACTCTTTCTGATATTATGTCAGTCATTCAGAAATCCATATTTGACCAAATGGACTAATATCGGGCCCAAGGGTTGTCGATTTTGAATTTTCTATTTCTGCCCACTGGACTCCTTTTGGTGATAGATCAGCCAAAACTTAGCCAATATTTGACATAGTGAACATATTTCAGTACTTGATCTTGAACTTTCTATACATACTCATTGACTACTTCTGATTTTACATCAGTCATTCAGAAGTCCATATTTGACCAAATGTACCTATATCGGCCACAAGAGTCATCGATTTTGAACTTTTTATTTCTACCCAATTGACTCCTTCTGGTGATAAATTAGCCATAGAGAAGCCAAAATTTGACCCATTTGACATGTTTCAGTCATGGTTCTCGAAATTTCTATACCTACTCATTGACTCTTTCTGATGTTATGTGAGTCATTCAGAAATCCGGATTTGACCAAATGGACTAATAGGGTTGTCGATTTTGAATTTTCTATTTCTGTCCACTGGACTCCTTTTGGTGATAGATCAGCCATACAGTAGCCAATTTTTGACTTACTCAACATGTTTAAATCCTTGATCTTGATCTTTCTCTACATTCTCATTGACTACTTCTGATTTTACATCAGTCATTCAGAAGTCCATATTTGACCAAATGGACTTATATCGGGCCCAAGAGTCATCGATTTTGAACTTTCTATTTCTACCCAATTGACTCCTTCTGGTGAAAAATTAGCCATAGAGAAGCCAATATTTGACCCATTGAACATGTTTCAGTCATGGATCTTGAAATTTCAAAAGGTACTCATTGACTCCTTCTGTTGTTACATCAGCCTGAAGTCAATATTTGAAATAAAATACTAATATCTAGCCCAAGACTCATCAATTTTGAACTTTTTATTTCTAACCATTGACTTCTTCTGGTAATACGTCAGCCATACAATAGCCAATATTTGACATAGTGAACATATTTCAGTACTTGATCTTGAACTTTCTATACATACTCATTGAATACTTCTGATTTTACATCAGTCATTCAGAAGTCCATATTTGACCAAATGGACCTATATCGGGCCCAAGAGTCATCGATTTTGAACTTTTTATTTCTACCCAATTGACTCCTTCTGGTGATAAATTAGCCATTAAATTAGCCATAGAGAAGCCAATATTTGACCCATTTGACATGTTTCAGTCATGGATCTCGAAATTTCTATACCTACTCATTGACTCTTTCTGATATTATGTCAGTCATTCAGAAATCCATATTTGACCAAATGGAGTAATATCTGGCCCAAGGGTTGTCGATTTTGAATTTTCTATTTCTGCCCACTGGACTCCTTTTGGTGATAGATCAGCCATGCAGTAGCCAATATTTGACATAGTGAACATATTTCAGTACTTGATCTTGAACTTTCTATACATACTCATTGACTACTTCTGATTTTACATCAGTCATTCAGAAGTCCATATTTGACCAAATGGACTAATATTGGGCCCAAGGGTTGTCGATTTTGAATTTTCTATTTCTACCCAATTGACTCCTTCTGGTGATAAATTAGCCATAGAGAAGGCAATATTTGACCCATTTGACAAGTTTCAGTCATGGATCTCGAAATTTCTATACCTACTCATTGACTCTTTCTGATATTATGTCAGTCATTCAGAAATCCATATTTGACCAAATGGACTAATATCGGGCCCAAGGGTTGTCGATTTTGAATTTTCTATTTCTGCCCACTGGACTCCTTTTGGTGATAGATCAGCCAAAACTTAGCCAATATTTGACATAGTGAACATATTTCAGTACTTGATCTTGAACTTTCTATACATACTCATTGACTACTTCTGATTTTACATCAGTCATTCAGAAGTCCATATTTGACCAAATGTACCTATATCGGCCACAAGAGTCATCGATTTTGAACTTTTTATTTCTACCCAATTGACTCCTTCTGGTGATAAATTAGCCATAGAGAAGCCAAAATTTGACCCATTTGACATGTTTCAGTCATGGTTCTCGAAATTTCTATACCTACTCATTGACTCTTTCTGATGTTATGTGAGTCATTCAGAAATCCGTATTTGACCAAATGGACTAATATCGGGCCCAAGGGTTGTCGATTTTGAATTTTCTATTTCTGTCCACTGGACTCCTTTTGGTGATAGATCAGCCATACAGTAGCCAATTTTTGACTTACTCAACATGTTTAAATCCTTGATCTTGATCTTTCTCTACATTCTCATTGACTACTTCTGATTTTACATCAGTCATTCAGAAGTCCATATTTGACCAAATGGACTTATATCGGGCCCAAGAGTCATCGATTTTGAACTTTCTATTTCTACCCAATTGACTCCTTCTGGTGAAAAATTAGCCATAGAGAAGCCAATATTTGACCCATTGAACATGTTTCAGTCATGGATCTTGAAATTTCAAAAGGTACTCATTGACTCCTTCTGTTGTTACATCAGCCTGAAGTCAATATTTGAAATAAAATACTAATATCTAGCCCAAGACTCATCAATTTTGAACTTTTTATTTCTAACCATTGACTTCTTCTGGTAATACGTCAGCCATACAATAGCCAATATTTGACATAGTGAACATATTTCAGTACTTGATCTTGAACTTTCTATACATACTCATTGAATACTTCTGATTTTACATCAGTCATTCAGAAGTCCATATTTGACCAAATGGACCTATATCGGGCCCAAGAGTCATCGATTTTGAACTTTTTATTTCTACCCAATTGACTCCTTCTGGTGATAAATTAGCCATAGAGAAGCCAAAATTTGACCCATTTGACATGTTTCAGTCATGGATCTCGAAATTTCTATACCTACTCATTGACTCTTTCTGATGTTATGTCAGTCATTCAGAAATCCGTATTTGACCAAATGGACTAATATCGGGCCCAAGGGTTGTCGATTTTGAATTTTCTATTTCTGTCCACTGGACTCCTTTTGGTGATAGATCAGCCATACAGTAGCCAAATTTTGACTTACTCAACATGTTTCACTCCTTGATCTTGATCTTTCTCTACATTCTCATTGACTACTTCTGATTTTACATCAGTCATTCAGAAGTCCATATTTGACCAAATGGACTTATATCGGGCCCAAGAGTCATCGATTTTGAACTTTCTATTTCTGTCCACTGGACTCCTTTTGGTGATAGATCAGCCATGCAGTAGCCAATATTTGACATAGTGAACATATTTCAGTACTTGATCTTGAACTTTCTATACATACTCATTGACTACTTCTGATTATACATCAGTCATTCAGAAGTCCATATTTGACCAAATGGACCTATATTGGGCCCAAGAGTCATCGATTTTTTACTTTCTATTTCTACCCAATTGACTCCTTCTGGTGATAAATTAGCCATAGAGAATGCAATATTTGACCCATTTGACAAGTTTCAGTCATGGATCTCGAAATTTCTATACCTACTCATTGACTCTTTCTGATATTATGTCAGTCATTCAGAAATCCATATTTGACCAAATGGACTAATATCGGGCCCAAGTGTTGTCGATTTTGAATTTTCTATTTCCGCCCACTGGACTCCTTTTGGTGATAGATCAGCCATACAGTAGCCAATATATGACATAGTGAACATATTTCAGTACTTTATCTTGAACTTTCTATACATTCTCATTGACTACTTCTGATTTTACATCAGTCATTCAGAAGTCCATTTTTGACCAAATGGACCTATATCGGGTCCAAGAGTCATCGATTTTGAACTTTTTATTTCTACCCAATTGACTCCTTCTGGTGATAAATTAGCCATAGAGAAGCCAAAATTTGACCTATTTGACATGTTTCAGTCATGGTTCTCGAAATTTCTATACCTACTCATTGACTCTTTCTGATGTTATGTCAGTCATTCAGAAATCCGTATTTGACCAAATGGACTAATATCGGGCCCAAGGGTTGTCGATTTTGAATTTTCTATTTCTGTCCACTGGACTCCTTTTGGTGATAGATCAGCCATACAGTAGCCAATTTTTGACTTACTCAACATGTTTAAATCCTTGATCTTGATCTTTCTCTACATACTCATTGACTACTTCTGATTTTACATCAGGCATTCAGAAGTCCATATTTGACCAAATGGACCTATATCGGGCCCAAGAGTCATCGATTTTGAACTTTCTATTTCTACCAAATTCACTCCGTTTGGTGATAAATTAGCCATAGAGAAGCCAATATTTGACCCATTTGACATGTTTCAGTCATGGATCTCGAAATTTCTATACCTACTCATTGACTCTTTCTGATATTATGTCAGTCATTCAGAAATCCATATTTGACCAAATGGACTAATATCGGGCCCAAGGGTTGTCGATTTTGAATTTTCTATTTCTGCCCACTGGACTCCTTTTGGTGATAGATCAGCCATGCAGTAGCCAATATTTGACATAGTGAACATATTTCAGTACTTGATCTTGAACTTTCTATACATACTCATTGACTACTTCTGATTTTACATCAGTCATTCAGAAGTCCATATTTGACCAAATGGACTAATATCGGGCCCAAGGGTTGTCGATTTTGAATTTTCTATTTCTACCCAATTGACTCCTTCTGGTGATAAATTAGCCATAGAGAAGGCAATATTTGACCCATTTGACAAGTTTCAGTCATGGATCTCGAAATTTCTATACCTACTCATTGACTCTTTCTGATATTATGTCAGTCATTCAGAAATCCATATTTGACCAAATGGACAAATATAGGGCCCAAGGGTTGTCGATTTTGAATTTTCTATTTCTGCCCACTGGACTCCTTTTGGTGATAGATCAGCCAAAACTTAGCCAATATTTGACATAGTGAACATATTTCAGTACTTGATCTTGAACTTTCTATACATTCTCATTGACTACTTCTGATTTTACATCAGTCATTCAGAAGTCCATATTTGACCAAATGGACTTATATATGGCCCAAGAGTCATCAATTTTGAACTTTCTATTTCTACCCAATTGACTCCTTCTGGTGATAAATTAGCCATAGAGAAGCCAAAATTTGACCTATTTGACATGTTTCAGTCATGGTTCTCGAAATTTCTATACCTACTCATTGACTCTTTCTGATGTTATGTCAGTCATTCAGAAATCCGTATTTGACCAAATGGACTAATATCGGGCCCAAGGGTTGTCGATTTTGAATTTTCTATTTCTGTCCACTGGACTCCTTTTGGTGATAGATCAGCCATACAGTAGCCAATTTTTGACTTACTCAACATGTTTAAATCCTTGATCTTGATCTTTCTCTACATACTCATTGACTACTTCTGATTTTACATCAGTCATTCAGAAGTCCATATATGACCAAATGGACCTATATCGGGCCCAAGAGTCATCGATTTTGAACTTTCTATTTCTACCAAATTCACTCCGTTTGGTGATAAATTAGCCATAGAGAAGCCAATATTTGACCCATTTGACATGTTTCAGTCATGGATCTCGAAATTTCTATACCTACTCATTGACTCTTTCTGATATTATGTCAGTGATTCAGAAATCCATATTTGACCAAATGGACTAATATCGGGCCCAAGGGTTGTCGATTTTGAATTTTCTATTTCTGTCCACTGGACTCCTTTTGGTGATAGATCAGCCATACAGTAGCCAATTTTTGACTTACTCAACATGTTTCACTCCTTGATCTTGATCTTTCTCTACATACTCATTGACTACTTCTGATTTTACATCAGTTATTCAGAAGTCCATATTTGACAAATGGACCTATATCAGGCCCAAGAGTCATCGATTTTGAACTTTCTATTTCTACCAAATTCACTCCGTTTGGTGATAAATTAGCCATAGAGAAGCCAATATTTGACCCATTTGATATGTTTCAGTCATGGATCTCGAAATTTCTATACCTACTCATTGACTCTTTCTGATATTATGTCAGTCATTCAGAAATCCATATTTGACCAAATGGACTAATATCGGGCCCAAGGGTTGTCGATTTTGAATTTTCTATTTCTGCCCACTGGACTCCTTTTGGTGATAGATCAGCCAAAACTTAGCCAATATTTGACATAGTGAACATATTTCAGTACTTGATCTTGAACTTTCTATACATACTCATTAAATACTTCTGATTTTACATCAGTCATTCAGAAGTCCATATTTGACCAAATGGACTTATATATGGCCCAAGAGTCATCGATTTTGAACTTTCTATTTCTACCCAATTGACTCCTTCTGGTGATAAATTAGCCATAGAGAAGCCAATATTTGACCCATTTGACATGTTTCAGTCATGGATCTCGAAATTTCTATACCTACTCATTGACTCTTTCTGATATTATGTCAGTCATTCAGAAATCCATATTTGACCAAATGGACTAATATCGGGCCCAAGGGTTGTCGATTTTGAATTTTCTATTTCTGCCCACTGGACTCCTTTTGGTGATAGATCAGCCATACAGTAGCCAATTTTTGACTTACTCAACATGTTTCACTCCTTGATCTTGATCTTTCTCTACATACTCATTGACTACTTCTGATTTTACATCAGTCATTCAGAAGTCCATATTTGACCAAATGGACTAATATCGGGCCCAAGGGTTGTCGATTTTGAATTTTCTATTTCTGCCCACTGGACTCCTTTTGGTGATAGATCAGCCATACAGTAGCCAATATTTGACATAGTGAACATATTTCAGTACTTTATCTTGAACTTTCTATACATTCTCATTGACTACTTCTGATTTTACATCAGTCATTCAGAAGTCCATTTTTGACCAAATGGACCTATATCGGGCCCAAGAGTCATCGATTTTGAACTTTTTATTTCTACCCAATTGACTCCTTCTGGTGATAAATTAGCCATAGAGAAGCCAAAATTTGACCCATTTGACATGTTTCAGTCATGGATCTCGAAATTTCTATACCTACTCATTGACTCTTTCTGATGTTATGTCAGTCATTCAGAAATCCGTATTTGACCAAATGGACTAATATCGGGCCCAAGGGTTGTCGATTTTGAATTTTCTATTTCTGTCCACTGGACTCCTTTTGGTGATAGATCAGCCATACAGTAGCCAATTTTTGACTTACTCAACATGTTTCACTCCTTGATCTTGATCTTTCTCTACATACTCATTGACTACTTCTGATTTTACATCAGTTATTCAGAAGTCCATATTTGACCAAATGGACTTATATCGGGCCCAAGAGTCATCGATTTTGAACTTTCTATTTCTACCAAATTCACTCCGTTTGGTGATAAATTAGCCATAGAGAAGCCAATATTTGACCCATTTGACATGTTTCAGTCATGGATCTCGAAATTTCTATACCTACTCATTGACTCTTTCTGATATTATGTCAGTCATTCAGAAATCCATATTTGACCAAATGGACTAATATCGGGCCCAAGGGTTGTCGATTTTGAATTTTCTATTTCTGCCCACTGGACTCCTTTTGGTGATAGATCAGCCATACAGTAGCCAATTTTTG
Source organism: Zacco platypus (assembly GCA_038088235.1). Classification (NCBI taxonomy): domain Eukaryota; kingdom Metazoa; phylum Chordata; class Actinopteri; order Cypriniformes; family Xenocyprididae; genus Zacco; species Zacco platypus. The sequence continues at coordinate 37,628,046 of CM076083.1, read as the reverse complement.
ACTTACTCAACATGTTTCACTCCTTGATCTTGATCTTTCTCTACATACTCATTGACTACTTCTGATTTTACATCAGTCATTCAGAAGTCCATATTTGACCAAATGGACTAATATCGGGCCCAAGGGTTGTCGATTTTGAATTTTCTATTTCTGCCCACTGGACTCCTTTTGGTGATAGATCAGCCATACAGTAACCAATATTTGACATAGTGAACATATTTCAGTACTTTATCTTGAACTTTCTATACATTCTCATTGACTACTTCTGATTTTACATCAGTCATTCAGAAGTCCATTTTTGACCAAATGGACCTATATCGGGCCCAAGAGTCATCGATTTTGAACTTTTTATTTCTACCCAATTGACTCCTTCTGGTGATAAATTAGCCATAGAGAAGGCAATATTTGACCCATTTGACATGTTTCAGTCATGGATCTCTAAATTTCTATACCTACTCATTGACTCTTTCTGATATTATGTCAGTCATTCAGAAATCCATATTTGACCAAATGGATTAATATCGGGCCCAAGGGTTGTCGATTTTGAATTTTCTATTTCTGCCCACTGGACTCCTTTTGGTGATAGATCAGCCATACAGTAGCCAATATTTGACATAGTGAACATATTTAAGTACTTGATCTTGAACTTTCTATACATACTCATTGACTACTTCTGATTTTACATCAGTCATTCAGAAGTCCATATTTGACCAAATGGACCTATATCGGGCCCAATAGTCATCGATTTTGAACTTTTTATTTCTACCCAATTGACTCCTTCTGGTGATAAATTAGCCATAAAGAAGCCAATATTTGACCCATTTGACATGTTTCAGTCATGGATCTCGAAATTTCTATACCTACTCATTGACTCTTTCTGATATTATGTCAGTCATTCAGAAATCCATATTTGACCAAATGGACTAATATCGGGCCCAAGGGTTGTCGATTTTGAATTTTCTATTTCTGCCCACTGGACTCCTTTTGGTGATAGATCAGCCAAAACTTAGCCAATATTTGACATAGTGAACATATTTCAGTACTTGATCTTGAACTTTCTATACATACTCATTGACTACTTCTGATTTTACATCAGTCATTCAGAAGTCCATATTTGACCAAATGTACCTATATCGGCCACAAGAGTCATCGATTTTGAACTTTTTATTTCTACCCAATTGACTCCTTCTGGTGATAAATTAGCCATAGAGAAGCCAAAATTTGACCCATTTGACATGTTTCAGTCATGGTTCTCGAAATTTCTATACCTACTCATTGACTCTTTCTGATGTTATGTGAGTCATTCAGAAATCCGTATTTGACCAAATGGACTAATATCGGGCCCAAGGGTTGTCGATTTTGAATTTTCTATTTCTGTCCACTGGACTCCTTTTGGTGATAGATCAGCCATACAGTAGCCAATTTTTGACTTACTCAACATGTTTAAATCCTTGATCTTGATCTTTCTCTACATTCTCATTGACTACTTCTGATTTTACATCAGTCATTCAGAAGTCCATATTTGACCAAATGGACTTATATCGGGCCCAAGAGTCATCGATTTTGAACTTTCTATTTCTACCCAATTGACTCCTTCTGGTGAAAAATTAGCCATAGAGAAGCCAATATTTGACCCATTGAACATGTTTCAGTCATGGATCTTGAAATTTCAAAAGGTACTCATTGACTCCTTCTGTTGTTACATCAGCCTGAAGTCAATATTTGAAATAAAATACTAATATCTAGCCCAAGACTCATCAATTTTGAACTTTTTATTTCTAACAATTGACTTCTTCTGGTAATACGTCAGCCATACAATAGCCAATATTTGACATAGTGAACATATTTCAGTACTTGATCTTGAACTTTCTATACATACTCATTGAATACTTCTGATTTTACATCAGTCATTCAGAAGTCCATATTTGACCAAATGGACCTATATCGGGCCCAAGAGTCATCGATTTTGAACTTTTTATTTCTACCCAATTGACTCCTTCTGGTGATAAATTAGCCATTAAATTAGCCATAGAGAAGCCAATATTTGACCCATTTGACATGTTTCAGTCATGGATCTCGAAATTTCTATACCTACTCATTGACTCTTTCTGATATTATGTCAGTGATTCAGAAATCCATATTTGACCAAATGGACTAATATCGGGCCCAAGGGTTGTCGATTTTGAATTTTCTATTTTTGTCCACTGGACTCCTTTTGGTGATAGATCAGCCATACAGTAGCCAATTTTTGACTTACTCAACATGTTTCACTCCTTGATCTTGATCTTTCTCTACATACTCATTGACTACTTCTGATTTTACATCAGTTATTCAGAAGTCCATATTTGACAAATGGACCTATATCGGGCCCAAGAGTCATCGATTTTGAACTTTCTATTTCTACCAAATTCACTCCGTTTGGTGATAAATTAGCCATAGAGAAGCCAATATTTGACCCATTTGATATGTTTCAGTCATGGATCTCGAAATTTCTATACCTACTCATTGACTCTTTCTGATATTATGTCAGTCATTCAGAAATCCATATTTGACCAAATGGACTAATATCGGGCCCAAGGGTTGTCGATTTTGAATTTTCTATTTCTGTCCACTGGACTCCTTTTGGTGATAGATCAGCCATACAGTAGCCAATTTTTGACTTAATCAACATGTTTCACTCCTTGATCTTGATCTTTCTCTACATCCTCATTGACTACTTCTGATTTTACATCAGTCATTCAGAAGTCCATATTTGACCAAATGGACTAATATCGGGCCCAAGGGTTGTCGATTTTGAATTTTCTATTTCTGCCCACTGGACTCCTTTTGGTGATAGATCAGCCATACAGTAGCCAATATTTGACATAGTGAACATATTTCAGTACTTTATCTTGAACTTTCTATACATTCTCATTGACTACTTCTGATTTTACATCAGTCATTCAGAAGTCCATTTTTGACCAAATGGACCTATATCGGGCCCAAGAGTCATCGATTTTGAACTTTTTATTTCTACCCAATTGACTCCTTCTGGTGATAAATTAGCCATAGAGAAGCCAAAATTTGACCCATTTGACATGTTTCAGTCATGGATCTCGAAATTTCTATACCTACTCATTGACTCTTTCTGATGTTATGTCAGTCATTCAGAAATCCGTATTTGACCAAATGGACTAATATCGGGCCCAAGGGTTGTCGATTTTGAATTTTCTATTTCTGTCCACTGGACTCCTTTTGGTGATAGATCAGCCATACAGTAGCCAATTTTTGACTTACTCAACATGTTTCACTCCTTGATCTTGATCTTTCTCTACATACTCATTGACTACTTCTGATTTTACATCAGTTATTCAGAAGTCCATATTTGACCAAATGGACTTATATCGGGCCCAAGAGTCATCGATTTTGAACTTTCTATTTCTACCAAATTCATTCCGTTTGGTGATAAATTAGCCATAGAGAAGCCAATATTTGACCCATTTGACATGTTTCAGTCATGGATCTCGAAATTTCTATACCTACTCATTGACTCTTTCTGATATTATGTCAGTCATTCAGAAATCCATATTTGACCAAATGGACTAATATCAGGCCCAAGGGTTGTCGATTTTGAATTTTCTATTTCTGCCCACTGGACTCCTTTTGGTGATAGATCAGCCATACAGTAGCCAATTTTTGACTTACTCAACATGTTTCACTCCTTGATCTTGATCTTTCTCTACATACTCATTGACTACTTCTGATTTTACATCAGTCATTCAGAAGTCCATATTTGACCAAATGGACTAATATCGGGCCCAAGGGTTGTCGATTTTGAATTTTCTATTTCTGCCCACTGGACTGCTTTTGGTGATAGATCAGCCATACAGTAACCAATATTTGACATAGTGAACATATTTCAGTACTTTATCTTGAACTTTCTATACATTCTCATTGACTACTTCTGATTATACATCAGTCATTCAGAAGTCCATTTTTGACCAAATGGACCTATATCGGGCCCAAGAGTCATCGATTTTGAACTTTTTATTTCTACCCAATTGACTCCTTCTGGTGATAAATTAGCCATAGAGAAGCCAAAATTTGACCCATTTGACATGTTTCAGTCATGGATCTCGAAATTTCTATACCTACTCATTGACTCTTTCTGATGTTATGTCAGTCATTCAGAAATCCGTATTTGACCAAATGGACTAATATTGGGCCCAAGGGTTGTCGATTTTGAATTTTCTATTTCTGTCCACTGGACTCCTTTTGGTGATAGATCAGCCATACAGTAGCCAATTTTTGACTTACTCAACATGTTTCACTCCTTGATCTTGATCTTTCTCTACATACTCATTGACTACTTCTGATTTTACATCAGTCATTCAGAAGTCCATATTTGACCAAATGGACTAATATCGGGCCCAAGGGTTGTCGATTTTGAATTTTCTATTTCTGCCCACTGGACTCCTTTTGGTGATAGATCAGCCATACAGTAACCAATATTTGACATAGTGAACATATTTCAGTACTTTATCTTGAACTTTCTATACATTCTCATTGACTACTTCTGATTATACATCAGTCATTCAGAAGTCCATTTTTGACCAAATGGACCTATATCGGGCCCAAGAGTCATCGATTTTGAACTTTTTATTTCTACCCAATTGACTCCTTCTGGTGATAAATTAGCCATAGAGAAGCCAAAATTTGACCCATTTGACATGTTTCAGTCATGGATCTCGAAATTTCTATACCTACTCATTGACTCTTTCTGATGTTATGTCAGTCATTCAGAAATCCGTATTTGACCAAATGGACTAATATTGGGCCCAAGGGTTGTCGATTTTGAATTTTCTATTTCTGTCCACTGGACTCCTTTTGGTGATAGATCAGCCATACAGTAGCCAATTTTTGACTTACTCAACATGTTTCACTCCTTGATCTTGATCTTTCTCTACGTACTCATTGACTACTTCTGATTTTACATCAGTCATTCAGAAGTCCATATTTGACCAAATGGACCTATATCGGGCCCAAGAGTCATCGATTTTGAACTTTCTATTTCTACCAAATTCACTCCGTTTGGTGATAAATTAGCCATAGAGAAGTCAATATTTGACCCATTTGACATGTTTCAGTCATGGATCTCGAAATTTCTATACCTACTCATTGACTCTTTCTGATATTATGTCAGTCATTCAGAAATCCATATTTGACCAAATGGACTAATATCGGGCCCAAGGGTTGTCGATTTTGAATTTTCTATTTCTGCCCACTGGACTCCTTTTGGTGATAGATCAGCCATGCAGTAGCCAATATTTGACATAGTGAACGTATTTCAGTACTTGATCTTGAACTTTCTATACATACTCATTGACTACTTCTGATTTTACATCAGTCATTCAGAAGTCCATAGTTGACCAAATGGACCTATATCGGCCACAAGAGTCATCAATTTTGAACTTTCTATTTCTACCCAATTGACTCCTTCTGGTGATAAATTAGCCATAGAGAAGCCAAAATTTGACCCATTTGACATGTTTCAGTCATGGATCTCGAAATTTCTATACCTACTCATTGACTCTTTCTGATGTTATGTCAGTCATTCAGAAATCCGTATTTGACCAAATGGACTAATATTGGGCCCAAGGTTGTCGATTTTGAATTTTCTATTTCTGTCCTCTGGACTCCTTTTGGTGATAGATCAGCCATACAGTAGCCAATTTTTGACTTACTCAACATGTTTCACTCCTTGATCTTGATCTTTCTCTACATACTCATTGACTACTTCTGATTTTACATCAGTCATTCAGAAGTCCATATTTGACCAAATGGACTAATATCGGGCCCAAGGGTTGTCGATTTTGAATTTTCTATTTCTGCCCACTGGACTCCTTTTGGTGATAGATCAGCCATACAGTAGCCAATATTTGACATAGTGAACATATTTCAGTACTTTATCTTGAACTTTCTATACATTCTCATTGACTACTTCTGATTTTACATCAGTCATTCAGAAGTCCATTTTTGACCAAATGGACCTATATCGGGCCCAAGAGTCATCGATTTTGAACTTTTTATTTCTACCCAATTGACTCCTTCTGGTGATAAATTAGCCATAGAGAAGCCAAAATTTGACCCATTTGACATGTTTCAGTCATGGATCTCGAAATTTCTATACCTACTCATTGACTCTTTCTGATGTTATGTCAGTCATTCAGAAATCCGTATTTGACCAAATGGACTAATATCGGGCCCAAGGGTTGTCGATTTTGAATTTTCTATTTCTGTCCACTGGACTCCTTTTGGTGATAGATCAGCCATACAGTAGCCAATTTTTGACTTACTCAACATGTTTCACTCCTTGATCTTGATCTTTCTCTACATACTCATTGACTACTTCTGATTTTACATCAGTTATTCAGAAGTCCATATTTGACCAAATGGACTTATATCGGGCCCAAGAGTCATCGATTTTGAACTTTCTATTTCTACCAAATTCATTCCGTTTGGTGATAAATTAGCCATAGAGAAGCCAATATTTGACCCATTTGACATGTTTCAGTCATGGATCTCGAAATTTCTATACCTACTCATTGACTCTTTCTGATATTATGTCAGTCATTCAGAAATCCATATTTGACCAAATGGACTAATATCAGGCCCAAGGGTTGTCGATTTTGAATTTTCTATTTCTGCCCACTGGACTCCTTTTGGTGATAGATCAGCCATACAGTAGCCAATTTTTGACTTACTCAACATGTTTCACTCCTTGATCTTGATCTTTCTCTACATACTCATTGACTACTTCTGATTTTACATCAGTCATTCAGAAGTCCATATTTGACCAAATGGACTAATATCGGGCCCAAGGGTTGTCGATTTTGAATTTTCTATTTCTGCCCACTGGACTCCTTTTGGTGATAGATCAGCCATACAGTAACCAATATTTGACATAGTGAACATATTTCAGTACTTTATCTTGAACTTTCTATACATTCTCATTGACTACTTCTGATTATACATCAGTCATTCAGAAGTCCATTTTTGACCAAATGGACCTATATCGGGCCCAAGAGTCATCGATTTTGAACTTTTTATTTCTACCCAATTGACTCCTTCTGGTGATAAATTAGCCATAGAGAAGCCAAAATTTGACCCATTTGACATGTTTCAGTCATGGATCTCGAAATTTCTATACCTACTCATTGACTCTTTCTGATGTTATGTCAGTCATTCAGAAATCCGTATTTGACCAAATGGACTAATATTGGGCCCAAGGGTTGTCGATTTTGAATTTTCTATTTCTGTCCACTGGACTCCTTTTGGTGATAGATCAGCCATACAGTAGCCAATTTTTGACTTACTCAACATGTTTCACTCCTTGATCTTGATCTTTCTCTACATACTCATTGACTACTTCTGATTTTACATCAGTCATTCAGAAGTCCATATTTGACCAAATGGACTAATATCGGGCCCAAGGGTTGTCGATTTTGAATTTTCTATTTCTGCCCACTGGAATCCTTTTGGTGATAGATCAGCCATACAGTAACCAATATTTGACATAGTGAACATATTTCAGTACTTTATCTTGAACTTTCTATACATTCTCATTGACTACTTCTGATTATACATCAGTCATTCAGAAGTCCATTTTTGACCAAATGGACCTATATCGGGCCCAAGAGTCATCGATTTTGAACTTTTTATTTCTACCCAATTGACTCCTTCTGGTGATAAATTAGCCATAGAGAAGCCAAAATTTGACCCATTTGACATGTTTCAGTCATGGATCTCGAAATTTCTATACCTACTCATTGACTCTTTCTGATGTTATGTCAGTCATTCAGAAATCCGTATTTGACCAAATGGACTAATATTGGGCCCAAGGGTTGTCGATTTTGAATTTTCTATTTCTGTCCACTGGACTCCTTTTGGTGATAGATCAGCCATACAGTAGCCAATTTTTGACTTACTCAACATGTTTCACTCCTTGATCTTGATCTTTCTCTACATACTCATTGACTACTTCTGATTTTACATCAGTCATTCAGAAGTCCATATTTGACCAAATGGACCTATATCGGGCCCAAGAGTCATCGATTTTGAACTTTCTATTTCTACCAAATTCACTCCGTTTGGTGATAAATTAGCCATAGAGAAGTCAATATTTGACCCATTTGACATGTTTCAGTCATGGATCTCGAAATTTCTATACCTACTCATTGACTCTTTCTGATATTATGTCAGTCATTCAGAAATCCATATTTGACCAAATGGACTAATATCGGGCCCAAGGGTTGTCGATTTTGAATTTTCTATTTCTGCCCACTGGACTCCTTTTGGTGATAGATCAGCCATGCAGTAGCCAATATTTGACATAGTGAACGTATTTCAGTACTTGATCTTGAACTTTCTATACATACTCATTGACTACTTCTGATTTTACATCAGTCATTCAGAAGTCCATATTTGACCAAATGGACCTATATCGGCCACAAGAGTCATCAATTTTGAACTTTCTATTTCTACCCAATTGACTCCTTCTGGTGATAAATTAGCCATAGAGAAGCCAAAATTTGACCCATTTGACATGTTTCAGTCATGGATCTCGAAATTTCTATACCTACTCATTGACTCTTTCTGATGTTATGTCAGTCATTCAGAAATCCGTATTTGACCAAATGGACTAATATTGGGCCCAAGGTTGTCGATTTTGAATTTTCTATTTCTGTCCTCTGGACTCCTTTTGGTGATAGATCAGCCATACAGTAGCCAATTTTTGACTTACTCAACATGTTTCACTCCTTGATCTTGATCTTTCTCTACATACTCATTGACTACTTCTGATTTTACATCAGTCATTCAGAAGTCCATATTTGACCAAATGGACTAATATCGGGCCCAAGGGTTGTCGATTTTGAATTTTCTATTTCTGCCCACTGGACTCCTTTTGGTGATAGATCAGCCATACAGTAGCCAATATTTGACATAGTGAACATATTTCAGTACTTTATCTTGAACTTTCTATACATTCTCATTGACTACTTCTGATTTTACATCAGTCATTCAGAAGTCCATTTTTGACCAAATGGACCTATATCGGGCCCAAGAGTCATCGATTTTGAACTTTTTATTTCTACCCAATTGACTCCTTCTGGTGATAAATTAGCCATAGAGAAGCCAAAATTTGACCCATTTGACATGTTTCAGTCATGGATCTCGAAATTTCTATACCTACTCATTGACTCTTTCTGATGTTATGTCAGTCATTCAGAAATCCGTATTTGACCAAATGGACTAATATCGGGCCCAAGGGTTGTCGATTTTGAATTTTCTATTTCTGTCCACTGGACTCCTTTTGGTGATAGATCAGCCATACAGTAGCCAATTTTTGACTTACTCAACATGTTTCACTCCTTGATCTTGATCTTTCTCTACATACTCATTGACTACTTCTGATTTTACATCAGTCATTCAGAAGTCCATATTTGACCAAATGGACTAATATCGGGCCCAAGGGTTGTCGATTTTGAATTTTCTATTTCTGCCCACTGGACTCCTTTTGGTGATAGATCAGCCAAAACTTAGCCAATATTTGACATAGTGAACATATTTCAGTACTTGATCTTGAACTTTCTATACATACTCATTGACTACTTCTGATTTTACATCAGTCATTCAGAAGTCCATATTTGACCAAATGTACCTATATCGGCCACAAGAGTCATCGATTTTGAACTTTTTATTTCTACCCAATTGACTCCTTCTGGTGATAAATTAGCCATAGAGAAGCCAAAATTTGACCCATTTGACATGTTTCAGTCATGGTTCTCGAAATTTCTATACCTACTCATTGACTCTTTCTGATGTTATGTGAGTCATTCAGAAATCCGTATTTGACCAAATGGACTAATATCGGGCCCAAGGGTTGTCGATTTTGAATTTTCTATTTCTGTCCACTGGACTCCTTTTGGTGATAGATCAGCCATACAGTAGCCAATTTTTGACTTACTCAACATGTTTAAATCCTTGATCTTGATCTTTCTCTACATTCTCATTGACTACTTCTGATTTTACATCAGTCATTCAGAAGTCCATATTTGACCAAATGGACTTATATCGGGCCCAAGAGTCATCGATTTTGAACTTTCTATTTCTACCCAATTGACTCCTTCTGGTGAAAAATTAGCCATAGAGAAGCCAATATTTGACCCATTGAACATGTTTCAGTCATGGATCTTGAAATTTCAAAAGGTACTCATTGACTCCTTCTGTTGTTACATCAGCCTGAAGTCAATATTTGAAATAAAATACTAATATCTAGCCCAAGACTCATCAATTTTGAACTTTTTATTTCTAACCATTGACTTCTTCTGGTAATACGTCAGCCATACAATAGCCAATATTTGACATAGTGAACATATTTCAGTACTTGATCTTGAACTTTCTATACATACTCATTGAATAGTTCTGATTTTACATCAGTCATTCAGAAGTCCATATTTGACCAAATGGACCTATATCGGGCCCAAGAGTCATCGATTTTGAACTTTTTATTTCTACCCAATTGACTCCTTCTGGTGATAAATTAGCCATTAAATTAGCCATAGAGAAGCCAATATTTGACCCATTTGACATGTTTCAGTCATGGATCTCGAAATTTCTATACCTACTCATTGACTCTTTCTGATATTATGTCAGTGATTCAGAAATCCATATTTGACCAAATGGACTAATATCGGGCCCAAGGGTTGTCGATTTTGAATTTTCTATTTCTGTCCACTGGACTCCTTTTGGTGATAGATCAGCCATACAGTAGCCAATTTTTGACTTACTCAACATGTTTCACTCCTTGATCTTGATCTTTCTCTACATACTCATTGACTACTTCTGATTTTACATCAGTTATTCAGAAGTCCATATTTGACAAATGGACCTATATCGGGCCCAAGAGTCATCGATTTTGAACTTTCTATTTCTACCAAATTCACTCCGTTTGGTGATAAATTAGCCATAGAGAAGCCAATATTTGACCCATTTGATATGTTTCAGTCATGGATCTCGAAATTTCTATACCTACTCATTGACTCTTTCTGATATTATGTCAGTCATTCAGAAATCCATATTTGACCAAATGGACTAATATCGGGCCCAAGGGTTGTCGATTTTGAATTTTCTATTTCTGTCCACTGGACTCCTTTTGGTGATAGATCAGCCATACAGTAGCCAATTTTTGACTTAATCAACATGTTTCACTCCTTGATCTTGATCTTTCTCTACATCCTCATTGACTACTTCTGATTTTACATCAGTCATTCAGAAGTCCATATTTGACCAAATGGACTAATATCGGGCCCAAGGGTTGTCGATTTTGAATTTTCTATTTCTGCCCACTGGACTCCTTTTGGTGATAGATCAGCCATACAGTAGCCAATATTTGACATAGTGAACATATTTCAGTACTTTATCTTGAACTTTCTATACATTCTCATTGACTACTTCTGATTTTACATCAGTCATTCAGAAGTCCATTTTTGACCAAATGGACCTATATCGGGCCCAAGAGTCATCGATTTTGAACTTTTTATTTCTACCCAATTGACTCCTTCTGGTGATAAATTAGCCATAGAGAAGCCAAAATTTGACCCATTTGACATGTTTCAGTCATGGATCTCGAAATTTCTATACCTACTCATTGACTCTTTCTGATGTTATGTCAGTCATTCAGAAATCCGTATTTGACCAAATGGACTAATATCGGGCCCAAGGGTTGTCGATTTTGAATTTTCTATTTCTGTCCACTGGACTCCTTTTGGTGATAGATCAGCCATACAGTAGCCAATTTTTGACTTACTCAACATGTTTCACTCCTTGATCTTGATCTTTCTCTACATACTCATTGACTACTTCTGATTTTACATCAGTTATTCAGAAGTCCATATTTGACCAAATGGACTTATATCGGGCCCAAGAGTCATCGATTTTGAACTTTCTATTTCTACCAAATTCATTCCGTTTGGTGATAAATTAGCCATAGAGAAGCCAATATTTGACCCATTTGACAAGTTTCAGTCATGGATCTCGAAATTTCTATACCTACTCATTGACTCTTTCTGATATTATGTCAGTCATTCAGAAATCCATATTTGACCAAATGGACAAATATAGGGCCCAATGGTTGTCGATTTTGAATTTTCTATTTCTGCCCACTGGACTCCTTTTGGTGATAGATCAGCCATACAGTAGCCAATATTTGACATAGTGAACATATTTCAGTACTTTATCTTGAACTTTCTATACATTCTCATTGACTACTTCTGATTTTACATCAGTCATTCAGAAGTCCATATTTGACCAAATGGACCTATATCGGGCCCAAGAGTCATCGATTTTGAACTTTTTATTTCTACCCAATTGACTCCTTCTGGTGATAAATTAGCCATTAAATTAGCCATAGAGAAGCCAATATTTGACCCATTTGACATGTTTCAGTCATGGATCTCGAAATTTCTATACCTACTCATTGACTCTTTCTGATATTATGTCAGTGATTCAGAAGTCCATATTTGACCAAATGGACCTATATCGGGCCCAAGAGTCATCGATTTTGAACTTTCTATTTCTACCAAATTGACTCCTTCTGGTGATAAATTAGCCATAGAGAAGCCAATATTTGACACATTTGACATGTTTCAGTCATGGATCTCGAAATTTCTATACCTACTCATTGACTCTTTCTGATATTATGTCAGTCATTCAGAAATCCATATTTGACCAAATGGACTAATATCGGGCCCAAGGGTTGTCGATTTTGAATTTTCTATTTCTGTCCACTGGACTCCTTTTGGTGATAGATCAGCCATACAGTAGCCAATTTTTGACTTAATCAACATGTTTCACTCCTTGATCTTGATCTTTCTCTACATCCTCATTGACTACTTCTGATTTTACATCAGTCATTCAGAAGTCCATATTTGACCAAATGGACTAATATCGGGCCCAAGGGTTGTCGATTTTGAATTTTCTATTTCTGCCCACTGGACTCCTTTTGGTGATAGATCAGCCATACAGTAGCCAATATTTGACATAGTGAACATATTTCAGTACTTTATCTTGAACTTTCTATACATTCTCATTGACTACTTCTGATTTTACATCAGTCATTCAGAAGTCCATTTTTGACCAAATGGACCTATATCGGGCCCAAGAGTCATCGATTTTGAACTTTTTATTTCTACCCAATTGACTCCTTCTGGTGATAAATTAGCCATAGAGAAGCCAAAATTTGACCCATTTGACATGTTTCAGTCATGGATCTCGAAATTTCTATACCTACTCATTGACTCTTTCTGATGTTATGTCAGTCATTCAGAAATCCGTATTTGACCAAATGGACTAATATCGGGCCCAAGGGTTGTCGATTTTGAATTTTCTATTTCTGTCCACTGGACTCCTTTTGGTGATAGATCAGCCATACAGTAGCCAATTTTTGACTTACTCAACATGTTTCACTCCTTGATCTTGATCTTTCTCTACATACTCATTGACTACTTCTGATTTTACATCAGTTATTCAGAAGTCCATATTTGACCAAATGGACTTATATCGGGCCCAAGAGTCATCGATTTTGAACTTTCTATTTCTACCAAATTCATTCCGTTTGGTGATAAATTAGCCATAGAGAAGCCAATATTTGACCCATTTGACAAGTTTCAGTCATGGATCTCGAAATTTCTATACCTACTCATTGACTCTTTCTGATATTATGTCAGTCATTCAGAAATCCATATTTGACCAAATGGACAAATATAGGGCCCAATGGTTGTCGATTTTGAATTTTCTATTTCTGCCCACTGGACTCCTTTTGGTGATAGATCAGCCATACAGTAGCCAATATTTGACATAGTGAACATATTTCAGTACTTTATCTTGAACTTTCTATACATTCTCATTGACTACTTCTGATTTTACATCAGTCATTCAGAAGTCCATATTTGACCAAATGGACCTATATCGGGCCCAAGAGTCATCGATTTTGAACTTTTTATTTCTACCCAATTGACTCCTTCTGGTGATAAATTAGCCATTAAATTAGCCATAGAGAAGCCAATATTTGACCCATTTGACATGTTTCAGTCATGGATCTCGAAATTTCTATACCTACTCATTGACTCTTTCTGATATTATGTCAGTGATTCAGAAATCCATATTTGACCAAATGGACTAATATCGGGCCCAAGGGTTGTCGATTTTGAATTTTCTATTTCTGTCCACTGGACTCCTTTTGGTGATAGATCAGCCATACAGTAGCCAATTTTTGACTTACTCAACATGTTTCACTCCTTGATCTTGATCTTTCTCTACATACTCATTGACTACTTCTGATTTTACATCAGTTATTCAGAAGTCCATATTTGACAAATGGACCTATATCGGGCCCAAGAGTCATCGATTTTGAACTTTCTATTTCTACCAAATTCACTCCGTTTGGTGATAAATTAGCCATAGAGAAGCCAATATTTGACCCATTTGATATGTTTCAGTCATGGATCTCGAAATTTCTATACCTACTCATTGACTCTTTCTGATATTATGTCAGTCATTCAGAAATCCATATTTGACCAAATGGACTAATATCGGGCCCAAGGGTTGTCGATTTTGAATTTTCTATTTCTGTCCACTGGACTCCTTTTGGTGATAGATCAGCCATACAGTAGCCAATTTTTGACTTAATCAACATGTTTCACTCCTTGATCTTGATCTTTCTCTACATCCTCATTGACTACTTCTGATTTTACATCAGTCATTCAGAAGTCCATATTTGACCAAATGGACTAATATCGGGCCCAAGGGTTGTCGATTTTGAATTTTCTATTTCTGCCCACTGGACTCCTTTTGGTGATAGATCAGCCATACAGTAGCCAATATTTGACATAGTGAACATATTTCAGTACTTTATCTTGAACTTTCTATACATTCTCATTGACTACTTCTGATTTTACATCAGTCATTCAGAAGTCCATTTTTGACCAAATGGACCTATATCGGGCCCAAGAGTCATCGATTTTGAACTTTTTATTTCTACCCAATTGACTCCTTCTGGTGATAAATTAGCCATAGAGAAGCCAAAATTTGACCCATTTGACATGTTTCAGTCATGGATCTCGAAATTTCTATACCTACTCATTGACTCTTTCTGATGTTATGTCAGTCATTCAGAAATCCGTATTTGACCAAATGGACTAATATCGGGCCCAAGGGTTGTCGATTTTGAATTTTCTATTTCTGTCCACTGGACTCCTTTTGGTGATAGATCAGCCATACAGTAGCCAATTTTTGACTTACTCAACATGTTTCACTCCTTGATCTTGATCTTTCTCTACATACTCATTGACTACTTCTGATTTTACATCAGTTATTCAGAAGTCCATATTTGACCAAATGGACTTATATCGGGCCCAAGAGTCATCGATTTTGAACTTTCTATTTCTACCAAATTCATTCCGTTTGGTGATAAATTAGCCATAGAGAAGCCAATATTTGACCCATTTGACATGTTTCAGTCATGGATCTCGAAATTTCTATACCTACTCATTGACTCTTTCTGATATTATGTCAGTCATTCAGAAATCCATATTTGACCAAATGGACTAATATCAGGCCCAAGGGTTGTCGATTTTGAATTTTCTATTTCTGCCCACTGGACTCCTTTTGGTGATAGATCAGCCATACAGTAGCCAATTTTTGACTTACTCAACATGTTTCACTCCTTGATCTTGATCTTTCTCTACATACTCATTGACTACTTCTGATTTTACATCAGTCATTCAGAAGTCCATATTTGACCAAATGGACTAATATCGGGCCCAAGGGTTGTCGATTTTGAATTTTCTATTTCTGCCCACTGGACTCCTTTTGGTGATAGATCAGCCATACAGTAACCAATATTTGACATAGTGAACATATTTCAGTACTTTATCTTGAACTTTCTATACATTCTCATTGACTACTTCTGATTATACATCAGTCATTCAGAAGACATTTTTGACCAAATGGACCTATATCGGGCCCAAGAGTCATCGATTTTGAACTTTTTATTTCTACCCAATTGACTCCTTCTGGTGATAAATTAGCCATAGAGAAGCCAAAATTTGACCCATTTGACATGTTTCAGTCATGGATCTCGAAATTTCTATACCTACTCATTGACTCTTTCTGATGTTATGTCAGTCATTCAGAAATCCGTATTTGACCAAATGGACTAATATTGGGCCCAAGGGTTGTCGATTTTGAATTTTCTATTTCTGTCCACTGGACTCCTTTTGGTGATAGATCAGCCATACAGTAGCCAATTTTTGACTTACTCAACATGTTTCACTCCTTGATCTTGATCTTTCTCTACATACTCATTGACTACTTCTGATTTTACATCAGTCATTCAGAAGTCCATATTTGACCAAATGGACTAATATCGGGCCCAAGGGTTGTCGATTTTGAATTTTCTATTTCTGCCCACTGGACTCCTTTTGGTGATAGATCAGCCATACAGTAACCAATATTTGACATAGTGAACATATTTCAGTACTTTATCTTGAACTTTCTATACATTCTCATTGACTACTTCTGATTATACATCAGTCATTCAGAAGTCCATTTTTGACCAAATGGACCTATATCGGGCCCAAGAGTCATCGATTTTGAACTTTTTATTTCTACCCAATTGACTCCTTCTGGTGATAAATTAGCCATAGAGAAGCCAAAATTTGACCCATTTGACATGTTTCAGTCATGGATCTCGAAATTTCTATACCTACTCATTGACTCTTTCTGATGTTATGTCAGTCATTCAGAAATCCGTATTTGACCAAATGGACTAATATTGGGCCCAAGGGTTGTCGATTTTGAATTTTCTATTTCTGTCCACTGGACTCCTTTTGGTGATAGATCAGCCATACAGTAGCCAATTTTTGACTTACTCAACATGTTTCACTCCTTGATCTTGATCTTTCTCTACATACTCATTGACTACTTCTGATTTTACATCAGTCATTCAGAAGTCCATATTTGACCAAATGGACCTATATCGGGCCCAAGAGTCATCGATTTTGAACTTTCTATTTCTACCAAATTCACTCCGTTTGGTGATAAATTAGCCATAGAGAAGTCAATATTTGACCCATTTGACATGTTTCAGTCATGGATCTCGAAATTTCTATACCTACTCATTGACTCTTTCTGATATTATGTCAGTCATTCAGAAATCCATATTTGACCAAATGGACTAATATCGGGCCCAAGGGTTGTCGATTTTGAATTTTCTATTTCTGCCCACTGGACTCCTTTTGGTGATAGATCAGCCATGCAGTAGCCAATATTTGACATAGTGAACGTATTTCAGTACTTGATCTTGAACTTTCTATACATACTCATTGACTACTTCTGATTTTACATCAGTCATTCAGAAGTCCATATTTGACCAAATGGACCTATATCGGCCACAAGAGTCATCAATTTTGAACTTTCTATTTCTACCCAATTGACTCCTTCTGGTGATAAATTAGCCATAGAGAAGCCAAAATTTGACCCATTTGACATGTTTCAGTCATGGATCTCGAAATTTCTATACCTACTCATTGACTCTTTCTGATGTTATGTCAGTCATTCAGAAATCCGTATTTGACCAAATGGACTAATATTGGGCCCAAGGTTGTCGATTTTGAATTTTCTATTTCTGTCCTCTGGACTCCTTTTGGTGATAGATCAGCCATACAGTAGCCAATTTTTGACTTACTCAACATGTTTCACTCCTTGATCTTGATCTTTCTCTACATACTCATTGACTACTTCTGATTTTACATCAGTCATTCAGAAATCCATATTTGACCAAATGGACTAATATCGGGCCCAAGGGTTGTCGATTTTGAATTTTCTATTTCTGCCCACTGGACTCCTTTTGGTGATAGATCAGCCATGCAGTAGCCAATATTTGACATAGTGAACGTATTTCAGTACTTGATCTTGAACTTTCTATACATACTCATTGACTACTTCTGATTTTACATCAGTCATTCAGAAGTCCATATTTGACCAAATGGACCTATATCGGCCACAAGAGTCATCAATTTTGAACTTTCTATTTCTACCCAATTGACTCCTTCTGGTGATAAATTAGCCATAGAGAAGCCAAAATTTGACCCATTTGACATGTTTCAGTCTTGGTTCTCGAAATTTCTATACCTACTCATTGACTCTTTCTGATGTTATGTCAGTCATTCAGAAATCCGTATTTGACCAAATGGACTAATATCGGGCCCAAGGGTTGTCGATTTTGAATTTTCTATTTCTGTCCACTGGACTCCTTTTGGTGATAGATCAGCCATACAGTAGCCAATTTTTGACTTACTCAACATGTTTAAATCCTTGATCTTGATCTTTCTCTACATACTCATTCACTACTTCTGATTTTACATCAGTCATTCAGAAGTCCATATTTGACCAAATGGACTAATATCGGGCCCAAGGGTTGTCGATTTTGAATTTTCTATTTCTGCCCACTGGACTCCTTTTGGTGATAGATCAGCCATACAGTAGCCAATATTTGACATAGTGAACATATTTCAGTACTTTATCTTGAACTTTCTATACATTCTCATTGACTACTTCTGATTTTACATCAGTCATTCAGAAGTCCATTTTTGACCAAATGGACCTATATCGGGCCCAAGAGTCATCGATTTTGAACTTTTTATTTCTACCCAATTGACTCCTTCTGGTGATAAATTAGCCATAGAGAAGCCAAAATTTGACCCATTTGACATGTTTCAGTCATGGATCTCGAAATTTCTATACCTACTCATTGACTCTTTCTGATGTTATGTCAGTCATTCAGAAATCCGTATTTGACCAAATGGACTAATATCGGGCCCAAGGGTTGTCGATTTTGAATTTTCTATTTCTGTCCACTGGACTCCTTTTGGTGATAGATCAGCCATACAGTAGCCAATATTTGACATATTGAACATATTTAAGTACTTGATCTTGAACTTTCTATACATACTCATTGACTACTTCTGATTTTACATCAGTCATTCAGAAGTCCATATTTGACCAAATGGACCTATATCGGGCCCAATAGTCATCGATTTTGAACTTTTTATTTCTACCCAATTGACTCCTTCTGGTGATAAATTAGCCATAAAGAAGCCAATATTTGACCCATTTGACATGTTTCAGTCATGGATCTCGAAATTTCTATACCTACTCATTGACTCTTTCTGATATTATGTCAGTCATTCAGAAATCCATATTTGACCAAATGGACTAATATCGGGCCCAAGGGTTGTCGATTTTGAATTTTCTATTTCTGCCCACTGGACTCCTTTTGGTGATAGATCAGCCATACAGTAGCCAATATTTGACATAGTGAACATATTTCAGTACTTTATCTTGAACTTTCTATACATTCTCATTGACTACTTCTGATTTTACATCAGTCATTCAGAAGTCCATATTTGACCAAATGGACCTATATCGGGCCCAAGAGTCATCGATTTTGAACTTTCTATTTCTACCAAATTCACTCCGTTTGGTGATAAATTAGCCATAGAGAAGCCAATATTTGACCCATTTGACATGTTTCAGTCATGGATCTCGAAATTTCTATACCTACTCATTGACTCTTTCTGATATTATGTCAGTCATTCAGAAATCCATATTTGACCAAATGGACTAATATCGGGCCCAAGGGTTGTCGATTTTGAATTTTCTATTTCTGCCCAGTGGACTCCTTTTGGTGATAGATCAGCCATGCAGTAGCCAATATTTGACATAGTGAACGTATTTCAGTACTTGATCTTGAACTTTCTATACATACTCATTGACTACTTCTGATTTTACATCAGTCATTCAGAAGTCCATATTTGACCAAATGTACCTATATCGGCCACAAGAGTCATCAATTTTGAACGTTCTATTTCTACCCAATTGACTCCTTCTGGTGATAAATTAGCCATAGAGAAGGCAATATTTGACCCATTTGACAAGTTTCAGTCATGGATCTCGAAATTTCTATACCTACTCATTGACTCTTTCTGATATTATGTCAGTCATTCAGAAATCCATATTTGACCAAATGGACAAATATAGGGCCCAAGGGTTGTCGATTTTGAATTTTCTATTTCTGCCCACTGGACTCCTTTTGGTGATAGATCAGCCAAAACTTAGCCAATATTTGACATAGTGAACATATTTCAGTACTTGATCTTGAACTTTCTATACATACTCATTGACTACTTCTGATTATACATCAGTCATTCAGAAGTCCATATTTGACCAAATGGACTTATATATGGCCCAAGAGTCATCGATTTTGAACTTTCTATTTCTACCCAATTGACTCCTTCTGGTGATAAATTAGCCATAGAGAAGGCAATATTTGACCCATTTGACATGTTTCAGTCATGGATCTCTAAATTTCTATACCTACTCATTGACTCTTTCTGATATTATGTCAGTCATTCAGAAATCCATATTTGACCAAATGGATTAATATCGGGCCCAAGGGTTGTCGATTTTGAATTTTCTATTTCTGCCCACTGGACTCCTTTTGGTGATAGATCAGCCATACAGTAGCCAATATTTGACATAGTGAACATATTTAAGTACTTGATCTTGAACTTTCTATACATACTCATTGACTACTTCTGATTTTACATCAGTCATTGAGAAGTCCATATTTGACCAAATGGACCTATATCGGGCCCAATAGTCATCGATTTTGAACTTTTTATTTCTACCCAATTGACTCCTTCTGGTGATAAATTAGCCATAAAGAAGCCAATATTTGACCCATTTGACATGTTTCAGTCATGGATCTCGAAATTTCTATACCTACTCATTGACTCTTTCTGATATTATGTCAGTCATTCAGAAATCCATATTTGACCAAATGGACTAATATCGGGCCCAAGGGTTGTCGATTTTGAATTTTCTATTTCTGCCCACTGGACTCCTTTTGGTGATAGATCAGCCAAAACTTAGCCAATATTTGACATAGTGAACATATTTCAGTACTTGATCTTGAACTTTCTATACATACTCATTGACTACTTCTGATTTTACATCAGTCATTCAGAAGTCCATATTTGACCAAATGTACCTATATCGGCCACAAGAGTCATCGATTTTGAACTTTTTATTTCTACCCAATTGACTCCTTCTGGTGATAAATTAGCCATAGAGAAGCCAAAATTTGACCCATTTGACATGTTTCAGTCATGGTTCTCGAAATTTCTATACCTACTCATTGACTCTTTCTGATGTTATGTGAGTCATTCAGAAATCCGTATTTGACCAAATGGACTAATATCGGGCCCAAGGGTTGTCGATTTTGAATTTTCTATTTCTGTCCACTGGACTCCTTTTGGTGATAGATCAGCCATACAGTAGCCAATTTTTGACTTACTCAACATGTTTAAATCCTTGATCTTGATCTTTCTCTACATACTCATTGACTACTTCTGATTTTACATCAGTCATTCAGAAGTCCATATTTGACCAAATGGACTTATATCGGGCCCAAGAGTCATCGATTTTGAACTTTCTATTTCTACCCAATTGACTCCTTCTGGTGAAAAATTAGCCATAGAGAAGCCAATATTTGACCCATTGAACATGTTTCAGTCATGGATCTTGAAATTTCAAAAGGTACTCATTGACTCCTTCTGTTGTTACATCAGCCTGAAGTCAATATTTGAAATAAAATACTAATATCTAGCCCAAGACTCATCAATTTTGAACTTTTTATTTCTAACCATTGACTTCTTCTGGTAATACGTCAGCCATACAATAGCCAATATTTGACATAGTGAACATATTTCAGTACTTGATCTTGAACTTTCTATACATACTCATTGAATACTTCTGATTTTACATCAGTCATTCAGAAGTCCATATTTGACCAAATGGACCTATATCGGGCCCAAGAGTCATCGATTTTGAACTTTTTATTTCTACCCAATTGACTCCTTCTGGTGATAAATTAGCCATTAAATTAGCCATAGAGAAGCCAATATTTGACCCATTTGACATGTTTCAGTCATGGATCTCGAAATTTCTATACCTACTCATTGACTCTTTCTGATATTATGTCAGTGATTCAGAAATCCATATTTGACCAAATGGACTAATATCGGGCCCAAGGGTTGTCGATTTTGAATTTTCTATTTCTGTCCACTGGACTCCTTTTGGTGATAGATCAGCCATACAGTAGCCAATTTTTGACTTACTCAACATGTTTCACTCCTTGATCTTGATCTTTCTCTACATACTCATTGACTACTTCTGATTTTACATCAGTTATTCAGAAGTCCATATTTGACAAATGGACCTATATCGGGCCCAAGAGTCATCGATTTTGAACTTTCTATTTCTACCAAATTCACTCCGTTTGGTGATAAATTAGCCATAGAGAAGCCAATATTTGACCCATTTGATATGTTTCAGTCATGGATCTCGAAATTTCTATACCTACTCATTGACTCTTTCTGATATTATGTCAGTCATTCAGAAATCCATATTTGACCAAATGGACTAATATCGGGCCCAAGGGTTGTCGATTTTGAATTTTCTATTTCTGCCCACTGGACTCCTTTTGGTGATAGATCAGCCATACAGTAGCCAATATTTGACATAGTGAACATATTTCAGTACTTTATCTTGAACTTTCTATACATTCTCATTGACTACTTCTGATTTTACATCAGTCATTCAGAAGTCCATTTTTGACCAAATGGACCTATATCGGGCCCAAGAGTCATCGATTTTGAACTTTTTATTTCTACCCAATTGACTCCTTCTGGTGATAAATTAGCCATAGAGAAGCCAAAATTTGACCCATTTGACATGTTTCAGTCATGGATCTCGAAATTTCTATACCTACTCATTGACTCTTTCTGATGTTATGTCAGTCATTCAGAAATCCGTATTTGACCAAATGGACTAATATCGGGCCCAAGGGTTGTCGATTTTGAATTTTCTATTTCTGTCCACTGGACTCCTTTTGGTGATAGATCAGCCATACAGTAGCCAATTTTTGACTTACTCAACATGTTTCACTCCTTGATCTTGATCTTTCTCTACATACTCATTGACTACTTCTGATTATACATCAGTCATTCAGAAGTCCATATTTGACCAAATGGACTTATATATGGCCCAAGAGTCATCGATTTTGAACTTTCTATTTCTACCCAATTGACTCCTTCTGGTGATAAATTAGCCATAGAGAAGGCAATATTTGACCCATTTGACATGTTTCAGTCATGGATCTCTAAATTTCTATACCTACTCATTGACTCTTTCTGATATTATGTCAGTCATTCAGAAATCCATATTTGACCAAATGGATTAATATCGGGCCCAAGGGTTGTCGATTTTGAATTTTCTATTTCTGCCCACTGGACTCCTTTTGGTGATAGATCAGCCATACAGTAGCCAATATTTGACATAGTGAACATATTTAAGTACTTGATCTTGAACTTTCTATACATACTCATTGACTACTTCTGATTTTACATCAGTCATTCAGAAGTCCATATTTGACCAAATGGACCTATATCGGGCCCAATAGTCATCGATTTTGAACTTTTTATTTCTACCCGATTGACTCCTTCTGGTGATAAATTAGCCATAAAGAAGCCAATATTTGACCCATTTGACATGTTTCAGTCATGGATCTCGAAATTTCTATACCTACTCATTGACTCTTTCTGATATTATGTCAGTCATTCAGAAATCCATATTTGACCAAATGGACTAATATCGGGCCCAAGGGTTGTCGATTTTGAATTTTCTATTTCTGCCCACTGGACTCCTTTTGGTGATAGATCAGCCATACAGTAGCCAATATTTGACATAGTGAACATATTTCAGTACTTTATCTTGAACTTTCTATACATTCTCATTGACTACTTCTGATTTTACATCAGTCATTCAGAAGTCCATATTTGACCAAATGGACCTATATCGGGCCCAAGAGTCATCGATTTTGAACTTTCTATTTCTACCAAATTCACTCCGTTTGGTGATAAATTAGCCATAGAGAAGCCAATATTTGACCCATTTGACATGTTTCAGTCATGGATCTCGAAATTTCTATACCTACTCATTGACTCTTTCTGATATTATGTCAGTCATTCAGAAATCCATATTTGACCAAATGGACTAATATCGGGCCCAAGGGTTGTCGATTTTGAATTTTCTATTTCTGCCCACTGGACTCCTTTTGGTGATAGATCAGCCATGCAGTAGCCAATATTTGACATAGTGAACATATTTCAGTACTTGATCTTGAACTTTCTATACATACTCATTGACTACTTCTGATTTTACATCAGTCATTCAGAAGTCCATATTTGACCAAATGTACCTATATCGGCCACAAGAGTCATCAATTTTGAACTTTCTATTTCTACCCAATTGACTCCTTCTGGTGATAAATTAGCCATAGAGAAGGCAATATTTGACCCATTTGACAAGTTTCAGTCATGGATCTCGAAATTTCTATACCTACTCATTGACTCTTTCTGATATTATGTCAGTCATTCAGAAATCCATATTTGACCAAATGGACAAATATAGGGCCCAAGGGTTGTCGATTTTGAATTTTCTATTTCTGCCCACTGGACTCCTTTTGGTGATAGATCAGCCAAAACTTAGCCAATATTTGACATAGTGAACATATTTCAGTACTTGATCTTGAACTTTCTATACATACTCATTGACTACTTCTGATTATACATCAGTCATTCAGAAGTCCATATTTGACCAAATGGACTTATATATGGCCCAAGAGTCATCGATTTTGAACTTTCTATTTCTACCCAATTGACTCCTTCTGGTGATAAATTAGCCATAGAGAAGGCAATATTTGACCCATTTGACATGTTTCAGTCATGGATCTCTAAATTTCTATACCTACTCATTGACTCTTTCTGATATTATGTCAGTCATTCAGAAATCCATATTTGACCAAATGGATTAATATCGGGCCCAAGGGTTGTCGATTTTGAATTTTCTATTTCTGCCCACTGGACTCCTTTTGGTGATAGATCAGCCATACAGTAGCCAATATTTGACATAGTGAACATATTTAAGTACTTGATCTTGAACTTTCTATACATACTCATTGACTACTTCTGATTTTACATCAGTCATTGAGAAGTCCATATTTGACCAAATGGACCTATATCGGGCCCAATAGTCATCGATTTTGAACTTTTTATTTCTACCCAATTGACTCCTTCTGGTGATAAATTAGCCATAAAGAAGCCAATATTTGACCCATTTGACATGTTTCAGTCATGGATCTCGAAATTTCTATACCTACTCATTGACTCTTTCTGATATTATGTCAGTCATTCAGAAATCCATATTTGACCAAATGGACTAATATCGGGCCCAAGGGTTGTCGATTTTGAATTTTCTATTTCTGCCCACTGGACTCCTTTTGGTGATAGATCAGCCAAAACTTAGCCAATATTTGACATAGTGAACATATTTCAGTACTTGATCTTGAACTTTCTATACATACTCATTGACTACTTCTGATTTTACATCAGTCATTCAGAAGTCCATATTTGACCAAATGTACCTATATCGGCCACAAGAGTCATCGATTTTGAACTTTTTATTTCTACCCAATTGACTCCTTCTGGTGATAAATTAGCCATAGAGAAGCCAAAATTTGACCCATTTGACATGTTTCAGTCATGGTTCTCGAAATTTCTATACCTACTCATTGACTCTTTCTGATGTTATGTGAGTCATTCAGAAATCCGTATTTGACCAAATGGACTAATATCGGGCCCAAGGGTTGTCGATTTTGAATTTTCTATTTCTGTCCACTGGACTCCTTTTGGTGATAGATCAGCCATACAGTAGCCAATTTTTGACTTACTCAACATGTTTAAATCCTTGATCTTGATCTTTCTCTACATACTCATTGACTACTTCTGATTTTACATCAGTCATTCAGAAGTCCATATTTGACCAAATGGACTTATATCGGGCCCAAGAGTCATCAATTTTGAACTTTCTATTTCTACCCAATTGACTCCTTCTGGTGAAAAATTAGCCATAGAGAAGCCAATATTTGACCCATTGAACATGTTTCAGTCATGGATCTTGAAATTTCAAAAGGTACTCATTGACTCCTTCTGTTGTTACATCAGCCTGAAGTCAATATTTGAAATAAAATACTAATATCTAGCCCAAGACTCATCAATTTTGAACTTTTTATTTCTAACCATTGACTTCTTCTGGTAATACGTCAGCCATACAATAGCCAATATTTGACATAGTGAACATATTTCAGTACTTGATCTTGAACTTTCTATACATACTCATTGAATACTTCTGATTTTACATCAGTCATTCAGAAGTCCATATTTGACCAAATGGACCTATATCGGGCCCAAGAGTCATCGATTTTGAACTTTTTATTTCTACCCAATTGACTCCTTCTGGTGATAAATTAGCCATTAAATTAGCCATAGAGAAGCCAATATTTGACCCATTTGACATGTTTCAGTCATGGATCTCGAAATTTCTATACCTACTCATTGACTCTTTCTGATATTATGTCAGTGATTCAGAAATCCATATTTGACCAAATGGACTAATATCGGGCCCAAGGGTTGTCGATTTTGAATTTTCTATTTCTGTCCACTGGACTCCTTTTGGTGATAGATCAGCCATACAGTAGCCAATTTTTGACTTACTCAACATGTTTCACTCCTTGATCTTGATCTTTCTCTACATACTCATTGACTACTTCTGATTTTACATCAGTTATTCAGAAGTCCATATTTGACAAATGGACCTATATCGGGCCCAAGAGTCATCGATTTTGAACTTTCTATTTCTACCAAATTCACTCCGTTTGGTGATAAATTAGCCATAGAGAAGCCAATATTTGACCCATTTGATATGTTTCAGTCATGGATCTCGAAATTTCTATACCTACTCATTGACTCTTTCTGATATTATGTCAGTCATTCAGAAATCCATATTTGACCAAATGGACTAATATCGGGCCCAAGGGTTGTCGATTTTGAATTTTCTATTTCTGCCCACTGGACTCCTTTTGGTGATAGATCAGCCAAAACTTAGCCAATATTTGACATAGTGAACATATTTCAGTACTTGATCTTGAACTTTCTATACATACTCATTAAATACTTCTGATTTTACATCAGTCATTCAGAAGTCCATATTTGACCAAATGGACTTATATATGGCCCAAGAGTCATCGATTTTGAACTTTCTATTTCTACGCAATTGACTCCTTCTGGTGATAAATTAGCCATAGAGAAGGCAATATTTGACCCATTTGACATGTTTCAGTCATGGATCTCTAAATATCTATACCTACTCATTGACTCTTTCTGATATTATGTCAGTCATTCAGAAATCCATATTTGACCAAATGGACTAATATCGGGCCCAAGGGTTGTCGATTTTGAATTTTCTATTTCTGTCCACTGGACTCCTTTTGGTGATAGATCAGCCATACAGTAGCCAATTTTTGACTTAATCAACATGTTTCACTCCTTGATCTTGATCTTTCTCTACATACTCATTGACTACTTCTGATTTTACATCAGTCATTGAGAAGTCCATATTTGACCAAATGGACCTATATCGGGCCCAATAGTCATCGATTTTGAACTTTTTATTTCTACCCAATTGACTCCTTCTGGAGATAAATTAGCCATAAAGAAGCCAATATTTGACCCATTTGACATGTTTCAGTCATGGATCTCGAAATTTCTATACCTACTCATTGACTAGTTCTGATATTATGTCAGTCATTCAGAAATCCATATTTGACCAAATGGACTAATATCGGGCCCAAGGGTTGTCGATTTTGAATTTTCTATTTCTGCCCACTGGACTCCTTTTGGTGATAGATCAGCCAAAACTTAGCCAATATTTGACATAGTGAACATATTTCAGTACTTGATCTTGAACTTTCTATACATACTCATTGACTACTTCTGATTTTACATCAGTCATTCAGAAGTCCATATTTGACCAAATGTACCTATATCGGCCACAAGAGTCATCGATTTTGAACTTTTTATTTCTACCCAATTGACTCCTTCTGGTGATAAATTAGCCATTAAATTAGCCATAGAGAAGCCAATATTTGATCCATTTGACATGTTTCAGTCATGGATCTCGAAATTTCTATACCTACTCATTGACTCTTTCTGATATTATGTCAGTGATTCAGAAATCCATATTTGACCAAATGGACTAATATCGGGCCCAAGAGTTGTCGATTTTGAATTTTCTATTTCTGTCCACTGGACTCCTTTTGGTGATAGATCAGCCATACAGTAGCCAATTTTTGACTTACTCAACATGTTTCACTCCTTGATCTTGATCTTTCTCTACATACTCATTGACTACTTCTGATTTTACATCAGTTATTCAGAAGTCCATTTTTGACCACATGGACCTATATCGGGCCCAAGAGTCATCGATTTTGAACTTTTTATTTCTACCCAATTGACTCCTTCTGGTGATAAATTAGCCATAGAGAAGCCAAAATTTGACCCATTTGACATGTTTCAGTCATGGATCTCGAAATTTCTATACCTACTCATTGACTCTTTCTGATGTTATGTCAGTCATTCAGAAATCCGTATTTGACCAAATGGACTAATATCGGGCCCAAGGGTTGTCGATTTTGAATTTTCTATTTCTGTCCACTGGACTCCTTTTGGTGATAGATCAGCCATACAGTAGCCAATTTTTGACTTACTCAACATGTTTCACTCCTTGATCTTGATCTTTCTCTACATACTCATTGACTACTTCTGATTTTACATCAGTTATTCAGAAGTCCATATTTGACCAAATGGACTTATATCGGGCCCAAGAGTCATCGATTTTGAACTTTCTATTTCTACCAAATTCATTCCGTTTGGTGATAAATTAGCCATAGAGAAGCCAATATTTGACCCATTTGACATGTTTCAGTCATGGATCTCGAAATTTCTATACCTACTCATTGACTCTTTCTGATATTATGTCAGTCATTCAGAAATCCATATTTGACCAAATGGACTAATATCGGGCCCAAGGGTTGTCGATTTTGAATTTTCTATTTCTGCCCACTGGACTCCTTTTGGTGATAGATCAGCCATACAGTAGCCAATTTTTGACTTACTCAACATGTTTCACTCCTTGATCTTGATCTTTCTCTACATACTCATTGACTACTTCTGATTTTACATCAGTCATTCAGAAGTCCATATTTGACCAAATGGACTAATATCGGGCCCAAGGGTTGTCGATTTTGAATTTTCTATTTCTGCCCACTGGACTCCTTTTGGTGATAGATCAGCCATACAGTAACCAATATTTTACATAGTGAACATATTTCAGTACTTTATCTTGAACTTTCTATACATTCTCATTGACTACTTCTGATTTTACATCAGTCATTCAGAAGTCCAATTTTGACCAAATGGACCTATATCGGGCCCAAGAGTCATCGATTTTGAACTTTTTATTTCTACCCAATTGACTCCTTCTGGTGATAAATTAGCCATAGAGAAGCCAAAATTTGACCCATTTGACATGTTTCAGTCATGGATCTCGAAATTTCTATACCTACTCATTGACTCTTTCTGATGTTATGTCAGTCATTCAGAAATCCGTATTTGACCAAATGGACTAATATTGGGCCCAAGGGTTGTCGATTTTGAATTTTCTATTTCTGTCCACTGGACTCCTTTTGGTGATAGATCAGCCATACAGTAGCCAATTTTTGACTTACTCAACATGTTTCACTCCTTGATCTTGATCTTTCTCTACATACTCATTGACTACTTCTGATTTTACATCAGTCATTCAGAAGTCCATATTTGACCAAATGGACCTATATCGGGCCCAAGAGTCATCGATTTTGAACTTTCTATTTCTACCAAATTCACTCCGTTTGGTGATAAATTAGCCATAGAGAAGTCAATATTTGACCCATTTGACATGTTTCAGTCATGGATCTCGAAATTTCTATACCTACTCATTGACTCTTTCTTATATTATGTCAGTCATTCAGAAATCCATATTTGACCAAATGGACTAATATCGGGCCCAAGGGTTGTCGATTTTGAATTTTCTATTTCTGCCCACTGGACTCCTTTTGGTGATAGATCAGCCATGCAGTAGCCAATATTTGACATAGTGAACGTATTTCAGTACTTGATCTTGAACTTTCTATACATACTCATTGACTACTTCTGATTTTACATCAGTCATTCAGAAGTCCATATTTGACCAAATGGACCTATATCGGCCACAAGAGTCATCAATTTTGAACTTTCTATTTCTACCCAATTGACTCCTTCTGGTGATAAATTAGCCATAGAGAAGCCAAAATTTGACCCATTTGACATGTTTCAGTCATGGTTCTCGAAATTTCTATACCTACTCATTGACTCTTTCTGATGTTATGTCAGTCATTCAGAAATCCGTATTTGACCAAATGGACTAATATCGGGCCCAAGGGTTGTCGATTTTGAATTTTCTATTTCTGTCCACTGGACTCCTTTTGGTGATAGATCAGCCATACAGTAGCCAATTTTTGACTTACTCAACATGTTTAAATCCTTGATCTTGATCTTTCTCTACATACTCATTGACTACTTCTGATTTTACATCAGTCATTCAGAAGTCCGTATTTGACCAAATGGACTAATATCGGGCCCAAGGGTTGTCGATTTTGAATTTTCTATTTCTGCCCACTGGACTCCTTTTGGTGATAGATCAGCCATACAGTAGCCAATATTTGACATAGTGAACATATTTCAGTACTTTATCTTGAACTTTCTATACATTCTCATTGACTACTTCTGATTTTACATCAGTCATTCAGAAGTCCATTTTTGACCAAATGGACCTATATCGGGCCCAAGAGTCATCGATTTTGAACTTTTTATTTCTACCCAATTGACTCCTTCTGGTGATAAATTAGCCATAGAGAAGCCAAAATTTGACCCATTTGACATGTTTCAGTCATGGATCTCGAAATTTCTATACCTACTCATTGACTCTTTCTGATGTTATGTCAGTCATTCAGAAATCCGTATTTGACCAAATGGACTAATATCGGGCCCAAGGGTTGTCGATTTTGAATTTTCTATTTCTGTCCACTGGACTCCTTTTGGTGATAGATCAGCCATACAGTAGCCAATTTTTGACTTACTCAACATGTTTCACTCCTTGATCTTGATCTTTCTCTACATACTCATTGACTACTTCTGATTATACATCAGTCATTCAGAAGTCCATATTTGACCAAATGGACTTATATATGGCCCAAGAGTCATCGATTTTGAACTTTCTATTTCTACCCAATTGACTCCTTCTGGTGATAAATTAGCCATAGAGAAGGCAATATTTGACCCATTTGACATGTTTCAGTCATGGATCTCTAAATTTCTATACCTACTCATTGACTCTTTCTGATATTATGTCAGTCATTCAGAAATCCATATTTGACCAAATGGATTAATATCGGGCCCAAGGGTTGTCGATTTTGAATTTTCTATTTCTGCCCACTGGACTCCTTTTGGTGATAGATCAGCCATGCAGTAGCCAATATTTGACATAGTGAACATATTTCAGTACTTGATCTTGAACTTTCTATACATACTCATTGACTACTTCTGATTTTACATCAGTCATTCAGAAGTCCATATTTGACCAAATGTACCTATATCGGCCACAAGAGTCATCAATTTTGAACTTTCTATTTCTACCCAATTGACTCCTTCTGGTGATAAATTAGCCATAGAGAAGGCAATATTTGACCCATTTGACAAGTTTCAGTCATGGATCTCGAAATTTCTATACCTACTCATTGACTCTTTCTGATATTATGTCAGTCATTCAGAAATCCATATTTGACCAAATGGACAAATATAGGGCCCAAGGGTTGTCGATTTTGAATTTTCTATTTCTGCCCACTGGACTCCTTTTGGTGATAGATCAGCCATACAGTAGCCAATTTTTGACTTACTCAACATGTTTAAATCCTTGATCTTGATCTTTCTCTACATACTCATTGACTACTTCTGATTTTACATCAGTCATTCAGAAGTCCGTATTTGACCAAATGGACTAATATCGGGCCCAAGGGTTGTCGATTTTGAATTTTCTATTTCTGCCCACTGGACTCCTTTTGGTGATAGATCAGCCATACAGTAGCCAATATTTGACATAGTGAACATATTTCAGTACTTTATCTTGAACTTTCTATACATTCTCATTGACTACTTCTGATTATACATCAGTCATTCAGAAGTCCATATTTGACCAAATGGACTTATATATGGCCCAAGAGTCATCGATTTTGAACTTTCTATTTCTACCCAATTGACTCCTTCTGGTGATAAATTAGCCATAGAGAAGGCAATATTTGACCCATTTGACATGTTTCAGTCATGGATCTCTAAATTTCTATACCTACTCATTGACTCTTTCTGATATTATGTCAGTCATTCAGAAATCCATATTTGACCAAATGGATTAATATCGGGCCCAAGGGTTGTCGATTTTGAATTTTCTATTTCTGCCCACTGGACTCCTTTTGGTGATAGATCAGCCATGCAGTAGCCAATATTTGACATAGTGAACATATTTCAGTACTTGATCTTGAACTTTCTATACATACTCATTGACTACTTCTGATTTTACATCAGTCATTCAGAAGTCCATATTTGACCAAATGTACCTATATCGGCCACAAGAGTCATCAATTTTGAACTTTCTATTTCTACCCAATTGACTCCTTCTGGTGATAAATTAGCCATAGAGAAGGCAATATTTGACCCATTTGACAAGTTTCAGTCATGGATCTCGAAATTTCTATACCTACTCATTGACTCTTTCTGATATTATGTCAGTCATTCAGAAATCCATATTTGACCAAATGGATTAATATCGGGCCCAAGGGTTGTCGATTTTGAATTTTCTATTTCTGCCCACTGGACTCCTTTTGGTGATAGATCAGCCATACAGTAGCCAATATTTGACATAGTGAACATATTTAAGTACTTGATCTTGAACTTTCTATACATACTCATTGACTACTTCTGATTTTACATCAGTCATTGAGAAGTCCATATTTGACCAAATGGACCTATATCGGGCCCAATAGTCATCGATTTTGAACTTTTTATTTCTACCCAATTGACTCCTTCTGGTGATAAATTAGCCATAAAGAAGCCAATATTTGACCCATTTGACATGTTTCAGTCATGGATCTCGAAATTTCTATACCTACTCATTGACTCTTTCTGATATTATGTCAGTCATTCAGAAATCCATATTTGACCAAATGGACTAATATCGGGCCCAAGGGTTGTCGATTTTGAATTTTCTATTTCTGCCCACTGGACTCCTTTTGGTGATAGATCAGCCAAAACTTAGCCAATATTTGACATAGTGAACATATTTCAGTACTTGATCTTGAACTTTCTATACATACTCATTGACTACTTCTGATTTTACATCAGTCATTCAGAAGTCCATATTTGACCAAATGTACCTATATCGGCCACAAGAGTCATCGATTTTGAACTTTTTATTTCTACCCAATTGACTCCTTCTGGTGATAAATTAGCCATAGAGAAGCCAAAATTTGACCCATTTGACATGTTTCAGTCATGGTTCTCGAAATTTCTATACCTACTCATTGACTCTTTCTGATGTTATGTGAGTCATTCAGAAATCCGTATTTGACCAAATGGACTAATATCGGGCCCAAGGGTTGTCGATTTTGAATTTTCTATTTCTGTCCACTGGACTCCTTTTGGTGATAGATCAGCCATACAGTAGCCAATTTTTGACTTACTCAACATGTTTAAATCCTTGATCTTGATCTTTCTCTACATACTCATTGACTACTTCTGATTTTACATCAGTCATTCAGAAGTCCATATTTGACCAAATGGACTTATATCGGGCCCAAGAGTCATCAATTTTGAACTTTCTATTTCTACCCAATTGACTCCTTCTGGTGAAAAATTAGCCATAGAGAAGCCAATATTTGACCCATTGAACATGTTTCAGTCATGGATCTTGAAATTTAAAAAGGTACTCATTGACTCCTTCTGTTGTTACATCAGCCTGAAGTCAATATTTGAAATAAAATACTAATATCTAGCCCAAGACTCATCAATTTTGAACTTTTTATTTCTAACCATTGACTTCTTCTGGTAATACGTCAGCCATACAATAGCCAATATTTGACATAGTGAACATATTTCAGTACTTGATCTTGAACTTTCTATACATACTCATTGAATACTTCTGATTTTACATCAGTCATTCAGAAGTCCATATTTGACCAAATGGACCTATATCGGGCCCAAGAGTCATCGATTTTGAACTTTTTATTTCTACCCAATTGACTCCTTCTGGTGATAAATTAGCCATTAAATTAGCCATAGAGAAGCCAATATTTGACCCATTTGACATGTTTCAGTCATGGATCTCGAAATTTCTATACCTACTCATTGACTCTTTCTGATATTATGTCAGTGATTCAGAAATCCATATTTGACCAAATGGACTAATATCGGGCCCAAGGGTTGTCGATTTTGAATTTTCTATTTCTGTCCACTGGACTCCTTTTGGTGATAGATCAGCCATACAGTAGCCAATTTTTGACTTACTCAACATGTTTCACTCCTTGATCTTGATCTTTCTATACATACTCATTGAATACTTCTGATTTTACATCAGTTATTCAGAAGTCCATATTTGACAAATGGACCTATATCGGGCCCAAGAGTCATCGATTTTGAACTTTCTATTTCTACCAAATTCACTCCGTTTGGTGATAAATTAGCCATAGAGAAGCCAATATTTGACCCATTTGATATGTTTCAGTCATGGATCTCGAAATTTCTATACCTACTCATTGACTCTTTCTGATATTATGTCAGTCATTCAGAAATCCATATTTGACCAAATGGACTAATATCGGGCCCAAGGGTTGTCGATTTTGAATTTTCTATTTCTGCCCACTGGACTCCTTTTGGTGATAGATCAGCCAAAACTTAGCCAATATTTGACATAGTGAACATATTTCAGTACTTGATCTTGAACTTTCTATACATACTCATTAAATACTTCTGATTTTACATCAGTCATTCAGAAGTCCATATTTGACCAAATGGACTTATATATGGCCCAAGAGTCATCGATTTTGAACTTTCTATTTCTACGCAATTGACTCCTTCTGGTGATAAATTAGCCATAGAGAAGGCAATATTTGACCCATTTGACATGTTTCAGTCATGGATCTCTAAATTTCTATACCTACTCATTGACTCTTTCTGATATTATGTCAGTCATTCAGAAATCCATATTTGACCAAATGGACTAATATCGGGCCCAAGGGTTGTCGATTTTGAATTTTCTATTTCTGTCCACTGGACTCCTTTTGGTGATAGATCAGCCATACAGTAGCCAATTTTTGACTTAATCAACATGTTTCACTCCTTGATCTTGATCTTTCTCTACATACTCATTGACTACTTCTGATTTTACATCAGTCATTGAGAAG
This sequence comes from Zacco platypus, assembly GCA_038088235.1. NCBI lineage: Eukaryota > Metazoa > Chordata > Actinopteri > Cypriniformes > Xenocyprididae > Zacco > Zacco platypus. The sequence goes on along the minus strand of CM076083.1, from coordinate 37,592,402 downwards.
TCCATATTTGACCAAATGGACCTATATCGGGCCCAATAGTCATCGATTTTGAACTTTTTATTTCTACCCAATTGACTCCTTCTGGTGATAAATTAGCCATAAAGAAGCCAATATTTGACCCATTTGACATGTTTCAGTCATGGATCTCGAAATTTCTATACCTACTCATTGACTAGTTCTGATATTATGTCAGTCATTCAGAAATCCATATTTGACCAAATGGACTAATATCGGGCCCAAGGGTTGTCGATTTTGAATTTTCTATTTCTTCCCACTGGACTCCTTTTGGTGATAGATCAGCCAAAACTTAGCCAATATTTGACATAGTGAACATATTTCAGTACTTGATCTTGAACTTTCTATACATACTCATTGACTACTTCTGATTTTACATCAGTCATTCAGAAGTCCATATTTGACCAAATGTACCTATATCGGCCACAAGAGTCATCGATTTTGAACTTTTTATTTCTACCCAATTGACTCCTTCTGGTGATAAATTAGCCATTAAATTAGCCATAGAGAAGCCAATATTTGACCCATTTGACATGTTTCAGTCATGGATCTCGAAATTTCTATACCTACTCATTGACTCTTTCTGATGTTATGTCAGTCATTCAGAAATCCGTATTTGACCAAATGGACTAATATCGGGCCCAAGGGTTGTCGATTTTGAATTTTCTATTTCTGCCCACTGGACTCCTTTTGGTGATAGATCAGCCATGCAGTAGCCAATATTTGACATAGTGAACATATTTCAGTACTTGATCTTGAACTTTCTATACATACTCATTGACTACTTCTGATTTTACATCAGTCATTCAGAAGTCCATATTTGACCAAATGTACCTATATCGGCCACAAGAGTCATCAATTTTGAACTTTCTATTTCTACCCAATTGACTCCTTCTGGTGATAAATTAGCCATAGAGAAGGCAATATTTGACCCATTTGACAAGTTTCAGTCATGGATCTCGAAATTTCTATACCTACTCATTGACTCTTTCTGATATTATGTCAGTCATTCAGAAATCCATATTTGACCAAATGGACAAATATAGGGCCCAAGGGTTGTCGATTTTGAATTTTCTATTTCTGCCCACTGGACTCCTTTTGGTGATAGATCAGCCAAAACTTAGCCAATATTTGACATAGTGAACATATTTCAGTACTTGATCTTGAACTTTCTATACATACTCATTGACTACTTCTGATTATACATCAGTCATTCAGAAGTCCATATTTGACCAAATGGACTTATATATGGCCCAAGAGTCATCGATTTTGAACTTTCTATTTCTACCCAATTGACTCCTTCTGGTGATAAATTAGCCATAGAGAAGGCAATATTTGACCCATTTGACATGTTTCAGTCATGGATCTCTAAATTTCTATACCTACTCATTGACTCTTTCTGATATTATGTCAGTCATTCAGAAATCCATATTTGACCAAATGGATTAATATCGGGCCCAAGGGTTGTCGATTTTGAATTTTCTATTTCTGCCCACTGGACTCCTTTTGGTGATAGATCAGCCATACAGTAGCCAATATTTGACATAGTGAACATATTTAAGTACTTGATCTTGAACTTTCTATACATACTCATTGACTACTTCTGATTTTACATCAGTCATTGAGAAGTCCATATTTGACCAAATGGACCTATATCGGGCCCAACAGTCATCGATTTTGAACTTTTTATTTCTACCCAATTGACTCCTTCTGGTGATAAATTAGCCATAGAGAAGCCAAAATTTGACCCATTTGACATGTTTCAGTCATGGTTCTCGAAATTTCTATACCTACTCATTGACTCTTTCTGATGTTATGTGAGTCATTCAGAAATCCGTATTTGACCAAATGGACTAATATCGGGCCCAAGGGTTGTCGATTTTGAATTTTCTATTTCTGTCCACTGGACTCCTTTTGGTGATAGATCAGCCATACAGTAGCCAATTTTTGACTTACTCAACATGTTTAAATCCTTGATCTTGATCTTTCTCTACATACTCATTGACTACTTGACTACTTAAATTAGCCATAGAGAAGGCAATATTTGACCCATTTGACATGTTTCAGTCTGCTAGCTGTCTCACGTCACAGAATTCAGATAAATCCCAACACATAGAGACTATTTCACCTAGATATTATCACATAGAGACTGTGTCTGTACCCCGAACTAATAAATACAGAAAACTTCCAAACCCATTTACGGGTGATAATTTAATTGATGTTCAACAAGTAGTAAACAGAGATTATAAAGATAAACAAATGATAAAGCTTGGGTTGCTGAATATTCGATCCCTTTCTTCAAAAGCACTTATAGTAAATGATATTATCACAGAAAATAATCTAGATGTGCTGTGTTTGACAGAAACCTGGCTAAAACCAGACGATTACATTACTTTAAATGAGTCTAGCCCTCAAGGTTACTATTATCGACACGAACCTCGTCAGAAAGGTAAAGGGGGAGGTGTTGCTGTTATCTATAGTAATATCTTTAGTATTACTCAAAAGTCTTTCAAATATATCTCGTTTGAAGTGATGGTGCTCTATGTAACGTTATATAATGTAAGTGACAAATCTCATTTGAAATTTGTGTTGGCTACTGTATACAGGCCACCAGGGCACCATACAGACTTTATCAAAGAATTTGCTGATTTTCTCTCGGAGTTAGTACTGGCTGTGGATAAAGTCCTCATTGTTGGTGATTTTAATATACATGTAGATAATGAAAAAGACGCTTTGGGATTGGCATTAACAGATATTTTAAGCTCTATTGGAGTTAGACAACACGTGTCAGGACCAACTCATTGTCGTAATCATACTCTAGATCTAATATTGTCACATGGAATCGATATTGATGCCGTTGAAATTCTGCAGCAGAGCGATGACGTCTCAGATCATTATCTAGTCTCATGCGTGCTACATTTAACCAAGGCTGCAAAACCGCCTGTCTGCCATAAATATGTTAGAACCATCACTTCCACCACTAAAAACTGCTTTATAAATAATCTTCCTGATCAGTTTCATCAACTTAGCAAACCAGACAGCTTAGAAGAACTCGATGTTGCAGCAGAAACTATTGACGCTCTCTTTTCCAACACTCTAGACTCTGTTGCTCCTTTGCGCTTAAAAAAGATTAAGGATATTAGTCCAACGCCATGGTATAACGAGCACACTCGGGCCCTTAAGAGAGCAGCAAGAAAAATGGAGCGCAGCTGGAAGAATTCAAAACTAGAAGTTTTTCGGATTTCATGGAGAGAGAAAATGATGGAGTACAGAAAGGCCATAAAAACCGCTAGATCTGCTTATTTTTCAAATCTTTTAGAAGATAATAAACACAACCCTAAGTATTTATTTAATACAGTGGCTAAATTAGCGAGAAATACAGCCTCAACTTCTGATGTTTCCAAACAGCACAGCAGTAATGACTTTATGAACTTCTTTACTTGCAAGATTGACAACATTAGAGAGAAAATTATAGCCATGCAACTGTCTACTACAGTAACACATCAGACAGTGGATTGTAGTATCCCTGAGGAAAAATTCCATTCATTCGCTGTTATAGGAAAGGAAGAATTGTCTAAACTTATTAAATCATCAAAATCAACAACATGTATGTTAGACCCTATACCGACTAAGCTATTGAAAGAGATGCTTCCAGAGGTCATAGATCCTCTTCTTAAGATCATTAATTCATCTTTATTACTAGGTTACGTACCGAAAAATTTTAAGCAGGCTATTATCAAACCTCTTATTAAAAAACCACAACTTGATCCTGGTGAATTAGTCAATTACAGACCGATTTCTAATCTACCTTTTCTGTCAAAAATACTAGAAAAGGCAGTATCATCTCAACTTAGTTCCTACTTGGAAAGAAATGGTATCTGTGAGGATTTCCAGTCAGGATTTAGACCGTACCATAGTACTGAGACTGCTCTCATTAGAGTTACAAATGATTTGCTCTTATCATCAGATCGTGGTTGTATCTCTCTATTAGTGTTACTAGACCTCAGTGCTGCTTTTGACACTATCGACCACAATATTCTTTTGAATAGACTAGAAAATTATGCTGGAATTAGTGGAAATGCATTGGCATGGTTCAAATCATACTTATCTGACCGTTATCAGTTTGTAGTAGTAAACGAAGAGATGTCATTTCGATCACAAGTTAAACATGGAGTACCACAAGGCTCAGTTCTAGGACCGTTGCTTTTCACTCTGTACATGCTACCCTTGGGAGATGTCATTAGGAAGCATGGCATTAGCTTTCACTGTTACGCTGATGATACTCAGCTCTATATTTCCTCGCGCCCCGACGAAACCGACCAATTCTCAAAATTAACAGAATGCGTAGCTGATATAAAAAATTGGATGACTAGTAATTTCCTACTACTAAATTCAGAAAAAACAGAGATTCTAATTATTGGACCAAAAACTTCTGCACATAATAACCTAGAATACTGTCTAACACTTGATGGCTGCTCTGTTAAGTCGTCTTCGTCAGTTAGGAACCTGGGTGTGCTCTTTGATACCAATCTTTCATTTGAATGCCACATTTCTAGCATATGTAAAACCGCATTCTTCCATCTTAAAAACATATCTAAATTGCGACATATGCTCTCAATGACAAATGCGGAACAGCTAGTTCATGCATTTATGACCTTGAGACTAGATTACTGTAATGCTCTACTGGGTGGTTGCCCTGCTCGCGTGATAAACAAATTACAGCTGGTCCAAAACGCAGCTGCTAGAGTCCTTACTAGAACCAGGAAGTATGAACATATTAGTCCGGTTCTGTCAAAACTGCACTGGCTCCCTATTAAACATCGTATAGATTTTAAAATCTTGCTAATTACTTACAAAGCACTAAATGGCTTAGCTCCCCAGTACCTGAGTGAGCTTTTAATGCATTATAGTCCTTCGCGTCTATTACGATCTCAGAATTCTGGCCAGTTGTTAATACCTAGAATATCAAAATCAACCGCGGGCGGTAGATCCTTTTCCTATTTGGCACCTAAACTCTGGAACAATCTTCCTAGCATTGTTCGGGAAGCAGACACACTTTGTCAGTTTAAATCTAGACTAAAAACGCATCTATTTAACCTGGCATACACATGACGCACTATAAACTCTTGTCCTCATATCCGTTAAAGGATTGTTAGGCTGCATAGATCAGGTCAGCCGGAACCGGGAACACTTCCTATAACACCAGATGTACTCGTTACATCGGAAGAAGAATGGCGTCTACGCTAATTTTTTGTCTCTCTGCTTATCCCGAGGTTTACCAATTAACATGATTGGCTGGATCCGGGCTGTGTCCGGGTCGGACGGGGAACCTGTGCCTGTGTGCGGCAGCAGTGTGGCCCTGTGGTGTCGGCGGAGACCGTGTGAACGAGCTCATCCTTTGTGAAGACCCTACCGACTCATCAGCCAGCAGCACATATCCCAACAAACCGTCCCATATCGGCGTGATCAAAAAGATCTTAAATTAGATGGAACTAGATTAAATATTTTGACTGTTGCGATTCCAAATCAGTTTAATGACCTGTAACTCTGCCTGGGTATCGGACAAGTGTTCACTGTTGGCCAGAGGAGAACTGGCCCCCCAACTAAGCCTGGTTTCTCCCAAGGTTTTTTTCTCCATTTGTTGGAGTTTTGGTTCCTTGCCGCTGTTGCCTTTGGCTTGCTTAAGTTGGGGACACTTGCTTGATATTCAGCAGTGTTTTTGATATGCCTGTATTGGCGCCGTTGTATGCGAACTGATCTGAGCCGGACGATTACGTCACTGTTTTCTCCAGTGCTGCTATACCTAAATTACCTAGACTAATAACTATTGATCTTTGCAACGGAATGAATCAATAATATATAGAATAAGCTGCACAATGACACCATTTTCTTATTAATGTAAAGCTGCTTTGCCACAATTTGCATTGTAAAAAGCGCTCTATAAATAAAGATGACTTGACTTGACTTGACTTGACTACTTCTGATTTTACATCAGTCATTCAGAAGTCCATATTTGACCAAATGGACTTATATCGGGCCCAAGAGTCATCGATTTTGAACTTTCTATTTCTACCCAATTGACTCCTTCTGGTGAAAAATTAGCCATAGAGAAGCCAATATTTGACCCATTGAACATGTTTCAGTCATGGATCTTGAAATTTCAAAAGGTACTCATTGACTCTTTCTGTTGTTACATCAGCCTGAAGTCAATATTTGAAATAAAATACTAATATCTAGCCCAAGACTCATCAATTTTGAACTTTTTATTTCTAACCATTGACTTCTTCTGGTAATACGTCAGCCATACAATAGCCAATATTTGACATAGTGAACATATTTCAGTACTTGATCTTGAACTTTCTATACATACTCATTGAATACTTCTGATTTTACATCAGTCATTCAGAAGTCCATATTTGACCAAATGGACCTATATCGGGCCCAAGAGTCATCGATTTTGAACTTTTTATTTCTACCCAATTGACTCCTTCTGGTGATAAATTAGCCATTAAATTAGCCATAGAGAAGCCAATATTTGACCCATTTGACATGTTTCAGTCATGGATCTCGAAATTTCTATACCTACTCATTGACTCTTTCTGATATTATGTCAGTGATTCAGAAATCCATATTTGACCAAATGGACTAATATCGGGCCCAAGGGTTGTCGATTTTGAATTTTCTATTTCTGTCCACTGGACTCCTTTTGGTGATAGATCAGCCATACAGTAGCCAATTTTTGACTTACTCAACATGTTTCACTCCTTGATCTTGATCTTTCTCTACATACTCATTGACTACTTCTGATTTTACATCAGTTATTCAGAAGTCCATATTTGACAAATGGACCTATATCGGGCCCAAGAGTCATCGATTTTGAACTTTCTATTTCTACCAAATTCACTCCGTTTGGTGATAAATTAGCCATAGAGAAGCCAATATTTGACCCATTTGATATGTTTCAGTCATGGATCTCGAAATTTCTATACCTACTCATTGACTCTTTCTGATATTATGTCAGTCATTCAGAAATCCATATTTGACCAAATGGACTAATATCGGGCCCAAGGGTTGTCGATTTTGAATTTTCTATTTCTGCCCACTGGACTCCTTTTGGTGATAGATCAGCCAAAACTTAGCCAATATTTGACATAGTGAACATATTTCAGTACTTGATCTTGAACTTTCTATACATACTCATTAAATACTTCTGATTTTACATCAGTCATTCAGAAGTCCATATTTGACCAAATGGACTTATATATGGCCCAAGAGTCATCGATTTTGAACTTTCTATTTCTACGCAATTGACTCCTTCTGGTGATAAATTAGCCATAGAGAAGGCAATATTTGACCCATTTGACATGTTTCAGTCATGGATCTCTAAATTTCTATACCTACTCATTGACTCTTTCTGATATTATGTCAGTCATTCAGAAATCCATATTTGACCAAATGGACTAATATCGGGCCCAAGGGTTGTCGATTTTGAATTTTCTATTTCTGTCCACTGGACTCCTTTTGGTGATAGATCAGCCATACAGTAGCCAATTTTTGACTTAATCAACATGTTTCACTCCTTGATCTTGATCTTTCTCTACATACTCATTGACTACTTCTGATTTTACATCAGTCATTGAGAAGTCCATATTTGACCAAATGGACCTATATCGGGCCCAATAGTCATCGATTTTGAACTTTTTATTTCTACCCAATTGACTCCTTCTGGTGATAAATTAGCCATAAAGAAGCCAATATTTGACCCATTTGACATGTTTCAGTCATGGATCTCGAAATTTCTATACCTACTCATTGACTCTTTCTGATATTATGTCAGTCATTCAGAAATCCATATTTGACCAAATGGACTAATATCGGGCCCAAGGGTTGTCGATTTTGAATTTTCTATTTCTGCCCACTGGACTCCTTTTGGTGATAGATCAGCCAAAACTTAGCCAATATTTGACATAGTGAACATATTTCAGTACTTGATCTTGAACTTTCTATACATACTCATTGACTACTTCTGATTTTACATCAGTCATTCAGAAGTCCATATTTGACCAAATGTACCTATATCGGCCACAAGAGTCATCGATTTTGAACTTTTTATTTCTACCCAATTGACTCCTTCTGGTGATAAATTAGCCATAGAGAAGCCAAAATTTGACCCATTTGACATGTTTCAGTCATGGTTCTCGAAATTTCTATACCTACTCATTGACTCTTTCTGATGTTATGTGAGTCATTCAGAAATCCGTATTTGACCAAATGGACTAATATCGGGCCCAAGGGTTGTCGATTTTGAATTTTCTATTTCTGTCCACTGGACTCCTTTTGGTGATAGATCAGCCATACAGTAGCCAATTTTTGACTTACTCAACATGTTTAAATCCTTGATCTTGATCTTTCTCTACATACTCATTGACTACTTCTGATTTTACATCAGTCATTCAGAAGTCCATATTTGACCAAATGGACTTATATCGGGCCCAAGAGTCATCGATTTTGAACTTTCTATTTCTACCCAATTGACTCCTTCTGGTGAAAAATTAGCCATAGAGAAGCCAATATTTGACCCATTGAACATGTTTCAGTCATGGATCTTGAAATTTCAAAAGGTACTCATTGACTCCTTCTGTTGTTACATCAGCCTGAAGTCAATATTTGAAATAAAATACTAATATCTAGCCCAAGACTCATCAATTTTGAACTTTTTATTTCTAACCATTGACTTCTTCTGGTAATACGTCAGCCATACAATAGCCAATATTTGACATAGTGAACATATTTCAGTACTTGATCTTGAACTTTCTATACATACTCATTGAATACTTCTGATTTTACATCAGTCATTCAGAAGTCCATATTTGACCAAATGGACCTATATCGGGCCCAAGAGTCATCGATTTTGAACTTTTTATTTCTACCCAATTGACTCCTTCTGGTGATAAATTAGCCATTAAATTAGCCATAGAGAAGCCAATATTTGACCCATTTGACATGTTTCAGTCATGGATCTCGAAATTTCTATACCTACTCATTGACTCTTTCTGATATTATGTCAGTGATTCAGAAATCCATATTTGACCAAATGGACTAATATCGGGCCCAAGGGTTGTCGATTTTGAATTTTCTATTTCTGTCCACTGGACTCCTTTTGGTGATAGATCAGCCATACAGTAGCCAATTTTTGACTTACTCAACATGTTTCACTCCTTGATCTTGATCTTTCTCTACATACTCATTGACTACTTCTGATTTTACATCAGTTATTCAGAAGTCCATATTTGACAAATGGACCTATATCGGGCCCAAGAGTCATCGATTTTGATCTTTCTATTTCTACCAAATTCACTCCGTTTGGTGATAAATTAGCCATAGAGAAGGCAATATTTGACCCATTTGACAAGTTTCAGTCATGGATCTCGAAATTTCTATACCTACTCATTGACTCTTTCTGATATTATGTCAGTCATTCAGAAATCCATGTTTGACCAAATGGACTAATATCGGGCCCAAGGGTTGTCGATTTTGAATTTTCTATTTCTGCCCACTGGACTCCTTTTGGTGATAGATCAGCCATACAGTAGCCAATTTTTGACTTACTCAACATGTTTCACTCCTTGATCTTGATCTTTCTCTACATACTCATTGACTACTTCTGATTTTACATCAGTCATTGAGAAGTCCATATTTGACCAAATGGACTAATATCGGGCCCAAGGGTTGTCGATTTTGAATTTTCTATTTCTGCCCACTGGACTCCTTTTGGTGATAGATCAGCCATACAGTAACCAATATTTGACATAGTGAACATATTTCAGTACTTTATCTTGAACTTTCTATACATTCTCATTGACTACTTCTGATTTTACATCAGTCATTCAGATGTCCATTTTTGACCAAATGGACCTATATCGGGCCCAAGAGTCATCGATTTTGAACTTTTTATTTCTACCCAATTGACTCCTTCTGGTGATAAATTAGCCATAGAGAAGCCAAAATTTGACCCATTTGACATGTTTCAGTCATGGATCTCGAAATTTCTATACCTACTCATTGACTCTTTCTGATGTTATGTCAGTCATTCAGAAATCCGTATTTGACCAAATGGACTAATATCGGGCCCAAGGGTTGTCGATTTTGAATTTTCTATTTCTGTCCACTGGACTCCTTTTGGTGATAGATCAGCCATACAGTAGCCAATTTTTGACTTACTCAACATGTTTCACTCCTTGATCTTGATCTTTCTCTTCATACTCATTGACTACTTCTGATTTTACATCAGTCATTCAGAAGTCCATATTTGACCAAATGGACCTATATCGGGCCCAAGAGTCATCGATTTTGAACTTTCTATTTCTACCAAATTCACTCCGTTTGGTGATAAATTAGCCATAGAGAAGTCAATATTTGACCCATTTGACATGTTTCAGTCATGGATCTCGAGATTTCTATACCTACTCATTGACTCTTTCTGATATTATGTCAGTCATTCAGAAATCCATATTTGACCAAATGGACTAATATCGGGCCCAAGGGTTGTCGATTTTGAATTTTCTATTTCTGTCCACTGGACTCCTTTTGGTGATAGATCAGCCATACAGTAGCCAATTTTTGACTTACTCAACATGTTTAAATCCTTGATCTTGATCTTTCTCTACATACTCATTGACTACTTCTGATTTTACATCAGTCATTCAGAAGTCCATATTTGACCAAATGGACTAATATCGGGCCCAAGGGTTGTCGATTTTGAATTTTCTATTTCTGCCCACTGGACTCCTTTTGGTGATAGATCAGCCATACAGTAGCCAATATTTGACATAGTGAACATATTTCAGTACTTTATCTTGAACTTTCTATACATTCTCATTGACTACTACTGATTTTACATCAGTCATTCAGAAGTCCATTTTTGACCAAATGGACCTATATCGGGCCCAAGAGTCATCGATTTTGAACTTTTTATTTCTAACCAATTGACTCCTTCTGGTGATAAATTAGCCATAGAGAAGCCAAAATTTGACCCATTTGACATGTTTCAGTCATGGATCTCGAAATTTCTATACCTACTCATTGACTCTTTCTGATGTTATGTCAGTCATTCAGAAATCCGTATTTGACCAAATGGACTAATATCGGGCCCAAGGGTTGTCGATTTTGAATTTTCTATTTCTGTCCACTGGACTCCTTTTGGTGATAGATCAGCCATACAGTAGCCAATTTTTGACTTACTCAACATGTTTCACTCCTTGATCTTGATCTTTCTCTACATACTCATTGACTACTTCTGATTTTACATCAGTTATTCAGAAGTCCATATTTGACCAAATGGACTTATATCGGGCCCAAGAGTCATCGATTTTGAACTTTCTATTTCTACCAAATTCACTCCGTTTGGTGATAAATTAGCCATAGAGAAGCCAATATTTGACCCATTTGACATGTTTCAGTCATGGATCTCGAAATTTCTATACCTACTCATTGACTCTTTCTGATATTATGTCAGTCATTCAGAAATCCATATTTGACCAAATGGACTAATATCGGGCCCAAGGGTTGTCGATTTTGAATTTTCTATTTCTGCCCACTGGACTCCTTTTGGTGATAGATCAGCCATGCAATAGCCAATATTTCACATAGTGAACGTATTTCAGTACTTGATCTTGAACTTTCTATACATACTCATTGACTACTTCTGATTTTACATCAGTCATTCAGAAGTCCATATTTGACCAAATGGACCTATATCGGCCACAAGAGTCATCAATTTTGAACTTTCTATTTCTACCCAATTGACTCCTTCTGGTGATAAATTAGCCATAGAGAAGGCAATATTTGACCCATTTGACAAGTTTCAGTCATGCATCTCGAAATTTCTATACCTACTCATTGACTCTTTCTGATATTATGTCAGTCATTCAGAAATCCATATTTGACCAAATGGACTAATATCGGGCCCAAGGGTTGTCGATTTTGAATTTTCTATTTCTGCCCACTGGACTCCTTTTGGTGATAGATCAGCCATACAGTAGCCAATTTTTGACTTACTCAACATGTTTCACTCCTTGATCTTGATCTTTCTCTACATACTCATTGACTACTTCTGATTTTACATCAGTCATTCAGAAGTCCATATTTGACCAAATGGACTAATATCGGGCCCAAGGGTTGTCGATTTTGAATTTTCTATTTCTGCCCACTGGACTCCTTTTGGTGATAGATCAGCCATACAGTAGCCAATATTTGACATAGTGAACATATTTCAGTACTTTATCTTGAACTTTCTATACATTCTCATTGACTACTTCTGATTTTACATCAGTCATTCAGAAGTCCATTTTTGACCAAATGGACCTATATCGGGCCCAAGAGTCATCGATTTTGAACTTTTTATTTCTACCCAATTGACTCCTTCTGGTGATAAATTAGCCATAGAGAAGCCAAAATTTGACCCATTTGACATGTTTCAGTCATGGATCTCGAAATTTCTATACCTACTCATTGACTCTTTCTGATGTTATGTCAGTCATTCAGAAATCCGTATTTGACCAAATGGACTAATATCGGGCCCAAGGGTTGTCGATTTTGAATTTTCTATTTCTGTCCACTGGACTCCTTTTGGTGATAGATCAGCCATACAGTAGCCAATTTTTGAATTACTCAACATGTTTCACTCCTTGATCTTGATCTTTCTCTTCATACTCATTGACTACTTCTGATTTTACATCAGTCATTCAGAAGTCCATATTTGACCAAATGGACCTATATCGGGCCCAAGAGTCATCGATTTTGAACTTTCTATTTCTACCAAATTCACTCCGTTTGGTGATAAATTAGCCATAGAGAAGTCAATATTTGACCCATTTGACATGTTTCAGTCATGGATCTCGAAATTTCTATACCTACTCATTGACTCTTTCTGATATTATGTCAGTCATTCAGAAATCCATATTTGACCAAATGGTCTAATATCGGGCCCAAGGGTTGTCGATTTTGAATTTTCTATTTCTACCCACTGGACTCCTTTTGGTGATAGATCAGCCATGCAGTAGCCAATATTTGACATAGTGAACGTATTTCAGTACTTGATCTTGAACTTTCTATACATACTCATTGACTACTTCTGATTTTACATCAGTCATTCAGAAGTCCATATTTGACCAAATGGACCTATATCGGCCACAAGAGTCATCAATTTTGAACTTTCTATTTCTACCCAATTGACTCCTTCTGGTGATAAATTAGCCATAGAGAAGCCAAAATTTGACCCATTTGACATGTTTCAGTCATGGTTCTCGAAATTTCTATACCTACTCATTGACTCTTTCTGATGTTATGTCAGTCATTCAGAAATCCGTATTTGACCAAATGGACTAATATCGGGCCCAAGGGTTGTCGATTTTGAATTTTCTATTTCTGTCCACTGGACTCCTTTTGGTGATAGATCAGCCATACAGTAGCCAATTTTTGACTTACTCAACATGTTTAAATCCTTGATCTTGATCTTTCTCTACATACTCATTGACTACTTCTGATTTTACATCAGTCATTCAGAAGTCCATATTTGACCAAATGAACTAATATCGGGCCCAAGGGTTGTCGATTTTGAATTTTCTATTTCTGCCCACTGGACTCCTTTTGGTGATAGATCAGCCATACAGTAGCCAATATTTGACATAGTGAACATATTTCAGTACTTTATCTTGAACTTTCTATACATTCTCATTGACTACTACTGATTTTACATCAGTCATTCAGAAGTCCATTTTTGACCAAATGGACCTATATCGGGCCCAAGAGTCATCGATTTTGAACTTTTTATTTCTACCCAATTGACTCCTTCTGGTGATAAATTAGCCATAGAGAAGCCAAAATTTGACCCATTTGACATGTTTCAGTCATGGATCTCGAAATTTCTATACCTACTCATTGACTCTTTCTGATGTTATGTCAGTCATTCAGAAATCCGTATTTGACCAAATGGACTAATATCGGGCCCAAGGGTTGTCGATTTTGAATTTTCTATTTCTGTCCACTGGACTCCTTTTGGTGATAGATCAGCCATACAGTAGCCAATTTTTGACTTACTCAACATGTTTCACTCCTTGATCTTGATCTTTCTCTACATACTCATTGACTACTTCTGATTTTACATCAGTTATTCAGAAGTCCATATTTGACCAAATGGACTTATATCGGGCCCAAGAGTCATCGATTTTGAACTTTCTATTTCTACCAAATTGACTCCGTTTGGTGATAAATTAGCCATAGAGAAGCCAATATTTGACCCATTTGACATGTTTCAGTCATGGATCTCGAAATTTCTATACCTACTCATTGACTCTTTCTGATATTATGTCAGTCATTCAGAAATCCATATTTGACCAAATGGACTAATATCGGGCCCAAGGGTTGTCGATTTTGAATTTTCTATTTCTGCCCACTGGACTCCTTTTGGTGATAGATCAGCCATGCAATAGCCAATATTTCACATAGTGAACGTATTTCAGTACTTGATCTTGAACTTTCTATACATACTCATTGACTACTTCTGATTTTACATCAGTCATTCAGAAGTCCATATTTGACCAAATGGACCTATATCGGCCACAAGAGTCATCAATTTTGAACTTTCTATTTCTACCCAATTGACTCCTTCTGGTGATAAATTAGCCATAGAGAAGGCAATATTTGACCCATTTGACAAGTTTCAGTCATGGATCTCGAAATTTCTATACCTACTCATTGACTCTTTCTGATATTATGTCAGTCATTCAGAAATCCATATTTGACCAAATGGACTAATATCGGGCCCAAGGGTTGTCGATTTTGAATTTTCTATTTCTGCCCACTGGACTCCTTTTGGTGATAGATCAGCCATACAGTAGCCAATTTTTGACTTACTCAACATGTTTCACTCCTTGATCTTGATCTTTCTCTACATACTCATTGACTACTTCTGATTTTACATCAGTCATTCAGAAGTCCATATTTGACCAAATGGACTAATATCGGGCCCAAGGGTTGTCGATTTTGAATTTTCTATTTCTGCCCACTGGACTCCTTTTGGTGATAGATCAGCCATACAGTAGCCAATATTTGACATAGTGAACATATTTCAGTACTTTATCCTGAACTTTCTATACATTCTCATTGACTACTTCTGATTTTACATCAGTCATTCAGAAGTCCATATTTGACCAAATGGACCTATATCGGGCCCAAGAGTCATCGATTTTGAACTTTCTATTTCTACCAAATTCACTCCGTTTGGTGATAAATTAGCCATAGAGAAGTCAATATTTGACCCATTTGACATGTTTCAGTCATGGATCTCGAAATTTCTATACCTACTCATTGACTCTTTCTGATATTATGTCAGTCATTCAGAAATCCATATTTGACCAAATGGACTAATATCGGGCCCAAGGGTTGTCGATTTTGAATTTTCTATTTCTGCCCACTGGACTCCTTTTGGTGATAGATCAGCCATGCAGTAGCCAATATTTGACATAGTGAACGTATTTCAGTACTTGATCTTGAACTTTCTATACATACTCATTGACTACTTCTGATTTTACATCAGTCATTCAGAAGTCCATATTTGACCAAATGGACCTATATCGGCCACAAGAGTCATCAATTTTGAACTTTCTATTTCTACCCAATTGACTCCTTCTGGTGATAAATTAGCCATAGAGAAGCCAAAATTTGACCCATTTGACATGTTTCAGTCATGGTTCTCGAAATTTCTATACCTACTCATTGACTCTTTCTGATTTTATGTCAGTCATTCAGAAATCCGTATTTGACCAAATGGACTAATATCGGGCCCAAGGGTTGTCGATTTTGAATTTTCTATTTCTGTCCACTGGACTCCTTTTGGTGATAGATCAGCCATACAGTAGCCAATTTTTGACTTACTCAACATGTTTAAATCCTTGATCTTGATCTTGATCTTTCTCTACATACTCATTGACTACTTCTGATTTTACATCAGTCATTCAGAAGTCCATATTTGACCAAATGGACCTATATCAGGCCCAAGAGTCATCGATTTTGAACTTTCTATTTCTACCAAATTCACTCCGTTTGGTGATAAATTAGCCATAGAGAAGCCAATATTTGACCCATTTGACATGTTTCAGTCATGGATCTCGAAATTTCTATACCTACTCATTGACTCTTTCTGATATTATGTCAGTCATTCAGAAATCCATATTTGACCAAATGGACTAATATCGGGCCCAAGGGTTGTCGATTTTGAATTTTCTATTTCTGCCCACTGGACTCCTTTTGGTGATAGATCAGCCATGCAGTAGCCAATATTTGACATAGTGAACATATTTCAGTACTTGATCTTGAACTTTCTATACATACTCATTGACTACTTCTGATTTTACATCAGTCATTCAGAAGTCCATATTTGACCAAATGTACCTATATCGGCCACAAGAGTCATCAATTTTGAACTTTCTATTTCTACCCAATTGACTCCTTCTGGTGATAAATTAGCCATAGAGAAGGCAATATTTGACCCATTTGACAAGTTTCAGTCATGGATCTCGAAATTTCTATACCTACTCATTGACTCTTTCTGATATTATGTCAGTCATTCAGAAATCCATATTTGACCAAATGGACTAATATCGGGCCCAAGGGTTGTCGATTTTGAATTTTCTATTTCTGCCCACTGGACTCCTTTTGGTGATAGATCAGCCAAAACTTAGCCAATATTTGACATAGTGAACATATTTCAGTACTTGATCTTGAACTTTCTATACATACTCATTGACTACTTCTGATTATACATCAGTCATTCAGAAGTCCATATTTGACCAAATGGACTTATATATGGCCCAAGAGTCATCGATTTTGAACTTTCTATTTCTACCCAATTGACTCCTTCTGGTGATAAATTAGCCATAGAGAAGGCAATATTTGACCCATTTGACATGTTTCAGTCATGGATCTCTAAATTTCTATACCTACTCATTGACTCTTTCTGATATTATGTCAGTCATTCAGAAATCCATATTTGACCAAATGGATTAATATCGGGCCCAAGGGTGTTCGATTTTGAATTTTCTATTTCTGCCCACTGGACTCCTTTTGGTGATAGATCAGCCATACAGTAGCCAATATTTGACATAGTGAACATATTTAAGTACTTGATCTTGAACTTTCTATACATACTCATTGACTACTTCTGATTTTACATCAGTCATTCAGAAGTCCATATTTGACCAAATGGACCTATGTCGGGCCCAATAGTCATCGATTTTGAACTTTTTATTTCTACCCAATTGACTCCTTCTGGTGACAAATTAGCCATAAAGAAGCCAATATTTGACCCATTTGACATGTTTCAGTCATGGATCTCGAAATTTCTATACCTACTCATTGACTCTTTCTGATATTATGTCAGTCATTCAGAAATCCATATTTGACCAAATGGACTAATATCGGGCCCAAGGGTTGTCGATTTTGAATTTTCTATTTCTGCCCACTGGACTCCTTTTGGTGATAGATCAGCCAAAACTTAGCCAATATTTGACATAGTGAACATATTTCAGTACTTGATCTTGAACTTTCTATACATACTCATTGACTACTTCTGATTTTACATCAGTCATTCAGAAGTCCATATTTGACCAAATGGACTTATATCGGGCCCAAGAGTCATCGATTTTGAACTTTCTATTTCTACCAAATTCACTCCGTTTGGTGATAAATTAGCCATAGAGAAGGCAATATTTGACCCATTTGACATGTTTCAGTCATGGATCTCGAAATTTCTATACCTACTCATTGACTCTTTCTGATATTATGTCAGTCATTCAGAAATCCATATTTGACCAAATGGACTAATATCGGGCCCAAGGGTTGTCGATTTTGAATTTTCTATTTCTGCCCACTGGACTCCTTTTGGTGATAGATCAGCCATGCAGTAGCCAATATTTGACATAGTGAACATATTTCAGTACTTGATCTTGAACTTTCTATACATACTCATTGACTACTTCTGATTTTACATCAGTCATTCAGAAGTCCATATTTGACCAAATGGACAAATATAGGGCCCAAGGGTTGTCGATTTTGAATTTTCTATTTCTGCCCACTGGACTCCTTTTGGTGATAGATCAGCCAAAACTTTGCCAATATTTGACATAGTGAACATATTTCAGTACTTGATCTTGAACTTTCTATACATACTCATTGACTACTTCTGATTATACATCAGTCATTCAGAAGTCCATATTTGACCAAATGGACTTATATATGGCCCAAGAGTCATCGATTTTGAACTTTCTATTTCTACCCAATTGACTCCTTCTGGTGATAAATTAGCCATAGAGAATGCAATATTTGACCCATTTGACAAGTTTCAGTCATGGATCTCTAAATTTCTATACCTACTCATTGACTCTTTCTGATATTATGTCAGTCATTCAGAAATCCATATTTGACCAAATGGACTAATATCGGGCCCAAGTGTTGTCGATTTTGAATTTTCTATTTCCGCCCATTGGACTCCTTTTGGTGATAGATCAGCCATACAGTAGCCAATATTTGACATAGTGAACATATTTCAGTACTTTATCTTGAACTTTCTATACATTCTCATTGACTACTTCTGATTTTACATCAGTCATTCAGAAGTCCATTTTTGACCAAATGGACCTATATCGGGCCCAAGAGTCATCGATTTTGAACTTTTTCTTTCTACCCAATTGACTCCTTCTGGTGATAAATTAGCCATAGAGAAGCCAAAATTTGACCTATTTGACATGTTTCAGTCATGGTTCTCGAAATTTCTATACCTACTCATTGACTCTTTCTGATGTTATGTCAGTCATTCAGAAATCCGTATTTGACCAAATGGACTAATATCGGGCCCAAGGGTTGTCGATTTTGAATTTTCTATTTCTGTCCACTGGACTCCTTTTGGTGATAGATCAGCCATACAGTAGCCAATTTTTGACTTACTCAACATGTTTAAATCCTTGATCTTGATCTTTCTCTACATACTCATTGACTACTTCTGATTTTACATCAGTCATTCAGAAGTCCATATTTGACCAAATGGACCTATATCGGGCCCAAGAGTCATAAATTTTGAACTTTCTATTTCTACCAAATTCACTCCGTTTGGTGATAAATTAGCCATAGAGAAGCCAATATTTGACCCATTTGACATGTTTCAGTCATGGATCTCGAAATTTCTATACCTACTCATTGACTCTTTCTGATATTATGTCAGTCATTCAGAAATCCATATTTGACCAAATGGACTAATATCGGGCCCAAGGGTTGTCGATTTTGAATTTTCTATTTCTGCCCACTGGACTCCTTTTGGTGATAGATCAGCCATGCAGTAGCCAATATTTGACATAGTGAACATATTTCAGTACTTGATCTTGAACTTTCTATACATACTCATTGACTACTTCTGATTTTACATCAGTCATTCAGAAGTCCATATTTGACCAAATGTACCTATATCGGCCACAAGAGTCATCGATTTTGAACTTTTTATTTCTACCCAATTGACTCCTTCTGGTGATAAATTAGCCATAGAGAAGCCAAAATTTGACCCATTTGACATGTTTCAGTCATGGTTCTCGAAATTTCTATACCTACTCATTGACTCTTTCTGATGTTATGTGAGTCATTCAGAAATCCGTATTTGACCAAATGCACTAATATCGGGCCCAAGGGTTGTCGATTTTGAATTTTCTATTTCTGTCCACTGGACTCCTTTTGGTGATAGATCAGCCATACAGTAGCCAATTTTTGACTTACTCAACATGTTTAAATCCTTGATCTTGATCTTTCTCTACATACTCATTGACTACTTCTGATTTTACATCAGTCATTCAGAAGTCCATATTTGACCAAATGGACTCATATCGGGCCCAAGAGTCATCGATTTTGAACTTTCTATTTCTACCCAATTGACTCCTTCTGGTGAAAAATTAGCCATAGAGAAGCCAATATTTGACCCATTGAACATGTTTCAGTCATGGATCTTGAAATTTCAAAAGGTACTCATTGACTCCTTCTGTTGTTACATCAGCCTGAAGTCAATATTTGAAATAAAATACTAATATCTAGAACAAGACTCATCAATTTTGAACTTTTTATTTCTAACCATTGACTTCTTCTGGTAATACGTCAGCCATACAATAGCCAATATTTGACATAGTGAACATATTTCAGTACTTGATCTTGAACTTTCTATACATACTCATTGAATACTTCTGATTTTACATCAGTCATTCAGAAGTCCATATTTGACCAAATGGACCTATATCGGGCCCAAGAGTCATCGATTTTGAACTTTTTATTTCTACCCAATTGACTCCTTCTGGTGATAAATTAGCCATTAAATTAGCCATAGAGAAGCCAATATTTGACCCATTTGACATGTTTCAGTCATGGATCTCGAAATTTCTATACCTACTCATTGACTCTTTCTGATATTACGTCAGTGATTCAGAAATCCATATTTGACCAAATGGACTAATATCGGGCCCAAGGGTTGTCGATTTTGAATTTTCTATTTCTGTCCACTGGACTCCTTTTGGTGATAGATCAGCCATACAGTAGCCAATTTTTGACTTACTCAACATGTTTCACTCCTTGATCTTGATCTTTCTCTACATACTCATTGACTACTTCTGATTTTACATCAGTTATTCAGAAGTCCATATTTGACAAATGGACCTATATCGGGCCCAAGAGTCATCGATTTTGAACTTTCTATTTCTACCCAATTGACTCCTTCTGGTGAAAAATTAGCCATAGAGAAGCCAATATTTGACCCATTGAACATGTTTCAGTCATGGATCTTGAAATTTCAAAAGGTACTCATTGACTCCTTCTGTTGTTACATCAGCCTGAAGTCAATATTTGAAATAAAATACTAATATCTAGAACAAGACTCATCAATTTTGAACTTTTTATTTCTAACCATTGACTTCTTCTGGTAATACGTCAGCCATACAATAGCCAATATTTGACATAGTGAACATATTTCAGTACTTGATCTTGAACTTTCTATACATACTCATTGAATACTTCTGATTTTACATCAGTCATTCAGAAGTCCATATTTGACCAAATGGACCTATATCGGGCCCAAGAGTCATCGATTTTGAAGTTTTTATTTCTACCCAATTGACTCCTTCTGGTGATAAATTAGCCATTAAATTAGCCATAGAGAAGCCAATATTTGACCCATTTGACATGTTTCAGTCATGGATCTCGAAATTTCTATACCTACTCATTGACTCTTTCTGATATTACGTCAGTGATTCAGAAATCCATATTTGACCAAATGGACTAATATCGGGCCCAAGGGTTGTCGATTTTGAATTTTCTATTTCTGTCCACTGGACTCCTTTTGGTGATAGATCAGCCATACAGTAGCCAATTTTTGACTTACTCAACATGTTTCACTCCTTGATCTTGATCTTTCTCTACATACTCATTGACTACTTCTGATTTTACATCAGTTATTCAGAAGTCCATATTTGACAAATGGACCTATATCGGGCCCAAGAGTCATCGATTTTGAACTTTCTATTTCTACCAAATTCACTCCGTTTGGTGATAAATTAGCCATAGAGAAGCCAATATTTGACCCATTTGATATGTTTCAGTCATGGATCTCGAAATTTCTATACCTACTCATTGACTCTTTCTGATATTATGTCAGTCATTCAGAAATCCATATTTGACCAAATGGACTAATATCGGGCCCAAGGGTTGTCGATTTTGAATTTTCTATTTCTGCCCACTGGACTCCTTTTGGTGATAGATCAGCCAAAACTTAGCCAATATTTGACATAGTGAACATATTTCAGTACTTGATCTTGAACTTTCTATACATACTCATTAAATACTTCTGATTTTACATCAGTCATTCAGAAGTCCATATTTGACCAAATGGACTTATATATGGCCCAAGAGTCATCGATTTTGAACTTTCTATTTCTACGCAATTGACTCCTTCTGGTGATAAATTAGCCATAGAGAAGCCAATATTTGACCCATTTGACATGTTTCAGTCATGGATCTCGAAATTTCTATACATACTCATTGACTCTTTCTGATGTTATGTCAGTCATTCAGAAATCCGTATTTGACCAAATGTATTAGAAATTTAGTTCAAATAGGACTCTGAATGGCTGATGCAACAACAGATGAAGTCAATGACTATGCATAGAAACTTGTCGAAACAGATCGATGACTGAAATATGCTCAAGGGGTCAAATATTGGCTACTCTATGGTTTAACGTATCATAAGAAGGAGTCAGTTGGGTATAGAAAGTTCAGAATCGACGACTCTTGGGCCAGATATGAGTCCATTTGACAAATATGGACTTCTGAATGACTGACGTAATATCAGAAAGAGTCAATGAGTAGATATAGAAATTTCGAGATCCATGACTGAAACATGTAAAATGGGTGAAATATTGGCTTCTCTATAGCTAATTTATCACCAGAAGGAGTCAATTGGGTAGAAATAGAAAGTTCAAAATCGATGACTCTTGGGGCCGATATAAGTCCATTTGGTCAAATGTGGACTTCTGAATGACTGATGTAAAATTAGAAGTAGTCAATGAGTGTGTATAGAAAGGTCAAGATCAAGCAGGGAAACATGTTGAGTAAGTCAAAAATTGGCTACTGTATGGCTGATCTATCGCCAAAAGGAGTCCAGTGGGCAGAAATAGAAAATTCAAAATCGACAACCCTTGGGCCCGATATTAGTCCATTTGGTCAAATATGGATTTCTGAATGACTGACATAATATCAGAAAGAGTCAATGAGTAGGTATAGAAATTTCGAGATCCATGACTGAAACATGTCAAATGGGTCAAATATTGGCTTCTCTATGGCTAATTTATCACCAGAAGGAGTCAATTGGGTAGAAATAAAAAGTTCAAAATCGATGACTATTGGGCCCGATATAGGTCCATTTGGTCAAATATGGACTTCTGAATGACTGATGTAAAATCTGAAGTAGTCAATGAGTATGTATAGAAAGTTCAAGATCAAGTACTTAAATATGTTCACTATGTCAAATATTGGCTACTGTATGGCTGATCTATCACCAAAAGAAGTCCAGTGGGCAGAAATAGAAAATTCAAAATCGACAACCCTTGGGCCCGATATTAATCCATTTGGTCAAATATGGATTTCTGAATGACTGACATAATATCTGAAAGAGTCAATGAGTAGGTATAGAAATTTCGAGATCCATGACTGAAACTTGTCAAATGGGTCAAATATTGGCTTCTTTATGACTAATTTATCACCAGAAGGAGTCAATTGGGTAGAAATAAAAAGTTCAAAAGCGATGACTATTGGGCCCGATATAGGTCCATTTGGTCCAATATGGACTTCTGAATGACTGATGTAAAATCAGAAGTAGTCAATGAGTATGTATAGAAAGTTCAAGATCAAGTGCTAAAATATGTTCACTATGTCAAATATTGGCTACTGTATGCCTGATCTATCACCAAAAGGAGTCCAGTGGGCAGAAATAGAAAATTCAAAATCGACAACCCTTGGGCCCGATATTAGTCCATTTGGTCAAATATGGATTTCTGAATGACTGACATAATATCAGAGAGAGTCAATGAGTAGGTATAGAAATTTCGAGATCCATGACTGAAACTTGTCAAATGGGTCAAATATTGTCTTCTCTATGGCTAATTTATCACCAGAAGGAGTCAGTTGGGTAGAAATAGAAAGTTCAAAACTGATGACTCTTGGGCCCGATATAGGTCCATTTGGTCAAATATGGACTTCTGAATGACTGATGTAAAATCAGTAGTCAATGAGTATGTATAGAATGTTCAAGATCAAGTACTGAAATATGTTCACTATGTCAAATATTGGCTACTGTATGGCTGATCTATCACCAAAAGGAGTCCAGTGGGCAGAAATAGAAAATTCAAAATCGACAACCCTTGGGCCCGATATTAGTCCATTTGGTCAAATATGGATTTCTGAATGACTGACATAATATCAGAAAGAGTCAATGAGTAGGTATAGAAATTTCGAGATCCATGACTGAAACATGTCAAATGGGTGAAATATTGACTTCTCTATGGCTAATTTATCACCAGAAGGAGTCAATTGGGTAGAAATAGAAAGTTCAAAATCGATGACTCTTGGGCCATATATAAGTCCATTTGGTCAAATATGGACTTCTGAATGACTGATGTATAATCAGAAGTAGTCAATGAGTATGTATAGAAAGTTCAAGATCAAGTACTGAAATATGTTCACTATGTCAAATATTGGCTACTGAATGGCTGATCTATCACCAAAAGGAGTCCAGTGGGCAGAAATAGAAAAATCAAAATCGACAACCCTTGGGCCCGATATTAGTCCATTTGGTCAAATAAGGATTTCTGAATGACTGACATAATATCAGAAAGAGTCAATGAGTAGGTATAGAAATTTCGAGATCCATGACTGAAACATGTCAAATGGGTCAAATATTGGCTTCTCTATGCCTAATTTATCACCAGAAGGAGTCAATTGGGTAGAAATAGAAAGTTCAAAATCAATGACTCTTGGGCCCGATATAAGTCCATTTGGTCAAATACGGATTTCTGAATGACTGACATAAAATCAGAAAGAGTCAATGAGTAAGTATAGAAATTTCGAGATCCATGACTGAAACTTGTCAAATGGGTCAAATATTGTCTTCTCTATGGCTAATTTATCACCAGAAGGAATCAATTGGGTAGAAATAGAAAGTTAAAAATCGATGACTCTTGGGCCCAATATAGGTCAATTTGGTCAAATATGGACTTCTGAATGACTGATGTAAAATCAGAAGTAGTCAATGAGTATGTATGGAAAGTTCAAGATCAAGTACTGAAATATGTTCACTATGTCAAATATTGGCTACTGTATGGCTGATCTATCACCAAAAGGAGTCCAGTGGGCAGAAATAGAAAATTCAAAATCGACAACCCTTGGGCCCGATATTAGTCCATTTGGTCAAATATGGATTTCTGAATGACTGACATAATATCAGAGAGAGTCAATGAGTAGGTATAGAAATTTCGAGATCCATGACTGAAACTTGTCAAATGGGTCAAATATTGTCTTCTCTATGGCTAATTTATCACCAGAAGGAATCAATTGGGTAGAAATAGAAAGTTAAAAATCGATGACTCTTTTGCCCGATATAGGTCCATTTGATCAAATATGGACTTCTGAATGACTTGTGTAAAATCAGTAGTCAATGAGTATGTATAGAAAGTTCAAGATCAAGTACTGAAATATGTTCACTATGTCAAATATTGGCTACTGTATGGCTGATCTATCACCAAAAGGAGTCCAGTGGGCAGAAATAGAAAATTCAAAACTGACAACCCTTGGGCCCGATATTAGTCCATTTGGTCAAATATGGATTTCTGAATCACTGACATAATATCAGAAAGAGTCAATGAGTAGGTATAGAAATTTCGAGATCCATGACTGAAACATGTCAAATGGGTCAAATATTGGCTTCTCTATGGCTAATTTATGTCAATTGGGTAGAAATAGAAAGTTCAAAATCGATGACTCTTGGGCCCGATATAAGTCCATTTGGTCAAATATGGACTTCTGAATGACTGATGTAAAATCAGAAGTAGTCAATGAGTGTGTATAGAAAGGTCAAGATCAAGGAGGGAAACATGTTGAGTAAGTCAAAAATTGGCTACTGTATGGCTGATCTATCGCCAAAAGGAGTCCAGTGGGCAGAAATAGAAAATTCAAAATCGACAACCCTTGGGCCCGATATTAGTCCATTTGGTCAAATATGGATTTCTGAATGACTGACATAATATCAGAAAGAGTCAATGAGAAGGTATAGAAATTTCGAGATCCATGACTAAAACTTGTCAAATGGGTCAAATATTGCCTTCTCTATGGCTAATTTATCACCAGAAGGAGTCATTTGGGTAGAAATAGAAAGTTCAAAACTGATGACTCTTGGGCCCGATATAGGTCCATTTGATCAAATATGGATTTCTGAATGACTGACATAACATCAGAAAGAGTCAATGAGTAAGTATAGAATTTCGAGATCCATGACTGAAACAAGTCGAATTGGTCAAATATTGGCTTCTCTATGGCTAATTTATCACCAGAAGGAGTCAATTGGGTAGAAATAGAAAGTTCAAGATCGATAACTCTTGGGCCCGATATAGGTCCATTTGGTCAAATATGGACTTCTGAATGACTGATGTAAAATCAGAAGTAGTCAATGAGTATGTATAGAAAGTTCAAGATCAAGTGCTAAAATATGTTCACTATGTCAAATATTGGCTACTGTATGCCTGATCTATCACCAAAAGGAGTCCAGTGGGCAGAAATAGAAAATTCAAAATCGACAACCCTTGGGCCCGATATTAGTCCATTTGGTCAAATATGGATCTCTGAATGACTGACATAATATCAGAGAGAGTCAATGAGTAGGTATAGAAATTTCGAGATCCATGACTGAAACTTGTCAAATGGGTCAAACATTGTCTTCTCTATGGCTAATTTATCACCAGAAGGAATCAATTGGGTAGAAATAGAAAGTTAAAAATCGATGACTCTTGGGCCCAATATAGGTCAATTTGGTCCAATATGGACTTCTGAATGACTGATGTAAAATCAGAAGTAGTCAATGAGTATGTATAGAAAGTTCAAGATCAAGTACTGAAATATGTTCACTATGTCAAATATTGGCTACTGTATGGCTGATCTATCACTAAAAGGAGTCCAGTGGGCAGAAATAGAAAATTCAAAATCGACAACCCTTGGGCCCGATATTAGTCCATTTGGTCAAATATTGATTTCTGAATGACTGACATAATATCAGAGAGAGTCAATGAGTAGGTATAGAAATTTCGAGATCCATGACTGAAACTTGTCAAATGGGTCAAATATTGCCTTCTCTATGGCTAATTTATCACCAGAAGGAGTCAGTTGGGTAGAAATAGAAAGTTGAAAATCGATGACTCTTGGGCCCGATATAGGTCCATTTGGTCAAATATGGACTTCTGAATGACTGATGTAAAATCAGAAGTAGTCAATGAGTATATATTGAAAGTTCAAGATCAAGTACTGAAATATGTTCACCATGTCAAATATTGGCTACTGTATGGCTGATATATCACCAAAAGGAGTGCAGTGGGCAGAAATAGAAAATTCAAAATCGACAACCCTTGGGCCCGATATTACTCCATTTGGTCAAATATGGATTTCTGAAAGACTGACATAATATCAGAAAGAGTCAATGAGTAGATATAGAAATTTCGAGATCCATGACTGAAACTTGTCAAATGGGGGAAATATTGGCTTCTCTATAGCTAATTTATCACCAGATGGAGTCAATTGGGTAGAAATAGAAAGTTCAAAATCGATGACTCTTGGGCCCGATATAAGTCCATTTGGTCAAATATGGACTTCTGAATGACTGATATAAAATCAGAAGTAGTCAATGAGTGTGTATAGAAAGGTCAAGATCAAGGAGAGAAACATGTTGAGTAACTCAAAAATTGGCTACTGTATGGCTGATCTATCACCAAAAGGAGTCCAGTGGGCAGAAATAGAAAATTCAAAATCGACAACCCTTGGGCCCGATATTAATCCATTTGGTCAAATATGGATTTCTGAATGACTGACATAATATCAGAAAGAGTCAATGAGTAGGTATAGAAATTTCGAGATCCATGACTGAAACATGTCAAATGGGTCAAATATTGGCTTCTCTATGGCTAATTTATCACCAGAAGGAGTCAATTGGGTAGAAATAGAAAGTTCAAAATCAATGACTCTTGGGCCCGATATAAGTCCATTTGGTCAAATACGGATTTCTGAATGACTGACATAACATCAGAAAGAGTCAATGAGTAAGTATAGAAATTTTGAGATCCATGACTGAAACAAGTCGAATTGGTCAAATATTGGCTTCTCTATGGCTAATTTATCACCAGAAGGAGTCAATTGGGTAGAAATAGAAAGTTCAAGATCGATAACTCTTGGGCCCGATATAGGTCCATTTGGTCAAATATGGACTTCTGAATGACTGATGTAAAATCAGAAGTAGTCAATGAGTATGAATAGAAAGTTCAAGATCAAGTGCTAAAATATGTTCACTATGTCAAATATTGGCTACTGTATGCCTGATCTATCACCAAAAGGAGTCCAGTGGGCAGAAATAGAAAATTCAAAATCGACAACCCTTGGGCCCGATATTAGTCCATTTGGTCAAATATGGATTTCTGAATGACTGACATAATATCAGAGAGAGTCAATGAGTAGGTATAGAAATTTCGAGATCCATGACTGAAACTTGTCAAATGGGTCAAATATTGTCTTCTCTATGGCTAATTTATCACCAGAAGGAGTCAATTGGGTAGAAATAGAAAGTTGAAAATCGATGACTCTTGGGCCCGATATAGGTCCATTTGGTCAAATATGGACTTCTGAATGACTGATGTAAAATCAGAAGTAGTCAATGAGTATATATTGAAAGTTCAAGATCAAGTACTGAAATATGTTCACCATGTCAAATATTGGCTACTGTATGGCTGATCTATCACCAAAAGGAGTCCAGTGGGCAGAAATAGAAAATTCAAAATCGACAACCCTTGGGCCCGATATTAGTCCATTTGGTCAAATATGGATTTCTTAATGACTGACATAATATCAGAGAGAGTCAATGAGTAGGTATAGAAATTTCGAGATCCATGACTGAAACTTGTCAAATGGGTCAAATATTGTCTTCTCTATGGCTAATTTATCACCAGAAGGAATCAACTGGGTAGAAATAGAAAGTTAAAAATCGATGACTCTTGGGCCCAATATAGGTCAATTTGGTCAAATATGGACTTCTGAATGACTGATGTAAAATCAGAAGTAGTCAATGAGTATGTATAGAAAGTTCAAGATCAAGTACTGAAATATGTTCACTATGTCAAATATTGGCTACTGTATGGCTGATCTATCACCAAAAGGAGTCCAGTGGGCAGAAATAGAAAATTCAAAATCGACAACCCTTGGGCCCGATATTAGTCCATTTGGTCAAATATGGATTTCTGAATGACTGACATAATATCAGAAAGAGTCAATGAGTAGGTATAGAAATTTCGAGATCCATGACTGAAACATGTCAAATGGGTCAAATATTGGCTTCTCTATGGCTAATTTATCACCAGAAGGAGTCAATTGGGTAGAAATAGAAAGTTCAAAATCAATGACTCTTGGGCCCGATATAAGTCCATTTGGTCAAATACGGATTTCTGAATGACTGACATAACATCAGAAAGAGTCAATGAGTAAGTATAGAATTTCGAGATCCATGACTGAAACAAGTCGAATTGGTCAAATATTGGCTTCTCTATGGCTAATTTATCACCAGAAGGAGTCAATTGGGTAGAAATAGAAAGTTCAAGATCGATAACTCTTGGGCCCGATATAGGTCCATTTGGTCAAATATGGACTTCTGAATGACTGATGTAAAATCAGAAGTAGTCAATGAGTATGTATAGAAAGTTCAAGATCAAGTGCTAAAATATGTTCACTATGTCAAATATTGGCTACTGTATGCCTGATCTATCACCAAAAGGAGTCCAGTGGGCAGAAATAGAAAATTCAAAATCGACAACCCTTGGGCCCGATATTAGTCCATTTTTTCAAATATGGATTTCTGAATGACTGACATAATATCAGAAAGAGTCAATGAGTAAGTATAGAAATTTCGAGATCCATGACTGAAACTTGTCAAATGGGTCAAATATTGTCTTCTCTATGGCTAATTTATCACCAGAAGGAATCAATTGGGTAGAAATAGAAAGTTAAAAATCGATGACTCTTGGGCCCAATATAGGTCAATTTGGTCAAATATGGACTTCTGAATGACTGATGTAAAATCAGAAGTAGTCAATGAGTATGTATAGAAAGTTCAAGATCAAGTACTGAAATATGTTCACTATGTCAAATATTGGCTACTGTATGGCTGATCTATCACCAAAAGGAGTCCAGTGGGCAGAAATAGAAAATTCAAAATCGACAACCCTTGGGCCCGATATTAGTCCATTTGGTCAAATATGGATTTCTGAATGACTGACATAATATCAGAAAGAGTCAATGAGTAGGTATAGAAATTTCGAGATCCATGACTGAAACATGTCAAATGGGTGAAATATTGGCTTCTCTATGGCTAATTTATCACCAGAAGGAGTCAATTGGGTAGAAATAGAAAGTTGAAAATCGATGACTCTTGGGCCCGATATAGGTCCATTTGGTCAAATATGGACTTCTGAATGACTGATGTAAAATCAGAAGTAGTCAATGAGTATATATTGAAAGTTCAAGATCAAGTACTGAAATATGTTCACCATGTCAAATATTGGCTACTGTATGGCTGATCTATCACCAAAAGGAGTCCAGTGGGCAGAAATAGAAAATTCAAAATCGACAACCCTTGGGCCCGATATTAGTCCATTTGGTCAAATATGGATTTCTGAATGACTGACATAATATCAGAAAGAGTCAATGAGTAGGTATAGAAATTTCGAGATCCATGACTGAAACATGTCAAATGGGTCAAATATTGGCTTCTCTATGGCTAATTTATCACCAGAAGGAGTCAATTGGGTAGAAATAGAAAGTTCAAAATCAATGACTCTTGGGCCCGATATAAGTCCATTTGGTCAAATACGGATTTCTGAATGACTGACATAACATCAGAAAGAGTCAATGAGTAAGTATAGAATTTCGAGATCCATGACTGAAACAAGTCGAATTGGTCAAATATTGGCTTCTCTATGGCTAATTTATCACCAGAAGGAGTCAATTGGGTAGAAATAGAAAGTTCAAGATCGATAACTCTTGGGCCCGATATAGGTCCATTTGGTCAAATATGGACTTCTGAATGACTGATGTAAAATCAGAAGTAGTCAATGAGTATGTATAGAAAGTTCAAGATCAAGTGCTAAAATATGTTCACTATGTCAAATATTGGCTACTGTATGCCTGATCTATCACCAAAAGGAGTCCAGTGGGCAGAAATAGAAAATTCAAAATTGACAACCCTTGGGCCCGATATTAGTCCATTTGGTCAAATATGGATTTCTGAATGACTGACATAATATCAGAGAGAGTCAATGAGTAGGTATAGAAATTTCGAGATCCATGACTGAAACTTGTCAAATGGGTCAAATATTGTCTTCTCTATGGCTAATTTATCACCAGAAGGAATCAATTGGGTAGAAATAGAAAGTTAAAAATCGATGACTCTTGGGCCAAATATAGGTCAATTTGGTCAAATATGGACTTCTGAATGACTGATGTAAAATCAGAAGTAGTCAATGAGTATATATTGAAAGTTCAAGATCAAGTACTGAAATATGTTCACCATGTCAAATATTGGCTACTGTATGGCTGATATATCACCAAAAGGAGTGCAGTGGGCAGAAATAGAAAATTCAAAATCGACAACCCTTGGGCCCGATATTACTCCATTTGGTCAAATATGGATTTCTGAAAGACTGACATAATATCAGAAAGAGTCAATGAGTAGATATAGAAATTTCGAGATCCATGACTGAAACTTGTCAAATGGGGGAAATATTGGCTTCTCTATAGCTAATTTATCACCAGATGGAGTCAATTGGGTAGAAATAGAAAGTTCAAAATCGATGACTCTTGGGCCCGATATAAGTCCATTTGGTCAAATATGGACTTCTGAATGACTGATATAAAATCAGAAGTAGTCAATGAGTGTGTATAGAAAGGTCAAGATCAAGGAGAGAAACATGTTGAGTAACTCAAAAATTGGCTACTGTATGGCTGATCTATCACCAAAAGGAGTCCAGTGGGCAGAAATAGAAAATTCAAAATCGACAACCCTTGGGCCCGATATTAATCCATTTGGTCAAATATGGATTTCTGAATGACTGACATAATATCAGAAAGAGTCAATGAGTAGGTATAGAAATTTCGAGATCCATGACTGAAACATGTCAAATGGGTCAAATATTGGCTTCTCTATGGCTAATTTATCACCAGAAGGAGTCAATTGGGTAGAAATAGAAAGTTCAAAATCAATGACTCTTGGGCCCGATATAAGTCCATTTGGTCAAATACGGATTTCTGAATGACTGACATAACATCAGAAAGAGTCAATGAGTAAGTATAGAAATTTCGAGATCCATGACTGAAACAAGTCGAATTGGTCAAATATTGGCTTCTCTATGGCTAATTTATCACCAGAAGGAGTCAATTGGGTAGAAATAGAAAGTTCAAGATCGATAACTCTTGGGCCCGATATAGGTCCATTTGGTCAAATATGGACTTCTGAATGACTGATGTAAAATCAGAAGTAGTCAATGAGTATGTATAGAAAGTTCAAGATCAAGTGCTAAAATATGTTCACTATGTCAAATATTGGCTACTGTATGCCTGATCTATCACCAAAAGGAGTCCAGTGGGCAGAAATAGAAAATTCAAAATCGACAACCCTTGGGCCCGATATTAGTCCATTTGGTCAAATATGGATTTCTGAATGACTGACATAATATCAGAGAGAGTCAATGAGTAGGTATAGAAATTTCGAGATCCATGACTGAAACTTGTCAAATGGGTCAAATATTGTCTTCTCTATGGCTAATTTATCACCAGAAGGAATCAATTGGGTAGAAATAGAAAGTTAAAAATCGATGACTCTTGGGCCCAATATAGGTCAATTTGGTCAAATATGGACTTCTGAATGACTGATGTAAAATCAGAAGTAGTCAATGAGTATGTATAGAAAGTTCAAGATCAAGTACTGAAATATGTTCACTATGTCAAATATTGGCTACTGTATGGCTGATCTATCACCAAAAGGAGTCCAGTGGGCAGAAATAGAAAATTAAAAATCGACAACCCTTGGGCCCGATATTAGTCCATTTGGTCAAATATGGATTTCTGAATGACTGACATAATATCAGAAAGAGTCAATGAGTAGGAATAGAAATTTCGAGATCCATGACTGAAACATGTCAAATGGGTGAAATATTGGCTTCTCTATGGCTAATTTATCACCAGAAGGAGTCAATTGGGTAGAAATAGAAAGTTGAAAATCGATGACTCTTGGGCCCGATATAGGTCCATTTGGTCAAATATGGACTTCTGAATGACTGATGTAAAATCAGAAGTAGTCAATGAGTATATATTGAAAGTTCAAGATCAAGTACTGAAATATGTTCACCATGTCAAATATTGGCTACTGTATGGCTGATCTATCACCAAAAGGAGTCCAGTGGGCAGAAATAGAAAATTCAAAATCGACAACCCTTGGGCCCGATATTAGTCCATTTGGTCAAATATGGATTTCTTAATGACTGACATAATATCAGAGAGAGTCAATGAGTAGGTATAGAAATTTCGAGATCCATGACTGAAACTTGTCAAATGGGTCAAATATTGTCTTCTCTATGGCTAATTTATCACCAGAAGGAATCAACTGGGTAGAAATAGAAAGTTAAAAATCGATGACTCTTGGGCCCAATATAGGTCAATTTGGTCAAATATGGACTTCTGAATGACTGATGTAAAATCAGAAGTAGTCAATGAGTATGTATAGAAAGTTCAAGATCAAGTACTGAAATATGTTCACTATGTCAAATATTGGCTACTGTATGGCTGATCTATCACCAAAAGGAGTCCAGTGGGCAGAAATAGAAAATTCAAAATCGACAACCCTTGGGCCCGATATTAGTCCATTTGGTCAAATATGGATTTCTGAATGACTGACATAATATCAGAAAGAGTCAATGAGTAGGTATAGAAATTTCGAGATCCATGACTGAAACATGTCAAATGGGTCAAATATTGGCTTCTCTATGGCTAATTTATCACCAGAAGGAGTCAATTGGGTAGAAATAGAAAGTTCAAAATCAATGACTCTTGGGCCCGATATAAGTCCATTTGGTCAAATACGGATTTCTGAATGACTGACATAACATCAGAAAGAGTCAATGAGTAAGTATAGAATTTCGAGATCCATGACTGAAACAAGTCGAATTGGTCAAATATTGGCTTCTCTATGGCTAATTTATCACCAGAAGGAGTCAATTGGGTAGAAATAGAAAGTTCAAGATCGATAACTCTTGGGCCCGATATAGGTCCATTTGGTCAAATATGGACTTCTGAATGACTGATGTAAAATCAGAAGTAGTCAATGAGTATGTATAGAAAGTTCAAGATCAAGTGCTAAAATATGTTCACTATGTCAAATATTGGCTACTGTATGCCTGATCTATCACCAAAAGGAGTCCAGTGGGCAGAAATAGAAAATTCAAAATCGACAACCCTTGGGCCCGATATTAGTCCATTTTTTCAAATATGGATTTCTGAATGACTGACATAATATCAGAAAGAGTCAATGAGTAAGTATAGAAATTTCGAGATCCATGACTGAAACTTGTCAAATGGGTCAAATATTGTCTTCTCTATGGCTAATTTATCACCAGAAGGAATCAATTGGGTAGAAATAGAAAGTTAAAAATCGATGACTCTTGGGCCCAATATAGGTCAATTTGGTCAAATATGGACTTCTGAATGACTGATGTAAAATCAGAAGTAGTCAATGAGTATGTATAGAAAGTTCAAGATCAAGTACTGAAATATGTTCACTATGTCAAATATTGGCTACTGTATGGCTGATCTATCACCAAAAGGAGTCCAGTGGGCAGAAATAGAAAATTCAAAATCGACAACCCTTGGGCCCGATATTAGTCCATTTGGTCAAATATGGATTTCTGAATGACTGACATAATATCAGAAAGAGTCAATGAGTAGGTATAGAAATTTCGAGATCCATGACTGAAACATGTCAAATGGGTGAAATATTGGCTTCTCTATGGCTAATTTATCACCAGAAGGAGTCAATTGGGTAGAAATAGAAAGTTGAAAATCGATGACTCTTGGGCCCGATATAGGTCCATTTGGTCAAATATGGACTTCTGAATGACTGATGTAAAATCAGAAGTAGTCAATGAGTATATATTGAAAGTTCAAGATCAAGTACTGAAATATGTTCACCATGTCAAATATTGGCTACTGTATGGCTGATCTGTCACCAAAAGGAGTCCAGTGGGCAGAAATAGAAAATTCAAAATCGACAACCCTTGGGCCCGATATTAGTCCATTTGGTCAAATATGGATTTCTGAATGACTGACATAATATCAGAAAGAGTCAATGAGTAGGTATAGAAATTTCGAGATCCATGACTGAAACATGTCAAATGGGTCAAATATTGGCTTCTCTATGGCTAATTTATCACCAGAAGGAGTCAATTGGGTAGAAATAGAAAGTTCAAAATCAATGACTCTTGGGCCCGATATAAGTCCATTTGGTCAAATACGGATTTCTGAATGACTGACATAACATCAGAAAGAGTCAATGAGTAAGTATAGAATTTCGAGATCCATGACTGAAACAAGTCGAATTGGTCAAATATTGGCTTCTCTATGGCTAATTTATCACCAGAAGGAGTCAATTGGGTAGAAATAGAAAGTTCAAGATCGATAACTCTTGGGCCCGATATAGGTCCATTTGGTCAAATATGGACTTCTGAATGACTGATGTAAAATCAGAAGTAGTCAATGAGTATGTATAGAAAGTTCAAGATCAAGTGCTAAAATATGTTCACTATGTCAAATATTGGCTACTGTATGCCTGATCTATCACCAAAAGGAGTCCAGTGGGCAGAAATAGAAAATTCAAAATTGACAACCCTTGGGCCCGATATTAGTCCATTTGGTCAAATATGGATTTCTGAATGACTGACATAATATCAGAGAGAGTCAATGAGTAGGTATAGAAATTTCGAGATCCATGACTGAAACTTGTCAAATGGGTCAAATATTGTCTTCTCTATGGCTAATTTATCACCAGAAGGAATCAATTGGGTAGAAATAGAAAGTTAAAAATCGATGACTCTTGGGCCAAATATAGGTCAATTTGGTCAAATATGGACTTCTGAATGACTGATGTAAAATCAGAAGTAGTCAATGAGTATGTATAGAAAGTTCAAGATCAAGTACTGAAATATGTTCACTATGTGAAATATTGGCTACTGTATGGCTGATCTATCACCAAAAGGAGTCCAGTGGGCAGAAATAGAAAATTCAAAATCGACAACCCTTGGGCCCGATATTAGTCCATTTTTTCAAATATGGATTTCTGAATGACTGACATAATATCAGAGAGAGTCAATGAGTAGGTATAGAAATTTCGAGATCCATGACTGAAACTTGTCAAATGGGTCAAATATTGTCTTCTCTATGGCTAATTTATCACCAGAAGGAATCAATTGTGTAGAAATAGAAAGTTAAAAATCGATGACTCTTGGGCCCAATATAGGTCAATTTGGTCAAATATGGACTTCTGAATGACTGATGTAAAATCAGAAGTAGTCAATGAGTATGTATAGAAAGTTCAAGATCAAGTACAGAAATATGTTCACTATGTCAAATATTGGCTACTGTATGGCTGATCTATCACCAAAAGGAGTCCAGTGGGCAGAAATAGAAAATTCAAAATCGACAACCCTTGGGCCCGATATTACTCCATTTGGTCAAATATGGATTTCTGAATGACTGACGTAATATCAGAAGTAGTCAATGAGTAGATATAGAAATTTCGAGATCCATGACTGAAACATGTCAAATGGGTGAAATATTGGCTTCTCTATAGCTAATTTATCACCAGAAGGAGTCAATTGGGTAGAAATAGAAAGTTCAAAATCGATGACTCTTGGGGCCGATATTAGTCCATTTGGTCAAATATGGATTTCTGAATGACTGACATAATATCAGAAAGAGTCAATGAGGAGGTATAGAAATTTCGAGATCCATGACTAAAACTTGTCAAATGGGTCAAATATTGCCTTCTCTATGGCTAATTTATCACCAGAAGGAGTCATTTATGTAGAAATAGAAAGTTCAAAACTGATGACTCTTGGGCCCGATATAGGTCCATTTGATCAAATATGGACTTCTGAATGACTGATGTAAAATCAGAAGTAGTCAATGATTATGTATAGAAAGTTCAAGATCAAGTACTGAAATATGTTCACTATGTCAAATATTGGCTACTGTATGGCTGATCTATCACCAAAAGGAGTCCAGTGGGCAGAAATAGAAAATTCAAAATCGACAACCCTTGGGCCCGATATTAGTCCATTTGGTCAAATATGGATTTCTGAATGACTGACATAATATCAGAAAGAGTCAATGAGTAGGTATAGAAATTTCGAGATCCATGACTGAAACATGTCAAATGGGTGAAATATTGGCTTCTCTATGGCTAATTTATCACCAGAAGGAGTCAATTGGGTAGAAATAGAAAGTTGAAAATCGATGACTCTTGGGCCCGATATAGGTCCATTTGGTCAAATATGGACTTCTGAATGACTGATGTAAAATCAGAAGTAGTCAATGAGTATATATTGAAAGTTCAAGATCAAGTACTGAAATATGTTCACCATGTCAAATATTGGCTACTGTATGGCTGATCTATCACCAAAAGGAGTCCAGTGGGCAGAAATAGAAAATTCAAAATCGACAACCCTTGGGCCCGATATTAGTCCATTTGGTCAAATATGGATTTCTGAATGACTGACATAATGTCAGAAAGAGTCAATGAGTAGGTATAGAAATTTCGAGATCCATGACTGAAACATGTCAAATGGGTCAAATATTGGCTTCTCTATGGCTAATTTATCACCAGAAGGAGTCAATTGGGTAGAAATAGAAAGTTCAAAATCAATGACTCTTGGGCCCGATATAAGTCCATTTGGTCAAATACGGATTTCTGAATGACTGACATAACATCAGAAAGAGTCAATGAGTAAGTATAGAATTTCGAGATCCATGACTGAAACAAGTCGAATTGGTCAAATATTGGCTTCTCTATGGCTAATTTATCACCAGAAGGAGTCAATTGGGTAGAAATAGAAAGTTCAAGATCGATAACTCTTGGGCCCGATATAGGTCCATTTGGTCAAATATGGACTTCTGAATGACTGATGTAAAATCAGAAGTAGTCAATGAGTATGTATAGAAAGTTCAAGATCAAGTGCTAAAATATGTTCACTATGTCAAATATTGGCTACTGTATGCCTGATCTATCACCAAAAGGAGTCCAGTGGGCAGAAATAGAAAATTCAAAATTGACAACCCTTGGGCCCGATATTAGTCCATTTGGTCAAATATGGATTTCTGAATGACTGACATAATATCAGAGAGAGTCAATGAGTAGGTATAGAAATTTCGAGATCCATGACTGAAACTTGTCAAATGGGTCAAATATTGTCTTCTCTATGGCTAATTTATCACCAGAAGGAATCAATTGGGTAGAAATAGAAAGTTAAAAATCGATGACTCTTGGGCCAAATATAGGTCAATTTGGTCAAATATGGACTTCTGAATGACTGATGTAAAATCAGAAGTAGTCAATGAGTATGTATAGAAAGTTCAAGATCAAGTACTGAAATATGTTCACTATGTGAAATATTGGCTACTGTATGGCTGATCTATCACCAAAAGGAGTCCAGTGGGCAGAAATAGAAAATTCAAAATCGACAACCCTTGGGCCCGATATTAGTCCATTTTTTCAAATATGGATTTCTGAATGACTGACATAATATCAGAGAGAGTCAATGAGTAGGTATAGAAATTTCGAGATCCATGACTGAAACTTGTCAAATGGGTCAAATATTGTCTTCTCTATGGCTAATTTATCACCAGAAGGAATCAATTGTGTAGAAATAGAAAGTTAAAAATCGATGACTCTTGGGCCCAATATAGGTCAATTTGGTCAAATATGGACTTCTGAATGACTGATGTAAAATCAGAAGTAGTCAATGAGTATGTATAGAAAGTTCAAGATCAAGTACTGAAATATGTTCACTATGTCAAATATTGGCTACTGTATGGCTGATCTATCACCAAAAGGAGTCCAGTGGGCAGAAATAGAAAATTCAAAATCGACAACCCTTGGGCCCGATATTACTCCATTTGGTCAAATATGGATTTCTGAATGACTGACGTAATATCAGAAGTAGTCAATGAGTAGATATAGAAATTTCGAGATCCATGACTGAAACATGTCAAATGGGTGAAATATTGGCTTCTCTATAGCTAATTTATCACCAGAAGGAGTCAATTGGGTAGAAATAGAAAGTTCAAAATCGATGACTCTTGGGGCCGATATTAGTCCATTTGGTCAAATATGGATTTCTGAATGACTGACATAATATCAGAAAGAGTCAATGAGGAGGTATAGAAATTTCGAGATCCATGACTGAAACATGTCAAATGGGTGAAATATTGGCTTCTCTATAGCTAATTTATCACCAGAAGGAGTCAATTGGGTAGAAATAGAAAGTTCAAAATCGATGACTATTGGGCCCGATATAGGTCCATTTGGTCAAATATGGACTTCTGAATGACTGATGTAAAATCTGAAGTAGTCAATGAGTATGTATAGAAAGTTCAAGACCAAGTACTTAAATATGTTCACTATGTCAAATATTGGCTACTTTATGGCTGATCTATCACCAAAAGGAGTCCAATGGGCAGAAATAGAAAATTCAAAATCGACAACCCTTGGGCCCGATATTAATCCATTTGGTCAAATATGGATTTCTGAATGACTGACATAATATCAGAAAGAGTCAATGAGTAGGTATAGAAATTTAGAGATCCATGACTGAAACATGTCAAATGGGTCAAATATTGCCTTCTCTATGGCTAATTTATCACCAGAAGGAGTCAATTGGGTAGAAATAGAAAGTTCAAAATCGATGACTCTTGGGCCCGATATAAGTCCATTTGGTCAAATATGGACTTCTGAATGACTGATGTAAAATCAGAAGTAGTCAATGAGTGTGTATAGAAAGGTCAAGATCAAGTACTTAAATATGTTCACTATGTCAAATATTGGCTACTGTATGGCTGATCTATCACCAAAAGGAGTCCAGTGGGCAGAAATAGAAAATTCAAAATCGACAACCCTTGGGCCCGATATAAATCCATTTGGTCAAATATGGATTTCTGAATGACTGACATAATATCAGAAAGAGTCAATGAGGAGGTATAGAAATTTCGAGATCCATGACTAAAACTTGTCAAATGGGTCAAATATTGCCTTCTCTATGGCTAATTTATCACCAGAAGGAGTCATTTATGTAGAAATAGAAAGTTCAAAACTGATGACTCTTGGGCCCGATATAGGTCCATTTGATCAAATATGGACTTCTGAATGACTGATGTAAAATCAGAAGTAGTCAATGAGTATGTATAGAAAGTTCAAGATCAAGTACTGAAATATGTTCACTATGTCAAATATTGGCTACTGTATGGCTGATCTATCACCAAAAGGAGTCCAGTGGGCAGAAATAGAAAATTCAAAATCGACAACCCTTGGGCCCGATATTAGTCCATTTGGTCAAATATGGATTTCTGAATGACTGACATAATATCAGAAAGAGTCAATGAGTAGGTATAGAAATTTCGAGATCCATGACTGAAACATGTCAAATGGGTCAAATATTGGCTTCTCTATGGCTAATTTATCACCAGAAGGAGTCAATTGGGTAGAAATAAAAAGTTCAAAATCGATGACTATTGGGCCCGATATAGGTCCATTTGGTCAAATATGGACTTCTGAATGACTGATGTAAAATCTGAAGTAGTCAATGAGTATGTATAGAAAGTTCAAGACCAAGTACTTAAATATGTTCACTATGTCAAATATTGGCTACTTTATGGCTGATCTATCACCAAAAGGAGTCCAATGGGCAGAAATAGAAAATTCAAAATCGACAACCCTTGGGCCCGATATTAATCCATTTGGTCAAATATGGATTTCTGAATGACTGACATAATATCAGAAAGAGTCAATGAGTAGGTATAGAAATTTAGAGATCCATGACTGAAACATGTCAAATGGGTCAAATATTGCCTTCTCTATGGCTAATTTATCACCAGAAGGAGTCAATTGGGTAGAAATAGAAAGTTCAAAATCGATGACTCTTGGGCCCGATATAAGTCCATTTGGTCAAATATGGACTTCTGAATGACTGATGTAAAATCAGAAGTAGTCAATGAGTGTGTATAGAAAGGTCAAGATCAAGTACTTAAATATGTTCACTATGTCAAATATTGGCTACTGTATGGCTGATCTATCACCAAAAGGAGTCCAGTGGGCAGAAATAGAAAATTCAAAATCGACAACCCTTGGGCCCGATATAAATCCATTTGGTCAAATATGGATTTCTGAATGACTGACATAATATCAGAAAGAGTCAATGAGGAGGTATAGAAATTTCGAGATCCATGACTAAAACTTGTCAAATGGGTAAAATATTGCCTTCTCTATGGCTAATTTATCACCAGAAGGAGTCATTTATGTAGAAATAGAAAGTTCAAAACTGATGACTCTTGGGCCCGATATAGGTCCATTTGATCAAATATGGACTTCTGAATGACTGATGTAAAATCAGAAGTAGTCAATGAGTATGTATAGAAAGTTCAAGATCAAGTACTGAAATATGTTCACTATGTCAAATATTGGCTACTGTATGGCTGATCTATCACCAAAAGGAGTCCAGTGGGCAGAAATAGAAAATTCAAAATCGACAACCCTTGGGCCCGATATTAGTCCATTTGGTCAAATATGGATTTCTGAATGACTGACATAATATCAGAAAGAGTCAATGAGTAGGTATAGAAATTTCGAGATCCATGACTGAAACATGTCAAATGGGTCAAATATTGGCTTCTCTATGGCTAATTTATCACCAGAAGGAGTCAATTGGGTAGAAATAAAAAGTTCAAAATCGATGACTATTGGGCCCGATATAGGTCCATTTGGTCAAATATGGACTTCTGAATGACTGATGTAAAATCTGAAGTAGTCAATGAGTATGTATAGAAAGTTCAAGACCAAGTACTTAAATATGTTCACTATGTCAAATATTGGCTACTTTATGGCTGATCTATCACCAAAAGGAGTCCAATGGGCAGAAATAGAAAATTCAAAATCGACAACCCTTGGGCCCGATATTAATCCATTTGGTCAAATATGGATTTCTGAATGACTGACATAATATCAGAAAGAGTCAATGAGTAGGTATAGAAATTTAGAGATCCATGACTGAAACATGTCAAATGGGTCAAATATTGCCTTCTCTATGGCTAATTTATCACCAGAAGGAGTCAATTGGGTAGAAATAGAAAGTTCAAAATCGATGACTCTTGGGCCCGATATAAGTCCATTTGGTCAAATATGGACTTCTGAATGACTGATGTAAAATCAGAAGTAGTCAATGAGTGTGTATAGAAAGGTCAAGATCAAGTACTTAAATATGTTCACTATGTCAAATATTGGCTACTGTATGGCTGATCTATCACCAAAAGGAGTCCAGTGGGCAGAAATAGAAAATTCAAAATCGACAACCCTTGGGCCCGATATAAATCCATTTGGTCAAATATGGATTTCTGAATGACTGACATAATATCAGAAAGAGTCAATGAGTAGGTATAGAAATTTCGAGATCCATGACTGAAACATGTCAAATGGGTCAAATATTGCCTTCTCTATGGCTAATTTATCACCAGAAGGAGTCAGTTGGGTAGAAATAGAAAGTTCAAAACTGATGACTCTTGGGCCCGATATAGGTCCATTTGATCAAATATGGACATCTGAATGACTGATGTAAAATCAGTAGTCAATGAGTATGTATAGAAAGTTCAAGATCAAGTACTGAAATATGTTCACTATGTCAAATATTGGCTACTAAATGGCTGATCTATCACCAAAAGGAGTCCAGTGGGCAGAAATAGAAAAATCAAAATCGACAACCCTTGGGCCCGATATTAGTCCATTTGGTCAAATAAGGATTTCTTAATGACTGACATAATATCAGAAAGAGTCAATGAGTAGGTATAGAAATTTCGAGATCCATGACTGAAACATGTCAAATGGGTCAAATATTGGCTTCTATATGCCTAATTTATCACCAGAAGGAGTCAATTGGGTAGAAATAGAAAGTTCAAAATCAATGACTCTTGGGCCCGATATAGGTCAATTTGGTCAAATATGGACTTCTGAATGACTGATGTAAAATCAGAAGTAGTCAATGAGTATGTATAGAAAGTTCAAGATCAAGTACTGAAATATGTTCACTATGTCAAATATTGGCTACTGTATGGCTGATCTATCACCAAAAGGAGTCCAGTGGGCAGAAATAGAAAATTCAAAATCGACAACCCTTGGGCCCGATATTACTCCATTTGGTCAAATATGGATTTCTGAATGACTGACGTAATATCAGAAGTAGTCAATGAGTAGATATAGAAATTTCGAGATCCATGACTGAAACATGTCAAATGGGTGAAATATTGGCTTCTCTATAGCTAATTTATCACCAGAAGGAGTCAATTGGGTAGAAATAGAAAGTTCAAAATCGATGACTCTTGGGGCCGATATTAGTCCATTTGGTCAAATATGGATTTCTGAATGACTGACATAATATCAGAAAGAGTCAATGAGGAGGTATAGAAATTTCGAGATCCATGACTAAAACTTGTCAAATGGGTCAAATATTGCCTTCTCTATGGCTAATTTATCACCAGAAGGAGTCATTTATGTAGAAATAGAAAGTTCAAAACTGATGACTCTTGGGCCCGATATAGGTCCATTTGATCAAATATGGACTTCTGAATGACTGATGTAAAATCAGAAGTAGTGAATGAGTATGTATAGAAAGTTCAAGATCAAGTACTGAAATATGTTCACTATGTCAAATATTTGCTACTGTATGGCTGATCTATCACCAAAAGGAGTCCAGTGGGCAGAAATAGAAAATTCAAAATCGACAACCCTTGGGCCCGATATTAATCCATTTGGTCAAATATGGATTTCTGAATGACTGACATAATATCAGAAAGAGTCAATGAGTAGGTATAGAAATTTCGAGATCCATGACTGAAACATGTCAAATGGGTCAAATATTGGCTTCTCTATGGCTAATTTATCACCAGAAGGAGTCAATTGGGTAGAAATAGAAAGTTCAAAATCGATGACTCTTGGGCCCGATATAGGTGCATTTGGTCAAATATGGACTTCTGAATGACTGATGTAAAATCAGAAGTAGTCAATGAGTATATATTGAAAGTTCAAGATCAAGTACTGAAATATGTTCACCATGTCAAATATTGGCTACTGTATGGCTGATCTATCACCAAAAGGAGTCCAGTGGGCAGAAATAGAAATTTCAAAATCGACAACCCTTGGGCCCGATATTACTCCATTTGGTCAAATATGGATTTCTGAATGACTGACGTAATATCAGAAAGAGTCAATGAGTAGATATAGAAATTTCGAGATCCATGACTGAAACATGTAAAATGGGTGAAATATTGGCTTCTCTATAGCTAATTTATCACCAGAAGGAGTCAATTGGGTAGAAATAGAAAGTTCAAAATCGATGACTCTTGGGGCCGATATAAGTCCATTTGGTCAAATGTGGACTTCTGAATG
Source organism: Zacco platypus (assembly GCA_038088235.1). Classification (NCBI taxonomy): domain Eukaryota; kingdom Metazoa; phylum Chordata; class Actinopteri; order Cypriniformes; family Xenocyprididae; genus Zacco; species Zacco platypus. The sequence continues at coordinate 37,547,767 of CM076083.1, read as the reverse complement.
ACTGATGTAAAATCAGAAGTAGTCAATGAGTGTGTATAGAAAGGTCAAGATCAAGCAGGGAAACATGTTGAGTAAGTCAAAAATTGGCTACTGTATGGCTGATCTATCGCCAAAAGGAGTCCAGTGGGCAGAAATAGAAAATTCAAAATCGACAACCCTTGGGCCCGATATTAGTCCATTTGGTCAAATATGGATTTCTGAATGACTGACATAATATCAGAAAGAGTCAATGAGGAGGTATAGAAATTTCGAGATCCATGACTAAAACTTGTCAAATGGGTCAAATATTGCCTTCTCTATGGCTAATTTATCACCAGAAGGAGTCATTTATGTAGAAATAGAAAGTTCAAAACTGATGACTCTTGGGCCCGATATAGGTCCATTTGATCAAATATGGACTTCTGAATGACTGATGTAAAATCAGAAGTAGTCAATGAGTATGTATAGAAAGTTCAAGATCAAGTACTGAAATATGTTCACTATGTCAAATATTGGCTACTGTATGGCTGATCTATCACCAAAAGGAGTCCAGTGGGCAGAAATAGAAAATTCAAAATCGACAACCCTTGGGCCCGATATTAGTCCATTTGGTCAAATATGGATTTCTGAATGACTGACATAATATCAGAAAGAGTCAATGAGTAGGTATAGAAATTTCGAGATCCATGACTGAAACTTGTCAAATGGGTCAAATATTGTCTTCTCTATGGCTAATTTATCACCAGAAGGAATCAATTGGGTAGAAATAGAAAGTTAAAAATCGATGACTCTTGGGCCAAATATAGGTCAATTTGGTCAAATATGGACTTCTGAATGACTGATGTAAAATCAGAAGTAGTCAATGAGTATGTATAGAAAGTTCAAGATCAAGTACTGAAATATGTTCACTATGTGAAATATTGGCTACTGTATGGCTGATCTATCACCAAAAGGAGTCCAGTGGGCAGAAATAGAAAATTCAAAATCGACAACCCTTGGGCCCGATATTAGTCCATTTTTTCAAATATGGATTTCTGAATGACTGACATAATATCAGAGAGAGTCAATGAGTAGGTATAGAAATTTCGAGATCCATGACTGAAACTTGTCAAATGGGTCAAATATTGCCTTCTCTATGGCTAATTTATCACCAGAAGGAGTCAATTGGGTAGAAATAGAAAGTTCAAAATCGATGACTCTTGGGCCCGATATAAGTCCATTTGGTCAAATATGGACTTCTGAATGACTGATGTAAAATCAGAAGTAGTCAATGAGTGTGTATAGAAAGGTCAAGATCAAGTACTTAAATATGTTCACTATGTCAAATATTGGCTACTGTATGGCTGATCTATCACCAAAAGGAGTCCAGTGGGCAGAAATAGAAAATTCAAAATCGACAACCCTTGGGCCCGATATAAATCCATTTGGTCAAATATGGATTTCTGAATGACTGACATAATATCAGAAAGAGTCAATGAGTAGGTATAGAAATTTCGAGATCCATGACTGAAACATGTCAAATGGGTCAAATATTGGCTTCTCTATGGCTAATTTATCACCAGAAGGAGTCAATTGGGTAGAAATAGAAAGTTCAAAATCGATGACTCTTGGGCCCGATATAGGTGCATTTGGTCAAATATGGACTTCTGAATGACTGATGTAAAATCAGAAGTAGTCAATGAGTATATATTGAAAGTTCAAGATCAAGTACTGAAATATGTTCACCATGTCAAATATTGGCTACTGTATGGCTGATCTATCACCAAAAGGAGTCCAGTGGGCAGAAATAGAAATTTCAAAATCGACAACCCTTGGGCCCGATATTACTCCATTTGGTCAAATATGGATTTCTGAATGACTGACGTAATATCAGAAAGAGTCAATGAGTAGATATAGAAATTTCGAGATCCATGACTGAAACATGTAAAATGGGTGAAATATTGGCTTCTCTATAGCTAATTTATCACCAGAAGGAGTCAATTGGGTAGAAATAGAAAGTTCAAAATCGATGACTCTTGGGGCCGATATAAGTCCATTTGGTCAAATGTGGACTTCTGAATGACTGATGTAAAATCAGAAGTAGTCAATGAGTGTGTATAGAAAGGTCAAGATCAAGCAGGGAAACATGTTGAGTAAGTCAAAAATTGGCTACTGTATGGCTGATCTATCGCCAAAAGGAGTCCAGTGGGCAGAAATAGAAAATTCAAAATCGACAACCCTTGGGCCCGATATTAGTCCATTTGGTCAAATATGGATTTCTGAATGACTGACATAATATCAGAAAGAGTCAATGAGGAGGTATAGAAATTTCGAGATCCATGACTAAAACTTGTCAAATGGGTCAAATATTGCCTTCTCTATGGCTAATTTATCACCAGAAGGAGTCATTTATGTAGAAATAGAAAGTTCAAAACTGATGACTCTTGGGCCCGATATAGGTCCATTTGATCAAATATGGACTTCTGAATGACTGATGTAAAATCAGAAGTAGTCAATGAGTATGTATAGAAAGTTCAAGATCAAGTACTGAAATATGTTCACTATGTCAAATATTGGCTACTGTATGGCTGATCTATCACCAAAAGGAGTCCAGTGGGCAGAAATAGAAAATTCAAAATCGACAACCCTTGGGCCCGATATTAGTCCATTTGGTCAAATATGGATTTCTGAATGACTGACATAATATCAGAAAGAGTCAATGAGTAGGTATAGAAATTTCGAGATCCATGACTGAAACTTGTCAAATGGGTCAAATATTGTCTTCTCTATGGCTAATTTATCACCAGAAGGAATCAATTGGGTAGAAATAGAAAGTTAAAAATCGATGACTCTTGGGCCAAATATAGGTCAATTTGGTCAAATATGGACTTCTGAATGACTGATGTAAAATCAGAAGTAGTCAATGAGTATGTATAGAAAGTTCAAGATCAAGTACTGAAATATGTTCACTATGTGAAATATTGGCTACTGTATGGCTGATCTATCACCAAAAGGAGTCCAGTGGGCAGAAATAGAAAATTCAAAATCGACAACCCTTGGGCCCGATATTAGTCCATTTTTTCAAATATGGATTTCTGAATGACTGACATAATATCAGAGAGAGTCAATGAGTAGGTATAGAAATTTCGAGATCCATGACTGAAACTTGTCAAATGGGTCAAATATTGCCTTCTCTATGGCTAATTTATCACCAGAAGGAGTCAATTGGGTAGAAATAGAAAGTTCAAAATCGATGACTCTTGGGCCCGATATAAGTCCATTTGGTCAAATATGGACTTCTGAATGACTGATGTAAAATCAGAAGTAGTCAATGAGTGTGTATAGAAAGGTCAAGATCAAGTACTTAAATATGTTCACTATGTCAAATATTGGCTACTGTATGGCTGATCTATCACCAAAAGGAGTCCAGTGGGCAGAAATAGAAAATTCAAAATCGACAACCCTTGGGCCCGATATAAATCCATTTGGTCAAATATGGATTTCTGAATGACTGACATAATATCAGAAAGAGTCAATGAGTAGGTATAGAAATTTCGAGATCCATGACTGAAACATGTCAAATGGGTCAAATATTGCCTTCTCTATGGCTAATTTATCACCAGAAGGAGTCAGTTGGGTAGAAATAGAAAGTTCAAAACTGATGACTCTTGGGCCCGATATAGGTCCATTTGATCAAATATGGACTTCTGAATGACTGATGTAAAATCAGTAGTCAATGAGTATGTATAGAAAGTTCAAGATCAAGTACTGAAATATGTTCACTATGTCAAATATTGGCTACTTTATGGCTGATCTATCACCAAAAGGAGTCCAATGGGCAGAAATAGAAAATTCAAAATCGACAACCCTTGGGCCCGATATTAATCCATTTGGTCAAATATGGATTTCTGAATGACTGACATAATATCAGAAAGAGTCAATGAGTAGGTATAGAAATTTAGAGATCCATGACTGAAACATGTCAAATGGGTCAAATATTGCCTTCTCTATGGCTAATTTATCACCAGAAGGAGTCAATTGGGTAGAAATAGAAAGTTCAAAATCGATGACTCTTGGGCCCGATATAAGTCCATTTGGTCAAATATGGACTTCTGAATGACTGATGTAAAATCAGAAGTAGTCAATGAGTGTGTATAGAAAGGTCAAGATCAAGTACTTAAATATGTTCACTATGTCAAATATTGGCTACTGTATGGCTGATCTATCACCAAAAGGAGTCCAGTGGGCAGAAATAGAAAATTCAAAATCGACAACCCTTGGGCCCGATATAAATCCATTTGGTCAAATATGGATTTCTGAATGACTGACATAATATCAGAAAGAGTCAATGAGTAGGTATAGAAATTTCGAGATCCATGACTGAAACATGTCAAATGGGTCAAATATTGCCTTCTCTATGGCTAATTTATCACCAGAAGGAGTCAGTTGGGTAGAAATAGAAAGTTCAAAATCAATGACTCTTGGGCCCGATATAAGTCCATTTGGTCAAATACGGATTTCTGAATGACTGACATAAAATCAGAAAGAGTCAATGAGTAAGTATAGAAATTTCGAGATCCATGACTGAAACTTGTCAAATGGGTCAAATATTGTCTTCTCTATGGCTAATTTATCACCAGAAGGAATCAATTGGGTAGAAATAGAAAGTTAAAAATCGATGACTCTTGGGCCCAATATAGGTCAATTTGGTCAAATATGGACTTCTGAATGACTGATGTAAAATCAGAAGTAGTCAATGAGTATGTATAGAAAGTTCAAGATCAAGTACTGAAATATGTTCACTATGTCAAATATTTGCTACTGTATGGCTGATCTATCACCAAAAGGAGTCCAGTGGGCAGAAATAGAAAATTCAAAATCGACAACCCTTGGGCCCGATATTAGTCCATTTGGTCAAATATGGATTTCTGAATGACTGACATAATATCAGAATGAGTCAATGAGTAGGTATAGAAATTTCGAGATCCATGACTGAAACTTGTCAAATGGGTCAAATATTGTCTTCTCTATGCCTAATTTATCACCAGAAGGAATCAATTGGGTAGAAATAGAAAGTTAAAAATCGATGACTCTTGGGCCCAATATAGGTCAATTTGGTCAAATATGGACTTCTGAATGACTGATGTAAAATCAGAAGTAGTCAATGAGTATGTATAGAAAGTTCAAGATCAAGTACTGAAATATGTTCACTATGTCAAATATTGGCTACTGTATGGCTGATCTATCACCAAAAGGAGTCCAGTGGGCAGAAATAGAAAATTCAAAATCGACAACCCTTGGGCCCGATATTACTCCATTTGGTCAAATATGGATTTCTGAATGACTGACGTAATATCAGAAGTAGTCAATGAGTAGATATAGAAATTTCGAGATCCATGACTGAAACATGTCAAATGGGTGAAATATTGGCTTCTCTATAGCTAATTTATCACCAGAAGGAGTCAATTGGGTAGAAATAGAAAGTTCAAAATCGATGACTCTTGGGGCCGATATTAGTCCATTTGGTCAAATATGGATTTCTGAATGACTGACATAATATCAGAAAGAGTCAATGAGGAGGTATAGAAATTTCGAGATCCATGACTAAAACTTGTCAAATGGGTCAAATATTGCCTTCTCTATGGCTAATTTATCACCAGAAGGAGTCATTTATGTAGAAATAGAAAGTTCAAAACTGATGACTCTTGGGCCCGATATAGGTCCATTTGATCAAATATGGACTTCTGAATGACTGATGTAAAATCAGAAGTAGTCAATGAGTATGTATAGAAAGTTCAAGATCAAGTACTGAAATATGTTCACTATGTCAAATATTTGCTACTGTATGGCTGATCTATCACCAAAAGGAGTCCAGTGGGCAGAAATAGAAAATTCAAAATCGACAACCCTTGGGCCCGATATTAGTCCATTTGGTCAAATATGGATTTCTGAATGACTGACATAATATCAGAATGAGTCAATGAGTAGGTATAGAAATTTCGAGATCCATGACTGAAACATGTCAATTGGGTCAAATATTGGCTTCTCTATGGCTAATTTATCACCAGAAGGAGTCAATTGGGTAGAAATAGAAAGTTCAAAATCGATGACTCTTGGGCCCGATATAGGTCCATTTGGTCAAATATGGACTTCTGAATGACTGATGTAAAATCAGAAGTAGTCAATGAGTATATATTGAAAGTTCAAGATCAAGTACTGAAATATGTTCACCATGTCAAATATTGGCTACTGTATGGCTGATCTATCACCAAAAGGAGTCCAGTGGGCAGAAATAGAAATTTCAAAATCGACAACCCTTGGGCCCGATATTACTCCATTTGGTCAAATATGGATTACTGAATGACTGACGTAATATCAGAAAGAGTCAATGAGTAGATATAGAAATTTCGAGATCCATGACTGAAACATGTAAAATGGGTGAAATATTGGCTTCTCTATAGCTAATTTATCACCAGAAGGAGTCAATTGGGTAGAAATAGAAAGTTCAAAATCGATGACTCTTGGGGCCGATATAAGTCCATTTGGTCAAATGTGGACTTCTGAATGACTGATGTAAAATCAGAAGTAGTCAATGAGTGTGTATAGAAAGGTCAAGATCAAGCAGGGAAACATGTTGAGTAAGTCAAAAATTGGCTACTGTATGGCTGATCTATCACCAAAAGGAGTCCAGTGGGCAGAAATAGAAAATTCAAAATCGACAACCCTTGGGCCCGATATTAGTCCATTTTTTCAAATATGGATTTCTGAATGACTGACATAATATCAGAGAGAGTCAATGAGTAGGTATAGAAATTTCGAGATCCATGACTGAAACTTGTCAAATGGGTCAAATATTGCCTTCTCTATGGCTAATTTATCACCAGAAGGAGTCAATTGGGTAGAAATAGAAAGTTCAAAATCGATGACTCTTGGGCCCGATATAAGTCCATTTGGTCAAATATGGACTTCTGAATGACTGATGTAAAATCAGAAGTAGTCAATGAGTGTGTATAGAAAGGTCAAGATCAAGTACTTAAATATGTTCACTATGTCAAATATTGGCTACTGTATGGCTGATCTATCACCAAAAGGAGTCCAGTGGGCAGAAATAGAAAATTCAAAATCGACAACCCTTGGGCCCGATATAAATCCATTTGGTCAAATATGGATTTCTGAATGACTGACATAATATCAGAAAGAGTCAATGAGTAGGTATAGAAATTTCGAGATCCATGACTGAAACATGTCAAATGGGTCAAATATTGCCTTCTCTATGGCTAATTTATCACCAGAAGGAGTCAGTTGGGTAGAAATAGAAAGTTCAAAACTGATGACTCTTGGGCCCGATATAGGTCCATTTGATCAAATATGGACTTCTGAATGACTGATGTAAAATCAGTAGTCAATGAGTATGTATAGAAAGTTCAAGATCAAGTACTGAAATATGTTCACTATGTCAAATATTGGCTACTTTATGGCTGATCTATCACCAAAAGGAGTCCAATGGGCAGAAATAGAAAATTCAAAATCGACAACCCTTGGGCCCGATATTAATCCATTTGGTCAAATATGGATTTCTGAATGACTGACATAATATCAGAAAGAGTCAATGAGTAGGTATAGAAATTTAGAGATCCATGACTGAAACATGTCAAATGGGTCAAATATTGCCTTCTCTATGGCTAATTTATCACCAGAAGGAGTCAATTGGGTAGAAATAGAAAGTTCAAAATCGATGACTCTTGGGCCCGATATAAGTCCATTTGGTCAAATATGGACTTCTGAATGACTGATGTAAAATCAGAAGTAGTCAATGAGTGTGTATAGAAAGGTCAAGATCAAGTACTTAAATATGTTCACTATGTCAAATATTGGCTACTGTATGGCTGATCTATCACCAAAAGGAGTCCAGTGGGCAGAAATAGAAAATTCAAAATCGACAACCCTTGGGCCCGATATAAATCCATTTGGTCAAATATGGATTTCTGAATGACTGACATAATATCAGAAAGAGTCAATGAGTAGGTATAGAAATTTCGAGATCCATGACTGAAACATGTCAAATGGGTCAAACATTGCCTTCTCTATGGCTAATTTATCACCAGAAGGAGTCAGTTGGGTAGAAATAGAAAGTTCAAAACTGATGACTCTTGGGCCCGATATAGGTCCATTTGATCAAATATGGACTTCTGAATGACTGATGTAAAATCAGTAGTCAATGAGTATGTATAGAAAGTTCAAGATCAAGTACTGAAATATGTTCACTATGTCAAATATTGGCTACTAAATGGCTGATCTATCACCAAAAGGAGTCCAGTGGGCAGAAATAGAAAAATCAAAATCGACAACCCTTGGGCCCGATATTAGTCCATTTGGTCAAATAAGGATTTCTGAATGACTGACATAATATCAGAAAGAGTCAATGAGTAGGTATAGAAATTTCGAGATCCATGACTGAAACATGTCAAATGGGTCAAATATTGGCTTCTATATGCCTAATTTATCACCAGAAGGAGTCAATTGGGTAGAAATAGAAAGTTCAAAATCAATGACTCTTGGGCCCGATATAAGTCCATTTGGTCAAATACGGATTTCTGAATGACTGACATAAAATCAGAAAGAGTCAATGAGTAAGTATAGAAATTTCGAGATCCATGACTGAAACTTGTCAAATGGGTCAAATATTGTCTTCTCTATGGCTAATTTATCACCAGAAGGAATCAATTGGGTAGAAATAGAAAGTTAAAAATCGATGACTCTTGGGCCCAATATAGGTCAATTTGGTCAAATATGGACTTCTGAATGACTGATGTAAAATCAGAAGTAGTCAATGAGTATGTATAGAAAGTTCAAGATCAAGTACTGAAATATGTTCACTATGTCAAATATTTGCTACTGTATGGCTGATCTATCACCAAAAGGAGTCCAGTGGGCAGAAATAGAAAATTCAAAATCGACAACCCTTGGGCCCGATATTAGTCCATTTGGTCAAATATGGATTTCTGAATGACTGACATAATATCAGAAAGAGTCAATGAGTAGGTATAGAAATTTCGAGATCCATGACTGAAACTTGTCAAATGGGTCAAATATTGTCTTCTCTATGGCTAATTTATCACCAGAAGGAATCAATTGGGTAGAAATAGAAAGTTAAAAATCGATGACTCTTGGGCCAAATATAGGTCAATTTGGTCAAATATGGACTTCTGAATGACTGATGTAAAATCAGAAGTAGTCAATGAGTATGTATAGAAAGTTCAAGATCAAGTACTGAAATATGTTCACTATGTGAAATATTGGCTACTGTATGGCTGATCTATCACCAAAAGGAGTCCAGTGGGCAGAAATAGAAAATTCAAAATCGACAACCCTTGGGCCCGATATTAGTCCATTTTTTCAAATATGGATTTCTGAATGACTGACATAATATCAGAGAGAGTCAATGAGTAGGTATAGAAATTTCGAGATCCATGACTGAAACTTGTCAAATGGGTCAAATATTGCCTTCTCTATGGCTAATTTATCACCAGAAGGAGTCAATTGGGTAGAAATAGAAAGTTCAAAATCGATGACTCTTGGGCCCGATATAAGTCCATTTGGTCAAATATGGACTTCTGAATGACTGATGTAAAATCAGAAGTAGTCAATGAGTGTGTATAGAAAGGTCAAGATCAAGTACTTAAATATGTTCACTATGTCAAATATTGGCTACTGTATGGCTGATCTATCACCAAAAGGAGTCCAGTGGGCAGAAATAGAAAATTCAAAATCGACAACCCTTGGGCCCGATATAAATCCATTTGGTCAAATATGGATTTCTGAATGACTGACATAATATCAGAAAGAGTCAATGAGTAGGTATAGAAATTTCGAGATCCATGACTGAAACATGTCAAATGGGTCAAATATTGCCTTCTCTATGGCTAATTTATCACCAGAAGGAGTCAGTTGGGTAGAAATAGAAAGTTCAAAACTGATGACTCTTGGGCCCGATATAGGTCCATTTGATCAAATATGGACTTCTGAATGACTGATGTAAAATCAGTAGTCAATGAGTATGTATAGAAAGTTCAAGATCAAGTACTGAAATATGTTCACTATGTCAAATATTGGCTACTTTATGGCTGATCTATCACCAAAAGGAGTCCAATGGGCAGAAATAGAAAATTCAAAATCGACAACCCTTGGGCCCGATATTAATCCATTTGGTCAAATATGGATTTCTGAATGACTGACATAATATCAGAAAGAGTCAATGAGTAGGTATAGAAATTTAGAGATCCATGACTGAAACATGTCAAATGGGTCAAATATTGCCTTCTCTATGGCTAATTTATCACCAGAAGGAGTCAATTGGGTAGAAATAGAAAGTTCAAAATCGATGACTCTTGGGCCCGATATAAGTCCATTTGGTCAAATATGGACTTCTGAATGACTGATGTAAAATCAGAAGTAGTCAATGAGTGTGTATAGAAAGGTCAAGATCAAGTACTTAAATATGTTCACTATGTCAAATATTGGCTACTGTATGGCTGATCTATCACCAAAAGGAGTCCAGTGGGCAGAAATAGAAAATTCAAAATCGACAACCCTTGGGCCCGATATAAATCCATTTGGTCAAATATGGATTTCTGAATGACTGACATAATATCAGAAAGAGTCAATGAGTAGGTATAGAAATTTCGAGATCCATGACTGAAACATGTCAAATGGGTCAAATATTGCCTTCTCTATGGCTAATTTATCACCAGAAGGAGTCAGTTGGGTAGAAATAGAAAGTTCAAAACTGATGACTCTTGGGCCCGATATAGGTCCATTTGATCAAATATGGACTTCTGAATGACTGATGTAAAATCAGTAGTCAATGAGTATGTATAGAAAGTTCAAGATCAAGTACTGAAATATGTTCACTATGTCAAATATTGGCTACTAAATGGCTGATCTATCACCAAAAGGAGTCCAGTGGGCAGAAATAGAAAAATCAAAATCGACAACCCTTGGGCCCGATATTAGTCCATTTGGTCAAATAAGGATTTCTGAATGACTGACATAATATCAGAAAGAGTCAATGAGTAGGTATAGAAATTTCGAGATCCATGACTGAAACATGTCAAATGGGTCAAATATTGGCTTCTATATGCCTAATTTATCACCAGAAGGAGTCAATTGGGTAGAAATAGAAAGTTCAAAATCAATGACTCTTGGGCCCGATATAAGTCCATTTGGTCAAATACGGATTTCTGAATGACTGACATAAAATCAGAAAGAGTCAATGAGTAAGTATAGAAATTTCGAGATCCATGACTGAAACTTGTCAAATGGGTCAAATATTGTCTTCTCTATGGCTAATTTATCACCAGAAGGAATCAATTGGGTAGAAATAGAAAGTTAAAAATCGATGACTCTTGGGCCCAATATAGGTCAATTTGGTCAAATATGGACTTCTGAATGACTGATGTAAAATCAGAAGTAGTCAATGAGTATGTATAGAAAGTTCAAGATCAAGTACTGAAATATGTTCACTATGTCAAATATTTGCTACTGTATGGCTGATCTATCACCAAAAGGAGTCCAGTGGGCAGAAATAGAAAATTCAAAATCGACAACCCTTGGGCCCGATATTAGTCCATTTGGTCAAATATGGATTTCTGAATGACTGACATAATATCAGAATGAGTCAATGAGTAGGTATAGAAATTTCGAGATCCATGACTGAAACTTGTCAAATGGGTCAAATATTGTCTTCTCTATGCCTAATTTATCACCAGAAGGAATCAATTGGGTAGAAATAGAAAGTTAAAAATCGATGACTCTTGGGCCCAATATAGGTCAATTTGGTCAAATATGGACTTCTGAATGACTGACATAATATCAGAAAGAGTCAATGAGGAGGTATAGAAATTTCGAGATCCATGACTAAAACTTGTCAAATGGGTCAAATATTGCCTTCTCTATGGCTAATTTATCACCAGAAGGAGTCATTTATGTAGAAATAGAAAGTTCAAAACTGATGACTCTTGGGCCCGATATAGGTCCATTTGATCAAATATGGACTTCTGAATGACTGATGTAAAATCAGAAGTAGTCAATGAGTATGTATAGAAAGTTCAAGATCAAGTACTGAAATATGTTCACTATGTCAAATATTTGCTACTGTATGGCTGATCTATCACCAAAAGGAGTCCAGTGGGCAGAAATAGAAAATTCAAAATCGACAACCCTTGGGCCCGATATTAGTCCATTTGGTCAAATATGGATTTCTGAATGACTGACATAATATCAGAATGAGTCAATGAGTAGGTATAGAAATTTCGAGATCCATGACTGAAACATGTCAATTGGGTCAAATATTGGCTTCTCTATGGCTAATTTATCACCAGAAGGAGTCAATTGGGTAGAAATAGAAAGTTCAAAATCGATGACTCTTGGGCCCGATATAGGTCCATTTGGTCAAATATGGACTTCTGAATGACTGATGTAAAATCAGAAGTAGTCAATGAGTATATATTGAAAGTTCAAGATCAAGTACTGAAATATGTTCACCATGTCAAATATTGGCTACTGTATGGCTGATCTATCACCAAAAGGAGTCCAGTGGGCAGAAATAGAAATTTCAAAATCGACAACCCTTGGGCCCGATATTACTCCATTTGGTCAAATATGGATTTCTGAATGACTGACGTAATATCAGAAAGAGTCAATGAGTAGATATAGAAATTTCGAGATCCATGACTGAAACATGTAAAATGGGTGAAATATTGGCTTCTCTATAGCTAATTTATCACCAGAAGGAGTCAATTGGGTAGAAATAGAAAGTTCAAAATCGATGACTCTTGGGGCCGATATAAGTCCATTTGGTCAAATGTGGACTTCTGAATGACTGATGTAAAATCAGAAGTAGTCAATGAGTGTGTATAGAAAGGTCAAGATCAAGCAGGGAAACATGTTGAGTAAGTCAAAAATTGGCTACTGTATGGCTGATCTATCGCCAAAAGGAGTCCAGTGGGCAGAAATAGAAAATTCAAAATCGACAACCCTTGGGCCCGATATTAGTCCATTTGGTCAAATATGGATTTCTGAATGACTGACATAATATCAGAAAGAGTCAATGAGGAGGTATAGAAATTTCGAGATCCATGACTAAAACTTGTCAAATGGGTCAAATATTGCCTTCTCTATGGCTAATTTATCACCAGAAGGAGTCATTTATGTAGAAATAGAAAGTTCAAAACTGATGACTCTTGGGCCCGATATAGGTCCATTTGATCAAATATGGACTTCTGAATGACTGATGTAAAATCAGAAGTAGTCAATGAGTATGTATAGAAAGTTCAAGATCAAGTACTGAAATATGTTCACTATGTCAAATATTGGCTACTGTATGGCTGATCTATCACCAAAAGGAGTCCAGTGGGCAGAAATAGAAAATTCAAAATCGACAACCCTTGGGCCCGATATTAGTCCATTTGGTCAAATATGGATTTCTGAATGACTGACATAATATCAGAAAGAGTCAATGAGTAGGTATAGAAATTTCGAGATCCATGACTGAAACATGTCAAATGGGTCAAATATTGGCTTCTCTATGGCTAATTTATCACCAGAAGGAGTCAATTGGGTAGAAATAAAAAGTTCAAAATCGATGACTATTGGGCCCGATATAGGTCCATTTGGTCAAATATGGACTTCTGAATGACTGATGTAAAATCTGAAGTAGTCAATGAGTATGTATAGAAAGTTCAAGATCAAGTACTTAAATATGTTCACTATGTCAAATATTGGCTACTGTATGGCTGATCTATCACCAAAAGAAGTCCAGTGGGCAGAAATAGAAAATTCAAAATCGACAACCCTTGGGCCCGATATTAATCCATTTGGTCAAATATGGATTTCTGAATGACTGACATAATATCAGAAAGAGTCAATGAGTAGGTATAGAAATTTCGAGATCCATGACTGAAACTTGTCAAATGGGTCAAATATTGGCTTCTTTATGACTAATTTATCACCAGAAGGAGTCAATTGGGTAGAAATAAAAAGTTCAAAATCGATGACTATTGGGCCCGATATAGGTCCATTTGGTCAAATATGGACTTCTGAATGACTGATGTAAAATCAGAAGTAGTCAATGAGTATGTATAGAAAGTTCAAGATCAAGTGCTAAAATATGTTCACTATGTCAAATATTGGCTACTGTATGCCTGATCTATCACCAAAAGGAGTCCAGTGGGCAGAAATAGAAAATTCAAAATCGACAACCCTTGGGCCCGATATTAGTCCATTTGGTCAAATATGGATTTCTGAATGACTGACATAATATCAGAGAGAGTCAATGAGTAGGTATAGAAATTTCGAGATCCATGACTGAAACTTGTCAAATGGGTCAAATATTGTCTTCTCTATGGCTAATTTATCACCAGAAGGAGTCAGTTGGGTAGAAATAGAAAGTTCAAAACTGATGACTCTTGGGCCCGATATAGGTCCATTTGATCAAATATGGACTTCTGAATGACTGATGTAAAATCAGTAGTCAATGAGTATGTATAGAATGTTCAAGATCAAGTACTGAAATATGTTCACTATGTCAAATATTGGCTACTGTATGGCTGATCTATCACCAAAAGGAGTCCAGTGGGCAGAAATAGAAAATTCAAAATCGACAACCCTTGGGCCCGATATTAATCCATTTGGTCAAATATGGATTTCTGAATGACTGACATAACATCAGAAAGAGTCAATGAGTAAGTATAGAAATTTCGAGATCCATGACTGAAACAAGTCGAATTGGTCAAATATTGGCTTCTCTATGGCTAATTTATCACCAGAAGGAGTCAATTGGGTAGAAATAGAAAGTTCAAGATCGATAACTCTTGGGCCCGATATAGGTCCATTTGGTCAAATATGGACTTCTGAATGACTGATGTAAAATCAGAAGTAGTCAATGAGTATGTATAGAAAGTTCAAGATCAAGTGCTAAAATATGTTCACTATGTCAAATATTGGCTACTGTATGCCTGATCTATCACCAAAAGGAGTCCAGTGGGCAGAAATAGAAAATTCAAAATCGACAACCCTTGGGCCCGATATTAGTCCATTTGGTCAAATATGGATTTCTGAATGACTGACATAATATCAGAGAGAGTCAATGAGTAGGTATAGAAATTTCGAGATCCATGACTGAAACTTGTCAAATGGGTCAAATATTGTCTTCTCTATGGCTAATTTATCACCAGAAGGAATCAATTGGGTAGAAATAGAAAGTTAAAAATCGATGACTCTTGGGCCCAATATAGTTCAATTTGGTCAAATATGGACTTCTGAATGACTGATGTAAAATCAGAAGTAGTCAATGAGTATGTATAGAAAGTTCAAGATCAAGTACTGAAATATGTTCACTATGTCAAATATTGGCTACTGTATGGCTGATCTATCACCAAAAGGAGTCCAGTGGGCACAAAAATTCAAAATCGACAACCCTTGGGCCCGATATTAGTCCATTTGGTCAAATATGGATTTCTGAATGACTGACATAATATCAGAAAGAGTCAATGAGTAAGTATAGAATTTCGAGATCCATGACTGAAACAAGTCGAATTGGTCAAATATTGGCTTCTCTATGGCTAATTTATCACCAGAAGGAGTCAATTGGGTAGAAATAGAAAGTTCAAGATCGATAACTCTTGGGCCCGATATAGGTCCATTTGGTCAAATATGGACTTCTGAATGACTGATGTAAAATCAGAAGTAGTCAATGAGTATGTATAGAAAGTTCAAGATCAAGTGCTAAAATATGTTCACTATGTCAAATATTGGCTACTGTATGCCTGATCTATCACCAAAAGGAGTCCAGTGGGCAGAAATAGAAAATTCAAAATCGACAACCCTTGGGCCCGATATTAGTCCATTTGGTCAAATATGGATTTCTGAATGACTGACATAATATCAGAGAGAGTCAATGAGTAGGTATAGAAATTTCGAGATCCATGACTGAAACTTGTCAAATGGGTCAAACATTGTCTTCTCTATGGCTAATTTATCACCAGAAGGAATCAATTGGGTAGAAATAGAAAGTTAAAAATCGATGACACTTGGGCCCAATATAGGTCAATTTGGTCAAATATGGACTTCTGAATGAGTGATGTAAAATCAGAAGTAGTCAATGAGTATGTATAGAAAGTTCAAGATCAAGTACTGAAATATGTTCACTATGTCAAATATTGGCTACTGTATGGCTGATCTATCACCAAAAGGAGTCCAGTGGGCAGAAATAGAAAATTCAAAATCGACAACCCTTGGGCCCGATATTAGTCCATTTGGTCAAATATGGATTTCTGAATGACTGACATAATATCAGAGAGAGTCAATGAGTAGGTATAGAAATTTCGAGATCCATGACTGAAACTTGTCAAATGGGTCAAATATTGCCTTCTCTATGGCTAATTTATCACCGGAAGGAGTCATTTGGGTAGAAATAGAAAGTTCAAAACTGATGACTCTTGGGCCCGATATAGGTCCATTTGATCAAATATGGACTTCTGAATGACTGATGTAAAATCAGAAGTAGTCAATGAGTATGTATAGAAAGTTCAAGATCAAGTACTTAAATATGTTCACTATGTCAAATATTGGCTACTGTATGGCTGATCTATCACCAAAAGGAGTCCAGTGGGCAGAAATAGAAAATTCAAAATCGACAACCCTTGGGCCCGATATTAATCCATTTGGTCAAATATGGATTTCTGAATGACTGACATAATATCAGAAAGAGTCAATGAGTAGGTATAGAAATTTCGAGATCCATGACTGAAACATGTCAAATGGGTCAAATATTGCCTTCTCTATGGCTAATTTATCACCAGAAGGAGTCAGTTGGGTAGAAATAGAAAGTTCAAAACTGATGACTCTTGGGCCCGATATAGGTCCATTTGATCAAATATGGACTTCTGAATGACTGATGTAAAATCAGTAGTCAATGAGTATGTATAGAATGTTCAAGATCAAGTACTGAAATATGTTCACTATGTCAAATATTGGCTACTGTATGGCTGATCTATCACCAAAAGGAGTCCAGTGGGCAGAAATAGAAAATTCAAAATCGACAACCCTTGGGCCCGATATTAGTCCATTTGGTCAAATATGGATTTCTGAATGACTGACATAATATCAGAAAGAGTCAATGAGTAGGTATAGAAATTTCGAGATCCATGACTGAAACATGTCAAATGGGTGAAATATTGACTTCTCTATGGCTAATTTATCACCAGAAGGAGTCAATTGGGTAGAAATAGAAAGTTGAAAATCGATGACTCTTGGGCCCGATATAGGTCCATTTGGTCAAATATGGACTTCTGAATGACTGATGTAAAATCAGAAGTAGTCAATGAGTATATATTGAAAGTTCAAGATCAAGTACTGAAATATGTTCACCATGTCAAATATTGGCTACTGTATGGCTGATATATCACCAAAAGGAGTGCAGTGGGCAGAAATAGAAAATTCAAATTCGACAACCCTTGGGCCCGATATTACTCCATTTGGTCAAATATGGATTTCTGAAAGACTGACATAATATCAGAAAGAGTCAATGAGTAGATATAGAAATTTCGAGATCCATGACTGAAACTTGTCAAATGGGGGAAATATTGGCTTCTCTATAGCTAATTTATCACCAGATGGAGTCAATTGGGTAGAAATAGAAAGTTCAAAATCGATGACTCTTGGGCCCGATATAAGTCCATTTGGTCAAATATGGACTTCTGAATGACTGATATAAAATCAGAAGTAGTCAATGAGTGTGTATAGAAAGGTCAAGATCAAGGAGGGAAACACGTTGAGTAACTCAAAAATTGGCTACTGTATGGCTGATCTATCACCAAAAGGAGTCCAGTGGGCAGAAATAGAAAATTCAAAATCGACAACCCTTGGGCCCGATATTAGTCCATTTGGTCAAATATGGATTTCTGAATGACTGACATAATATCAGAAAGAGTCAATGAGTAGGTATAGAAATTTCGAGATCCATGACTGAAACATGTCAAATGGGTGAAATATTGACTTCTCTATGGCTAATTTATCACCAGAAGGAGTCAATTGGGTAGAAATAGAAAGTTCAAGATCGATAACTCTTGGGCCCGATATAGGTCCATTTGGTCAAATATGGACTTCTGAATGACTGATGTAAAATCAGAAGTAGTCAATGAGTATGTATAGAAAGTTCAAGATCAAGTGCTAAAATATGTTCACTATGTCAAATATTGGCTACTGTATGCCTGATCTATCACCAAAAGGAGTCCAGTGGGCAGAAATAGAAAATTCAAAATCGACAACCCTTGGGCCCGATATTAGTCCATTTGGTCAAATATGGATTTCTGAATGACTGACATAATATCAGAGAGAGTCAATGAGTAGGTATAGAAATTTCGAGATCCATGACTGAAACTTGTCAAATGGGTCAAACATTGTCTTCTCTATGGCTAATTTATCACCAGAAGGAATCAATTGGGTAGAAATAGAAAGTTAAAAATCGATGACACTTGGGCCCAATATAGGTCAATTTGGTCAAATATGGACTTCTGAATGAGTGATGTAAAATCAGAAGTAGTCAATGAGTATGTATAGAAAGTTCAAGATCAAGTACTGAAATATGTTCACTATGTCAAATATTGGCTACTGTATGGCTGATCTATCACCAAAAGGAGTCCAGTGGGCAGAAATAGAAAATTCAAAATCGACAACCCTTGGGCCCGATATTAGTCCATTTGGTCAAATATGGATTTCTGAATGACTGACATAATATCAGAGAGAGTCAATGAGTAGGTATAGAAATTTCGAGATCCATGACTGAAACTTGTCAAATGGGTCAAATATTGCCTTCTCTATGGCTAATTTATCACCGGAAGGAGTCATTTGGGTAGAAATAGAAAGTTCAAAACTGATGACTCTTGGGCCCGATATAGGTCCATTTGATCAAATATGGACTTCTGAATGACTGATGTAAAATCAGAAGTAGTCAATGAGTATGTATAGAAAGTTCAAGATCAAGTACTTAAATATGTTCACTATGTCAAATATTGGCTACTGTATGGCTGATCTATCACCAAAAGGAGTCCAGTGGGCAGAAATAGAAAATTCAAAATCGACAACCCTTGGGCCCGATATTAATCCATTTGGTCAAATATGGATTTCTGAATGACTGACATAATATCAGAAAGAGTCAATGAGTAGGTATAGAAATTTCGAGATCCATGACTGAAACATGTCAAATGGGTCAAATATTGCCTTCTCTATGGCTAATTTATCACCAGAAGGAGTCAGTTGGGTAGAAATAGAAAGTTCAAAACTGATGACTCTTGGGCCCGATATAGGTCCATTTGATCAAATATGGACTTCTGAATGACTGATGTAAAATCAGTAGTCAATGAGTATGTATAGAATGTTCAAGATCAAGTACTGAAATATGTTCACTATGTCAAATATTGGCTACTGTATGGCTGATCTATCACCAAAAGGAGTCCAGTGGGCAGAAATAGAAAATTCAAAATCGACAACCCTTGGGCCCGATATTAGTCCATTTGGTCAAATATGGATTTCTGAATGACTGACATAATATCAGAAAGAGTCAATGAGTAGGTATAGAAATTTCGAGATCCATGACTGAAACATGTCAAATGGGTGAAATATTGACTTCTCTATGGCTAATTTATCACCAGAAGGAGTCAATTGGGTAGAAATAGAAAGTTGAAAATCGATGACTCTTGGGCCCGATATAGGTCCATTTGGTCAAATATGGACTTCTGAATGACTGATGTAAAATCAGAAGTAGTCAATGAGTATATATTGAAAGTTCAAGATCAAGTACTGAAATATGTTCACCATGTCAAATATTGGCTACTGTATGGCTGATATATCACCAAAAGGAGTGCAGTGGGCAGAAATAGAAAATTCAAATTCGACAACCCTTGGGCCCGATATTACTCCATTTGGTCAAATATGGATTTCTGAAAGACTGACATAATATCAGAAAGAGTCAATGAGTAGATATAGAAATTTCGAGATCCATGACTGAAACTTGTCAAATGGGGGAAATATTGGCTTCTCTATAGCTAATTTATCACCAGATGGAGTCAATTGGGTAGAAATAGAAAGTTCAAAATCGATGACTCTTGGGCCCGATATAAGTCCATTTGGTCAAATATGGACTTCTGAATGACTGATATAAAATCAGAAGTAGTCAATGAGTGTGTATAGAAAGGTCAAGATCAAGGAGGGAAACACGTTGAGTAACTCAAAAATTGGCTACTGTATGGCTGATCTATCACCAAAAGGAGTCCAGTGGGCAGAAATAGAAAATTCAAAATCGACAACCCTTGGGCCCGATATTAATCCATTTGGTCAAATATGGATTTCTGAATGACTGACATAATATCAGAAAGAGTCAATGAGTAGGTATATAAATTTCGAGATCCATGACTGAAACATGTCAAATGGGTCAAATATTGGCTTCTCTATGGCTAATTTATCACCAGAAGGAGTCAATTGGGTAGAAATAGAAAGTTCAAAATCAATGACTCTTGGGCCCGATATAAGTCCATTTGGTCAAATACGGATTTCTGAATGACTGACATAACATCAGAAAGAGTCAATGAGTAAGTATAGAAATTTCGAGATCCATGACTGAAACAAGTCGAATTGGTCAAATATTGGCTTCTCTATGGCTAATTTATCACCAGAAGGAGTCAATTGTGTAGAAATAGAAAGTTCAAGATCGATAACTCTTGGGCCCGATATAGGTCCATTTGGTCAAATATGGACTTCTGAATGACTGATGTAAAATCAGAAGTAGTCAATGAGTATGTATAGAAAGTTCAAGATCAAGTGCTAAAATATGTTCACTATGTCAAATATTGGCTACTGTATGCCTGATCTATCACCAAAAGGAGTCCAGTGGGCAGAAATAGAAAATTCAAAATCGACAACCCTTGGGCCCGATATTAGTCCATTTGGTCAAATATGGATTTCTGAATGACTGACATAATATCAGAGTCAATGAGTAGGTATAGAAATTTCGAGATCCATGACTGAAACTTGTCAAATGGGTCAAATATTGTCTTCTCTATGGCTAATTTATCACCAGAAGGAATCAATTGGGTAGAAATAGAAAGTTAAAAATCCATGACTCTTGGGCCCAATATAGGTCAATTTGGTCAAATATGGACTTCTGAATGACTGATGTAAAATCAGAAGTAGTCAATGAGTATGTATAGAAAGTTCAAGATCAAGTACTGAAATATGTTCACTATGTCAAATATTGGCTACTGTATGGCTGATCTATCACCAAAAGGAGTCCAGTGGGCAGAAATAGAAAATTCAAAATCGACAACCCTTGGGCCCGATATTAATCCATTTGGTCAAATATGGATTTCTGAATGACTGACATAATATCAGAAAGAGTCAATGAGTAGGTATAGAAATTTCGAGATCCATGACTGAAACATGTCAAATGGGTCAAATATTGCCTTCTCTATGGCTAATTTATCACCAGAAGGAGTCAGTTGGGTAGAAATAGAAAGTTCAAAACTGATGACTCTTGGGCCCGATATAGGTCCATTTGATCAAATATGGACTTCTGAATGACTGATGTAAAATCAGTAGTCAATGAGTATGTTTAGAATGTTCAAGATCAAGTACTGAAATATGTTCACTATGTCAAATATTGGCTACTGTATGGCTGATCTATTACCAAAAGGAGTCCAGTGGGCAGAAATAGAAAATTCAAAATCGACAACCCTTGGGCCCGATATTAGTCCATTTGGTCAAATATGGATTTCTGAATGACTGACATAATATCAGAAAGAGTCAATGAGTAGGTATAGAAATTTCGAGATCCATGACTGAAACATGTCAAATGGGTGAAATATTGACTTCTCTATGGCTAATTTATCACCAGAAGGAGTCAATTGGGTAGAAATAGAAAGTTGAAAATCGATGACTCTTGGGCCCGATATAGGTCCATTTGGTCAAATATGGACTTCTGAATGACTGATGTAAAATCAGAAGTAGTCAATGAGTATATATTGAAAGTTCAAGATCAAGTACTGAAATATGTTCACCATGTCAAATATTGGCTACTGTATGGCTGATATATCACCAAAAGGAGTGCAGTGGGCAGAAATAGAAAATTCAAAATCGACAACCCTTGGGCCCGATATTACTCCATTTGGTCAAATATGGATTTCTGAAAGACTGACATAATATCAGAAAGAGTCAATGAGTAGATATAGAAATTTCGAGATCCATGACTGAAACTTGTCAAATGGGGGAAATATTGGCTTCTCTATAGCTAATTTATCACCAGATGGAGTCAATTGGGTAGAAATAGAAAGTTCAAAATCGATGACTCTTGGGCCCGATATAAGTCCATTTGGTCAAATATGGACTTCTGAATGACTGATATAAAATCAGAAGTAGTCAATGAGTGTGTATAGAAAGGTCAAGATCAAGGAGGGAAACATGTTGAGTAACTCAAAAATTGGCTACTGTATGGCTGATCTATCACCAAAAGGAGTCCAGTGGGCAGAAATAGAAAATTCAAAATCGACAACCCTTGGGCCCGATATTAATCCATTTGGTCAAATATGGATTTCTGAATGACTGACATAATATCAGAAAGAGTCAATGAGTAGGTATAGAAATTTCGAGATCCATGACTGAAACATGTCAAATGGGTCAAATATTGGCTTCTCTATGGCTAATTTATCACCAGAAGGAGTCAATTGGGTAGAAATAGAAAGTTCAAAATCAATGACTCTTGGGCCCGATATAAGTCCATTTGGTCAAATACGGATTTCTGAATGACTGACATAACATCAGAAAGAGTCAATGAGTAAGTATAGAAATTTCGAGATCCATGACTGAAACAAGTCGAATTGGTCAAATATTGGCTTCTCTATGGCTAATTTATCACCAGAAGGAGTCAATTGGGTAGAAATAGAAAGTTCAAGATCGATAACTCTTGGGCCCGATATAGGTCCATTTGGTCAAATATGGACTTCTGAATGACTGATGTAAAATCAGAAGTAGTCAATGAGTATGTATAGAAAGTTCAAGATCAAGTGCTAAAATATGTTCACTATGTCAAATATTGGCTACTGTATGCCTGATCTATCACCAAAAGGAGTCCAGTGGGCAGAAATAGAAAATTCAAAATCGACAACCCTTGGGCCCGATATTAGTCCATTTGGTCAAATATGGATTTCTGAATGACTGACATAATATCAGAGAGAGTCAATGAGTAGGTATAGAAATTTCGAGATCCATGACTGAAACTTGTCAAATGGGTCAAATATTGTCTTCTCTATGGCTAATTTATCACCAGAAGGAATCAATTGGGTAGAAATAGAAAGTTAAAAATCGATGACTCTTGGGCCCAATATAGGTCAATTTGGTCAAATATGGACTTCTGAATGACTGATGTAAAATCAGAAGTAGTCAATGAGTATGTATAGAAAGTTCAAGATCAAGTACTGAAATATGTTCACTATGTCAAATATTGGCTACTGTATGGCTGATCTATCACCAAAAGGAGTCCAGTGGGCAGAAATAGAAAATTCAAAATCGACAACCCTTGGGCCCGATATTAGTCCATTTGGTCAAATATGGATTTCTGAATGACTGACATAATATCAGAAAGAGTCAATGAGTAGGTATAGAAATTTCGAGATCCATGACTGAAACATGTCAAATGGGTGAAATATTGGCTTCTCTATGGCTAATTTATCACCAGAAGGAGTCAATTGGGTAGAAATAGAAAGTTGAAAATCGATGACTCTTGGGCCCGATATAGGTCCATTTGGTCAAATATGGACTTCTGAATGACTGATGTAAAATCAGAAGTAGTCAATGAGTATATATTGAAAGTTCAAGATCAAGTACTGAAATATGTTCACCATGTCAAATATTGGCTACTGTATGGCTGATCTATCACCAAAAGGAGTCCAGTGGGCAGAAATAGAAAATTCAAAATCGACAACCCTTGGGCCCGATATTAGTCCATTTGGTCAAATATGAATTTCTGAATGACTGACATAATATCAGAAAGAGTCAATGAGTAGGTATAGAAATTTCGAGATCCATGACTGAAACATGTCAAATGGGTCAAATATTGGCTTCTCTATGGCTAATTTATCACCAGAAGGAGTCAATTGGGTAGAAATAGAAAGTTCAAAATCAATGACTCTTGGGCCCGATATAAGTCCATTTGGTCAAATACGGATTTCTGAATGACTGACATAACATCAGAAAGAGTCAATGAGTAAGTATAGAATTTCGAGATCCATGACTGAAACAAGTCGAATTGGTCAAATATTGGCTTCTCTATGGCTAATTTATCACCAGAAGGAGTCAATTGGGTAGAAATAGAAAGTTCAAGATCGATAACTCTTGGGCCCGATATAGGTCCATTTGGTCAAATATGGACTTCTGAATGACTGATGTAAAATCTGAAGTAGTCAATGAGTATGTATAGAAAGTTCAAGATCAAGTGCTAAAATATGTTCACTATGTCAAATATTGGCTACTGTATGCCTGATCTATCACCAAAAGGAGTCCAGTGGGCAGAAATAGAAAATTCAAAATCGACAACCCTTGGGCCCGATATTAGTCCATTTGGTCAAATATGGATTTCTGAATGACTGACATAATATCAGAGAGAGTCAATGAGTAGGTATAGAAATTTCGAGAACCATGACTGAAACTTGTCAAATGGGTCAAATATTGTCTTCTCTATGGCTAATTTATCACCAGAAGGAATCAATTGGGTAGAAATAGAAAGTTAAAAATCGATGACTCTTGGGCCAAATATAGGTCAATTTGGTCAAATATGGACTTCTGAATGACTGATGTAAAATCAGAAGTAGTCAATGAGTATGTATAGAAAGTTCAAGATCAAGTACTGAAATATGTTCACTATGTCAAATATTGGCTACTGTATGGCTGATCTATCACCAAAAGGAGTCCAGTGGGCAGAAATAGAAAATTCAAAATCGACAACCCTTGGGCCCGATATTAGTCCATTTTTTCAAATATGGATTTCTGAATGACTGACATAATATCAGAGAGAGTCAATGAGTAGGTATAGAAATTTCGAGATCCATGACTGAAACTTGTCAAATGGGTCAAATATTGTCTTCTCTATGGCTAATTTATCACCAGAAGGAATCAATTGTGTAGAAATAGAAAGTTAAAAATCGATGACTCTTGGGCCCAATATAGGTCAATTTGGTCAAATATCGTGCTCTGTGCAATGCAACAGCACATATGTTTTCTCTTCATTGCACAACCAAATGAGGTTCATCTATATAATTTTGCATTATCTTTTCAACAGCACATATGTTAACTCCATGCACAGCAAAATGAGTGGTACACTTAGTCGTCTTTCTGAGCGTGCACCGTTTCTCAGAAAAACGACTAAGTGTCAAAGTTCCTCCGTGTGAACGAGGCAGTGTGTGTCGCTCTTCAAACCGGAGAGAGTGTTAGGTAGGCGGCTTGAAAGTGTAAGAAAGGGCCCCTCTGTGAATCCGCTCAACTCAAACTCTCTCCGGCTTGAGGAGAGACACACACACACAGCCTGGAAGAATCTTGACACTTTTAGTGATTTTTCTGAGATGAAGTATAAGGAGGAATTTTGACACATAGTCCTTTTTATGAGAAATGATACACGCTCAGAAAAACAACTAAGTGTCAAAATTCCTCCGTGTGACCCAGGCAGTGTGTGTCGCTCTTCAAGCCGGAGAGAGTGTGAGGTAGGCGGCCTGAAAGTGTAAGGAAGGGCCCCTCTGTGAATTCGCTGCATATGAACCATGCAGTCAACTGACTGCAGTAAGGCTGATGTAACATCAGATTAAGTCGATGCGGAGAGTTATTGAAAAAGAATAAAAAGTAAAAGAAAGTTCATGTTTGAGCACTAATTTATTAAAAAGATGCCCTTTGGTCATCAAGTGTTTTTATATACACTGAAACGCAACAACTGCATATCTTATATTGTGCTCTGTGCAATGCAACAGCACATATGTTTTCTCTTCATTGCACAACCAAATGAGGTTCATCTATATAATTTTGCATTATCTTTTCAACAGCACATATGTTAACTCCATGCACAGCAAAATGAGTTAATGCTGGTACACTTAGTCGTCTTTCTGAGCGTGCACCTTTTCTCAGAAAAACGACTAAGTGTCAAAGTTCCTCCGTGTGAACGAGGCAGTGTGTGTCGCTCTTCAAACCGGAGACAGTGTTAGGTAGGCGGCTTGAAAGTGTAAGAAAGGGCCCCTCTGTGAATCCGCTCAACTCAAACTCTCTCCGGCTTGAGGAGAAACACACACACACAGCCTGGAGGAATCTTGACACTTTTAGTGATTTTTCTGAGATGAAGTATAAGGAGGAATTTTGACACATAGTCCTTTTTATGAGAAATGATACACGCTCAGAAAAACAACTAAGTGTCAAAATTGCTCCGTGTGAACCAGGCAGTGTGTGTCGCTCTTCAAGCCGGAGAGAGTGTGAGGTAGGCGGCCTGAAGGTGTAAGGAAGGGCCCCTCTGTGAATTCGCTGCATATGAACCATGCAGTCAACTGACTGCAGTAAGGCTGATGTAACATCAGATTAAGTCGATGCGGAGAGTTATTGAAAAAGAATAAAAAGTAAAAGAAAGTTCATGTTTGAGCACTAATTTATTGAAAATATGCCCTTTGGTCATTAAGTGTTTTTATATACACTGAAACGCAACAAGTGCATATCTTATATTGTGCTCTGTTCCATCGTGTGAATCGTGCACTGTGTGTCTCTGCTCAAGCCGGAGAGAGTGTTAGGTAGGCGGCTTGAAAGTGTAAGGAAGGGCTTCGCTGTGAATCCGCTCAACTCAAACTCTCTCCGGCTTGAGGAGAGACAAACACACTGCCTGAAGGAATCTTGACACTTTTAGTGATCTTTCTGAGATGTAGTACAAGGAGGAATTTTGACACAGTCGTTTATTGAGAAATGATGCACGCTCAGAAAAACAACTAAGTGTCAAAATTCCTCCGTGTGACCCAGGCAGTGTGTGTCGCTCTTCATGCCGGAGAGAGTGTGAGGTAGGCGGCCTGAAGGTGTAAGGAAGGGCCCCTCTGTGAATTCGCTGCATATGAACCATGCAGTCAACTGACTGCAGTAAGGCTGATGTAACATCAGATTAAGTCGATGCGGAGAGTTATTGAAAAAGAATAAAAAGTAAAAGAAAGTTCATGTTTGAGCACTAATTTATTGAAAATATGCCCTTTGGTCATTAAGTGTTTTTATATACACTGAAACGCAACAAGTGCATATCTTATATTGTGCTCTGTTCCATCGTGTGAATCGTGCACTGTGTGTCTCTGCTCAAGCCGGAGAGAGTGTTAGGTAGGCGGCTTGAAAGTGTAAGGAAGGGCTTCGCTGTGAATCCGCTCAACTCAAACTCTCTCCGGCTTGAGGAGAGACAAACACACTGCCTGAAGGAATCTTGACACTTTTAGTGATCTTTCTGAGATGTAGTACAAGGAGGAATTTTGACACAGTCGTTTATTGAGAAATGATGCACGCTCAGAAAAACGACTAAGTGTCAAAATTCCTCCGTGTGACCCAGGCAGTGTGTGTCGCTCTTCATGCCGGAGAGAGTGTGAGGTAGGCGGCCTGAAGGTGTAAGGAAGCGCCCCTCTCTGAATTCGCTCCATATGAACCATTCAGTCAACTGACTGCAGTAAGACTGATGTAACATCAGATTAAGTCAATGCGGAGAGTTATTGAAAAAGAATAAAAAGTAAAAGAAAGTTCATGTTTGAGCACTAATTTATTGAAAATATGCCCTTTGGTCATTAAGTATTTTTATATACACTGAAACGCAACAAGTGCATATCTTATATTGTGCTCTGTGCAATGCAACAGCACATATGTTTTCTCTTCATTGCACAACCAAATGAGGTTCATCTATATAATTTTGCATTATCTTTTCAACAGCACATATGTTAACTCCATGCACAGCAAAATGAGTTAATGCTGGTACACTTAGTCGTCTTTCTGAGCGTGCACCGTTTCTCAGAAAAACGACTAAGTGTCAAAGTTCCTCCGTGTGAACGAGGCAGTGTGTGTCGCTCTTCAAACCGGAGAGAGTGTTAGGTAGGCGGCTTGAAAGTGTAAGAAAGGGCCCCTCTGTGAATCCGCTCAACTCAAACTCTCTCCGGCTTGAGGAGAGACAAACACACAGCCTGAAGGAATCTTGACACTTTTAGTATTTTTTCTGAGATGTAGTACAAGGAGGTATTTTGACACATAGTCCTTTTTATGAGAAATGATACACGCTCAGAAAAACAACTAAGTGTCAAAATTCCTCCGTGTGACCCAGGCAGTGTGTGTCGCTCTTCATGCCGGAGAGAGTGTGAGGTAGGCGGCCTGAAGGTGTAAGGAAGGGCCCCTCTGTGAATTCGCTGCATATGAACCATGCAGTCAACTGACTGCAGTAAGGCTGATGTAACATCAGATTAAGTCGATGCGGAGAGTTATTGAAAAAGAATAAAAAGTAAAAGAAAGTTCATGTTTGAGCACTAATTTATTGAAAATATGCCCTTTGGTCATTAAGTATTTTTATATACACTGAAACGTAACAAGTGCTTATCTTATATTGTGCTCTGTGCAATGCAACAGCACTTATGTTTTCTCTTCATTGCACAACCAAATGAGGTTCATCTATATAATTTTGCATTATCTTTTCAACAGCACATATGTTAACTCCATGCACAGCAAAATGAGTTAATGCTGGTACACTTAGTCGTCTTTCTGAGCGTGCACCGTTTCTCAGAAAAACGACTAAGTGTCAAAGTTCCTCCGTGTGAACGAGGCAGTGTGTGTCGCTCTTCAAACCGGAGAGAGTGTTAGGTAGGCGGCTTGAAAGTGTAAGAAAGGGCCCCTCTGTGAATCCGCTCAACTCAAACTCTCTCCGGCTTGAGGAGAGACACACACACACAGCCTGGAAGAATCTTGACACTTTTAGTGATTTTTCTGAGATGAAGTATAAGGAGGAATTTTGACACATAGTCCTTTTTATGAGAAATGATACACGCTCAGAAAAACAACTAAGTGTCAAAATTCCTCCGTGTGACCCAGGCAGTGTGTGTCGCTCTTCAAGCCGGAGAGAGTGTGAGGTAGGCGGCCTGAAAGTGTAAGGAAGGGCCCCTCTGTGAATTCGCTGCATATGAACCATGCAGTCAACTGACTGCAGTAAGGCTGATGTAACATCAGATTAAGTCGATGCGGAGAGTTATTGAAAAAGAATAAAAAGTAAAAGAAAGTTCATGTTTGAGCACTAATTTATTAAAAAGATGCCCTTTGGTCATCAAGTGTTTTTATATACACTGAAACGCAACAACTGCATATCTTATATTGTGCTCTGTGCAATGCAACAGCACATATGTTTTCTCTTCATTGCACAACCAAATGAGGTTCATCTATATAATTTTGCATTATCTTTTCAACAGCACATATGTTAACTCCATGCACAGCAAAATGAGTTAATGCTGGTACACTTAGTCGTCTTTCTGAGCGTGCACCTTTTCTCAGAAAAACGACTAAGTGTCAAAGTTCCTCCGTGTGAACGAGGCAGTGTGTGTCGCTCTTCAAACCGGAGACAGTGTTAGGTAGGCGGCTTGAAAGTGTAAGAAAGGGCCCCTCTGTGAATCCGCTCAACTCAAACTCTCTCCGGCTTGAGGAGAAACACACACACACAGCCTGGAGGAATCTTGACACTTTTAGTGATTTTTCTGAGATGAAGTATAAGGAGGAATTTTGACACATAGTCCTTTTTATGAGAAATGATACACGCTCAGAAAAACAACTAAGTGTCAAAATTGCTCCGTGTGAACCAGGCAGTGTGTGTCGCTCTTCAAGCCGGAGAGAGTGTGAGGTAGGCGGCCTGAAGGTGTAAGGAAGGGCCCCTCTGTGAATTCGCTGCATATGAACCATGCAGTCAACTGACTGCAGTAAGGCTGATGTAACATCAGATTAAGTCGATGCGGAGAGTTATTGAAAAAGAATAAAAAGTAAAAGAAAGTTCATGTTTGAGCACTAATTTATTGAAAATATGCCCTTTGGTCATTAAGTGTTTTTATATACACTGAAACGCAACAAGTGCATATCTTATATTGTGCTCTGTTCCATCGTGTGAATCGTGCACTGTGTGTCTCTGCTCAAGCCGGAGAGAGTGTTAGGTAGGCGGCTTGAAAGTGTAAGGAAGGGCTTCGCTGTGAATCCGCTCAACTCAAACTCTCTCCGGCTTGAGGAGAGACAAACACACTGCCTGAAGGAATCTTGACACTTTTAGTGATCTTTCTGAGATGTAGTACAAGGAGGAATTTTGACACAGTCGTTTATTGAGAAATGATGCACGCTCAGAAAAACGACTAAGTGTCAAAATTCCTCCGTGTGACCCAGGCAGTGTGTGTCGCTCTTCATGCCGGAGAGAGTGTGAGGTAGGCGGCCTGAAGGTGTAAGGAAGCGCCCCTCTGTGAATTCGCTCCATATGAACCATTCAGTCAACTGACTGCAGTAAGACTGATGTAACATCAGATTAAGTCAATGCGGAGAGTTATTGAAAAAGAATAAAAAGTAAAAGAAAGTTCATGTTTGAGCACTAATTTATTGAAAATATGCCCTTTGGTCATTAAGTATTTTTATATACACTGAAACGCAACAAGTGCATATCTTATATTGTGCTCTGTGCAATGCAACAGCACATATGTTTTCTCTTCATTGCACAACCAAATGAGGTTCATCTATATAATTTTGCATTATCTTTTCAACAGCACATATGTTAACTCCATGCACAGCAAAATGAGTTAATGCTGGTACACTTAGTCGTCTTTCTGAGCGTGCACCGTTTCTCAGAAAAACGACTAAGTGTCAAAGTTCCTCCGTGTGAACGAGGCAGTGTGTGTCGCTCTTCAAACCGGAGAGAGTGTTAGGTAGGCGGCTTGAAAGTGTAAGAAAGGGCCCCTCTGTGAATCCGCTCAACTCAAACTCTCTCCGGCTTGAGGAGAGACACACACACACAGCCCGGAGGAATCTTGACACTTTTAGTGATTTTTCTGAGATGAAGTATAAGGAGGAATTTTGACACATAGTCCTTTTTATGAGAAATGATACACGCTCAGAAAAACAACTAAGTGTCAAAATTCCTCCGTGTGACCCAGGCAGTGTGTGTCGCTCTTCAAGCCGGAGAGAGTGTGAGGTAGGCGGCCTGAAAGTGTAAGGAAGGGCCCCTCTGTGAATTCGCTGCATATGAACCATGCAGTCAACTGACTGCAGTAAGGCTGATGTAACATCAGATTAAGTCGATGCGGAGAGTTATTGAAAAAGAATAAAAAGTAAAAGAAAGTTCATGTTTGAGCACTAATTTATTAAAAAGATGCCCTTTGGTCATCAAGTGTTTTTATATACACTGAAACGCAACAACTGCATATCTTATATTGTGCTCTGTGCAATGCAACAGCACATATGTTTTCTCTTCATTGCACAACCAAATGAGGTTCATCTATATAATTTTGCATTATCTTTTCAACAGCACATATGTTAACTCCATGCACAGCAAAATGAGTTAATGCTGGTACACTTAGTCGTCTTTCTGAGCGTGCACCTTTTCTCAGAAAAACGACTAAGTGTCAAAGTTCCTCCGTGTGAACGAGGCAGTGTGTGTCGCTCTTCAAACCGGAGACAGTGTTAGGTAGGCGGCTTGAAAGTGTAAGAAAGGGCCCCTCTGTGAATCCGCTCAACTCAAACTCTCTCCGGCTTGAGGAGAGACAAACACACTGCCTGAAGGAATCTTGACACTTTTAGTGATCTTTCTGAGATGTAGTACAAGGAGGAATTTTGACACAGTCGTTTATTGAGAAATGATGCACGCTCAGAAAAACGACTAAGTGTCAAAATTCCTCCGTGTGACCCAGGCAGTGTGTGTCGCTCTTCATGCCGGAGAGAGTGTGAGGTAGGCGGCCTGAAGGTGTAAGGAAGCGCCCCTCTGTGAATTCGCTCCATATGAACCATTCAGTCAACTGACTGCAGTAAGACTGATGTAACATCAGATTAAGTCAATGCGGAGAGTTATTGAAAAAGAATAAAAAGTAAAAGAAAGTTCATGTTTGAGCACTAATTTATTGAAAATATGCCCTTTGGTCATTAAGTATTTTTATATACACTGAAACGCAACAAGTGCATATCTTATATTGTGCTCTGTGCAATGCAACAGCACATATGTTTTCTCTTCATTGCACAACCAAATGAGGTTCATCTATATAATTTTGCATTATCTTTTCAACAGCACATATGTTAACTCCATGCACAGCAAAATGAGTTAATGCTGGTACACTTAGTCGTCTTTCTGAGCGTGCACCGTTTCTCAGAAAAACGACTAAGTGTCAAAGTTCCTCCGTGTGAACGAGGCAGTGTGTGTCGCTCTTCAAACCGGAGAGAGTGTTAGGTAGGCGGCTTGAAAGTGTAAGAAAGGGCCCCTCTGTGAATCCGCTCAACTCAAACTCTCTCCGGCTTGAGGAGAGACACACACACACAGCCCGGAGGAATCTTGACACTTTTAGTGATTTTTCTGAGATGAAGTATAAGGAGGAATTTTGACACATAGTCCTTTTTATGAGAAATGATACACGCTCAGAAAAACAACTAAGTGTCAAAATTCCTCCGTGTGACCCAGGCAGTGTGTGTCGCTCTTCAAGCCGGAGAGAGTGTGAGGTAGGCGGCCTGAAAGTGTAAGGAAGGGCCCCTCTGTGAATTCGCTGCATATGAACCATGCAGTCAACTGACTGCAGTAAGGCTGATGTAACATCAGATTAAGTCGATGCGGAGAGTTATTGAAAAAGAATAAAAAGTAAAAGAAAGTTCATGTTTGAGCACTAATTTATTAAAAAGATGCCCTTTGGTCATCAAGTGTTTTTATATACACTGAAACGCAACAACTGCATATCTTATATTGTGCTCTGTGCAATGCAACAGCACATATGTTTTCTCTTCATTGCACAACCAAATGAGGTTCATCTATATAATTTTGCATTATCTTTTCAACAGCACATATGTTAACTCCATGCACAGCAAAATGAGTTAATGCTGGTACACTTAGTCGTCTTTCTGAGCGTGCACCTTTTCTCAGAAAAACGACTAAGTGTCAAAGTTCCTCCGTGTGAACGAGGCAGTGTGTGTCGCTCTTCAAACCGGAGACAGTGTTAGGTAGGCGGCTTGAAAGTGTAAGAAAGGGCCCCTCTGTGAATCCGCTCAACTCAAACTCTCTCCGGCTTGAGGAGAGACAAACACACTGCCTGAAGGAATCTTGACACTTTTAGTGATCTTTCTGAGATGTAGTACAAGGAGGAATTTTGACACAGTCGTTTATTGAGAAATGATGCACGCTCAGAAAAACGACTAAGTGTCAAAATTCCTCCGTGTGACCCAGGCAGTGTGTGTCGCTCTTCATGCCGGAGAGAGTGTGAGGTAGGCGGCCTGAAGGTGTAAGGAAGCGCCCCTCTGTGAATTCGCTCCATATGAACCATTCAGTCAACTGACTGCAGTAAGACTGATGTAACATCAGATTAAGTCAATGCGGAGAGTTATTGAAAAAGAATAAAAAGTAAAAGAAAGTTCATGTTTGAGCACTAATTTATTGAAAATATGCCCTTTGGTCATTAAGTATTTTTATATACACTGAAACGCAACAAGTGCATATCTTATATTGTGCTCTGTGCAATGCAACAGCACATATGTTTTCTCTTCATTGCACAACCAAATGAGGTTCATCTATATAATTTTGCATTATCTTTTCAACAGCACATATGTTAACTCCATGCACAGCAAAATGAGTTAATGCTGGTACACTTAGTCGTCTTTCTGAGCGTGCACCGTTTCTCAGAAAAACGACTAAGTGTCAAAGTTCCTCCGTGTGAACGAGGCAGTGTGTGTCGCTCTTCAAACCGGAGAGAGTGTTAGGTAGGCGGCTTGAAAGTGTAAGAAAGGGCCCCTCTGTGAATCCGCTCAACTCAAACTCTCTCCGGCTTGAGGAGAGACACACACACACAGCCCGGAGGAATCTTGACACTTTTAGTGATTTTTCTGAGATGAAGTATAAGGAGGAATTTTGACACATAGTCCTTTTTATGAGAAATGATACACGCTCAGAAAAACAACTAAGTGTCAAAATTCCTCCGTGTGACCCAGGCAGTGTGTGTCGCTCTTCAAGCCGGAGAGAGTGTGAGGTAGGCGGCCTGAAAGTGTAAGGAAGGGCCCCTCTGTGAATTCGCTGCATATGAACCATGCAGTCAACTGACTGCAGTAAGGCTGATGTAACATCAGATTAAGTCGATGCGGAGAGTTATTGAAAAAGAATAAAAAGTAAAAGAAAGTTCATGTTTGAGCACTAATTTATTAAAAAGATGCCCTTTGGTCATCAAGTGTTTTTATATACACTGAAACGCAACAAGTGCATATCTTATATTGTGCTCTGTTCCTCCGTGTGAACCGTGCACTGTGTGTCTCTGCTCAAGCCGGAGAGAGTGTTAGGTAGGTGGCTTGAAAGTGTAAGGAAGGGCTTCGCTGTGAATCCGCTCAACTCAAACTCTCTCCGGCTTGAGGAGAGACAAACACACAGCCTGAAGGAATCTTGACACTTTTAGTGATTTTTCTGAGATGTAGTACAAGGAGGTATTTTGACACATAGTCCTTTTTATGAGAAATGATACACGCTCAGAAAAACAACTAAGTGTCAAAATTCCTCCGTGTGACCCAGGCAGTGTGTGTCGCTCTTCAAGCCGGAGAGAGTGTGAGGTAGGCGGCCTGAAAGTGTAAGGAAGGGCCCCTCTGTGAATTCGCTGCATATGAACCATGCAGTCAACTGACTGCAGTAAGGCTGATGTAACATCAGATTAAGTCGATGCGGAGAGTTATTGAAAAAGAATAAAAAGTAAAAGAAAGTTCATGTTTGAGCACTAATTTATTAAAAAGATGCCCTTTGGTCATCAAGTGTTTTTATATACACTGAAACGCAACAAGTGCATATCTTATATTGTGCTCTGTTCCTCCGTGTGAACCGTGCACTGTGTGTCTCTGCTCAAGCCGGAGAGAGTGTTAGGTAGGTGGCTTGAAAGTGTAAGGAAGGGCTTCGCTGTGAATCCGCTCAACTCAAACTCTCTCCGGCTTGAGGAGAGACAAACACACAGCCTGAAGGAATCTTGACACTTTTAGTGATTTTTCTGAGATGTAGTACAAGGAGGTATTTTGACACATAGTCCTTTTTATGAGAAATGATACACGCTCAGAAAAACAACTAAGTGTCAAAATTCCTCCGTGTGACCCAGGCAGTGTGTGTCGCTCTTCAAGCCGGAGAGAGTGTGAGGTAGGCGGCCTGAAAGTGTAAGGAAGGGCCCCTCTGTGAATTCGCTGCATATGAACCATGCAGTCAACTGACTGCAGTAAGGCTGATGTAACATCAGATTAAGTCGATGCGGAGAGTTATTGAAAAAGAATAAAAAGTAAAAGAAAGTTCATGTTTGAGCACTAATTTATTAAAAAGATGCCCTTTGGTCATCAAGTGTTTTTATATACACTGAAACGCAACAAGTGCATATCTTATATTGTGCTCTGTTCCTCCGTGTGAACCGTGCACTGTGTGTCTCTGCTCAAGCCGGAGAGAGTGTTAGGTAGGCGGCTTGAAAGTGTAAGGAAGGGCTTCGCTGTGAATCCGCTCAACTCAAACTCTCTCCGGCTTGAGGAGAGACAAACACACAGCCTGAAGGAATCTTGACACTTTTAGTATTTTTTCTGAGATGTAGTACAAGGAGGTATTTTGACACATAGTCCTTTTTATGAGAAATGATACACGCTCAGAAAAACAACTAAGTGTCAAAATTCCTCCGTGTGACCCAGGCAGTGTGTGTCGCTCTTCATGCCGGAGAGAGTGTGAGGTAGGCGGCCTGAAGGTGTAAGGAAGGGCCCCTCTGTGAATTCGCTGCATATGAACCATGCAGTCAACTGACTGCAGTAAGAGTGATGTAACATCAGATTAAGTCAATGCGGAGAGTTATTGAAAAAGAATAAAAAGTAAAAGAAAGTTCATGTTTGAGCACTAATTTATTGAAAATATGCCCTTTGGTCATTAAGTATTTTTATATACACTGAAACGCAACAAGTGCATATCTTATATTGTGCTCTGTGCAATGCAACAGCACATATGTTTTCTCTTCATTGCACAACCAAATGAGGTTCATCTATATAATTTTGCATTATCTTTTCAACAGCACATATGTTAACTCCATGCACAGCAAAATGAGTTAATGCTGGTACACTTAGTCGTCTTTCTGAGCGTGCACCTTTTTCTCAGAAAAACGACTGTCAAAATTCCTCCGTGTGAACGAGGCAGTGTGTGTCGCTCTTCAAACCGGAGAGAGTGTTAGGTAGGCGGCTTGAAAGTGTAAGAAAGGGCCCCTCTGTGAATCCGCTCAACTCAAACTCTCTCCGGCTTGAGGAGAGACACACACACACACAGCCTGGAGGAATCTTGACACTTTTAGTGATTTTTCTGAGATGAAGTATAAGGAGGAATTTTGACACATAGTCCTTTTTATGAGAAATGATACACGCTCAGAAAAACAACTAAGTGTCAAAATTCCTCCGTGTGACCCAGGCAGTGTGTGTCGCTCTTCAAGCCGGAGAGAGTGTGAGGTAGGCGGCCTGAAGGTGTAAGGAAGGGCCCCTCTGTGAATTCGCTGCATATGAACCATGCAGTCAACTGACTGCAGTAAGGCTGATGTAACATCAGATTAAGTCGATGCGGAGAGTTATTGAAAAAGAATAAAAAGTAAAAGAAAGTTCATGTTTGAGCACTAATTTATTGAAAATATGCCCTTTGGTCATTAAGTGTTTTTATATACACTGAAACGCAACAAGTGCATATCTTATATTGTGCTCTGTTCCATCGTGTGAATCGTGCACTGTGTGTCTCTGCTCAAGCCGGAGAGAGTGTTAGGTAGGCGGCTTGAAAGTGTAAGGAAGGGCTTCGCTGTGAATCCGCTCAACTCAAACTCTCTCCGGCTTGAGGAGAGACAAACACACAGCCTGAAGGAATCTTGACACTTTTAGTGATCTTTCTGAGATGTAGTACAAGGAGGAATTTTGACACAGTCGTTTATTGAGAAATGGTGCACGCTCAGAAAAACGACTAAGTGTCAAAATTCCTCCGTGTGACCCAGGCAGTGTGTGTCGCTCTTCAAGCCGGAGAGAGTGTGAGGTAGGCGGCCTGAAGGTGTAAGGAAGGGCCCCTCTGTGAATTCGCTGCATATCAACCATGCAGTCAACTGACTGCAGTAAGACTGATGTAACATCAGATTGTCAATGCGGAGAGTTATTGAAAAAGAATAAAAAGTAAAAGAAAGTTCATGTTTGAGCACTAATTTATTGAAAATATGCCCTTTGGTCATTAAGTATTTTTATATACACTGAAACGCAACAAGTGCATATCTTATATTGTGCTCTGTGCAATGCAACAGCACATATGTTTTCTCTTCATTGCACAACCAAATGAGGTTCATCTATATAATTTTGCATTATCTTTTCAACAGCACATATGTTAACTCCATGCACAGCAAAATGAGTTAATGCTGGTACACTTAGTCGTCTTTCTGAGCGTGCACCGTTTCTCAGAAAAACGACTAAGTGTCAAAGTTCCTCCGTGTGAACGAGGCAGTGTGTGTCGCTCTTCAAACCGGAGAGAGTGTTAGGTAGGCGGCTTGAAAGTGTAAGAAAGGGCCCCTCTGTGAATCCGCTCAACTCAAACTCTCTCCGGCTTGAGGAGAGACAAACACACAGCCTGAAGGAATCTTGACACTTTTAGTATTTTTTCTGAGATGTAGTACAAGGAGGTATTTTGACACATAGTCCTTTTTATGAGAAATGATACACGCTCAGAAAAACAACTAAGTGTCAAAATTCCTCCGTGTGACCCAGGCAGTGTGTGTCGCTCTTCATGCCGGAGAGAGTGTGAGGTAGGCGGCCTGAAGGTGTAAGGAAGGGCCCCTCTGTGAATTCGCTGCATATGAACCATGCAGTCAACTGACTGCAGTAAGGCTGATGTAACATCAGATTAAGTCGATGCGGAGAGTTATTGAAAAAGAATAAAAAGTAAAAGAAAGTTCATGTTTGAGCACTAATTTATTGAAAATATGCCCTTTGGTCATTAAGTATTTTTATATACACTGAAACGTAACAAGTGCTTATCTTATATTGTGCTCTGTGCAATGCAACAGCACTTATGTTTTCTCTTCATTGCACAACCAAATGAGGTTCATCTATATAATTTTGCATTATCTTTTCAACAGCACATATGTTAACTCCATGCACAGCAAAATGAGTTAATGCTGGTACACTTAGTCGTCTTTCTGAGCGTGCACCGTTTCTCAGAAAAACGACTAAGTGTCAAAGTTCCTCCGTGTGAACGAGGCAGTGTGTGTCGCTCTTCAAACCGGAGAGAGTGTTAGGTAGGCGGCTTGAAAGTGTAAGAAAGGGCCCCTCTGTGAATCCGCTCAACTCAAACTCTCTCCGGCTTGAGGAGAGACACACACACACAGCCTGGAAGAATCTTGACACTTTTAGTGATTTTTCTGAGATGAAGTATAAGGAGGAATTTTGACACATAGTCCTTTTTATGAGAAATGATACACGCTCAGAAAAACAACTAAGTGTCAAAATTCCTCCGTGTGACCCAGGCAGTGTGTGTCGCTCTTCAAGCCGGAGAGAGTGTGAGGTAGGCGGCCTGAAAGTGTAAGGAAGGGCCCCTCTGTGAATTCGCTGCATATGAACCATGCAGTCAACTGACTGCAGTAAGGCTGATGTAACATCAGATTAAGTCGATGCGGAGAGTTATTGAAAAAGAATAAAAAGTAAAAGAAAGTTCATGTTTGAGCACTAATTTATTAAAAAGATGCCCTTTGGTCATCAAGTGTTTTTATATACACTGAAACGCAACAACTGCATATCTTATATTGTGCTCTGTGCAATGCAACAGCACATATGTTTTCTCTTCATTGCACAACCAAATGAGGTTAATCTATATAATTTTGCATTATCTTTTCAACAGCACATATGTTAACTCCATGCACAGCAAAATGAGTTAATGCTGGTACACTTAGTCGTCTTTCTGAGCGTGCACCTTTTCTCAGAAAAACGACTAAGTGTCAAAGTTCCTCCGTGTGAACGAGGCAGTGTGTGTCGCTCTTCAAACCGGAGACAGTGTTAGGTAGGCGGCTTGAAAGTGTAAGAAAGGGCCCCTCTGTGAATCCGCTCAACTCAAACTCTCTCCGGCTTGAGGAGAAACACACACACACAGCCTGGAGGAATCTTGACACTTTTAGTGATTTTTCTGAGATGAAGTATAAGGAGGAATTTTGACACATAGTCCTTTTTATGAGAAATGATACACGCTCAGAAAAACAACTAAGTGTCAAAATTGCTCCGTGTGAACCAGGCAGTGTGTGTCGCTCTTCAAGCCGGAGAGAGTGTGAGGTAGGCGGCCTGAAGGTGTAAGGAAGGGCCCCTCTGTGAATTCGCTGCATATGAACCATGCAGTCAACTGACTGCAGTAAGGCTGATGTAACATCAGATTAAGTCGATGCGGAGAGTTATTGAAAAAGAATAAAAAGTAAAAGAAAGTTCATGTTTGAGCACTAATTTATTGAAAATATGCCCTTTGGTCATTAAGTGTTTTTATATACACTGAAACGCAACAAGTGCATATCTTATATTGTGCTCTGTTCCATCGTGTGAATCGTGCAGTGTGTGTCTCTGCTCAAGCCGGAGAGAGTGTTAGGTAGGCGGCTTGAAAGTGTAAGGAAGGGCTTCGCTGTGAATCCGCTCAACTCAAACTCTCTCCGGCTTGAGGAGAGACAAACACACTGCCTGAAGGAATCTTGACACTTTTAGTGATCTTTCTGAGATGTAGTACAAGGAGGAATTTTGACACAGTCGTTTATTGAGAAATGATGCACGCTCAGAAAAACGACTAAGTGTCAAAATTCCTCCGTGTGACCCAGGCAGTGTGTGTCGCTCTTCATGCCGGAGAGAGTGTGAGGTAGGCGGCCTGAAGGTGTAAGGAAGCGCCCCTCTGTGAATTCGCTCCATATGAACCATTCAGTCAACTGACTGCAGTAAGACTGATGTAACATCAGATTAAGTCAATGCGGAGAGTTATTGAAAAAGAATAAAAAGTAAAAGAAAGTTCATGTTTGAGCACTAATTTATTGAAAATATGCCCTTTGGTCATTAAGTATTTTTATATACACTGAAACGCAACAAGTGCATATCTTATATTGTGCTCTGTGCAATGCAACAGCACATATGTTTTCTCTTCATTGCACAACCAAATGAGGTTCATCTATATAATTTTGCATTATCTTTTCAACAGCACATATGTTAACTCCATGCACAGCAAAATGAGTTAATGCTGGTACACTTAGTCGTCTTTCTGAGCGTGCACCGTTTCTCAGAAAAACGACTAAGTGTCAAAGTTCCTCCGTGTGAACGAGGCAGTGTGTGTCGCTCTTCAAACCGGAGAGAGTGTTAGGTAGGCGGCTTGAAAGTGTAAGAAAGGGCCCCTCTGTGAATCCGCTCAACTCAAACTCTCTCCGGCTTGAGGAGAGACACACACACACAGCCCGGAGGAATCTTGACACTTTTAGTGATTTTTCTGAGATGAAGTATAAGGAGGAATTTTGACACATAGTCCTTTTTATGAGAAATGATACACGCTCAGAAAAACAACTAAGTGTCAAAATTGCTCCGTGTGAACCAGGCAGTGTGTGTCGCTCTTCAAGCCGGAGAGAGTGTGAGGTAGGCGGCCTGAAGGTGTAAGGAAGGGCCCCTCTGTGAATTCGCTGCATATGAACCATGCAGTCAACTGACTGCAGTAAGGCTGATGTAACATCAGATTAAGTCGATGCGGAGAGTTATTGAAAAAGAATAAAAAGTAAAAGAAAGTTCATGTTTGAGCACTAATTTATTGAAAATATGCCCTTTGGTCATTAAGTGTTTTTATATACACTGAAACGCAACAAGTGCATATCTTATATTGTGCTCTGTTCCATCGTGTGAATCGTGCACTGTGTGTCTCTGCTCAAGCCGGAGAGAGTGTTAGGTAGGCGGCTTGAAAGTGTAAGGAAGGGCTTCGCTGTGAATCCGCTCAACTCAAACTCTCTCCGGCTTGAGGAGAGACAAACACACTGCCTGAAGGAATCTTGACACTTTTAGTGATCTTTCTGAGATGTAGTACAAGGAGGAATTTTGACACAGTCGTTTATTGAGAAATGATGCACGCTCAGAAAAACGACTAAGTGTCAAAATTCCTCCGTGTGACCCAGGCAGTGTGTGTCGCTCTTCATGCCGGAGAGAGTGTGAGGTAGGCGGCCTGAAGGTGTAAGGAAGCGCCCCTCTGTGAATTCGCTCCATATGAACCATTCAGTCAACTGACTGCAGTAAGACTGATGTAACATCAGATTAAGTCAATGCGGAGAGTTATTGAAAAAGAATAAAAAGTAAAAGAAAGTTCATGTTTGAGCACTAATTTATTGAAAATATGCCCTTTGGTCATTAAGTATTTTTATATACACTGAAACGCAACAAGTGCATATCTTATATTGTGCTCTGTGCAATGCAACAGCACATATGTTTTCTCTTCATTGCACAACCAAATGAGGTTCATCTATATAATTTTGCATTATCTTTTCAACAGCACATATGTTAACTCCATGCACAGCAAAATGAGTTAATGCTGGTACACTTAGTCGTCTTTCTGAGCGTGCACCGTTTCTCAGAAAAACGACTAAGTGTCAAAGTTCCTCCGTGTGAACGAGGCAGTGTGTGTCGCTCTTCAAACCGGAGAGAGTGTTAGGTAGGCGGCTTGAAAGTGTAAGAAAGGGCCCCTCTGTGAATCCGCTCAACTCAAACTCTCTCCGGCTTGAGGAGAGACACACACACACAGCCCGGAGGAATCTTGACACTTTTAGTGATTTTTCTGAGATGAAGTATAAGGAGGAATTTTGACACATAGTCCTTTTTATGAGAAATGATACACGCTCAGAAAAACAACTAAGTGTCAAAATTCCTCCGTGTGACCCAGGCAGTGTGTGTCGCTCTTCAAGCCGGAGAGAGTGTGAGGTAGGCGGCCTGAAAGTGTAAGGAAGGGCCCCTCTGTGAATTCGCTGCATATGAACCATGCAGTCAACTGACTGCAGTAAGGCTGATGTAACATCAGATTAAGTCGATGCGGAGAGTTATTGAAAAAGAATAAAAAGTAAAAGAAAGTTCATGTTTGAGCACTAATTTATTAAAAAGATGCCCTTTGGTCATCAAGTGTTTTTATATACACTGAAACGCAACAAGTGCATATCTTATATTGTGCTCTGTTCCTCCGTGTGAACCGTGCACTGTGTGTCTCTGCTCAAGCCGGAGAGAGTGTTAGGTAGGTGGCTTGAAAGTGTAAGGAAGGGCTTCGCTGTGAATCCGCTCAACTCAAACTCTCTCCGGCTTGAGGAGAGACAAACACACAGCCTGAAGGAATCTTGACACTTTTAGTGATTTTTCTGAGATGTAGTACAAGGAGGTATTTTGACACATAGTCCTTTTTATGAGAAATGATACACGCTCAGAAAAACAACTAAGTGTCAAAATTCCTCCGTGTGACCCAGGCAGTGTGTGTCGCTCTTCAAGCCGGAGAGAGTGTGAGGTAGGCGGCCTGAAAGTGTAAGGAAGGGCCCCTCTGTGAATTCGCTGCATATGAACCATGCAGTCAACTGACTGCAGTAAGGCTGATGTAACATCAGATTAAGTCGATGCGGAGAGTTATTGAAAAAGAATAAAAAGTAAAAGAAAGTTCATGTTTGAGCACTAATTTATTAAAAAGATGCCCTTTGGTCATCAAGTGTTTTTATATACACTGAAACGCAACAAGTGCATATCTTATATTGTGCTCTGTTCCTCCGTGTGAACCGTGCACTGTGTGTCTCTGCTCAAGCCGGAGAGAGTGTTAGGTAGGCGGCTTGAAAGTGTAAGGAAGGGCTTCGCTGTGAATCCGCTCAACTCAAACTCTCTCCGGCTTGAGGAGAGACAAACACACAGCCTGAAGGAATCTTGACACTTTTAGTATTTTTTCTGAGATGTAGTACAAGGAGGTATTTTGACACATAGTCCTTTTTATGAGAAATGATACACGCTCAGAAAAACAACTAAGTGTCAAAATTCCTCCGTGTGACCCAGGCAGTGTGTGTCGCTCTTCATGCCGGAGAGAGTGTGAGGTAGGCGGCCTGAAGGTGTAAGGAAGGGCCCCTCTGTGAATTCGCTGCATATGAACCATGCAGTCAACTGACTGCAGTAAGAGTGATGTAACATCAGATTAAGTCAATGCGGAGAGTTATTGAAAAAGAATAAAAAGTAAAAGAAAGTTCATGTTTGAGCACTAATTTATTGAAAATATGCCCTTTGGTCATTAAGTATTTTTATATACACTGAAACGCAACAAGTGCATATCTTATATTGTGCTCTGTGCAATGCAACAGCACATATGTTTTCTCTTCATTGCACAACCAAATGAGGTTCATCTATATAATTTTGCATTATCTTTTCAACAGCACATATGTTAACTCCATGCACAGCAAAATGAGTTAATGCTGGTACACTTAGTCGTCTTTCTGAGCGTGCACCTTTTTCTCAGAAAAACGACTGTCAAAATTCCTCCGTGTGAACGAGGCAGTGTGTGTCGCTCTTCAAACCGGAGAGAGTGTTAGGTAGGCGGCTTGAAAGTGTAAGAAAGGGCCCCTCTGTGAATCCGCTCAACTCAAACTCTCTCCGGCTTGAGGAGAGACACACACACACACAGCCTGGAGGAATCTTGACACTTTTAGTGATTTTTCTGAGATGAAGTATAAGGAGGAATTTTGACACATAGTCCTTTTTATGAGAAATGATACACGCTCAGAAAAACAACTAAGTGTCAAAATTCCTCCGTGTGACCCAGGCAGTGTGTGTCGCTCTTCAAGCCGGAGAGAGTGTGAGGTAGGCGGCCTGAAGGTGTAAGGAAGGGCCCCTCTGTGAATTCGCTGCATATGAACCATGCAGTCAACTGACTGCAGTAAGGCTGATGTAACATCAGATTAAGTCGATGCGGAGAGTTATTGAAAAAGAATAAAAAGTAAAAGAAAGTTCATGTTTGAGCACTAATTTATTGAAAATATGCCCTTTGGTCATTAAGTGTTTTTATATACACTGAAACGCAACAAGTGCATATCTTATATTGTGCTCTGTTCCATCGTGTGAATCGTGCACTGTGTGTCTCTGCTCAAGCCGGAGAGAGTGTTAGGTAGGCGGCTTGAAAGTGTAAGGAAGGGCTTCGCTGTGAATCCGCTCAACTCAAACTCTC
This sequence comes from Zacco platypus, assembly GCA_038088235.1. Classification (NCBI taxonomy): domain Eukaryota; kingdom Metazoa; phylum Chordata; class Actinopteri; order Cypriniformes; family Xenocyprididae; genus Zacco; species Zacco platypus. The sequence goes on along the minus strand of CM076083.1, from coordinate 37,503,306 downwards.
TCCGGCTTGAGGAGAGACAAACACACAGCCTGAAGGAATCTTGACACTTTTAGTGATCTTTCTGAGATGTAGTACAAGGAGGAATTTTGACACAGTCGTTTATTGAGAAATGGTGCACGCTCAGAAAAACGACTAAGTGTCAAAATTCCTCCGTGTGACCCAGGCAGTGTGTGTCGCTCTTCAAGCCGGAGAGAGTGTGAGGTAGGCGGCCTGAAGGTGTAAGGAAGGGCCCCTCTGTGAATTCGCTGCATATCAACCATGCAGTCAACTGACTGCAGTAAGACTGATGTAACATCAGATTGTCAATGCGGAGAGTTATTGAAAAAGAATAAAAAGTAAAAGAAAGTTCATGTTTGAGCACTAATTTATTGAAAATATGCCCTTTGGTCATTAAGTATTTTTATATACACTGAAACGCAACAAGTGCATATCTTATATTGTGCTCTGTGCAATGCAACAGCACATATGTTTTCTCTTCATTGCACAACCAAATGAGGTTCATCTATATAATTTTGCATTATCTTTTCAACAGCACATATGTTAACTCCATGCACAGCAAAATGAGTTAATGCTGGTACACTTAGTCGTCTTTCTGAGCGTGCACCGTTTCTCAGAAAAACGACTAAGTGTCAAAGTTCCTCCGTGTGAACGAGGCAGTGTGTGTCGCTCTTCAAACCGGAGAGAGTGTTAGGTAGGCGGCTTGAAAGTGTAAGAAAGGGCCCCTCTGTGAATCCGCTCAACTCAAACTCTCTCCGGCTTGAGGAGAGACAAACACACAGCCTGAAGGAATCTTGACACTTTTAGTATTTTTTCTGAGATGTAGTACAAGGAGGTATTTTGACACATAGTCCTTTTTATGAGAAATGATACACGCTCAGAAAAACAACTAAGTGTCAAAATTCCTCCGTGTGACCCAGGCAGTGTGTGTCGCTCTTCATGCCGGAGAGAGTGTGAGGTAGGCGGCCTGAAGGTGTAAGGAAGGGCCCCTCTGTGAATTCGCTGCATATGAACCATGCAGTCAACTGACTGCAGTAAGGCTGATGTAACATCAGATTAAGTCGATGCGGAGAGTTATTGAAAAAGAATAAAAAGTAAAAGAAAGTTCATGTTTGAGCACTAATTTATTGAAAATATGCCCTTTGGTCATTAAGTATTTTTATATACACTGAAACGTAACAAGTGCTTATCTTATATTGTGCTCTGTGCAATGCAACAGCACTTATGTTTTCTCTTCATTGCACAACCAAATGAGGTTCATCTATATAATTTTGCATTATCTTTTCAACAGCACATATGTTAACTCCATGCACAGCAAAATGAGTTAATGCTGGTACACTTAGTCGTCTTTCTGAGCGTGCACCGTTTCTCAGAAAAACGACTAAGTGTCAAAGTTCCTCCGTGTGAACGAGGCAGTGTGTGTCGCTCTTCAAACCGGAGAGAGTGTTAGGTAGGCGGCTTGAAAGTGTAAGAAAGGGCCCCTCTGTGAATCCGCTCAACTCAAACTCTCTCCGGCTTGAGGAGAGACACACACACAGCCTGGAAGAATCTTGACACTTTTAGTGATTTTTCTGAGATGAAGTATAAGGAGGAATTTTGACACATAGTCCTTTTTATGAGAAATGATACACGCTCAGAAAAACAACTAAGTGTCAAAATTCCTCCGTGTGACCCAGGCAGTGTGTGTCGCTCTTCAAGCCGGAGAGAGTGTGAGGTAGGCGGCCTGAAAGTGTAAGGAAGGGCCCCTCTGTGAATTCGCTGCATATGAACCATGCAGTCAACTGACTGCAGTAAGGCTGATGTAACATCAGATTAAGTCGATGCGGAGAGTTATTGAAAAAGAATAAAAAGTAAAAGAAAGTTCATGTTTGAGCACTAATTTATTAAAAAGATGCCCTTTGGTCATCAAGTGTTTTTATATACACTGAAACGCAACAACTGCATATCTTATATTGTGCTCTGTGCAATGCAACAGCACATATGTTTTCTCTTCATTGCACAACCAAATGAGGTTAATCTATATAATTTTGCATTATCTTTTCAACAGCACATATGTTAACTCCATGCACAGCAAAATGAGTTAATGCTGGTACACTTAGTCGTCTTTCTGAGCGTGCACCTTTTCTCAGAAAAACGACTAAGTGTCAAAGTTCCTCCGTGTGAACGAGGCAGTGTGTGTCGCTCTTCAAACCGGAGACAGTGTTAGGTAGGCGGCTTGAAAGTGTAAGAAAGGGCCCCTCTGTGAATCCGCTCAACTCAAACTCTCTCCGGCTTGAGGAGAAACACACACACACAGCCTGGAGGAATCTTGACACTTTTAGTGATTTTTCTGAGATGAAGTATAAGGAGGAATTTTGACACATAGTCCTTTTTATGAGAAATGATACACGCTCAGAAAAACAACTAAGTGTCAAAATTGCTCCGTGTGAACCAGGCAGTGTGTGTCGCTCTTCAAGCCGGAGAGAGTGTGAGGTAGGCGGCCTGAAGGTGTAAGGAAGGGCCCCTCTGTGAATTCGCTGCATATGAACCATGCAGTCAACTGACTGCAGTAAGGCTGATGTAACATCAGATTAAGTCGATGCGGAGAGTTATTGAAAAAGAATAAAAAGTAAAAGAAAGTTCATGTTTGAGCACTAATTTATTGAAAATATGCCCTTTGGTCATTAAGTGTTTTTATATACACTGAAACGCAACAAGTGCATATCTTATATTGTGCTCTGTTCCATCGTGTGAATCGTGCACTGTGTGTCTCTGCTCAAGCCGGAGAGAGTGTTAGGTAGGCGGCTTGAAAGTGTAAGGAAGGGCTTCGCTGTGAATCCGCTCAACTCAAACTCTCTCCGGCTTGAGGAGAGACAAACACACTGCCTGAAGGAATCTTGACACTTTTAGTGATCTTTCTGAGATGTAGTACAAGGAGGAATTTTGACACAGTCGTTTATTGAGAAATGATGCACGCTCAGAAAAACGACTAAGTGTCAAAATTCCTCCGTGTGACCCAGGCAGTGTGTGTCGCTCTTCATGCCGGAGAGAGTGTGAGGTAGGCGGCCTGAAGGTGTAAGGAAGCGCCCCTCTGTGAATTCGCTCCATATGAACCATTCAGTCAACTGACTGCAGTAAGACTGATGTAACATCAGATTAAGTCAATGCGGAGAGTTATTGAAAAAGAATAAAAAGTAAAAGAAAGTTCATGTTTGAGCACTAATTTATTGAAAATATGCCCTTTGGTCATTAAGTATTTTTATATACACTGAAACGCAACAAGTGCATATCTTATATTGTGCTCTGTGCAATGCAACAGCACATATGTTTTCTCTTCATTGCACAACCAAATGAGGTTCATCTATATAATTTTGCATTATCTTTTCAACAGCACATATGTTAACTCCATGCACAGCAAAATGAGTTAATGCTGGTACACTTAGTCGTCTTTCTGAGCGTGCACCGTTTCTCAGAAAAACGACTAAGTGTCAAAGTTCCTCCGTGTGAACGAGGCAGTGTGTGTCGCTCTTCAAACCGGAGAGAGTGTTAGGTAGGCGGCTTGAAAGTGTAAGAAAGGGCCCCTCTGTGAATCCGCTCAACTCAAACTCTCTCCGGCTTGAGGAGAGACACACACACACAGCCCGGAGGAATCTTGACACTTTTAGTGATTTTTCTGAGATGAAGTATAAGGAGGAATTTTGACACATAGTCCTTTTTATGAGAAATGATACACGCTCAGAAAAACAACTAAGTGTCAAAATTGCTCCGTGTGAACCAGGCAGTGTGTGTCGCTCTTCAAGCCGGAGAGAGTGTGAGGTAGGCGGCCTGAAGGTGTAAGGAAGGGCCCCTCTGTGAATTCGCTGCATATGAACCATGCAGTCAACTGACTGCAGTAAGGCTGATGTAACATCAGATTAAGTCGATGCGGAGAGTTATTGAAAAAGAATAAAAAGTAAAAGAAAGTTCATGTTTGAGCACTAATTTATTGAAAATATGCCCTTTGGTCATTAAGTGTTTTTATATACACTGAAACGCAACAAGTGCATATCTTATATTGTGCTCTGTTCCATCGTGTGAATCGTGCACTGTGTGTCTCTGCTCAAGCCGGAGAGAGTGTTAGGTAGGCGGCTTGAAAGTGTAAGGAAGGGCTTCGCTGTGAATCCGCTCAACTCAAACTCTCTCCGGCTTGAGGAGAGACAAACACACTGCCTGAAGGAATCTTGACACTTTTAGTGATCTTTCTGAGATGTAGTACAAGGAGGAATTTTGACACAGTCGTTTATTGAGAAATGATGCACGCTCAGAAAAACGACTAAGTGTCAAAATTCCTCCGTGTGACCCAGGCAGTGTGTGTCGCTCTTCATGCCGGAGAGAGTGTGAGGTAGGCGGCCTGAAGGTGTAAGGAAGCGCCCCTCTGTGAATTCGCTCCATATGAACCATTCAGTCAACTGACTGCAGTAAGACTGATGTAACATCAGATTAAGTCAATGCGGAGAGTTATTGAAAAAGAATAAAAAGTAAAAGAAAGTTCATGTTTGAGCACTAATTTATTGAAAATATGCCCTTTGGTCATTAAGTATTTTTATATACACTGAAACGCAACAAGTGCATATCTTATATTGTGGTCTGTGCAATGCAACAGCACATATGTTTTCTCTTCATTGCACAACCAAATGAGGTTCATCTATATAATTTTGCATTATCTTTTCAACAGCACATATGTTAACTCCATGCACAGCAAAATGAGTTAATGCTGGTACACTTAGTCGTCTTTCTGAGCGTGCACCGTTTCTCAGAAAAACGACTAAGTGTCAAAGTTCCTCCGTGTGAACGAGGCAGTGTGTGTCGCTCTTCAAACCGGAGAGAGTGTTAGGTAGGCGGCTTGAAAGTGTAAGAAAGGGCCCCTCTGTGAATCCGCTCAACTCAAACTCTCTCCGGCTTGAGGAGAGACACACACACACAGCCCGGAGGAATCTTGACACTTTTAGTGATTTTTCTGAGATGAAGTATAAGGAGGAATTTTGACACATAGTCCTTTTTATGAGAAATGATACACGCTCAGAAAAACAACTAAGTGTCAAAATTCCTCCGTGTGACCCAGGCAGTGTGTGTCGCTCTTCAAGCCGGAGAGAGTGTGAGGTAGGCGGCCTGAAAGTGTAAGGAAGGGCCCCTCTGTGAATTCGCTGCATATGAACCATGCAGTCAACTGACTGCAGTAAGGCTGATGTAACATCAGATTAAGTCGATGCGGAGAGTTATTGAAAAAGAATAAAAAGTAAAAGAAAGTTCATGTTTGAGCACTAATTTATTAAAAAGATGCCCTTTGGTCATCAAGTGTTTTTATATACACTGAAACGCAACAAGTGCATATCTTATATTGTGCTCTGTTCCTCCGTGTGAACCGTGCACTGTGTGTCTCTGCTCAAGCCGGAGAGAGTGTTAGGTAGGTGGCTTGAAAGTGTAAGGAAGGGCTTCGCTGTGAATCCGCTCAACTCAAACTCTCTCCGGCTTGAGGAGAGACAAACACACAGCCTGAAGGAATCTTGACACTTTTAGTGATTTTTCTGAGATGTAGTACAAGGAGGTATTTTGACACATAGTCCTTTTTATGAGAAATGATACACGCTCAGAAAAACAACTAAGTGTCAAAATTCCTCCGTGTGACCCAGGCAGTGTGTGTCGCTCTTCAAGCCGGAGAGAGTGTGAGGTAGGCGGCCTGAAAGTGTAAGGAAGGGCCCCTCTGTGAATTCGCTGCATATGAACCATGCAGTCAACTGACTGCAGTAAGGCTGATGTAACATCAGATTAAGTCGATGCGGAGAGTTATTGAAAAAGAATAAAAAGTAAAAGAAAGTTCATGTTTGAGCACTAATTTATTAAAAAGATGCCCTTTGGTCATCAAGTGTTTTTATATACACTGAAACGCAACAAGTGCATATCTTATATTGTGCTCTGTTCCTCCGTGTGAACCGTGCACTGTGTGTCTCTGCTCAAGCCGGAGAGAGTGTTAGGTAGGCGGCTTGAAAGTGTAAGGAAGGGCTTCGCTGTGAATCCGCTCAACTCAAACTCTCTCCGGCTTGAGGAGAGACAAACACACAGCCTGAAGGAATCTTGACACTTTTAGTATTTTTTCTGAGATGTAGTACAAGGAGGTATTTTGACACATAGTCCTTTTTATGAGAAATGATACACGCTCAGAAAAACAACTAAGTGTCAAAATTCCTCCGTGTGACCCAGGCAGTGTGTGTCGCTCTTCATGCCGGAGAGAGTGTGAGGTAGGCGGCCTGAAGGTGTAAGGAAGGGCCCCTCTGTGAATTCGCTGCATATGAACCATGCAGTCAACTGACTGCAGTAAGAGTGATGTAACATCAGATTAAGTCAATGCGGAGAGTTATTGAAAAAGAATAAAAAGTAAAAGAAAGTTCATGTTTGAGCACTAATTTATTGAAAATATGCCCTTTGGTCATTAAGTATTTTTATATACACTGAAACGCAACAAGTGCATATCTTATATTGTGCTCTGTGCAATGCAACAGCACATATGTTTTCTCTTCATTGCACAACCAAATGAGGTTCATCTATATAATTTTGCATTATCTTTTCAACAGCACATATGTTAACTCCATGCACAGCAAAATGAGTTAATGCTGGTACACTTAGTCGTCTTTCTGAGCGTGCACCTTTTTCTCAGAAAAACGACTGTCAAAATTCCTCCGTGTGAACGAGGCAGTGTGTGTCGCTCTTCAAACCGGAGAGAGTGTTAGGTAGGCGGCTTGAAAGTGTAAGAAAGGGCCCCTCTGTGAATCCGCTCAACTCAAACTCTCTCCGGCTTGAGGAGAGACACACACACACACAGCCTGGAGGAATCTTGACACTTTTAGTGATTTTTCTGAGATGAAGTATAAGGAGGAATTTTGACACATAGTCCTTTTTATGAGAAATGATACACGCTCAGAAAAACAACTAAGTGTCAAAATTCCTCCGTGTGACCCAGGCAGTGTGTGTCGCTCTTCAAGCCGGAGAGAGTGTGAGGTAGGCGGCCTGAAGGTGTAAGGAAGGGCCCCTCTGTGAATTCGCTGCATATGAACCATGCAGTCAACTGACTGCAGTAAGGCTGATGTAACATCAGATTAAGTCGATGCGGAGAGTTATTGAAAAAGAATAAAAAGTAAAAGAAAGTTCATGTTTGAGCACTAATTTATTGAAAATATGCCCTTTGGTCATTAAGTGTTTTTATATACACTGAAACGCAACAAGTGCATATCTTATATTGTGCTCTGTTCCATCGTGTGAATCGTGCACTGTGTGTCTCTGCTCAAGCCGGAGAGAGTGTTAGGTAGGCGGCTTGAAAGTGTAAGGAAGGGCTTCGCTGTGAATCCGCTCAACTCAAACTCTCTCCGGCTTGAGGAGAGACAAACACACAGCCTGAAGGAATCTTGACACTTTTAGTGATCTTTCTGAGATGTAGTACAAGGAGGAATTTTGACACAGTCGTTTATTGAGAAATGGTGCACGCTCAGAAAAACGACTAAGTGTCAAAATTCCTCCGTGTGACCCAGGCAGTGTGTGTCGCTCTTCAAGCCGGAGAGAGTGTGAGGTAGGCGGCCTGAAGGTGTAAGGAAGGGCCCCTCTGTGAATTCGCTGCATATCAACCATGCAGTCAACTGACTGCAGTAAGACTGATGTAACATCAGATTGTCAATGCGGAGAGTTATTGAAAAAGAATAAAAAGTAAAAGAAAGTTCATGTTTGAGCACTAATTTATTGAAAATATGCCCTTTGGTCATTAAGTATTTTTATATACACTGAAACGCAACAAGTGCATATCTTATATTGTGCTCTGTGCAATGCAACAGCACATATGTTTTCTCTTCATTGCACAACCAAATGAGGTTCATCTATATAATTTTGCATTATCTTTTCAACAGCACATATGTTAACTCCATGCACAGCAAAATGAGTTAATGCTGGTACACTTAGTCGTCTTTCTGAGCGTGCACCGTTTCTCAGAAAAACGACTAAGTGTCAAAGTTCCTCCGTGTGAACGAGGCAGTGTGTGTCGCTCTTCAAACCGGAGAGAGTGTTAGGTAGGCGGCTTGAAAGTGTAAGAAAGGGCCCCTCTGTGAATCCGCTCAACTCAAACTCTCTCCGGCTTGAGGAGAGACAAACACACAGCCTGAAGGAATCTTGACACTTTTAGTATTTTTTCTGAGATGTAGTACAAGGAGGTATTTTGACACATAGTCCTTTTTATGAGAAATGATACACGCTCAGAAAAACAACTAAGTGTCAAAATTCCTCCGTGTGACCCAGGCAGTGTGTGTCGCTCTTCATGCCGGAGAGAGTGTGAGGTAGGCGGCCTGAAGGTGTAAGGAAGGGCCCCTCTGTGAATTCGCTGCATATGAACCATGCAGTCAACTGACTGCAGTAAGGCTGATGTAACATCAGATTAAGTCGATGCGGAGAGTTATTGAAAAAGAATAAAAAGTAAAAGAAAGTTCATGTTTGAGCACTAATTTATTGAAAATATGCCCTTTGGTCATTAAGTATTTTTATATACACTGAAACGTAACAAGTGCTTATCTTATATTGTGCTCTGTGCAATGCAACAGCACTTATGTTTTCTCTTCATTGCACAACCAAATGAGGTTCATCTATATAATTTTGCATTATCTTTTCAACAGCACATATGTTAACTCCATGCACAGCAAAATGAGTTAATGCTGGTACACTTAGTCGTCTTTCTGAGCGTGCACCGTTTCTCAGAAAAACGACTAAGTGTCAAAGTTCCTCCGTGTGAACGAGGCAGTGTGTGTCGCTCTTCAAACCGGAGAGAGTGTTAGGTAGGCGGCTTGAAAGTGTAAGAAAGGGCCCCTCTGTGAATCCGCTCAACTCAAACTCTCTCCGGCTTGAGGAGAGACACACACACACAGCCTGGAAGAATCTTGACACTTTTAGTGATTTTTCTGAGATGAAGTATAAGGAGGAATTTTGACACATAGTCCTTTTTATGAGAAATGATACACGCTCAGAAAAACAACTAAGTGTCAAAATTCCTCCGTGTGACCCAGGCAGTGTGTGTCGCTCTTCAAGCCGGAGAGAGTGTGAGGTAGGCGGCCTGAAAGTGTAAGGAAGGGCCCCTCTGTGAATTCGCTGCATATGAACCATGCAGTCAACTGACTGCAGTAAGGCTGATGTAACATCAGATTAAGTCGATGCGGAGAGTTATTGAAAAAGAATAAAAAGTAAAAGAAAGTTCATGTTTGAGCACTAATTTATTAAAAAGATGCCCTTTGGTCATCAAGTGTTTTTATATACACTGAAACGCAACAACTGCATATCTTATATTGTGCTCTGTGCAATGCAACAGCACATATGTTTTCTCTTCATTGCACAACCAAATGAGGTTCATCTATATAATTTTGCATTATCTTTTCAACAGCACATATGTTAACTCCATGCACAGCAAAATGAGTTAATGCTGGTACACTTAGTCGTCTTTCTGAGCGTGCACCTTTTCTCAGAAAAACGACTAAGTGTCAAAGTTCCTCCGTGTGAACGAGGCAGTGTGTGTCGCTCTTCAAACCGGAGACAGTGTTAGGTAGGCGGCTTGAAAGTGTAAGAAAGGGCCCCTCTGTGAATCCGCTCAACTCAAACTCTCTCCGGCTTGAGGAGAAACACACACACACAGCCTGGAGGAATCTTGACACTTTTAGTGATTTTTCTGAGATGAAGTATAAGGAGGAATTTTGACACATAGTCCTTTTTATGAGAAATGATACACGCTCAGAAAAACAACTAAGTGTCAAAATTGCTCCGTGTGAACCAGGCAGTGTGTGTCGCTCTTCAAGCCGGAGAGAGTGTGAGGTAGGCGGCCTGAAGGTGTAAGGAAGGGCCCCTCTGTGAATTCGCTGCATATGAACCATGCAGTCAACTGACTGCAGTAAGGCTGATGTAACATCAGATTAAGTCGATGCGGAGAGTTATTGAAAAAGAATAAAAAGTAAAAGAAAGTTCATGTTTGAGCACTAATTTATTGAAAATATGCCCTTTGGTCATTAAGTGTTTTTATATACACTGAAACGCAACAAGTGCATATCTTATATTGTGCTCTGTTCCATCGTGTGAATCGTGCACTGTGTGTCTCTGCTCAAGCCGGAGAGAGTGTTAGGTAGGCGGCTTGAAAGTGTAAGGAAGGGCTTCGCTGTGAATCCGCTCAACTCAAACTCTCTCCGGCTTGAGGAGAGACAAACACACTGCCTGAAGGAATCTTGACACTTTTAGTGATCTTTCTGAGATGTAGTACAAGGAGGAATTTTGACACAGTCGTTTATTGAGAAATGATGCACGCTCAGAAAAACGACTAAGTGTCAAAATTCCTCCGTGTGACCCAGGCAGTGTGTGTCGCTCTTCAAGCCGGAGAGAGTGTGAGGTAGGCGGCCTGAAAGTGTAAGGAAGGGCCCCTCTGTGAATTCGCTGCATATGAACCATGCAGTCAACTGACTGCAGTAAGGCTGATGTAACATCAGATTAAGTCGATGCGGAGAGTTATTGAAAAAGAATAAAAAGTAAAAGAAAGTTCATGTTTGAGCACTAATTTATTAAAAAGATGCCCTTTGGTCATCAAGTGTTTTTATATACAGTGAAACGCAACAACTGCATATCTTATATTGTGCTCTGTGCAATGCAACAGCACATATGTTTTCTCTTCATTGCACAACCAAATGAGGTTCATCTATATAATTTTGCATTATCTTTTCAACAGCACATATGTTAACTCCATGCACAGCAAAATGAGTTAATGCTGGTACACTTAGTCGTCTTTCTGAGCGTGCACCTTTTCTCAGAAAAACGACTAAGTGTCAAAGTTCCTCCGTGTGAACGAGGCAGTGTGTGTCGCTCTTCAAACCGGAGACAGTGTTAGGTAGGCGGCTTGAAAGTGTAAGAAAGGGCCCCTCTGTGAATCCGCTCAACTCAAACTCTCTCCGGCTTGAGGAGAAACACACACACACAGCCTGGAGGAATCTTGACACTTTTAGTGATTTTTCTGAGATGAAGTATAAGGAGGAATTTTGACACATAGTCCTTTTTATGAGAAATGATACACGCTCAGAAAAACAACTAAGTGTCAAAATTGCTCCGTGTGAACCAGGCAGTGTGTGTCGCTCTTCAAGCCGGAGAGAGTGTGAGGTAGGCGGCCTGAAGGTGTAAGGAAGGGCCCCTCTGTGAATTCGCTGCATATGAACCATGCAGTCAACTGACTGCAGTAAGGCTGATGTAACATCAGATTAAGTCGATGCGGAGAGTTATTGAAAAAGAATAAAAAGTAAAAGAAAGTTCATGTTTGAGCACTAATTTATTGAAAATATGCCCTTTGGTCATTAAGTGTTTTTATATACACTGAAACGCAACAAGTGCATATCTTATATTGTGCTCTGTTCCATCGTGTGAATCGTGCACTGTGTGTCTCTGCTCAAGCCGGAGAGAGTGTTAGGTAGGCGGCTTGAAAGTGTAAGGAAGGGCTTCGCTGTGAATCCGCTCAACTCAAACTCTCTCCGGCTTGAGGAGAGACAAACACACTGCCTGAAGGAATCTTGACACTTTTAGTGATCTTTCTGAGATGTAGTACAAGGAGGAATTTTGACACAGTCGTTTATTGAGAAATGATGCACGCTCAGAAAAACGACTAAGTGTCAAAATTCCTCCGTGTGACCCAGGCAGTGTGTGTCGCTCTTCATGCCGGAGAGAGTGTGAGGTAGGCGGCCTGAAGGTGTAAGGAAGCGCCCCTCTGTGAATTCGCTCCATATGAACCATTCAGTCAACTGACTGCAGTAAGACTGATGTAACATCAGATTAAGTCAATGCGGAGAGTTATTGAAAAAGAATAAAAAGTAAAAGAAAGTTCATGTTTGAGCACTAATTTATTGAAAATATGCCCTTTGGTCATTAAGTATTTTTATATACACTGAAACGCAACAAGTGCATATCTTATATTGTGCTCTGTGCAATGCAACAGCACATATGTTTTCTCTTCATTGCACAACCAAATGAGGTTCATCTATATAATTTTGCATTATCTTTTCAACAGCACATATGTTAACTCCATGCACAGCAAAATGAGTTAATGCTGGTACACTTAGTCGTCTTTCTGAGCGTGCACCGTTTCTCAGAAAAACGACTAAGTGTCAAAGTTCCTCCGTGTGAACGAGGCAGTGTGTGTCGCTCTTCAAACCGGAGAGAGTGTTAGGTAGGCGGCTTGAAAGTGTAAGAAAGGGCCCCTCTGTGAATCCGCTCAACTCAAACTCTCTCCGGCTTGAGGAGAGACACACACACACAGCCCGGAGGAATCTTGACACTTTTAGTGATTTTTCTGAGATGAAGTATAAGGAGGAATTTTGACACATAGTCCTTTTTATGAGAAATGATACACGCTCAGAAAAACAACTAAGTGTCAAAATTCCTCCGTGTGACCCAGGCAGTGTGTGTCGCTCTTCAAGCCGGAGAGAGTGTGAGGTAGGCGGCCTGAAAGTGTAAGGAAGGGCCCCTCTGTGAATTCGCTGCATATGAACCATGCAGTCAACTGACTGCAGTAAGGCTGATGTAACATCAGATTAAGTCGATGCGGAGAGTTATTGAAAAAGAATAAAAAGTAAAAGAAAGTTCATGTTTGAGCACTAATTTATTAAAAAGATGCCCTTTGGTCATCAAGTGTTTTTATATACACTGAAACGCAACAAGTGCATATCTTATATTGTGCTCTGTTCCTCCGTGTGAACCGTGCACTGTGTGTCTCTGCTCAAGCCGGAGAGAGTGTTAGGTAGGTGGCTTGAAAGTGTAAGGAAGGGCTTCGCTGTGAATCCGCTCAACTCAAACTCTCTCCGGCTTGAGGAGAGACAAACACACAGCCTGAAGGAATCTTGACACTTTTAGTGATTTTTCTGAGATGTAGTACAAGGAGGTATTTTGACACATAGTCCTTTTTATGAGAAATGATACACGCTCAGAAAAACAACTAAGTGTCAAAATTCCTCCGTGTGACCCAGGCAGTGTGTGTCGCTCTTCAAGCCGGAGAGAGTGTGAGGTAGGCGGCCTGAAAGTGTAAGGAAGGGCCCCTCTGTGAATTCGCTGCATATGAACCATGCAGTCAACTGACTGCAGTAAGGCTGATGTAACATCAGATTAAGTCGATGCGGAGAGTTATTGAAAAAGAATAAAAAGTAAAAGAAAGTTCATGTTTGAGCACTAATTTATTAAAAAGATGCCCTTTGGTCATCAAGTGTTTTTATATACACTGAAACGCAACAAGTGCATATCTTATATTGTGCTCTGTTCCTCCGTGTGAACCGTGCACTGTGTGTCTCTGCTCAAGCCGGAGAGAGTGTTAGGTAGGTGGCTTGAAAGTGTAAGGAAGGGCTTCGCTGTGAATCCGCTCAACTCAAACTCTCTCCGGCTTGAGGAGAGACAAACACACAGCCTGAAGGAATCTTGACACTTTTAGTGATTTTTCTGAGATGTAGTACAAGGAGGTATTTTGACACATAGTCCTTTTTATGAGAAATGATACACGCTCAGAAAAACAACTAAGTGTCAAAATTCCTCCGTGTGACCCAGGCAGTGTGTGTCGCTCTTCAAGCCGGAGAGAGTGTGAGGTAGGCGGCCTGAAAGTGTAAGGAAGGGCCCCTCTGTGAATTCGCTGCATATGAACCATGCAGTCAACTGACTGCAGTAAGGCTGATGTAACATCAGATTAAGTCGATGCGGAGAGTTATTGAAAAAGAATAAAAAGTAAAAGAAAGTTCATGTTTGAGCACTAATTTATTAAAAAGATGCCCTTTGGTCATCAAGTGTTTTTATATACACTGAAACGCAACAAGTGCATATCTTATATTGTGCTCTGTTCCTCCGTGTGAACCGTGCACTGTGTGTCTCTGCTCAAGCCGGAGAGAGTGTTAGGTAGGCGGCTTGAAAGTGTAAGGAAGGGCTTCGCTGTGAATCCGCTCAACTCAAACTCTCTCCGGCTTGAGGAGAGACAAACACACAGCCTGAAGGAATCTTGACACTTTTAGTATTTTTTCTGAGATGTAGTACAAGGAGGTATTTTGACACATAGTCCTTTTTATGAGAAATGATACACGCTCAGAAAAACAACTAAGTGTCAAAATTCCTCCGTGTGACCCAGGCAGTGTGTGTCGCTCTTCATGCCGGAGAGAGTGTGAGGTAGGCGGCCTGAAGGTGTAAGGAAGGGCCCCTCTGTGAATTCGCTGCATATGAACCATGCAGTCAACTGACTGCAGTAAGAGTGATGTAACATCAGATTAAGTCAATGCGGAGAGTTATTGAAAAAGAATAAAAAGTAAAAGAAAGTTCATGTTTGAGCACTAATTTATTGAAAATATGCCCTTTGGTCATTAAGTATTTTTATATACACTGAAACGCAACAAGTGCATATCTTATATTGTGCTCTGTGCAATGCAACAGCACATATGTTTTCTCTTCATTGCACAACCAAATGAGGTTCATCTATATAATTTTGCATTATCTTTTCAACAGCACATATGTTAACTCCATGCACAGCAAAATGAGTTAATGCTGGTACACTTAGTCGTCTTTCTGAGCGTGCACCTTTTTCTCAGAAAAACGACTGTCAAAATTCCTCCGTGTGAACGAGGCAGTGTGTGTCGCTCTTCAAACCAGAGAGAGTGTTAGGTAGGCGGCTTGAAAGTGTAAGAAAGGGCCCCTCTGTGAATCCGCTCAACTCAAACTCTCTCCGGCTTGAGGAGAGACACACACACACACAGCCTGGAGGAATCTTGACACTTTTAGTGATTTTTCTGAGATGAAGTATAAGGAGGAATTTTGACACATAGTCCTTTTTATGAGAAATGATACACGCTCAGAAAAACAACTAAGTGTCAAAATTCCTCCGTGTGACCCAGGCAGTGTGTGTCGCTCTTCAAGCCGGAGAGAGTGTGAGGTAGGCGGCCTGAAGGTGTAAGGAAGGGCCCCTCTGTGAATTCGCTGCATATCAACCATGCAGTCAACTGACTGCAGTAAGACTGATGTAACATCAGATTGTCAATGCGGAGAGTTATTGAAAAAGAATAAAAAGTAAAAGAAAGTTCATGTTTGAGCACTAATTTATTGAAAATATGCCCTTTGGTCATTAAGTATTTTTATATACACTGAAACGCAACAAGTGCATATCTTATATTGTGCTCTGTGCAATGCAACAGCACATATGTTTTCTCTTCATTGCACAACCAAATGAGGTTCGTCTATATAATTTTGCATTATCTTTTCAACAGCACATATGTTAACTCCATGCACAGCAAAATGAGTTAATGCTGGTACACTTAGTCGTCTTTCTGAGCGTGCACCGTTTCTCAGAAAAACGACTAAGTGTCAAAGTTCCTCCGTGTGAACGAGGCAGTGTGTGTCGCTCTTCAAACCGGAGAGAGTGTTAGGTAGGCGGCTTGAAAGTGTAAGAAAGGGCCCCTCTGTGAATCCGCTCAACTCAAACTCTCTCCGGCTTGAGGAGAGACACACACACACAGCCTGGAAGAATCTTGACACTTTTAGTGATTTTTCTGAGATGAAGTATAAGGAGGAATTTTGACACATAGTCCTTTTTATGAGAAATGATACACGCTCAGAAAAACAACTAAGTGTCAAAATTCCTCCGTGTGACCCAGGCAGTGTGTGTCGCTCTTCAAGCCGGAGAGAGTGTGAGGTAGGCGGCCTGAAAGTGTAAGGAAGGGCCCCTCTGTGAATTCGCTGCATATGAACCATGCAGTCAACTGACTGCAGTAAGGCTGATGTAACATCAGATTAAGTCGATGCGGAGAGTTATTGAAAAAGAATAAAAAGTAAAAGAAAGTTCATGTTTGAGCACTAATTTATTAAAAAGATGCCCTTTGGTCATCAAGTGTTTTTATATACAGTGAAACGCAACAACTGCATATCTTATATTGTGCTCTGTGCAATGCAACAGCACATATGTTTTCTCTTCATTGCACAACCAAATGAGGTTCATCTATATAATTTTGCATTATCTTTTCAACAGCACATATGTTAACTCCATGCACAGCAAAATGAGTTAATGCTGGTACACTTAGTCGTCTTTCTGAGCGTGCACCTTTTCTCAGAAAAACGACTAAGTGTCAAAGTTCCTCCGTGTGAACGAGGCAGTGTGTGTCGCTCTTCAAACCGGAGACAGTGTTAGGTAGGCGGCTTGAAAGTGTAAGAAAGGGCCCCTCTGTGAATCCGCTCAACTCAAACTCTCTCCGGCTTGAGGAGAAACACACACACACAGCCTGGAGGAATCTTGACACTTTTAGTGATTTTTCTGAGATGAAGTATAAGGAGGAATTTTGACACATAGTCCTTTTTATGAGAAATGATACACGCTCAGAAAAACAACTAAGTGTCAAAATTGCTCCGTGTGAACCAGGCAGTGTGTGTCGCTCTTCAAGCCGGAGAGAGTGTGAGGTAGGCGGCCTGAAGGTGTAAGGAAGGGCCCCTCTGTGAATTCGCTGCATATGAACCAGGCAGTCAACTGACTGCAGTAAGGCTGATGTAACATCAGATTAAGTCGATGCGGAGAGTTATTGAAAAAGAATAAAAAGTAAAAGAAAGTTCATGTTTGAGCACTAATTTATTGAAAATATGCCCTTTGGTCATTAAGTGTTTTTATATACACTGAAACGCAACAAGTGCATATCTTATATTGTGCTCTGTTCCATCGTGTGAATCGTGCACTGTGTGTCTCTGCTCAAGCCGGAGAGAGTGTTAGGTAGGCGGCTTGAAAGTGTAAGGAAGGGCTTCGCTGTGAATCCGCTCAACTCAAACTCTCTCCGGCTTGAGGAGAGACAAACACACTGCCTGAAGGAATCTTGACACTTTTAGTGATCTTTCTGAGATGTAGTACAAGGAGGAATTTTGACACAGTCGTTTATTGAGAAATGATGCACGCTCAGAAAAACGACTAAGTGTCAAAATTCCTCCGTGTGACCCAGGCAGTGTGTGTCGCTCTTCATGCCGGAGAGAGTGTGAGGTAGGCGGCCTGAAGGTGTAAGGAAGCGCCCCTCTGTGAATTCGCTCCATATGAACCATTCAGTCAACTGACTGCAGTAAGACTGATGTAACATCAGATTAAGTCAATGCGGAGAGTTATTGAAAAAGAATAAAAAGTAAAAGAAAGTTCATGTTTGAGCACTAATTTATTGAAAATATGCCCTTTGGTCATTAAGTATTTTTATATACACTGAAACGCAACAAGTGCATATCTTATATTGTGCTCTGTGCAATGCAACAGCACATATGTTTTCTCTTCATTGCACAACCAAATGAGGTTAATCTATATAATTTTGCATTATCTTTTCAACAGCACATATGTTAACTCCATGCACAGCAAAATGAGTTAATGCTGGTACACTTAGTCGTCTTTCTGAGCGTGCACCGTTTCTCAGAAAAACGACTAAGTGTCAAAGTTCCTCCGTGTGAACGAGGCAGTGTGTGTCGCTCTTCAAACCGGAGAGAGTGTTAGGTAGGCGGCTTGAAAGTGTAAGAAAGGGCCCCTCTGTGAATCCGCTCAACTCAAACTCTCTCCGGCTTGAGGAGAGACACACACACACAGCCCGGAGGAATCTTGACACTTTTAGTGATTTTTCTGAGATGAAGTATAAGGAGGAATTTTGACACATAGTCCTTTTTATGAGAAATGATACACGCTCAGAAAAACAACTAAGTGTCAAAATTCCTCCGTGTGACCCAGGCAGTGTGTGTCGCTCTTCAAGCCGGAGAGAGTGTGAGGTAGGCGGCCTGAAAGTGTAAGGAAGGGCCCCTCTGTGAATTCGCTGCATATGAACCATGCAGTCAACTGACTGCAGTAAGGCTGATGTAACATCAGATTAAGTCGATGCGGAGAGTTATTGAAAAAGAATAAAAAGTAAAAGAAAGTTCATGTTTGAGCACTAATTTATTAAAAAGATGCCCTTTGGTCATCAAGTGTTTTTATATACACTGAAACGCAACAAGTGCATATCTTATATTGTGCTCTGTTCCTCCGTGTGAACGAGGCAGTGTGTGTCGCTCTTCAAACCGGAGAGAGTGTTAGGTAGGCGGCTTGAAAGTGTAAGAAAGGGCCCCTCTGTGAATCCGCTCAACTCAAACTCTCTCCGGCTTGAGGAGAGACACACACACACAGCCTGGAGGAATCTTGACACTTTTAGTGATTTTTCTGAGATGAAGTATAAGGAGGAATTTTGACACATAGTCCTTTTTATGAGAAATGATACACGCTCAGAAAAACAACTAAGTGTCAAAATTCCTCCGTGTGACCCAGGCAGTGTGTGTCGCTCTTCAAGCCGGAGAGAGTGTGAGGTAGGCGGCCTGAAGGTGTAAGGAAGGGCCCCTCTGTGAATTCGCTGCATATGAACCATGCAGTCAACTGACTGCAGTAAGGCTGATGTAACATCAGATTAAGTCGATGCGGAGAGTTATTGAAAAAGAATAAAAAGTAAAAGAAAGTTCATGTTTGAGCACTAATTTATTGAAAATATGCCCTTTGGTCATTAAGTGTTTTTATATACACTGAAACGCAACAAGTGCATATCTTATATTGTGCTCTGTTCCATCGTGTGAATCGTGCACTGTGTGTCTCTGCTCAAGCCGGAGAGAGTGTTAGGTAGGCGGCTTGAAAGTGTAAGGAAGGGCTTCGCTGTGAATCCGCTCAACTCAAACTCTCTCCGGCTTGAGGAGAGACAAACACACAGCCTGAAGGAATCTTGACACTTTTAGTGATCTTTCTGAGATGTAGTACAAGGAGGAATTTTGACACAGTCGTTTATTGAGAAATGGTGCACGCTCAGAAAAACGACTAAGTGTCAAAATTCCTCCGTGTGACCCAGGCAGTGTGTGTCGCTCTTCAAGCCGGAGAGAGTGTGAGGTAGGCGGCCTGAAGGTGTAAGGAAGGGCCCCTCTGTGAATTCGCTGCATATCAACCATGCAGTCAACTGACTGCAGTAAGACTGATGTAACATCAGATTGTCAATGCGGAGAGTTATTGAAAAAGAATAAAAAGTAAAAGAAAGTTCATGTTTGAGCACTAATTTATTGAAAATATGCCCTTTGGTCATTAAGTATTTTTATATACACTGAAACGCAACAAGTGCATATCTTATATTGTGCTCTGTGCAATGCAACAGCACATATGTTTTCTCTTCATTGCACAACCAAATGAGGTTCATCTATATAATTTTGCATTATCTTTTCAACAGCACATATGTTAACTCCATGCACAGCAAAATGAGTTAATGCTGGTACACTTAGTCGTCTTTCTGAGCGTGCACCGTTTCTCAGAAAAACGACTAAGTGTCAAAGTTCCTCCGTGTGAACGAGGCAGTGTGTGTCGCTCTTCAAACCGGAGAGAGTGTTAGGTAGGCGGCTTGAAAGTGTAAGAAAGGGCCCCTCTGTGAATCCGCTCAACTCAAACTCTCTCCGGCTTGAGGAGAGACAAACACACAGCCTGAAGGAATCTTGACACTTTTAGTATTTTTTCTGAGATGTAGTACAAGGAGGTATTTTGACACATAGTCCTTTTTATGAGAAATGATACACGCTCAGAAAAACAACTAAGTGTCAAAATTCCTCCGTGTGACCCAGGCAGTGTGTGTCGCTCTTCATGCCGGAGAGAGTGTGAGGTAGGCGGCCTGAAGGTGTAAGGAAGGGCCCCTCTGTGAATTCGCTGCATATGAACCATGCAGTCAACTGACTGCAGTAAGGCTGATGTAACATCAGATTAAGTCGATGCGGAGAGTTATTGAAAAAGAATAAAAAGTAAAAGAAAGTTCATGTTTGAGCACTAATTTATTGAAAATATGCCCTTTGGTCATTAAGTATTTTTATATACACTGAAACGTAACAAGTGCTTATCTTATATTGTGCTCTGTGCAATGCAACAGCACTTATGTTTTCTCTTCATTGCACAACCAAATGAGGTTCATCTATATAATTTTGCATTATCTTTTCAACAGCACATATGTTAACTCCATGCACAGCAAAATGAGTTAATGCTGGTACACTTAGTCGTCTTTCTGAGCGTGCACCGTTTCTCAGAAAAACGACTAAGTGTCAAAGTTCCTCCGTGTGAACGAGGCAGTGTGTGTCGCTCTTCAAACCGGAGAGAGTGTTAGGTAGGCGGCTTGAAAGTGTAAGAAAGGGCCCCTCTGTGAATCCGCTCAACTCAAACTCTCTCCGGCTTGAGGAGAGACACACACACACAGCCTGGAAGAATCTTGACACTTTTAGTGATTTTTCTGAGATGAAGTATAAGGAGGAATTTTGACACATAGTCCTTTTTATGAGAAATGATACACGCTCAGAAAAACAACTAAGTGTCAAAATTCCTCCGTGTGACCCAGGCAGTGTGTGTCGCTCTTCAAGCCGGAGAGAGTGTGAGGTAGGCGGCCTGAAAGTGTAAGGAAGGGCCCCTCTGTGAATTCGCTGCATATGAACCATGCAGTCAACTGACTGCAGTAAGGCTGATGTAACATCAGATTAAGTCGATGCGGAGAGTTATTGAAAAAGAATAAAAAGTAAAAGAAAGTTCATGTTTGAGCACTAATTTATTAAAAAGATGCCCTTTGGTCATCAAGTGTTTTTATATACAGTGAAACGCAACAACTGCATATCTTATATTGTGCTCTGTGCAATGCAACAGCACATATGTTTTCTCTTCATTGCACAACCAAATGAGGTTCATCTATATAATTTTGCATTATCTTTTCAACAGCACATATGTTAACTCCATGCACAGCAAAATGAGTTAATGCTGGTACACTTAGTCGTCTTTCTGAGCGTGCACCTTTTCTCAGAAAAACGACTAAGTGTCAAAGTTCCTCCGTGTGAACGAGGCAGTGTGTGTCGCTCTTCAAACCGGAGACAGTGTTAGGTAGGCGGCTTGAAAGTGTAAGAAAGGGCCCCTCTGTGAATCCGCTCAACTCAAACTCTCTCCGGCTTGAGGAGAAACACACACACACAGCCTGGAGGAATCTTGACACTTTTAGTGATTTTTCTGAGATGAAGTATAAGGAGGAATTTTGACACATAGTCCTTTTTATGAGAAATGATACACGCTCAGAAAAACAACTAAGTGTCAAAATTGCTCCGTGTGAACCAGGCAGTGTGTGTCGCTCTTCAAGCCGGAGAGAGTGTGAGGTAGGCGGCCTGAAGGTGTAAGGAAGGGCCCCTCTGTGAATTCGCTGCATATGAACCAGGCAGTCAACTGACTGCAGTAAGGCTGATGTAACATCAGATTAAGTCGATGCGGAGAGTTATTGAAAAAGAATAAAAAGTAAAAGAAAGTTCATGTTTGAGCACTAATTTATTGAAAATATGCCCTTTGGTCATTAAGTGTTTTTATATACACTGAAACGCAACAAGTGCATATCTTATATTGTGCTCTGTTCCATCGTGTGAATCGTGCACTGTGTGTCTCTGCTCAAGCCGGAGAGAGTGTTAGGTAGGCGGCTTGAAAGTGTAAGGAAGGGCTTCGCTGTGAATCCGCTCAACTCAAACTCTCTCCGGCTTGAGGAGAGACAAACACACTGCCTGAAGGAATCTTGACACTTTTAGTGATCTTTCTGAGATGTAGTACAAGGAGGAATTTTGACACAGTCGTTTATTGAGAAATGATGCACGCTCAGAAAAACGACTAAGTGTCAAAATTCCTCCGTGTGACCCAGGCAGTGTGTGTCGCTCTTCATGCCGGAGAGAGTGTGAGGTAGGCGGCCTGAAGGTGTAAGGAAGCGCCCCTCTGTGAATTCGCTCCATATGAACCATTCAGTCAACTGACTGCAGTAAGACTGATGTAACATCAGATTAAGTCGATGCGGAGAGTTATTGAAAAAGAATAAAAAGTAAAAGAAAGTTCATGTTTGAGCACTAATTTATTAAAAAGATGCCCTTTGGTCATCAAGTGTTTTTATATACACTGAAACGCAACAAGTGCATATCTTATATTGTGCTCTGTTCCTCCGTGTGAACGAGGCAGTGTGTGTCGCTCTTCAAACCGGAGAGAGTGTTAGGTAGGCGGCTTGAAAGTGTAAGAAAGGGCCCCTCTGTGAATCCGCTCAACTCAAACTCTCTCCGGCTTGAGGAGAGACACACACACACAGCCTGGAGGAATCTTGACACTTTTAGTGATTTTTCTGAGATGAAGTATAAGGAGGAATTTTGACACATAGTCCTTTTTATGAGAAATGATACACGCTCAGAAAAACAACTAAGTGTCAAAATTCCTCCGTGTGACCCAGGCAGTGTGTGTCGCTCTTCAAGCCGGAGAGAGTGTGAGGTAGGCGGCCTGAAGGTGTAAGGAAGGGCCCCTCTGTGAATTCGCTGCATATGAACCATGCAGTCAACTGACTGCAGTAAGGCTGATGTAACATCAGATTAAGTCGATGCGGAGAGTTATTGAAAAAGAATAAAAAGTAAAAGAAAGTTCATGTTTGAGCACTAATTTATTGAAAATATGCCCTTTGGTCATTAAGTGTTTTTATATACACTGAAACGCAACAAGTGCATATCTTATATTGTGCTCTGTTCCATCGTGTGAATCGTGCACTGTGTGTCTCTGCTCAAGCCGGAGAGAGTGTTAGGTAGGCGGCTTGAAAGTGTAAGGAAGGGCTTCGCTGTGAATCCGCTCAACTCAAACTCTCTCCGGCTTGAGGAGAGACAAACACACAGCCTGAAGGAATCTTGACACTTTTAGTGATCTTTCTGAGATGTAGTACAAGGAGGAATTTTGACACAGTCGTTTATTGAGAAATGGTGCACGCTCAGAAAAACGACTAAGTGTCAAAATTCCTCCGTGTGACCCAGGCAGTGTGTGTCGCTCTTCAAGCCGGAGAGAGTGTGAGGTAGGCGGCCTGAAGGTGTAAGGAAGGGCCCCTCTGTGAATTCGCTGCATATCAACCATGCAGTCAACTGACTGCAGTAAGACTGATGTAACATCAGATTGTCAATGCGGAGAGTTATTGAAAAAGAATAAAAAGTAAAAGAAAGTTCATGTTTGAGCACTAATTTATTGAAAATATGCCCTTTGGTCATTAAGTATTTTTATATACACTGAAACGCAACAAGTGCATATCTTATATTGTGCTCTGTGCAATGCAACAGCACATATGTTTTCTCTTCATTGCACAACCAAATGAGGTTCATCTATATAATTTTGCATTATCTTTTCAACAGCACATATGTTAACTCCATGCACAGCAAAATGAGTTAATGCTGGTACACTTAGTCGTCTTTCTGAGCGTGCACCGTTTCTCAGAAAAACGACTAAGTGTCAAAGTTCCTCCGTGTGAACGAGGCAGTGTGTGTCGCTCTTCAAACCGGAGAGAGTGTTAGGTAGGCGGCTTGAAAGTGTAAGAAAGGGCCCCTCTGTGAATCCGCTCAACTCAAACTCTCTCCGGCTTGAGGAGAGACAAACACACAGCCTGAAGGAATCTTGACACTTTTAGTATTTTTTCTGAGATGAAGTATAAGGAGGAATTTTGACACATAGTCCTTTTTATGAGAAATGATACACGCTCAGAAAAACAACTAAGTGTCAAAATTCCTCCGTGTGACCCAGGCAGTGTGTGTCGCTCTTCAAGCCGGAGAGAGTGTGAGGTAGGCGGCCTGAAAGTGTAAGGAAGGGCCCCTCTGTGAATTCGCTGCATATGAACCATGCAGTCAACTGACTGCAGTAAGGCTGATGTAACATCAGATTAAGTCGATGCGGAGAGTTATTGAAAAAGAATAAAAAGTAAAAGAAAGTTCATGTTTGAGCACTAATTTATTAAAAAGATGCCCTTTGGTCATCAAGTGTTTTTATATACAGTGAAACGCAACAACTGCATATCTTATATTGTGCTCTGTGCAATGCAACAGCACATATGTTTTCTCTTCATTGCACAACCAAATGAGGTTCATCTATATAATTTTGCATTATCTTTTCAACAGCACATATGTTAACTCCATGCACAGCAAAATGAGTTAATGCTGGTACACTTAGTCGTCTTTCTGAGCGTGCACCTTTTCTCAGAAAAACGACTAAGTGTCAAAGTTCCTCCGTGTGAACGAGGCAGTGTGTGTCGCTCTTCAAACCGGAGACAGTGTTAGGTAGGCGGCTTGAAAGTGTAAGAAAGGGCCCCTCTGTGAATCCGCTCAACTCAAACTCTCTCCGGCTTGAGGAGAAACACACACACACAGCCTGGAGGAATCTTGACACTTTTAGTGATTTTTCTGAGATGAAGTATAAGGAGGAATTTTGACACATAGTCCTTTTTATGAGAAATGATACACGCTCAGAAAAACAACTAAGTGTCAAAATTGCTCCGTGTGAACCAGGCAGTGTGTGTCGCTCTTCAAGCCGGAGAGAGTGTGAGGTAGGCGGCCTGAAGGTGTAAGGAAGGGCCCCTCTGTGAATTCGCTGCATATGAACCAGGCAGTCAACTGACTGCAGTAAGGCTGATGTAACATCAGATTAAGTCGATGCGGAGAGTTATTGAAAAAGAATAAAAAGTAAAAGAAAGTTCATGTTTGAGCACTAATTTATTGAAAATATGCCCTTTGGTCATTAAGTGTTTTTATATACACTGAAACGCAACAAGTGCATATCTTATATTGTGCTCTGTTCCATCGTGTGAATCGTGCACTGTGTGTCTCTGCTCAAGCCGGAGAGAGTGTTAGGTAGGCGGCTTGAAAGTGTAAGGAAGGGCTTCGCTGTGAATCCGCTCAACTCAAACTCTCTCCGGCTTGAGGAGAGACAAACACACTGCCTGAAGGAATCTTGACACTTTTAGTGATCTTTCTGAGATGTAGTACAAGGAGGAATTTTGACACAGTCGTTTATTGAGAAATGATGCACGCTCAGAAAAACGACTAAGTGTCAAAATTCCTCCGTGTGACCCAGGCAGTGTGTGTCGCTCTTCATGCCGGAGAGAGTGTGAGGTAGGCGGCCTGAAGGTGTAAGGAAGCGCCCCTCTGTGAATTCGCTCCATATGAACCATTCAGTCAACTGACTGCAGTAAGACTGATGTAACATCAGATTAAGTCGATGCGGAGAGTTATTGAAAAAGAATAAAAAGTAAAAGAAAGTTCATGTTTGAGCACTAATTTATTAAAAAGATGCCCTTTGGTCATCAAGTGTTTTTATATACACTGAAACGCAACAAGTGCATATCTTATATTGTGCTCTGTTCCTCCGTGTGAACGAGGCAGTGTGTGTCGCTCTTCAAACCGGAGAGAGTGTTAGGTAGGCGGCTTGAAAGTGTAAGAAAGGGCCCCTCTGTGAATCCGCTCAACTCAAACTCTCTCCGGCTTGAGGAGAGACACACACACACAGCCTGGAGGAATCTTGACACTTTTAGTGATTTTTCTGAGATGAAGTATAAGGAGGAATTTTGACACATAGTCCTTTTTATGAGAAATGATACACGCTCAGAAAAACAACTAAGTGTCAAAATTCCTCCGTGTGACCCAGGCAGTGTGTGTCGCTCTTCAAGCCGGAGAGAGTGTGAGGTAGGCGGCCTGAAGGTGTAAGGAAGGGCCCCTCTGTGAATTCGCTGCATATGAACCATGCAGTCAACTGACTGCAGTAAGGCTGATGTAACATCAGATTAAGTCGATGCGGAGAGTTATTGAAAAAGAATAAAAAGTAAAAGAAAGTTCATGTTTGAGCACTAATTTATTGAAAATATGCCCTTTGGTCATTAAGTGTTTTTATATACACTGAAACGCAACAAGTGCATATCTTATATTGTGCTCTGTTCCATCGTGTGAATCGTGCACTGTGTGTCTCTGCTCAAGCCGGAGAGAGTGTTAGGTAGGCGGCTTGAAAGTGTAAGGAAGGGCTTCGCTGTGAATCCGCTCAACTCAAACTCTCTCCGGCTTGAGGAGAGACAAACACACAGCCTGAAGGAATCTTGACACTTTTAGTGATCTTTCTGAGATGTAGTACAAGGAGGAATTTTGACACAGTCGTTTATTGAGAAATGGTGCACGCTCAGAAAAACGACTAAGTGTCAAAATTCCTCCGTGTGACCCAGGCAGTGTGTGTCGCTCTTCAAGCCGGAGAGAGTGTGAGGTAGGCGGCCTGAAGGTGTAAGGAAGGGCCCCTCTGTGAATTCGCTGCATATCAACCATGCAGTCAACTGACTGCAGTAAGACTGATGTAACATCAGATTGTCAATGCGGAGAGTTATTGAAAAAGAATAAAAAGTAAAAGAAAGTTCATGTTTGAGCACTAATTTATTGAAAATATGCCCTTTGGTCATTAAGTATTTTTATATACACTGAAACGCAACAAGTGCATATCTTATATTGTGCTCTGTGCAATGCAACAGCACATATGTTTTCTCTTCATTGCACAACCAAATGAGGTTCATCTATATAATTTTGCATTATCTTTTCAACAGCACATATGTTAACTCCATGCACAGCAAAATGAGTTAATGCTGGTACACTTAGTCGTCTTTCTGAGCGTGCACCTTTTTCTCAGAAAAACGACTGTCAAAATTCCTCCGTGTGAACGAGGCAGTGTGTGTCGCTCTTCAAACCAGAGAGAGTGTTAGGTAGGCGGCTTGAAAGTGTAAGAAAGGGCCCCTCTGTGAATCCGCTCAACTCAAACTCTCTCCGGCTTGAGGAGAGACACACACACACACAGCCTGGAGGAATCTTGACACTTTTAGTGATTTTTCTGAGATGAAGTATAAGGAGGAATTTTGACACATAGTCCTTTTTATGAGAAATGATACACGCTCAGAAAAACAACTAAGTGTCAAAATTCCTCCGTGTGACCCAGGCAGTGTGTGTCGCTCTTCAAGCCGGAGAGAGTGTGAGGTAGGCGGCCTGAAGGTGTAAGGAAGGGCCCCTCTGTGAATTCGCTGCATATCAACCATGCAGTCAACTGACTGCAGTAAGACTGATGTAACATCAGATTGTCAATGCGGAGAGTTATTGAAAAAGAATAAAAAGTAAAAGAAAGTTCATGTTTGAGCACTAATTTATTGAAAATATGCCCTTTGGTCATTAAGTATTTTTATATACACTGAAACGCAACAAGTGCATATCTTATATTGTGCTCTGTGCAATGCAACAGCACATATGTTTTCTCTTCATTGCACAACCAAATGAGGTTCGTCTATATAATTTTGCATTATCTTTTCAACAGCACATATGTTAACTCCATGCACAGCAAAATGAGTTAATGCTGGTACACTTAGTCGTCTTTCTGAGCGTGCACCGTTTCTCAGAAAAACGACTAAGTGTCAAAGTTCCTCCGTGTGAACGAGGCAGTGTGTGTCGCTCTTCAAACCGGAGAGAGTGTTAGGTAGGCGGCTTGAAAGTGTAAGAAAGGGCCCCTCTGTGAATCCGCTCAACTCAAACTCTCTCCGGCTTGAGGAGAGACACACACACACAGCCTGGAAGAATCTTGACACTTTTAGTGATTTTTCTGAGATGAAGTATAAGGAGGAATTTTGACACATAGTCCTTTTTATGAGAAATGATACACGCTCAGAAAAACAACTAAGTGTCAAAATTCCTCCGTGTGACCCAGGCAGTGTGTGTCGCTCTTCAAGCCGGAGAGAGTGTGAGGTAGGCGGCCTGAAAGTGTAAGGAAGGGCCCCTCTGTGAATTCGCTGCATATGAACCATGCAGTCAACTGACTGCAGTAAGGCTGATGTAACATCAGATTAAGTCGATGCGGAGAGTTATTGAAAAAGAATAAAAAGTAAAAGAAAGTTCATGTTTGAGCACTAATTTATTAAAAAGATGCCCTTTGGTCATCAAGTGTTTTTATATACAGTGAAACGCAACAACTGCATATCTTATATTGTGCTCTGTGCAATGCAACAGCACATATGTTTTCTCTTCATTGCACAACCAAATGAGGTTCATCTATATAATTTTGCATTATCTTTTCAACAGCACATATGTTAACTCCATGCACAGCAAAATGAGTTAATGCTGGTACACTTAGTCGTCTTTCTGAGCGTGCACCTTTTCTCAGAAAAACGACTAAGTGTCAAAGTTCCTCCGTGTGAACGAGGCAGTGTGTGTCGCTCTTCAAACCGGAGACAGTGTTAGGTAGGCGGCTTGAAAGTGTAAGAAAGGGCCCCTCTGTGAATCCGCTCAACTCAAACTCTCTCCGGCTTGAGGAGAAACACACACACACAGCCTGGAGGAATCTTGACACTTTTAGTGATTTTTCTGAGATGAAGTATAAGGAGGAATTTTGACACATAGTCCTTTTTATGAGAAATGATACACGCTCAGAAAAACAACTAAGTGTCAAAATTGCTCCGTGTGAACCAGGCAGTGTGTGTCGCTCTTCAAGCCGGAGAGAGTGTGAGGTAGGCGGCCTGAAGGTGTAAGGAAGGGCCCCTCTGTGAATTCGCTGCATATGAACCAGGCAGTCAACTGACTGCAGTAAGGCTGATGTAACATCAGATTAAGTCGATGCGGAGAGTTATTGAAAAAGAATAAAAAGTAAAAGAAAGTTCATGTTTGAGCACTAATTTATTGAAAATATGCCCTTTGGTCATTAAGTGTTTTTATATACACTGAAACGCAACAAGTGCATATCTTATATTGTGCTCTGTTCCATCGTGTGAATCGTGCACTGTGTGTCTCTGCTCAAGCCGGAGAGAGTGTTAGGTAGGCGGCTTGAAAGTGTAAGGAAGGGCTTCGCTGTGAATCCGCTCAACTCAAACTCTCTCCGGCTTGAGGAGAGACAAACACACTGCCTGAAGGAATCTTGACACTTTTAGTGATCTTTCTGAGATGTAGTACAAGGAGGAATTTTGACACAGTCGTTTATTGAGAAATGATGCACGCTCAGAAAAACGACTAAGTGTCAAAATTCCTCCGTGTGACCCAGGCAGTGTGTGTCGCTCTTCATGCCGGAGAGAGTGTGAGGTAGGCGGCCTGAAGGTGTAAGGAAGCGCCCCTCTGTGAATTCGCTCCATATGAACCATTCAGTCAACTGACTGCAGTAAGACTGATGTAACATCAGATTAAGTCAATGCGGAGAGTTATTGAAAAAGAATAAAAAGTAAAAGAAAGTTCATGTTTGAGCACTAATTTATTGAAAATATGCCCTTTGGTCATTAAGTATTTTTATATACACTGAAACGCAACAAGTGCATATCTTATATTGTGCTCTGTGCAATGCAACAGCACATATGTTTTCTCTTCATTGCACAACCAAATGAGGTTAATCTATATAATTTTGCATTATCTTTTCAACAGCACATATGTTAACTCCATGCACAGCAAAATGAGTTAATGCTGGTACACTTAGTCGTCTTTCTGAGCGTGCACCGTTTCTCAGAAAAACGACTAAGTGTCAAAGTTCCTCCGTGTGAACGAGGCAGTGTGTGTCGCTCTTCAAACCGGAGAGAGTGTTAGGTAGGCGGCTTGAAAGTGTAAGAAAGGGCCCCTCTGTGAATCCGCTCAACTCAAACTCTCTCCGGCTTGAGGAGAGACACACACACACAGCCCGGAGGAATCTTGACACTTTTAGTGATTTTTCTGAGATGAAGTATAAGGAGGAATTTTGACACATAGTCCTTTTTATGAGAAATGATACACGCTCAGAAAAACAACTAAGTGTCAAAATTCCTCCGTGTGACCCAGGCAGTGTGTGTCGCTCTTCAAGCCGGAGAGAGTGTGAGGTAGGCGGCCTGAAAGTGTAAGGAAGGGCCCCTCTGTGAATTCGCTGCATATGAACCATGCAGTCAACTGACTGCAGTAAGGCTGATGTAACATCAGATTAAGTCGATGCGGAGAGTTATTGAAAAAGAATAAAAAGTAAAAGAAAGTTCATGTTTGAGCACTAATTTATTAAAAAGATGCCCTTTGGTCATCAAGTGTTTTTATATACACTGAAACGCAACAAGTGCATATCTTATATTGTGCTCTGTTCCTCCGTGTGAACGAGGCAGTGTGTGTCGCTCTTCAAACCGGAGAGAGTGTTAGGTAGGCGGCTTGAAAGTGTAAGAAAGGGCCCCTCTGTGAATCCGCTCAACTCAAACTCTCTCCGGCTTGAGGAGAGACACACACACACAGCCTGGAGGAATCTTGACACTTTTAGTGATTTTTCTGAGATGAAGTATAAGGAGGAATTTTGACACATAGTCCTTTTTATGAGAAATGATACACGCTCAGAAAAACAACTAAGTGTCAAAATTCCTCCGTGTGACCCAGGCAGTGTGTGTCGCTCTTCAAGCCGGAGAGAGTGTGAGGTAGGCGGCCTGAAGGTGTAAGGAAGGGCCCCTCTGTGAATTCGCTGCATATGAACCATGCAGTCAACTGACTGCAGTAAGGCTGATGTAACATCAGATTAAGTCGATGCGGAGAGTTATTGAAAAAGAATAAAAAGTAAAAGAAAGTTCATGTTTGAGCACTAATTTATTGAAAATATGCCCTTTGGTCATTAAGTGTTTTTATATACACTGAAACGCAACAAGTGCATATCTTATATTGTGCTCTGTTCCATCGTGTGAATCGTGCACTGTGTGTCTCTGCTCAAGCCGGAGAGAGTGTTAGGTAGGCGGCTTGAAAGTGTAAGGAAGGGCTTCGCTGTGAATCCGCTCAACTCAAACTCTCTCCGGCTTGAGGAGAGACAAACACACAGCCTGAAGGAATCTTGACACTTTTAGTGATCTTTCTGAGATGTAGTACAAGGAGGAATTTTGACACAGTCGTTTATTGAGAAATGGTGCACGCTCAGAAAAACGACTAAGTGTCAAAATTCCTCCGTGTGACCCAGGCAGTGTGTGTCGCTCTTCAAGCCGGAGAGAGTGTGAGGTAGGCGGCCTGAAGGTGTAAGGAAGGGCCCCTCTGTGAATTCGCTGCATATCAACCATGCAGTCAACTGACTGCAGTAAGACTGATGTAACATCAGATTGTCAATGCGGAGAGTTATTGAAAAAGAATAAAAAGTAAAAGAAAGTTCATGTTTGAGCACTAATTTATTGAAAATATGCCCTTTGGTCATTAAGTATTTTTATATACACTGAAACGCAACAAGTGCATATCTTATATTGTGCTCTGTGCAATGCAACAGCACATATGTTTTCTCTTCATTGCACAACCAAATGAGGTTCATCTATATAATTTTGCATTATCTTTTCAACAGCACATATGTTAACTCCATGCACAGCAAAATGAGTTAATGCTGGTACACTTAGTCGTCTTTCTGAGCGTGCACCGTTTCTCAGAAAAACGACTAAGTGTCAAAGTTCCTCCGTGTGAACGAGGCAGTGTGTGTCGCTCTTCAAACCGGAGAGAGTGTTAGGTAGGCGGCTTGAAAGTGTAAGAAAGGGCCCCTCTGTGAATCCGCTCAACTCAAACTCTCTCCGGCTTGAGGAGAGACAAACACACAGCCTGAAGGAATCTTGACACTTTTAGTATTTTTTCTGAGATGTAGTACAAGGAGGTATTTTGACACATAGTCCTTTTTATGAGAAATGATACACGCTCAGAAAAACAACTAAGTGTCAAAATTCCTCCGTGTGACCCAGGCAGTGTGTGTCGCTCTTCATGCCGGAGAGAGTGTGAGGTAGGCGGCCTGAAGGTGTAAGGAAGGGCCCCTCTGTGAATTCGCTGCATATGAACCATGCAGTCAACTGACTGCAGTAAGGCTGATGTAACATCAGATTAAGTCGATGCGGAGAGTTATTGAAAAAGAATAAAAAGTAAAAGAAAGTTCATGTTTGAGCACTAATTTATTGAAAATATGCCCTTTGGTCATTAAGTATTTTTATATACACTGAAACGTAACAAGTGCTTATCTTATATTGTGCTCTGTGCAATGCAACAGCACTTATGTTTTCTCTTCATTGCACAACCAAATGAGGTTCATCTATATAATTTTGCATTATCTTTTCAACAGCACATATGTTAACTCCATGCACAGCAAAATGAGTTAATGCTGGTACACTTAGTCGTCTTTCTGAGCGTGCACCGTTTCTCAGAAAAACGACTAAGTGTCAAAGTTCCTCCGTGTGAACGAGGCAGTGTGTGTCGCTCTTCAAACCGGAGAGAGTGTTAGGTAGGCGGCTTGAAAGTGTAAGAAAGGGCCCCTCTGTGAATCCGCTCAACTCAAACTCTCTCCGGCTTGAGGAGAGACACACACACACAGCCTGGAAGAATCTTGACACTTTTAGTGATTTTTCTGAGATGAAGTATAAGGAGGAATTTTGACACATAGTCCTTTTTATGAGAAATGATACACGCTCAGAAAAACAACTAAGTGTCAAAATTCCTCCGTGTGACCCAGGCAGTGTGTGTCGCTCTTCAAGCCGGAGAGAGTGTGAGGTAGGCGGCCTGAAAGTGTAAGGAAGGGCCCCTCTGTGAATTCGCTGCATATGAACCATGCAGTCAACTGACTGCAGTAAGGCTGATGTAACATCAGATTAAGTCGATGCGGAGAGTTATTGAAAAAGAATAAAAAGTAAAAGAAAGTTCATGTTTGAGCACTAATTTATTAAAAAGATGCCCTTTGGTCATCAAGTGTTTTTATATACAGTGAAACGCAACAACTGCATATCTTATATTGTGCTCTGTGCAATGCAACAGCACATATGTTTTCTCTTCATTGCACAACCAAATGAGGTTCATCTATATAATTTTGCATTATCTTTTCAACAGCACATATGTTAACTCCATGCACAGCAAAATGAGTTAATGCTGGTACACTTAGTCGTCTTTCTGAGCGTGCACCTTTTCTCAGAAAAACGACTAAGTGTCAAAGTTCCTCCGTGTGAACGAGGCAGTGTGTGTCGCTCTTCAAACCGGAGACAGTGTTAGGTAGGCGGCTTGAAAGTGTAAGAAAGGGCCCCTCTGTGAATCCGCTCAACTCAAACTCTCTCCGGCTTGAGGAGAAACACACACACACAGCCTGGAGGAATCTTGACACTTTTAGTGATTTTTCTGAGATGAAGTATAAGGAGGAATTTTGACACATAGTCCTTTTTATGAGAAATGATACACGCTCAGAAAAACAACTAAGTGTCAAAATTGCTCCGTGTGAACCAGGCAGTGTGTGTCGCTCTTCAAGCCGGAGAGAGTGTGAGGTAGGCGGCCTGAAGGTGTAAGGAAGGGCCCCTCTGTGAATTCGCTGCATATGAACCAGGCAGTCAACTGACTGCAGTAAGGCTGATGTAACATCAGATTAAGTCGATGCGGAGAGTTATTGAAAAAGAATAAAAAGTAAAAGAAAGTTCATGTTTGAGCACTAATTTATTGAAAATATGCCCTTTGGTCATTAAGTGTTTTTATATACACTGAAACGCAACAAGTGCATATCTTATATTGTGCTCTGTTCCATCGTGTGAATCGTGCACTGTGTGTCTCTGCTCAAGCCGGAGAGAGTGTTAGGTAGGCGGCTTGAAAGTGTAAGGAAGGGCTTCGCTGTGAATCCGCTCAACTCAAACTCTCTCCGGCTTGAGGAGAGACAAACACACTGCCTGAAGGAATCTTGACACTTTTAGTGATCTTTCTGAGATGTAGTACAAGGAGGAATTTTGACACAGTCGTTTATTGAGAAATGATGCACGCTCAGAAAAACGACTAAGTGTCAAAATTCCTCCGTGTGACCCAGGCAGTGTGTGTCGCTCTTCATGCCGGAGAGAGTGTGAGGTAGGCGGCCTGAAGGTGTAAGGAAGCGCCCCTCTGTGAATTCGCTCCATATGAACCATTCAGTCAACTGACTGCAGTAAGACTGATGTAACATCAGATTAAGTCGATGCGGAGAGTTATTGAAAAAGAATAAAAAGTAAAAGAAAGTTCATGTTTGAGCACTAATTTATTAAAAAGATGCCCTTTGGTCATCAAGTGTTTTTATATACACTGAAACGCAACAAGTGCATATCTTATATTGTGCTCTGTTCCTCCGTGTGAACGAGGCAGTGTGTGTCGCTCTTCAAACCGGAGAGAGTGTTAGGTAGGCGGCTTGAAAGTGTAAGAAAGGGCCCCTCTGTGAATCCGCTCAACTCAAACTCTCTCCGGCTTGAGGAGAGACACACACACACAGCCTGGAGGAATCTTGACACTTTTAGTGATTTTTCTGAGATGAAGTATAAGGAGGAATTTTGACACATAGTCCTTTTTATGAGAAATGATACACGCTCAGAAAAACAACTAAGTGTCAAAATTCCTCCGTGTGACCCAGGCAGTGTGTGTCGCTCTTCAAGCCGGAGAGAGTGTGAGGTAGGCGGCCTGAAGGTGTAAGGAAGGGCCCCTCTGTGAATTCGCTGCATATGAACCATGCAGTCAACTGACTGCAGTAAGGCTGATGTAACATCAGATTAAGTCGATGCGGAGAGTTATTGAAAAAGAATAAAAAGTAAAAGAAAGTTCATGTTTGAGCACTAATTTATTGAAAATATGCCCTTTGGTCATTAAGTGTTTTTATATACACTGAAACGCAACAAGTGCATATCTTATATTGTGCTCTGTTCCATCGTGTGAATCGTGCACTGTGTGTCTCTGCTCAAGCCGGAGAGAGTGTTAGGTAGGCGGCTTGAAAGTGTAAGGAAGGGCTTCGCTGTGAATCCGCTCAACTCAAACTCTCTCCGGCTTGAGGAGAGACAAACACACAGCCTGAAGGAATCTTGACACTTTTAGTGATCTTTCTGAGATGTAGTACAAGGAGGAATTTTGACACAGTCGTTTATTGAGAAATGGTGCACGCTCAGAAAAACGACTAAGTGTCAAAATTCCTCCGTGTGACCCAGGCAGTGTGTGTCGCTCTTCAAGCCGGAGAGAGTGTGAGGTAGGCGGCCTGAAGGTGTAAGGAAGGGCCCCTCTGTGAATTCGCTGCATATCAACCATGCAGTCAACTGACTGCAGTAAGACTGATGTAACATCAGATTGTCAATGCGGAGAGTTATTGAAAAAGAATAAAAAGTAAAAGAAAGTTCATGTTTGAGCACTAATTTATTGAAAATATGCCCTTTGGTCATTAAGTATTTTTATATACACTGAAACGCAACAAGTGCATATCTTATATTGTGCTCTGTGCAATGCAACAGCACATATGTTTTCTCTTCATTGCACAACCAAATGAGGTTCATCTATATAATTTTGCATTATCTTTTCAACAGCACATATGTTAACTCCATGCACAGCAAAATGAGTTAATGCTGGTACACTTAGTCGTCTTTCTGAGCGTGCACCGTTTCTCAGAAAAACGACTAAGTGTCAAAGTTCCTCCGTGTGAACGAGGCAGTGTGTGTCGCTCTTCAAACCGGAGAGAGTGTTAGGTAGGCGGCTTGAAAGTGTAAGAAAGGGCCCCTCTGTGAATCCGCTCAACTCAAACTCTCTCCGGCTTGAGGAGAGACAAACACACAGCCTGAAGGAATCTTGACACTTTTAGTATTTTTTCTGAGATGAAGTATAAGGAGGAATTTTGACACATAGTCCTTTTTATGAGAAATGATACACGCTCAGAAAAACAACTAAGTGTCAAAATTCCTCCGTGTGACCCAGGCAGTGTGTGTCGCTCTTCAAGCCGGAGAGAGTGTGAGGTAGGCGGCCTGAAAGTGTAAGGAAGGGCCCCTCTGTGAATTCGCTGCATATGAACCATGCAGTCAACTGACTGCAGTAAGGCTGATGTAACATCAGATTAAGTCGATGCGGAGAGTTATTGAAAAAGAATAAAAAGTAAAAGAAAGTTCATGTTTGAGCACTAATTTATTAAAAAGATGCCCTTTGGTCATCAAGTGTTTTTATATACAGTGAAACGCAACAACTGCATATCTTATATTGTGCTCTGTGCAATGCAACAGCACATATGTTTTCTCTTCATTGCACAACCAAATGAGGTTCATCTATATAATTTTGCATTATCTTTTCAACAGCACATATGTTAACTCCATGCACAGCAAAATGAGTTAATGCTGGTACACTTAGTCGTCTTTCTGAGCGTGCACCTTTTCTCAGAAAAACGACTAAGTGTCAAAGTTCCTCCGTGTGAACGAGGCAGTGTGTGTCGCTCTTCAAACCGGAGACAGTGTTAGGTAGGCGGCTTGAAAGTGTAAGAAAGGGCCCCTCTGTGAATCCGCTCAACTCAAACTCTCTCCGGCTTGAGGAGAAACACACACACACAGCCTGGAGGAATCTTGACACTTTTAGTGATTTTTCTGAGATGAAGTATAAGGAGGAATTTTGACACATAGTCCTTTTTATGAGAAATGATACACGCTCAGAAAAACAACTAAGTGTCAAAATTGCTCCGTGTGAACCAGGCAGTGTGTGTCGCTCTTCAAGCCGGAGAGAGTGTGAGGTAGGCGGCCTGAAGGTGTAAGGAAGGGCCCCTCTGTGAATTCGCTGCATATGAACCAGGCAGTCAACTGACTGCAGTAAGGCTGATGTAACATCAGATTAAGTCGATGCGGAGAGTTATTGAAAAAGAATAAAAAGTAAAAGAAAGTTCATGTTTGAGCACTAATTTATTGAAAATATGCCCTTTGGTCATTAAGTGTTTTTATATACACTGAAACGCAACAAGTGCATATCTTATATTGTGCTCTGTTCCATCGTGTGAATCGTGCACTGTGTGTCTCTGCTCAAGCCGGAGAGAGTGTTAGGTAGGCGGCTTGAAAGTGTAAGGAAGGGCTTCGCTGTGAATCCGCTCAACTCAAACTCTCTCCGGCTTGAGGAGAGACAAACACACTGCCTGAAGGAATCTTGACACTTTTAGTGATCTTTCTGAGATGTAGTACAAGGAGGAATTTTGACACAGTCGTTTATTGAGAAATGATGCACGCTCAGAAAAACGACTAAGTGTCAAAATTCCTCCGTGTGACCCAGGCAGTGTGTGTCGCTCTTCATGCCGGAGAGAGTGTGAGGTAGGCGGCCTGAAGGTGTAAGGAAGCGCCCCTCTGTGAATTCGCTCCATATGAACCATTCAGTCAACTGACTGCAGTAAGACTGATGTAACATCAGATTAAGTCGATGCGGAGAGTTATTGAAAAAGAATAAAAAGTAAAAGAAAGTTCATGTTTGAGCACTAATTTATTAAAAAGATGCCCTTTGGTCATCAAGTGTTTTTATATACACTGAAACGCAACAAGTGCATATCTTATATTGTGCTCTGTTCCTCCGTGTGAACGAGGCAGTGTGTGTCGCTCTTCAAACCGGAGAGAGTGTTAGGTAGGCGGCTTGAAAGTGTAAGAAAGGGCCCCTCTGTGAATCCGCTCAACTCAAACTCTCTCCGGCTTGAGGAGAGACACACACACACAGCCTGGAGGAATCTTGACACTTTTAGTGATTTTTCTGAGATGAAGTATAAGGAGGAATTTTGACACATAGTCCTTTTTATGAGAAATGATACACGCTCAGAAAAACAACTAAGTGTCAAAATTCCTCCGTGTGACCCAGGCAGTGTGTGTCGCTCTTCAAGCCGGAGAGAGTGTGAGGTAGGCGGCCTGAAGGTGTAAGGAAGGGCCCCTCTGTGAATTCGCTGCATATGAACCATGCAGTCAACTGACTGCAGTAAGGCTGATGTAACATCAGATTAAGTCGATGCGGAGAGTTATTGAAAAAGAATAAAAAGTAAAAGAAAGTTCATGTTTGAGCACTAATTTATTGAAAATATGCCCTTTGGTCATTAAGTGTTTTTATATACACTGAAACGCAACAAGTGCATATCTTATATTGTGCTCTGTTCCATCGTGTGAATCGTGCACTGTGTGTCTCTGCTCAAGCCGGAGAGAGTGTTAGGTAGGCGGCTTGAAAGTGTAAGGAAGGGCTTCGCTGTGAATCCGCTCAACTCAAACTCTCTCCGGCTTGAGGAGAGACAAACACACAGCCTGAAGGAATCTTGACACTTTTAGTGATCTTTCTGAGATGTAGTACAAGGAGGAATTTTGACACAGTCGTTTATTGAGAAATGGTGCACGCTCAGAAAAACGACTAAGTGTCAAAATTCCTCCGTGTGACCCAGGCAGTGTGTGTCGCTCTTCAAGCCGGAGAGAGTGTGAGGTAGGCGGCCTGAAGGTGTAAGGAAGGGCCCCTCTGTGAATTCGCTGCATATCAACCATGCAGTCAACTGACTGCAGTAAGACTGATGTAACATCAGATTGTCAATGCGGAGAGTTATTGAAAAAGAATAAAAAGTAAAAGAAAGTTCATGTTTGAGCACTAATTTATTGAAAATATGCCCTTTGGTCATTAAGTATTTTTATATACACTGAAACGCAACAAGTGCATATCTTATATTGTGCTCTGTGCAATGCAACAGCACATATGTTTTCTCTTCATTGCACAACCAAATGAGGTTCATCTATATAATTTTGCATTATCTTTTCAACAGCACATATGTTAACTCCATGCACAGCAAAATGAGTTAATGCTGGTACACTTAGTCGTCTTTCTGAGCGTGCACCGTTTCTCAGAAAAACGACTAAGTGTCAAAGTTCCTCCGTGTGAACGAGGCAGTGTGTGTCGCTCTTCAAACCGGAGAGAGTGTTAGGTAGGCGGCTTGAAAGTGTAAGAAAGGGCCCCTCTGTGAATCCGCTCAACTCAAACTCTCTCCGGCTTGAGGAGAGACAAACACACAGCCTGAAGGAATCTTGACACTTTTAGTATTTTTTCTGAGATGTAGTACAAGGAGGTATTTTGACACATAGTCCTTTTTATGAGAAATGATACACGCTCAGAAAAACAACTAAGTGTCAAAATTCCTCCGTGTGACCCAGGCAGTGTGTGTCGCTCTTCATGCCGGAGAGAGTGTGAGGTAGGCGGCCTGAAGGTGTAAGGAAGGGCCCCTCTGTGAATTCGCTGCATATGAACCATGCAGTCAACTGACTGCAGTAAGGCTGATGTAACATCAGATTAAGTCGATGCGGAGAGTTATTGAAAAAGAATAAAAAGTAAAAGAAAGTTCATGTTTGAGCACTAATTTATTGAAAATATGCCCTTTGGTCATTAAGTATTTTTATATACACTGAAACGTAACAAGTGCTTATCTTATATTGTGCTCTGTGCAATGCAACAGCACTTATGTTTTCTCTTCATTGCACAACCAAATGAGGTTCATCTATATAATTTTGCATTATCTTTTCAACAGCACATATGTTAACTCCATGCACAGCAAAATGAGTTAATGCTGGTACACTTAGTCGTCTTTCTGAGCGTGCACCGTTTCTCAGAAAAACGACTAAGTGTCAAAGTTCCTCCGTGTGAACGAGGCAGTGTGTGTCGCTCTTCAAACCGGAGAGAGTGTTAGGTAGGCGGCTTGAAAGTGTAAGAAAGGGCCCCTCTGTGAATCCGCTCAACTCAAACTCTCTCCGGCTTGAGGAGAGACACACACACACAGCCTGGAAGAATCTTGACACTTTTAGTGATTTTTCTGAGATGAAGTATAAGGAGGAATTTTGACACATAGTCCTTTTTATGAGAAATGATACACGCTCAGAAAAACAACTAAGTGTCAAAATTCCTCCGTGTGACCCAGGCAGTGTGTGTCGCTCTTCAAGCCGGAGAGAGTGTGAGGTAGGCGGCCTGAAAGTGTAAGGAAGGGCCCCTCTGTGAATTCGCTGCATATGAACCATGCAGTCAACTGACTGCAGTAAGGCTGATGTAACATCAGATTAAGTCGATGCGGAGAGTTATTGAAAAAGAATAAAAAGTAAAAGAAAGTTCATGTTTGAGCACTAATTTATTAAAAAGATGCCCTTTGGTCATCAAGTGTTTTTATATACAGTGAAACGCAACAACTGCATATCTTATATTGTGCTCTGTGCAATGCAACAGCACATATGTTTTCTCTTCATTGCACAACCAAATGAGGTTCATCTATATAATTTTGCATTATCTTTTCAACAGCACATATGTTAACTCCATGCACAGCAAAATGAGTTAATGCTGGTACACTTAGTCGTCTTTCTGAGCGTGCACCTTTTCTCAGAAAAACGACTAAGTGTCAAAGTTCCTCCGTGTGAACGAGGCAGTGTGTGTCGCTCTTCAAACCGGAGACAGTGTTAGGTAGGCGGCTTGAAAGTGTAAGAAAGGGCCCCTCTGTGAATCCGCTCAACTCAAACTCTCTCCGGCTTGAGGAGAAACACACACACACAGCCTGGAGGAATCTTGACACTTTTAGTGATTTTTCTGAGATGAAGTATAAGGAGGAATTTTGACACATAGTCCTTTTTATGAGAAATGATACACGCTCAGAAAAACAACTAAGTGTCAAAATTGCTCCGTGTGAACCAGGCAGTGTGTGTCGCTCTTCAAGCCGGAGAGAGTGTGAGGTAGGCGGCCTGAAGGTGTAAGGAAGGGCCCCTCTGTGAATTCGCTGCATATGAACCAGGCAGTCAACTGACTGCAGTAAGGCTGATGTAACATCAGATTAAGTCGATGCGGAGAGTTATTGAAAAAGAATAAAAAGTAAAAGAAAGTTCATGTTTGAGCACTAATTTATTGAAAATATGCCCTTTGGTCATTAAGTGTTTTTATATACACTGAAACGCAACAAGTGCATATCTTATATTGTGCTCTGTTCCATCGTGTGAATCGTGCACTGTGTGTCTCTGCTCAAGCCGGAGAGAGTGTTAGGTAGGCGGCTTGAAAGTGTAAGGAAGGGCTTCGCTGTGAATCCGCTCAACTCAAACTCTCTCCGGCTTGAGGAGAGACAAACACACTGCCTGAAGGAATCTTGACACTTTTAGTGATCTTTCTGAGATGTAGTACAAGGAGGAATTTTGACACAGTCGTTTATTGAGAAATGATGCACGCTCAGAAAAACGACTAAGTGTCAAAATTCCTCCGTGTGACCCAGGCAGTGTGTGTCGCTCTTCATGCCGGAGAGAGTGTGAGGTAGTCGGCTTGAAAGTGTAAGGAAGGGCCCCTCTGTGAATTCGCTGCATATGAACCATGCAGTCAACTGACTGCAGTAAGGCTGATGTAACATCAGATTAAGTCGATGCGGAGAGTTATTGAAAAAGAATAAAAAGTAAAAGAAAGTTCATGTTTGAGCACTAATTTATTAAAAAGATGCCCTTTGGTCATCAAGTGTTTTTATATACACTGAAACGCAACAAGTGCATATCTTATATTGTGCTCTGTTCCTCCGTGTGAACCGTGCACTGTGTGAGTTTGAGTTGAGCGGATTCACAGCGAAGCCCTTCCTTACACTTTCAAGCCGCCTACCTAACACTCTCTCCGGCTTTGGCAGAGACACACAGTGCACGGTTCACACCGAGGAATTTTGACACTTAGTCGTTTTTCTGCATGTGCACCATTTCACAGTAAAACGACTAAATGTGACAGCATTAACTCATTCTGCTGAGCACGGAGTTAACATATGTGCTGTTGAAGAGATAATGCAGAATTTCATAAATGTAACTCATTTGGTTGTGCAATGAAGAGAAAACATATGTGCTGTCGCATTGCACAGAGCACTACATAAGATATGCACTTGTTGCGTTGCAGTGCATATAAGAACTAACTCATTCCGTTAAGAAAACTTATGTACATTGCAATGCACGGCACTGCGTACAAGAATCTGCTGCATATATTTCTGGCTGAAGTTTCCTAGATCATGAACTTTCTATACTTTCATACTCATACCATTTTTCTGATGTTATATCAGACATACAGAACTCCATTTGTGACGAACTGAACATATTTCTTTTCAAAGTGTACTACATTTGAGTCTTTTGTATAAAGTCTGATTTGTCAAACTGTTTGACTCCTTCGTCAGACATTCAGAAGTGCATGTTTCCCCCAGTGCTTGTATCATGCATAATTATTGGCAGGATTTACACAGTTTTGCCAAACCGGTGGCCATTACATGAGCAATGACAATAATGATATAATACATAAACACATGGATAATTTTTTATATGCAAGGTTTAACAAGCAAAAAAGAATGACTGAAATAATGACAAGCTCTGTTATAGATTGTAGTTTTAAAAATATTCACCTTACTTGTGAAATTGGTACCAAAGCAATTTAAAAAAAAACTTTAACAAGACGCCATGTTTTGAATTTTTTTTAATCCCTTTTATTTACACTAACGTTGTCTTTAATAATTGTGTATTTTTTTGACCTGTGTTTTCTTTTTTTCTTCGTAGGCCACATCTCAAGACATTTTTATGTAGAGGTTTAATAACTTGCAAAAAGCAGGTAAAATAAAGGATACACTCTTTCTAAATGCCTCTCTTGTTTATAGTTTTTTTTAAAAATTATTTTTTACTGTATAAAAATGACAGTTTCTCTTGAATAATTAAATTTCCCATACAGTGTGCATACCTCATATCAAACCATTTTACTGCAGCATTTTGGAGATGCAACATCACACATGTTCTCTTCAATTTAGTTCTTGTATGAAAACTAACGGATCAGAGCATTTTTTCTCCGTACAACATTAATTTAGCTTGTGTTAATTTGACTTTTGCATTGCATTGTATACATAACTTATTCAACTGAATCTTTTTTTGATAGATCATATATATTTTTTTCATTACACAACAGAAAAAGTTAGATCGTTGATGCCCATATATTATATGTGTCTCTTCTATGCACAACAGTAGACCAATGCAATGAAAGATATAAGATATAAGCATATGTGCAATATATATGGGAATGCAATGTATAACAATAATTTTAATGCTGATCAAAATCATTCTAGATGCTAGCAGTGTGCAAGCTACATCTGATGACAATAAAATCTTTCTAGGCCTGCCTCTCCTTTATGTCAGTACAAAATATAAGAGTGATGCTACCATTAAAGGAGAGAATACAAAATGGTCTGAGTTGGTACTTGGTTGACTGAGTAAAAAAAAAACTTGTCTGGAAAAAAATAGGATAGGACATTAAAATAATTAGCCAGTACAGGGCTGTTACTAATCAAATTAAATAATTTACACTGAAAAGGTATAACTGCATTCAGTAAGGTTCTTTAAATATTTTTGAATCCACAAATAAGAATTGTTGGTGGGAAATTTATATTTTTAAACATGAAATTAAACTGCCAGAAGATGGCGACAAGTGACCGTCTTAATTAGTGAGCCACTGAGTCGTTTATTCAAACGATTCATTCAAAAGGCTGAATAGTTCAAGAATTAAGCAGTTGTCCTATCTACTTTCAATAGCCACTTAAGATAAATGTCATCAAATTAGAGAATCATTCTCGCATTTTGGTTGTTATAGACATTTTAATCAAGCTACTTATCTGCTATCAGAATCATAAACTATAATACTGTATGTAAGAAGTGAAAACTGTATGTTAAGGACTCTCTGGCCAGAAGTAGCATATGCTAATTAGTTGAAAACTGCTTTACAGTATGCTATTAATGTCGTTCAGTATGCATTGAAGCACTGTTCAAAGAAATGTTTAATATGTTTAAAATTGGACTACTG
Organism: Zacco platypus; assembly: GCA_038088235.1. Classification (NCBI taxonomy): domain Eukaryota; kingdom Metazoa; phylum Chordata; class Actinopteri; order Cypriniformes; family Xenocyprididae; genus Zacco; species Zacco platypus. The sequence continues at coordinate 37,459,911 of CM076083.1, read as the reverse complement.
TCTGTCTAATGTAGGCTAAAAGCAGAAGCATTCAAAAATAAATCCAGAGCAATGCAGACGTAGTAGACATAGCAGTTGTTCACTAAATGGCCTTAAGGCTCTATGGAGCAAATGACCACAGGAACAAAACTCCCATTTGAAGTCTGCTTCTTTATACATTCAGGTATTATTATCATCAGGTATTCAGTGTATAGTTTACTTATTAAAAAAGCAAATAGAAACTCTCCTCAGATCACAATTCATATATTGCTATTTTTATTGGATTGTGAGTTTAAAATTAAAATTAGTGTAAAACAAATAAAACAATCTATTAATAAAATCAAATTAATTTGATCATGCCCATTTAAGTAATCAAACCAAACACATTAATCTACAAATTACATTTAACAGATTCTATCATAAGTTGAATACATATGAGGAGATGTCCCTCCTGGAGGCAATGAATACTGGCAACGCAATACAAGGAGGTATTTCCCTAGCTGCATTACAAGGGACAACTTTCAATGCAATGTTGATGAGAACTTGTGGCATAATCAACAGGAATGAATGGACTTAGAACTTGATATTTAGTATCTAAACGTATTTTAAGCTATTTCCACCCATAAGTTTCCTTTGGTTTTGCAAATCATTAGTATTGTTTTGGTATGAGAGTTAAAATTCTGTTGTGATGTGGATACCAACACGTGTCTCTACCGGAAATACGCAATGTTTTTTTCAAAAGTAAATTGAACCAAACACTAATAACATCTTAGTTTACTTAACATCAGTGTATTCAAACTAAGGAATACTTAACTTTGAAATCAATGATAAACTTTATGCCTTTTACCAAGATTGGATTCAAAATACAACTTTAACTTTAAAAATGGCACAGATATTTACAAGATAGATGTAAACAATCTTAATACATCAATATAACGTCTTATTAAATTGTTTTGATAGTGACACATTTGGGGAGAGGAAAAATGTTCTAAAATTTTCTGAATACTACGAGAATTAACTGCACAATTACTAGAAATATTTACCTTGGATACAATTTACATACAAAAGTTGTGGAAAAATACACTTTTACTTTGAACCAATTCTGTAGAAGGAGCCATATGGTTTTGAGGACACTAAAAGAAATGTAGGCTTGGGTAGTAACAGCTTGAAGAAACCATAATCTCTCGACATACAGCTTTTAATAAACTGGCAGGACAAGACCATAGAACATGTCATGGCGATCAGTCCTAAATATAACAACTTTATTACTCATGTTAGTCAGAGGGAAAAAAAAACATTTTTGCACACCGCATTATTCCAGCATGTATTGGTACATAGAAACATTGTTTTTAGCAGAGAAATAAAGTGCAAAACAACATGAGGTTAGTATGGACATAAGTGTGTCCAGTTCTGGGCTCATAATGTGGTGTGTATTTCAAACGATTTTACACGTATTCTAAAATTACAAGTTAAACAAAGGAATGGTTATACAATTGTTAACAACTTCAAAAAACATGAAAAAAGTTTAGCAATGGATTCATGATTGTTTTGAGCTTTGTAATAAGTTGTAATGTATTTGCTTAAAATTTTAGAGACTACTTTGACAAAGACACTGTTTTCAAAAGTCTGTAATCAGCATTGTTCCAAAAAATATGGCACTTGTAAATCAAAACTAAGCTTTCCCTGATACAAGCGACTGGGTAAGACAACAGAAGCACTTCATCTTTGGTTTCTTTCTTGTCTGACATGGACAGAGAACTTCCACGTGTTGGTGTACTGTGAGAGGAGGATCTCTTCAGGGAAGAACTCGTCCACCTCAGGAGGAATGTCCAGATCTTTACGCTCCATGTAGGACACAACGGTGTCTTTCAGACTAGAGGACAGACAGAAATTAGTGAGTTATTACAGATTTGCATATGTTCAACAAGAACTTTAGACTGCGCATCACCACAATCTTAACCAGGCTCCCACTGACTTTGATCTGCAGTTTTCTGTAGAATATAAGCCAGTTACTTCACAAATTTATGGAAAAGTCCTTTTTTGTAAACCATATAAAAAGCGTGGCAAAAGGGATTGCCGAAAAAGCAAAAATGTATATTCATATATTTAAAAAAAATGTATATATATATATTCATTTATATTAGGGCTTGACATTGACAAGTAAATGACTGATTTACATGACAAGGCTTAGAGTAAAAAAAGTTGTCAGGAAAAAATAGGATTTTTTTTGTGAATATTCATTCTGAAGCAATATTCCCCCTTAGCTTTTTGTGATATTCACCCCGAGGACATTTTTTTTTACATTTATAAGGGGCGTTTTTCCCTAATCTTAATTAAATGTATGCCTCATCTTTCATTTTAAATTCTTAAATTTGATCAATAAATTCAAATAAGAATAATAAGACACTATAGAACGATTATGATTTAATCAAATTAAATCATTTACACTAAAATTTACAACTGCATTAAATAATGTTATGATATTGTTTTAAATATTTTTGGAAAATACAAATAAAGTTTGTGAAAAAGTAGGTGGTAGGTGGCAGCAGGTGACCATCTTACAGTTTTTTTTTTGAATCGCTAGGACCCATTTCTCAATACTTGGGTCACTTTTTCAAACCTCTTCACACAGTAAGCACAACGGAAATCTGTGGCATAAAATACATTCACAGTTTAGCCCACTAAGCAATGATAAATGATCCAATGACGATCTTTCAAATTACAAGAATTCTTTTCTCAGTTCGACACAACAAACGCCAAAACTCAGTGTACCTACAAGCCAATTTGCACATGCAGGGCTCAACGCTACGGATTTGGTTAAAATTTGTACTTGCCCTGCCAAAATTTTCACTGGTCCCACAATAAAAATAATAAAGTAAAAGAAAAGAAAATGGGCCTATAAAATAAGCCAAGACTAGTCTTCGTGGTTTTTGATATACATGTAACCTTAATAAATAAGGTGACGCCAAAAGCTACAAGATTAACTTGCTTAAATTTTAAATATTGACAAGTAATCAGTAAGTTATAAAACAGGAATAAATTACAAGTAATAGCACAAATAAGCACAACAGAATATGCACAAATGAAATAAACAGTGCTTTTTTTAAGGTTTGTAAGAAAGCTTAAACCTGTTTCAGGAACAGAAAATGTAATCTAATGCATAACTATATATAACTTTATTTATGTATCTGTAACTGCTCTTGACTGATTAACTTTAATAATGTTTTGAAATGTTGAAAATGTAAAATACTGTTAATTGAAATTATTTATAAAATGAAAAGATACTTTGATTTTGATATTGATTTTATACAATATTTCAAATTTAATCATGCTTATATTTGAAAAAAATGGCACTCTTCATGTAATATTGGTTAACTATATTAAATTATATAAATATAAAAGACATACAGGGGTAATTTTGCCCCTTATCTTGAATTCTTGGAGCATTCTAAAAACATTTTAATATACTAAATCATGCAGTGAAATTGTGCATGTGCACTATTCTAACCTACTAGACTATGTCACATAGTGTATGCGTGCACTCAGTGGGTGTGTTTTGTTTGGTTTTTGTAAAGTGAGGGACATAATCAGTAAACTCAGATCGTTAAATCAACAATTACGTTCACATAGATGACATACGCAAGTGACAGTGACAATAATGACCATACAAAACTGAAAAATACAGAAATATGCTACATTTCCACAGTAATATTGCAATGAAATATATTCTGAATCTATAAAATCAATTACTATCAAAGAAATTACACGAAACTGAACACCTTTACAAGCTTTAGTCTTTCAATTTAATATCACCCATTCAAGGGGGAAAACTTTTTTTTTTTTTTTTACAAATTATTGTTTATAATTCACTGGAGTTTAAGAAATTTTACAAAAGAAAACATTGTATAATGCTACCTGGTGCTAGTGTTTTTTAGGTCTGTGTTTTATGAAAGACACATTGTGTTTTCTGGATGAAAACCTTTGCTAGAGTTCTGGAAGAATGAGTTGATTTGAGACATGTATGAAGTGTTTTGGTAGATTTTGAATCGACAAAAGACGAAAAGAGAACCGTGTGAAGTTTTGAAAAAATGACCTAAGCAGGCACGTGCAGTGGGGACGGCTTTGGGTCCTCGAACCCCTGCCCTTTTTCAAAATTAACCAAAAGTGCCCCTCTCAGACAAATAGCAATGATAATATTGTGGTCAATAAAACAAAAAGCATCTGAAATATAATTAACATGACAATGACAATAGTAATGTATGGCTCAAATCTGGAAATTCCTGTTTATTTTTACATATCTGTCACTCTGAGGCGTTGCCATGGTTGACTGACTGAACAGTCTAGAGTCTGTCTCTTGAGCCATATAACATTTCTGTATATAATAATAATAAAAAAATTTCCATCGAAGCTAATGTGTCGATTTAATTAAATCCATATATTTTATATTTTAAAATATTACATAATTCATCAATGCTGATTTGTCATGAATAACACACCAACCAATTGTGATCTGGCTCAACAAGTTCAAATTTCATTGGACAAAGTGAAGTGGAGCGGTAATTTTCCGTTGAACATTACATGGACCGACGAACTTACGTTTGTGGAGCGATTTCTGTATAATTTCATAAATCGAATTGGATCGTTGACAAAATGGATGACAACAAGGCAATGCACAAAACCATGCAGCATCAAAAATCGCATTAATGGTAAGTGTTAGTGTTAAATTCACTTGTATTTATGTATATTGATACGCCGTTTACTATTTGATGAAATTATGACAGTAAATGAAGCCCAAGTGGCACCTACAGGCCTATTATATGAAGTGTAGCCTGGCGAAAGGAGACATGAAATGACTTTATAATATTACCATTTTTTATAATTATGGCGTTAAAAAAAGTCTCTTATCAAGCCTATTTTGGATCAAAATATTGTGAAATGTTCCGATTTAAAATAATGGTTTTCTATTTTAATATACTATAAAATATAATTTATTTCTGTGATGCAACTTTTTATTATTTAAAGAATCCTGAAAAAAATATCACAGGTTATGAAAAATATTAAGCATATTAAATTGTAAGTGACTTAACATCAACTACTTGTTTATTGAACTGTTGTATGGAATCAGTGTCACATTTTAAGTCCTGATGGTATTCAGCAGTGCAGCAAACATTGGCATTGCCACAAAAAAAACTATTCTCAAATCACATATTTCTACGTTTATCGCTTTAACCATTATATCATCTACCTCTAGGCACAGCTAAATATGTTTTTGGTTATTTTCAACAAGAAAATAATATTTAATCAATTTAAGTTAATATTTTAGGCAATTAATTTAATGTCAGTACTACTATTATTTGTACTACTACAGGAGTCACATCAGTAAGTTAACCTTCATGTGCTTTTTCAGAACACTTGACTTGAGATTGGTCAGAAATGAAAAGGTTTGACATACATATGTATATATATACACCTACATGGCAAAACTGAACCTCATCCAAACAAATTTCAAGTTGCAGCACTGCTAATATTCCCATCAGGTCTTACCCCCAGTCAGGCTTGAAGATGTCCGTTGCTTCTGGGTTCTTCAGGACTAGAAGCAGAAACTCATGCATCTCCAACAGGAAGGCATCAGCACTGGACTTCGTGAAAAAACTAGTGAGCAGTCTCTCATGTTCCTCCTTCAGAGGACGTTTGTACTCTTCGCTGATTCCCACAAAAGGGTCCTGAAGAGCAGATAAAGGAAGTCATTTTCACACACAAACTCAAAGCACAAAGCAGAATACTGTAATGAGTGTCTCACCCTATTCAGACGTAGCATTGTCTCAGATTTAAGAGAGCTGAGCAGCTGCCACAGCACCACACAGTGTTTCAGACTGCACCTGCTCAATGCCTGCACACACACAATTAAAAAGGCTACGTTCACATTGTCAGTCCAAATCCAATCATTTATGTATCGAATTGGAATGACGCTGCATTGACATGTCAAAAAAACAAAACAAAACAGCAGCAACATGGAGGGGTTTGCAATACAGGACAATGTGTATCCACCGCGCTGGATTACTGTCTTCTGATGCAGCAGTAGAGTTGCTTTATTCCGTGCTATCGTCTCCGCTGGTCTCAAAACATGTCTCCGTTATATTGACATTTTCTGCTTGTCCGGCACTTTGCAACAACACAACCTTGTTTTTGGAGTGACTTTCAATATGTTTCCCATGACAATGTCTGACGTTTACGTTTTACATGGCGTGAGAAAGTCACATAAATGACACGAAATCCAATCAGAGCAGTCACACTGAAACGGATTTCCAGATTTGATATTTGAAAAGGATTTTAAAACCACATTATGAATGTAGCTCAATACAGACTTTTAAAAATCCCATTACAGATGCTGAATCTGATCAGATTTCAATCGGATAAGCACAAAAATCAGACGGACAGTCCGAACATAGCCTTAGTTGAAAAAGAATAAATAGTCGTTCTGACTTTGACTCTGATCAAGGTTGGAGCTAAACTCTGCAGGAAATGGAATTTGAAGGGTCAACTCATCTGCTTATAACTTTCATGTAATCCTGTAATCCTTCATGTAATGAAGACCTTGATAGCTTGTCTTTTGGAGCAAAACCCAGCAGGAAAGTGGATCTCGAGGGTCAGAGTTGAGACCCCTACACTAAGATATCACACATTGCCAGACTACATATTAGGGATCGAGTCAGAGTGGACAATTAGTTGAATAACAAAAAAAGTAAACACTGCTGTGAGGGTGTTTCTAATACAAGGGCTGAGGGAGTGACAATACATTGTTCTCTGACTGTAGTAATCCATTTCTCTATATAAAGATGTGGAAACGCTATCGTTAATTTTTTCTATTGAAAGAATAGAAATTATAGAAATGTACCCATGATATCAAACAACCCCATAAATTGTGACAAGGGTACATTATTACCTTATTGAATTACTATGTTCTTGAATTCAGAGTCCTACTAGAATTCTATCATGCATATTATCTAGCTATTTTTTCAGCATCTTGCAGCACAAACACTGCACTTTTAAGGTGACATCAAGGAAAAATTCTACTTTTTTTTTTAACAAGAACATGTTCAAAAAAAAGCAAAACACGTCTGATCATAATAAATAGCTTCTCCAGTCGAATATCTTCAGTAAGCAAAATTTCGCTTCATCCCTAATCCTAGTAACACCACTGCTCTGCACAGTCAAATAATAAAGAGACCAACCTTGTAAATGTGTGGGCCCAACTGATCAGTCATCTGTAGCACCTCTTTCAAATAAGTGCACAGCTGCATGTGTGGCTCTCCCCCCGTCATGGCGAGGAAACCCAGGGCCAGCTGGACTGTGGACAACACCTCACACACGTCACTGTAGGACTGCAGCTCCTTCACCAGGTCATGTTGTGTCAGAGGCTGCAACGGCTCCTTTGGATACACAATGACAACACAGCTTGTGAAATAGTTTAAAATGTTACAAATATATCTCTGCATTGACTTCATTATATATACAATTTTAACCATACAATCTAAAAGGTGCATTTAAACAACAAAAATGTTGATTGAGCATTTTCACACTAAAGCTTTTCTTGTGTACCAATGTCTAACAACAACATAACCAACACAATATATAAGTAAGGAATAATTAGAGTGATGAATAACAATTCAATTATTCCGCGTATGCTACGGTTACAACCCAAAAACATTGCGAACTGTAATGCGGTCACAAAATGCCTGAAACTACTTTAGCTGTAGTAGTAGTAGTACTGGAAAATAATAGGAGTGCAACAGTCATGTGACTACAGCGGTTCAACCTTAATATTATGAAGCAACTTTTTTGTGTGACTAAACACCCGACTATTTATTCAACAACAATTTCTCTCCTATGTCAATCTCCTGTGCAGTTGACGTAGTGAACGCAGTTCAGCGCTTCCATGTTGATGTCAGAACGCCGGCTCAGTATTGGCCGACGCTCTACATGTGAGCACCACCAGGCATACTGGAGCTGGCCAAAAATGAGTCAGCGTTCTAAGTTTGTAATGTTATTATTCACCTCTTTGCTGGTTGGCTTGATTCATGGCTTATTACACTTCAACAAACTTTTTTTTTTTTTTAAATCCCTATGGGAAAAATTAATGGAAAAAACACTTCTGGAACCAAACCAGCACCGATGAAAATGAGGACGGGCGCTGTTGCACTCTATTGCATATATTAGAACATTCGTCAACCAATCAGAATCCAGCATTCAAAAGCCCTGTAGTATAAGATACAATTGAACATGTATTATGCTAAAACAAATAATGTGACTGACTTGTTGAACTTTGGCCTTCACATCTTTTAATATGATCTCATAATTTCTGTCCTGTCTGTTCACCAGTGTCGGAATCCCCTGAAAAATAAAGCAAAAATAAATAAATAATTTTCTTGTCTCTGCAGGTTATAAAGCCTAAAAAATACATCTGAACAGGCATCTGTCAACTGGTGCCGTGACGTACATTAATTGTGATATGTGGTTTGCCCTGCAGAAAGCGGGTAAGAATCTGTTGCTGAATCTTGGGCAAATCGTACTCCAGCAGTGTTTCCTGTCCGCGCTCCATGCTGTACTGGCAGTTGGACAGCACCAGCGGAAGCAGATCCCGCTCATACTCGTAACGGATCACGTGCAGCTCTGTCAGGTCAGCTGGGCTTACCGTGTAACTGGTGGAAACAGGACAGAGAATGATATGGAGAAACAGAGGATGTAACTGGAAAATGGGTGGGGGGGGGGGGTTTCAGAGTTGCTACCTTTAACCGCCAGCTCTAACAGTGCAAAGGTTCAGAGATCTGCATGTTTTTTCTTTGTGTGTTGCTATGTGGTCGCTAGGATGTTCTGGGTGGTTACTTACTGGCCCAAGTCAAAAGAGCCCACCACTAATATTGTCTACATTTTAGAAATGACTCAGGACCATAGGACTCCTTCAAACCAAGTCTGTGGGTGTTTTTTTCCTCATTCGGCATCATTGGGCGTATAATGTGCCAGATGGAAATCATAATTGCGATCATTCAGAAAAGAAAACAGTTATTATCCACAATCCAGATGATTTGAATTATCTCCCATATCCACAAATGGTATAGGAAAAGTTGCGGCATGAAGATTAATACTTGGGTTATGGGTTTCAATAACCCTACATGAGCAGTGACTACTTTAGCGAACCACAAATGACATGGGACACTGGCTGATTCTTTTACCCAGAATCCTCTCCGGTGTGTTTTTCCACAGTGTACACAAGGTCATTGTGAAGGGTGATGAGGTAGCTGACGAGGGCAGTGGAGCACAGGCCCAGACCACGTCTCTGTGGCAGCAGCACCTGCAGGTCAGCGTCCAAACCCAGATCTTCCTGAGAGTATTCAGCCGGCAGCTTTATCTCTCCTGACAGAGACAGATGATCTCATACATCCATTATCAACAGAAAACAAATGAAAGACACCTGCCCATGAAACAACTTTACAGCGGTCCCTTTGAAAATATATGGATTTCTGAATGAGGTCTGATCTTAATTTAAGTAACAATTATAGACAAATACATCTGAAACTAATAATGCACAAACTGTACTTTTCACATTTTACTGAATACATTAAGCAATCACTCACAGTGTGTAGTGGAGAAAGTAAGCATCAGGGCAGAATTTTCTATATTTGTAGACAAGGTATCTTCATGAATATCCAGGTAACAGTGCAACAGTTTTAACATATTTTATTTAATAGGGACAAAATTATCCACAAACATTTTTTTTTCACTTAAAAACTGAGGTGCATAAGCTCAGAAAAATGAGGCCTACAATCGATCGAATTCCAAAAAACAAAAAAATAAAACCTGTCCTAATTGAAAGAAAACAAGTAGACAAAAAGATTGAATCCAATATTTGGTGATGATGTAGTATAATGCAATTTTTAAGCAATATTTTGTATTTTTTGTCATTTTTGACGGGGAACATCACAATCGATCAATTACAATCGATTGCATACAATCAATGTGGAATTTTTTTTTACAAAAAGTATCAAAACAATTTTGGGATGTTGTTAAGTCTCTGGGTAAGTAAAGTCAGTAAATTTTACATTTTACAACAACATTAACTAGCATTTTCGGGTATGGGAAAATCCTCTCCGGGTTAAAATGACCCAAACACAACATGAGGGTTATTAATGCTAATGTTAATGACTTTAATTTAAAATGTAGAGCACCCACACTTCCAATCTCATCTCCTTAATTGACTTAAAGGTCCACTTAATTGTCATAAAAGTCATAACACAGAGGTTCACTTACTTTATCCAGCCTGCTCTGTCAATGATGATGAATGAATCTCTGTCTTCAATACAATACTTCAATACTTTGAAAAAGTGCAACTTTTCGGGTCAGATTGTTTGTCTATAATTGTGACTTGGATGAAGATCAGACCACATTTTATCAATGCAGAAGTCCAGTTCATTTCAATGGGTTCACAGACATATTCTTGCAACTGTAAGTAGCAGTTGGCTTACCTGTGGTAGCCAGAGATACCCTAATTTGGTTCCATGTTGACAAAAAGATATTTATGCGCTTTTCATACCAGGCACAGAGAGAATCTGTTGAATGAAAATATGGCACTATGACTTATGTTTGCAATGATGGAATATGCTTGGATGATTACTGAGTACATTTATAATCAACCATCAGCAAGCTTACTTAAATAATTAACAATTAATTTATATAACTCAATAATGAATGACCGCACACTGACCCTAAGACAAAAGTTAGCCATGGCAAATCATCTCTTAAATTTCTAATACGGCCAGTACCTGCTTTCTGGCTGTGCAGGAACTCTCCTATGGTGCTGTAGTTTAGGTCTGCCACGTTCTGAAACTTCTTTACCAAATCCCTCTGGAGAACCAAGATGTCAGGAAGGAACCTCACTAGTCGAAGCTCTGGTTCCTAAAATAAACAGCTAGTTGACATGACTCTAGTCTCAGTACACCCACAGACAACCCACATATTGCACACAAAAACTATCACATCTAAACTTCATCTACACAACTTCAGAGACTTTTTTTGTCAATGTAGTCATGCTTATCCAACTTTACGTTCAGTTACTGGTGTAATGGTATAATCTGTACTTCCTCTAGGAAACTTATAAATTAGGATTACAAAGTCTACATACATTTTCTCTACATATTTTTACCATTACTTTAATATATATATTTCCCAAACTGTGGAATAATATATATATTTTTCACAGCAGATAAACTCACTCTTAAAACAGCATGTTAAATCAAAACAAATTATGGCTGGCACTTTATATGTCAGTCAGACTAACATCAAAGTGGACCAGACTGTGCTAATTACCAAAAGTCTGGCTACAGAGCCTAGGGGCTTTCGCACTGGAGGAACTTCATAGTAGGGTCTAAACCACGCTATAGGAACTATTAGTGAAGCAAGTCAGTGTAGGTTGATTGGTCAAACGCATGTCAAACACCGGCACTTGGCCGTGTAAACATTTACATTCACTACATGGAAAACAGCGATAACGGCATTTACCTGTTGTCTGCAGGGTTGTGTTCTTTTCTCAGCCGCAATGATATTTAATACTGAAAGTTGTCATAGAAGATTCCATCTCTTAGCTCCACTTTTTGCTCTTTCAAAACACTTTGTGTGTTTACATTCCATCTCCGTTATCACAAAAACCACGACACACAACAAACACAGCTCAGATCACGAAGCTCCATGCACCAGTTTTTAGAGTTTGTAAACGGCGCGGTTAAAGACACCTCTGACGGCAGCTTCAGAGTAAACCAGGAACATGGCCCGGAGGAGAAATTACTTCTCGGGGAACTACCCTAGTGGCTAGTTCCTATAACTGAGGTCCTAGAACTATTTGGTGCGAAAGCCCCTATAAACAATCCGTCTACGAAGTAGCTGTAGTTGTTCAACTATCTTACCCTCTGAAGGAACCTCCAGAGCACAGGCAAAGTGTCCCGGCCATTGTTCTGTTCTACAATGTGGTTCAGACTCAACATCGACACCTTCCTCCTGCAGCTCCAGATGGATGAATTATGGATAAGGGAGTTCCTTGGCAGAGAGCGCAGGAAAAGCCCTGGATCCCCAAATGTCAACTTCATCACCGGATTAGAAGACACTCGCTCATCTTCCCTGATGATGGCGTTCACCATCTTTAGCTGATGTTCCAAAACCTGAGAAAAAAAAAAAAAATCAAATAATGGAAAGCAGAGCTTCAACTAATATTTATTTCAAATGATCAGCTAATCTAGCAATTATTAGAAGTGCTCGACTATTGAGGTCATTAATGCAACAACTATTCAACAGCTCTTAATTGACCACTCTAAAAGCTTTTGCTTTATGTTAGGTCCCATGTGATCAAACTACTCAGCAATGAAAAAAGTAAAAAGTTAAACTAAAATTTGTTGATTAGTTTTAGATGCAATGAAAAATTAGTAAAATAAATGGAAATATCTAGCATGATTTACACAACTAAAGGAACCAAGAAGTTAAGAACTAAATTGCATAATTCATTCTGGGTGATTTACTAAAAGATGGCATGTTGTTTACCTTCAGCTGATGCGTGATGACATCAGTATTCATGGCATTTTCCCATTCATTTCTTGCATCTTTAGTGGAAAGGTTTTGATCATAAAGAACAGGCCCTGTTTAGAATAACAACATGTTATATTTCTTGAATTTCTGAAGCAGGAGATCAATTAGTTGCAAAGTAAGGTGAGTTGTGGAGGCTCTTACACTGGCTGGTTTGATGGGGCTCCAGTAGACTGTGGATGGTCAGATGGATGGTATTGACAGTATCGTCCACCCCTTTGCCCAGAGCTCTGCTCAGTTGCTCCATGTCCTTCAAAAGATGGGCCATCAGGAATGAACCGGGATCCAGCACAGCAGGCTTGATGATCTGCATGACACTCTGGACAGAATCATGAGATGTGCTTGGTTCTTCCTCAGTTCTTCAAATGCACGTGTATTTGATCTGAATGGAGTTGTCTGAGACATCTCAATGTCTCTATGCATCACATGTATCGATACTCAAAACCACATTTAGTATATTATCAAAAATAATTAAACACATATCATGAATTGCATAAATTTAATTAAAACCATGGCAGGCAGAAAGAATGTAAAACCTGTGGGTTGTTTTGAGCTCCCAGCAGCAAGGACATGTGTGTGAGCAGTCTGAGAAGAGAGAAGGGGGCAGGTGACATATTCTTAGTGTCCTGCATGTCAGGATGGTCACGACGTTGTGCGTCACCCAGAATGTGTCCCGACTTCGTACGGTCCCCTCTGCAAAGAGGAACAATTTCCTCAAATTTATTAAACAACTGACTGAACAAACTGGAGGTAATTAGAGTCATCTTGAGAAAGAGAAAAAAAAAGAAAAAAAAAGGTCACTACAAATCATTATTAGTACTGGCAAAATTGAAAATCAAGACCAAAACCTTAGTCATAACCCGTACAACAGAAATATATGCAAGGGATCATGTGTCAGGCAGTACAACCAAATATTTGTAAATATTTATCTACCCATACTTAATAATAAGCTGTTTTATCAGTATTTGAGATTCAAATTCAATTGCTTTATTGTCAAACGCCACAGGGGTAGAAAATTGTCTTTAGACAAAGGCTCAAACAATACAAGAAACAACTTCAAAACAATAATTAAAAAAAAAAAATCATCTTAGGATCTTATTTAAAATGGCAATTGGAATAGGTCTTCTTATACTTCTAAATGGAAGTACCTGGAATTAACTAAACAGGGAAGAATCTGCCACAATAATGGAGGTATTCCTTTTTACTGTCACAGTATAAAGATCAGACAGTACTAGTTTCTCAACGATAATTTTACCAGCCATGTTTGCTTTTGCATTTATCAGAAAGAGAGTTGTTAAAAGAGATACAATGTTCAAATTGAGCACAGATTCAATGAGTGATTTATACACTATCAGAATGTCTTTTTCAATATTTTTTGAATAAGCCTTATCAAATGAAACTGGGAATCAGTCTCCCACATGTTCAACTTCCTCTCCATTAAGTAACAAAGGTTTAAAATTGTGCGAGCATTATTAGCCCCACAACTTTAGTTTTGTTATTATTAAGCTGCAAAGTCGTCTTTTCTCTGTCCAAGGCTGTGAGAAAATGAACAAAATTAAAATAGCTGTCCAATGATTGGATATCCTTCGCACATCCCACCAGTGCCATGACATCTGCATATTTTATAAGCATCACATTTTCATTATTACAAGTTATCTCATTTGTATAAATAGAGAAAAGTATTGTTGACAAAACACATCCCTGTTGTAAACCAGTTTTTAAAACCATATTTTCTGACTTTTTGCCATTTACCAGCACATGTTATGGCCGGTCCAATAAGAGACTATTAATCCATAAAAATCAGGGTTTGATGGCCCTATATTTCCTCCAGATGCCTCAAAAGTGTGTTTATATTTACAGTCTTAAAAGCAGAAGAAAAGTCCATAAATAAAATCCTGACGCATGAGTTTGCTGGACAAGGCTGCAAAGCATTTGGACTCAGCAGAGTAAGGTATCTACAAACCTTTTCACTCTGCCACAATGATCTATTGGGGTCCTCTGGATGTTGCAATCAGTAAAACTACTGATAATTACAGTACCAGGCTTAACTTTATGACCTTGTCAGTTGATAATAAAAATATTTGCAATTGTGCCACCATGACATTTGAGAACATACAATTTGCCAGGCAAATGTTTGTCAATTATCTCAACAGCTTTAAAACTACAAAATATTACTTTCACCTTTATGTTTTCCCTGTTACATAATGCAATTGTCATAAATGCATAAACATTTGGGAAAACTGCATTTCCTGTGATGTGTGTACTATTAATCAAGCAGATATCAGTTTGGGGCTAATTGAAAACATACCATGTGCATTTGATAATATGACAGAGTTGTGTTTGGACAAATGGTACATAAATGTTTGTGATGTGTGTAAAGCCAATAAAAATAGCTGTGATGGTTCTTCCCTGATATATTAAAAGTTTTGGTTGTATGAAGATGTATGAACTATTATGAAAACATCTTTTGTGCATAGTTTTGAGAAAACGTGATTTGCAATTTGTGTGAAATGAATGAAAAATTACAATCTGTTTTAGGACATTACAAAGTGTCCAGATCACGGAGTTAACCATTTTGAGAACAGTGATCTGAGTTTGGAGAACTGTGTCAAATCGATTGAGAAAAACTACAACATTGCTTAATACTACACTTAACATAAAATACTTCTAGAGCCTTTACAGTATTAATCTTGGTTAATTTGGTTGTCTTCATATATTACTGCATTTTTTACTTTTCAAATTTGCATTAGTAAATGTATTATGAACAGACAAGAATTAACAAAAGAACAGCTTGTTGTAAGTTAAGTAAGTCTTATTATCATGCTGTAAGTAACAACCTATATTAAGAAATGCAAGAAAAAAAATGTTGTCCATTGTTTGTTCATGATACCCAATGTTAAACTGAACCTTATTGTAAATTGGTACCAGAAATTCATTCTTGGGCACAATTATATTTGTCTGCAAAACTATTTATAAGCATTGATGTTTAAACCTATAGATGAAAGGTTTTTAAGTTCATGAGAAACAAATTTAGTCATGTGTTCAAACTTTGTAGTGCATTGGCTGGCTGTGATAATGGTCAGTTATACAGTTTAAAGGTTATTATATTAAATATTTAACTGCAGAATATAGCGATTGTTCAATCAGAATCAAGTATTTCAGAGAGACAGCTAATAATAAAAGAGGAACAACAAGCATTCTCGGCAAGAGTAACTTACTCTATCTGCATGGTTTGGAAACCATGAACAGGGTTGTGGTTGAGGCCACCTATTTGTTCATTACAGTCTGGACAGCGACCAACTTCCATGGGTCGACCACACTGGACAGATGCATGAGGAAAATAATTTTTAGAATTTTAAGAAAATGACAATCTAATTCTGTGTTCTGAGACTTAATATATAGATAATGCAGTGATGATAATCCAAATCATAGGAATTAAATCACATGACCTTACCTCACCAACAGTGCATGGATGACCCTTAGGACAGACTGTCAAGATCAAAAGAACACCAGAGATTAGGAAATGATAAAAAAAAGTGATATCTAATCCTCACAAAACAGAATGCCTTGTCAATGTCAAAGACCTGTCAAAATTCTAAAGTCATGATTACGAGCTTGTCGCATTCCAAGTGCTTTTGTTGGTGGAAATATTATTATTATTAAGCATTCCAGTAACAGCAGCAATCGTTCTCCCCTCTGCCATGTTTAAAGTTTATGGCCTACCCAAATGGGGAACTCGGGTATCTAAATTATCCACGAGCTTCCCAGTGGTAAATACGACTTGAGAGGCCATTCATGTTTTAATTATTAATAAGTATTAATTATTAATTAGCATTTACGATAATTCAGATTACGTGAAGGCAGCATAAGATATGGTATTACCATGGGGCAGTGGACATACATTTATTATTATTATTATTATTATAATTGTGTTATTTTAGGCATCACAACAGAAAGATACTTGATATGTCAGAAAATTATATTTATCTATAATACCCAGGCAAACAATGTCAAATATATTCTCCTATATTATGAAAGTTCCGATTATGAATTTCTGTTGAATTATGACAACATTAACATGAGATATAACAGGCTAACATGATTTAACTTGGCATTTCTGATCTGCAGGCATGAAAACGGGTCAGGGGTGAAAAAGGTGAGAAGGATATTACCCCTCTAGGGGGGTCCGGGGGCATGCTCCCCTGTAAGAAAACTTTTAAATATTCCATATTTTAAAGCATCAATCTGATGCATTTTGAGATGCTTTTTTTGCCAACCCGGGGAGAGCTGGAGAAACTTGACTTCAGCCATGAGTCAAAAATTATTATGGCGTCCTTACTAAGTATTATGCATGCCATTTCATGCCAGCCTGTCACTGGGTCTAACATTTACAGTATATGAGGCACAATGTGGTAAGGGCACCACAAATGGCTTAATGCATAACCCCCACAAGAGATGGTGGACATGCTGTAACTTAACTCGTCTACTCTTCCATCATGATTGACAGCCAATACAATGTTATGTAATTCAGATTTTAATACATTTTATTGCCAAAGATAACAATTTACATAACAGTTTGTAATACTCTCAGAACCAGATCTCATATTTTCTTCTTTGCCTGAACCACCAGTGTCTCCATGGCCCGCTTTTGCTGTTCTGCCACATGTCTCAGCCTCGCCCTTTTCTCTTATCCCAATATCCTAATATGATACTAAATACCACAGGGAAAAGGGCTTCTGTTTGTCACGTGCTGTCTTTGCATTAAACAGGGCACACATTAGCTAAATAAATGTTAGTCAGTACAAACATATTTATAGTTGACAATGAATAGACAATAAACTGAATTCCAATAATAGCAAAACGAATCACTTCTTCTAAAAAGAATGTCAAGTATAATTTAGACGAATCCGACATGTAATGAGGGCTGTGTTAACAGTAAAACGTCCGTCATTTAACTAATTTTAAAAACACGGATGGATAATACAAAATGCTTTCTGACATTTTGACAGAAAAAAAACACAAGCAAGAACAAAATTTAAACTTAGTCTGTCAATTTTCATTTTACAATTATCTTATGTCTGTGTGCGCGCGTCCGTGTTTGTGAGAGACGGCTCGCGCAGCACTGATACAACGCTACTTTTTAATCCATAATTAACTAACGCGCTAGTTTTCGTACAAAATAAATATGTAACATAATTAGGTACTCGAGTTATTATGAACACAATAACTTAACACATGCAGGCTACGTTGCTCAACACGGAGAATTAATAAACGTACGCCTGTTTCTCCAGACTCGCGCTTATCGATAAGCTGATCAGTCATCCATAAATCACAGCACTTTCATAATCACTAAGCCATAGCGATTTCAAATTTATTAAGATTTATTGTTCAGCTTTACTTGAGCATTTTATCATTTGCATGGCTGAATGAGGTCTTCCTCTTATCTGAGGGAACATAAATGACGGAGTATTTTAAGATAATCATCGAATCCAGAGGATTAAGTTAACTCAATACAATATTTTACCTTTCCACATCGAGCCCAGGCCGTTTACCTTCAGGTCAGAAATACCGCGATTTCTGTCACCTACTGTTCAGCAGTCAAACGGCGGGAGTGGAAGCTGGATCGAGCGGGAATCTTTGGTGTCGATTTTCAGTCTCTTTTTAATGATAGGCTTTACGCACATGTCAATCATCCCTCACTTATTTGGGGGAAGAACCTAGCGCTATGATTGGTCGAACTCTTCTTTTGCTGTTGCTTGATTTGAGGACTGCGCGTGCACAGAGGCGTCAACAGGTTTTTGCGTAGTTTAGAGTGACAAATCGTACCAGCGTACTTTGGACCTGTTCGCACTTCCTTGAATATGAATACCCCCCCCCCCTCCCTTCCAAAAACTTTTCTCATCGAATCTACACGATTCACGTAGGTCACCTATTTTGGTTTCAAAACGGCGAATTTCGCCGAAAGGTGAGGGATTTTCATGCCTGGATCTGGCATTAGCCACAGGGTGCATAGAATTTTGACAGGTCTTGAATTTAGCATGACACTAGTTTCTCTGGTGCTATAGAATTTGCCACTCACAATACCACTGAAGGTGTCCCATGGCCTGCTGGGCAACAACCAACATATCATCAGGCATAGTTGGGATGAATGAAGCCTGTGAGGAGAAGATAATAGAAACATCACAATTCGGACACATTCCAGTCACCGTGTGATTCCATGTGTGAAGGGTTCATACCATCATGTTGTTTGTGGACAGTGCCAGCCCCTGCAGTGGCTGCAGTAAAGGCAAATTTCCACACAGCAGGACGGCAGCCATATGCACTGTGACCTCCACCAGCACAAACTCTCTGCCTGACGTTTGTGGTTGTACACGGAGTACATGCAGCTGATTATTCACCAGTGCTTCAGCAAACGCCCTCATTTCATTATTGACGAAGACGTCCGAGCTTCTGATAAAACCTTCAAGGCCAGCACACTGCTACAGAAAACAAATACAACATGAATATCAGGCCTGAAATACATTTTTGATACATTTATCAAAAAGTGACTCAGGGTTACTGATCATGCCTAAACATAGACGGTGGTCACGTGTCAATGTATTCATCTGTGTAATGCTGTAAATGCTTTTTGAACTGGGGTACAAAGTTTTGAGCTCTGGAACTTACAGTATGTTTTCATTTGACATCAAGCTCTTTAATCTCAAAATATGAAAGAAAATAATCCTTTTCATCATGACGTTTTAGTATTAATTATTACTTTTGAACATCTATGAACTGTTCTTCCAAAATGATGAGGCAGAACTTTTACAGATTTTTAAAACATTTTTGTGTTTTTTACCTCAGGTTTAGGGTGCATGTTTTTGTTTTCAGTTCTGTACAGGGAGGTGACTTCTCTGAACAAAGCCATTAGCAGATAAACAGCTTTCTTCATGGGTGTGCAGTTAGAATCCTTCAAACAAAGATGTTTCGAAAGACATGTCAACTGATCAGCACAGATAGAGCAGTTTAACCACTGTTAAACTATTAGCGTCCAAGAATTGCAAAGAATTGAAGAAAATGCCAAGAATTTGATTGCATATTAAGCATTTAATTACACTGTTCATGTAGTGGACACACAAGAAGTCTGAAAATGACATCTACACAAAGATAAATTGTCCAATATGACAAATATCCAAAGACATTTCAAAATGAACAAAGACATTTTGCTTTGCTGTTTGCCACAAGGGCCATTTGGAAGGCACAAAGGTGTTTATAGTGATCAAGGCCTATAGGACAAGATGTGTGTACATCAGGGGTCTACAAAATGTCACACTTTTAGTACAGTGGGGGGAGTTTTAATCTTCTGATTGGTCAGTTTGAAGGTCTGGAATAATGATGCTGATAAATTCAGCTTTGTCATCATGGGAATAAATTACATTTTTAAATAGATTTTTAAGTAGAAAATTATTTTAAATTGCAATAATATTTCACTTCTTTCAAAACTATTACAAAATTGTAATGTTTCCAAACTTTTGACAGGTGTTTATGTTTATTCACACCAACTGTTTAATGCTGCTCAAAGGTGTTAGAAATGCATTTACATAATAACTGCATAATGTAAATAGCCTACATAAAGTATATAAATGATCAAATAAAAAAAAACAGAAACTCATTAATTGGTAGGGCTGCAATAATATGACAAAAATCATGATTGTCGATTATTGCTCTTTTTTATTATATTGTGATAATAATAATTATTAATGGTGTTTTCAGCGGTGACTCATATAAAGACCTCTGATTGGCCATTGCATTTATAACCTAATTGGAAACATGTGATTGGTTATAATGTTTATAAGAATTCGCAAGATTGCAGAACACAGCGTTTTCAGAGGTGACTCGTATAAACGCCTCTGAGTGCCCATTTCATTTATAACAGGAACATTCCAGAAATATGTGTGATTGGTTATAATGCTCAATGCAGCAAAACACAAGTAAAAAGAAATCTGATGCAATGTGAGCAGAATGAAATGCCGCAATTTACACTTTTCCTTCGCTTAAATCGCAACAGCCATAACAGATACAGTTTAATTGTGCAGGGTCCTATTTAAACCCTTATCTTGAATTTTCTTCTCATTTTGGTGTCACTTTTGCCGTAAGCACTAATTTCTGACCATGGTCACTGCCACACAGATGTATGGCTTATAGGAAGCTCCCTAGGTTTTGGAACACAGTGTTTGTGTGCGTGTAAAGGAATTAATAAATACCTCAATTGCTTTCTGTATTCCATTCATGTTGCAATCTAGCATTGCTTTGGCTACGGCATCTCTAATAGTTTTGTAGTCAATTCCACATGCCAGATACTGGTCAATCTGGCTGCCATCTTCTTTCTGAGAGAAGAATCATTTAGCAGTTCAAGTACAAACAAACACTCATATCAGAATTATGAAATTAAATCAACTAAAACTCACCGACTCAAGAATCTCCTGAGGAAACAGCCACCTGAACCCTTCCTGTGGCAGAAGTTTCTGGACATATTCAACCCCATGAAGACTGCAGATCTTTCTGATGAGGTAAACCCTGTACCAGTTGTTGCTGCTCCGGGAGCACAGATCAACCACACTGTTGAAAAATCTTGGGCCAGAAGCCAAAGGATCATCCTGTACACCTAAAATGAGGAAACCAATATCAATGTCAACAGAAACATTATTTCACAAAAACTTAAAGGTCCTAAAATAAGGTAAATGTTTTATGCACAATATACTATTTTTTATTTCTTTTGATTTTTGGGTTAAATGCAACTTGGACATGTTCATGACAGGTTTCGTGAGATCATGTCAGACACTAACGCACAAGCACTAAAGACTTGCATTTACCAGCACTAGTGGCTCTGTTGACTAGCAGATCAGCAGCCATATCCAGGCACAGTCGAACTCTGGCCACCCGCTGCAGGTGCTCTATAGAAGCAGTGTGTGCAGACACCGAATCAGAGCGAAGGAACTCCAGCAGAAAACGTGTTTCCTCCTGCAAACAGGCCTGCTGCTCCACCACAGAGTGCCACTGTGTCCGATCATACATCGAGTCCTGCAGACACAGAAGAAACTTACTGGAACCAAACTTTAAACATACAACACACTAGACTGAATTTATTGTTTACATAGACTAAAAACTTTTTGATCTAAATGAATTTGAAATTAAATAAGTGATTTTGAATGAATGGTGAAGGAAAAGCATGTGTTAATGTTTTCAACAAACATGTAAACTCTTTCAATACATCTTCTGAGAGAAGCCTAGAAAATGTAGAGATAGAATCTAGAAAACTACAAATAAGTTGTAAAATATGACAAGCGAACTGAGTTATATACACACCTCCAAACAGTTTATGTACAAGGAATAAAGCTCAGTTTTATCAGTTTCCTCGATGATGTTACTTTGCTCAACTTCTGTCAGATGCCGCTGAAGATAGTGCTTCACATCATCAAAGCTGAAATAGGAAAAGACAATGATTATATATTAATTAAATGATTATATTCATAAATATTGTAAGAAGAAAAAGAAAATGCAAAGAGAATATATTTCCATAAATTTATTACATATATATTAAATAGCTTAATGTATTGAAAAACATACAGAATAATATATTCTGTTATTAAAATATATTGAAGAATTATTGATTTTCATATATTGGAAAAAATGTGACAACATATTTTTATATACATGTTTTACTCAAAGTTTTAAGTTGTTAATACAAAGACATACAAAGGTGTTGGGACAACGATAGACTGTGTCGTTTGAAGTCACCATCATGGTGATCAATGATTGCTTTAGTTGAACTCTTGACCCTTTACTTTTTAATGTTAGATTTACTCTGACTGCTGTAACTGTGTGTCTGAAAGACATTTAGACACACACAGACATCAAGAATCAGCGTATGGATTTCAACAACGGTGACATGCTAATTCCGGGAGCCATGGATGAGTTTCTATGATAGTTCCCAGAATGCATTGCATGTCATCGTTATTGAGATTTATAGGCTGTTTCTGGATGTCTGTGTTTCTAAATGACGCAGTAGTTCAAAATGATTTGATGAAAATATATTTGTGGAAATATCAGTGTAAAATATGTTGCCTTTGTTAAACTTTTTATTGTATTGTAATGTATTAACAACATATATTATTCTGTATATTTTCAATATATTAAACAAGTTAATGATATGATCATAAACATATGGAAATATATTTTATTTGCCTAAGAGTATGCTGTTAGAAGCCCTGAACTCACCTGTACTTGAGTAGGAGTTTCAGCACCACTGAACGCACCACTGGATTTTTATCCACAGAGTCATCGAAGGGAGAAAGAGCCTTAGTCAAGAACTTCCGATCTTGCCCTGAGAGCACGAAGAACATCTGATCATTTATTCATCCTAAGCAGAATCTAGTCCTTCACACACATACATAAACAGATGTACCTCTGATTTGAGGGAGTGAACAGGCCTCCACCATCAGCAGGGACAACAGGTGGAGTATGATGTCATTGCTGGGAGGAGTGTTGTCCTTGAAGCACATGGTGGACACCAGATCAATGAAGAAAGCATTACATCGCATTCTGAACGATGCATTTTGTTTGATGAGACCCCTAATGACCAAAATAAGCACACAATCTTTTAGATAGATAGAGATAGAGAGAGAGAGAGAGCACAACTATTCAGCACAGTGTTTTATGGTGTGTATAGCAGACAATTATTAGATTACCGTATTTCCTCAGAGGCCTTGAGCTCAAAGTTTTCAGGTACTTCCTGTACACATAGAGGGCAATGCATCTGACCGGGCACCAGCCACTGTTTGATGCAAGTTAGGCAGTAGATGTGGTCACAGGGAAGACTCAAAGGGTCTCGAGGGTCTCCCATGCACACTGGACAAAGCTGAATGCCAAACCTGGGTAAAGAAACAGTAGCTGTATTTACATGGATCCCAATAATTTGTTTGTAATTGAACCAGTAGTCAGTCCAGTCAGAATAAAAGTCACATGTAACCACCACAATCGGAACTAATCGGAATTCTCCTTCCACTCATCGTCTCCACATAAGCACGCAGGACAATGTTGCCCCACCAGTCTCTGCTTCAAGATTTTTACAAGTTTCTTGCACAGGAAGGGGTGTTATTACTGCTTGATACTTGTGCTTGTTACTGCTACTGCTTGTACATGCGGCACAAAGCTTTGTGTGCTTGTTGTCTCCTAATTAGGACCCAAATTAGATAAATATTAAGTCTGCTTTTTAAGGAGGATGATAATTGGTTAGTATGCAGGATGATAGATGGTTAACTCTGTATATTTGTGCAGTTTACACACCAACAGATCAATTCTTATTGAAGCTTGTGACATAAATGCAGTAGCATTAAAAAAAAGTATAATATCAAATCAAACCTAAAAATGCTCTGAGATGCTTCATCTTTGCAGGCTTTGAGTACGGTGATCACTGCCTCAAACGGCTGCTTCTTTTTGAGGTCAGAGTTCTTCTCTAGGACCTTTAGCAAACAGATGAGTATTGATAAGCTTGATAGTTCCTGCTGAAGGAACTATTTACAAGGAAGGACTATAAGGCGACTCACTGTTGCTAGGCGTCGAGTATGTTCCAGAACCAGTGGCCTGAGTTTCAATTGCACGTCTCCAACACCCAGCAGCATGTGTTCCACAAACAAGGCCAGAGAGTAAATACGCTGCCAGCCGTGGCTGAAATTTAATAATACAGTGATGCATATGATCATAGTTGATAATATTGATAATTCCAATGTACAGTAAATGATGAGTTTTATTTGCAGACAAGCCAGCACTGTGCACATGGGTTGTGTGTCATTCAGAACTCATTACATGTGTCATTACATCAGAATTAGGTTAGATGGCCCTTTGATATATGCTTTGATAGATGCTAGACAACCTGCTTCTTCATAAAAGGGTTAGTTCACCCCAAAAAAGAAATTTTTGTCTATCCTCCAATAGACTGCAACATTATTACCACTTTCGAGGCCAAGAAAGGTAGTAAAGACATTGTTAAAATATGAAGCGACAAGAATATTTCTTGTGCTCAAAAACACTTCCCAGTATCCTTCGCTGTTGACGTAGTAATCACAGTGCAGCACTTCTGGATTCTACGTCAGAACACTGCCTCATTATCGGCCAGCTCCTGTGTCAGCATCACACAATATACATCACAAAATGCTCACAAATATAATTTGTTTTCCGAAGATGAATGCAGGTCTTACGTGTTTGGAACGACATGTAGGCGAGTAATTAATGACAGAATTTTCATTTTGGGTGAACTAACCCTTTAACTGAACTGTAAGATTGCAGTTTCCAATCTAAAGCAGTGGTTCTCAACCAGGGGGCCTCAGCAAACGTCCAAGGGGACCTCAAGATGACTTAAAATGATTTAAAATACAAGTATTACAATAAGCTAAAACAACTAAAAATCAAGATATTTCTTCTTTTATTTCACCCCCTTAACTGCTATTTTTTTCCTTAAAAAAACAAACAAAAAAACAAACAGGCTTTCCACAATCTTGGAAAACCAGGATATATTAGACTAATATTAAAAGTGTGATTTATAGACATGGAAAAGTCATGTAAATTAATAAAATATTAAAACTCCATTTGCACTTTACACTTTTCTAGTTATGCCAAGCTCTAAAATATTTTATCGGGTAGAAACTGAGTAAAAAATATTGGTTACACTTTTTGTTAACGTGTCAGTATTACAGTGCAATTTAAGTACTGAGTAATGACAATTAACTACATGTACTGACTATAGGCTAGGGTTAGGATGAGGGTTTGGTTTAGGGTTAATTGCATGTAATTAAATATAATATTTAATTATTACTATAGTAAATACATGTAACAATGACACTGTAAAAATAAAGTGTTACCAAAATATTTTTAAATATCCTTATTCTTAATCCTTATCCAGTAAATCAAGAATAATTGACAAAAACCATGCAAATTAATTTGCTAAAATGAGTGGCAATCATAAGGAAAATTCAGCCATTAAAGACTTCTAAAATTCTGAAATTAAATGGACTGAAACTAAAACTAAAAAAACTAAAATTTTCTACTAAAAACTAAATTTTCAGATAAAAAAAGAACTAAAATTTTCTACTAAAAACTTTAATCTGAAAATTGAGTTTTCATTACAGCAGATGTACCAGAGGAAACATTAGCCTACATTGGGGGGAAAGTGGTCAAATAGTGTTATGAAAAACAGAAGGGCTCAAAGTCAAAAAGGCAGAGAACCAATGATCTAAAGTACCTAGCTATCATGCAATAAATATAATAAAAATATACAGACAACATGTTACTTGTAAAAATAATGATGATATGACAATTTTAGAGCTCTTTCTCACTGGATGAGGGTGACCATCTGTTTGCTTTTCTCTTTATAGTGGCGTACACTCTCCTCACAGCAGACCAGCTCAATTGGCACCTGTAGCTTTTTTACACGTCTAAGCCAGGCCAAACATTGAACATCTCCATCTAGAGTCTGGGGCTCCAGGTATTCAATACAGGCCACAGCAGCGTACACATCTAACACCTAAAAAACACAAAGACGGTCAGGGGGAAGTAATCCAAGAAGAACATCCACATCCAATCTCTGTTATACGTATTTTCATGCAAACCTCTGAAGCAGAAGAAAGTTGCAAGCACTTACAAGTTCTTTGCCCTCTCTTGCACATCTGTTATCTTGGAGCATCTGAGCTATCTGAGGCTGTAAACGGATCATCCTGTAGAGGTTCTGTATTCGGTTCTTGAAATGATGGTAGGCAGCATGAACCCATGGCAGAGAAATGACTTCACTCTCTTGTGCTTCATGCTCAACTCTAAGCTCATTTACACCACAAGTGAGGGCTCCACATAAGAGCTAAAATTTAAAAACAGATGCACAATCATATCAACACATGAATAAGTGTATGTGCTTAGATGTGCAGATGATGGGGCGGGTAAAAAAAAAGTATCTTTGAATGTCTTTGAAAGGGTCTGACTCTCACCTCGAGATCCACCTTCAATATCACATTCATGGTCATGGAGACAAAATCCTGGAGATACCTGTGGAAAAACTCCATTTGCATCTTTTGGGATGCTTCAGAGATGTACCTGCCCAAGGGGGTCTTCCAAAAGAAGTCTTCAAATTGCTTTAGAGTGTGTCCTGACAGAAATGCAAACATAACATTTTTTTTTTTTTTTTACCGTTTCCTTTGAACTGTATATAAAAGAGTTAAAGGAATGGAAAACTAACCACAATAATTTAAGCATGATTGTTCAGAAAAAAAAACATAGCATTAAAATCAAAGCAATTAAGCAAAAATACCTTCTCGCTGCAAGGCATGTACCCAGAGGTCCTCTAGACAATCTTTAATTCTCCAGCTGAAAGGCATGGTGCAACCCATGTTTCTGTCAACTGCCATGTAGTTCTGAACCAAGATCGTCTTCATCTCTGAGCTGTTAAGATGGAGTGTTTTCAGTTATAATAATGGTTGCATTGCTTTAAAACTTGCTTTATATTTTAGAAATATACTATACAATACACGCGTGCTAATGTAGACGCCAAGGCTTAAGCCATGCATTGTCAGTATGTGATGTGATTTTTTGGCCCAAAGGCTTAAAAAATGCCTCTTGAAATCAAATAATTATCACATACTTGTTTTTCACACTTGTGTAAGGAACATTCAGTAACTTCACATCTCCAAAAATATTCAACCACAGTTTCTTCAAAGATTCTTCAGAGTTTGTATCCAGCAAAAGGTCTAGATTGCAGTCACGGTCAATAACTGAAACAAGCTGGGCCAAGAAGGGAGTTACTACTGCTTGAACTCGCCTCCACAGAGAATGTCTATAAAACAAAAATGAACAAATAATGAAATTGAAATTGTTTTAGGTATTAGGTACAGAGTTAGCTACCTAATAAGGCCTAGTCAAACCAACAAGGTTCCACGTCAACATCTGAAACACAATCCAAAATATCCAAAATATAATAATGATAATAATTTACACCCTCTCTCTTACACTTACCTAAAAGTTCCACCCTCTTGCAAGGCATCGATATTTAGAGCTTCCTTGGAGACCCAGCTCTTGGCAGAGATTGTGTTTTCATCATGAGCCATCAGCAGAGAATGAATTCGCTTCTTTAACGTTTTCAGAAATTCAGCTTGTAACATAAATATTTAAATATGAGTAACGCCTTACAGGATGATTAATGAAAGCTTTAAATACAAACAGAAACAGAGATAAATTTCACCTTGTAGAGTCTCACTGTCAGCCAGGAGCATGAGCAAAATTTGTACTCTCTTGGTGCTGCGGGTACCTGCCTCTGTCTGATCTCTTAGCATGCCAATTGCACTCTGAACACAGCTACGCACCAGCGCTGTGGTGTCCAAAAAATTCTCCCTGCCCTAAAGAGCACAAGAAAAAGAACTACAGTTTGACCTAAATATCCTGTACTGAAAATACATCGCTGTTGTTGAGGTTGTGACTCACAGTATTGTCTTCTACTTCCATCTTCTCTTCTCCTTCTTCTGCGTACATTTCCTCAACCTCCATAGCTGCAAGCAGTAAAAATTTGTTGAATTGTTTGAAAATGTTGATCATCACTTAAAGGATCATGAAACCCCAGAACACATTTTTTTAAGGCGCTCAATATTTTGAAAATAAACTGACTTCACCTTCAGGCTCAACTTCTTTCTCTTCAAACAACTGGCTGATGGTCAGACACTGCAAGGCTTTTATATCAGAGACCATATCTTTCGATTTTCTGAGGTCATCGATGTGGACTGACTTCCATGGGCCTTATTAAAAAAAATCTATAATGAGATTTTCTATAAAATAATGTTGGTCAATGATGCAATCAAATTCATCTTACCACCATGAAATCCAATGTAAGAAGTTCCACCATCCATTCTTGGTAGTTTAGTGATGAAGTACATAAAAATCTTTCCATAGCCCTCTTTCCTGAATTTGTTGATCTCATTGATAGAAGAATACCTGGAAATATATTTCAAGTTCAAATTGTGCTGCTTTCACTGTATTTGCTGAACAAACAAAATGTGTCACCAGTCACATTCAACTCACTTCGCAGATGCAATGACATTTAAACTTGGGGAGCCTTCATCAAAATCAGTTTGAATGATGAGTATCTTGTCCCCAGTGGTGTTTTCCAAATAATTCCTGAATACAGAAAAAAGGGTTTAATAATAAATAATTTAAGAATAAGTGTACTTTTTGTTATGAGGTGATAAAATGTAGGGATTTTGCTAGCACAATACTTGATTTTCTTGAGGAACGAGTGTTCTGTGTCAAACTGCTGTAGAGAGAGGAGCTCTACATTTTGGACCACGCTCTGTAGCTGTTCAGTTTCAGCTGCGGTCAGAAGCCTTGAGAAGGTAGTCATCTAAAGGATTAGGAAAAAGATTGCAAGTTTAGTGTTTTTTTCTCATTAAGACTGAAATGTCATGGATTTTTCTAGAGTAGTGGTTCTCAAAGTGGTTCTTTTTCTTAATCTCCAGTCCCATCTATCTTCCATGTAGACTAAGATATTTCGGGTACTTCTGCTATAATGACAAAGCTGCCCTTTTATTTTTTAGAATTATTTTTTACTCACAAATAGCAATTTCTCAGTGGTTTCTACCCAGCAAAATATTTTACATCTAGGCATAGCTAGAATAAAAATGATAATCATTATAGAAATTTTCATGACTTTTTTTAAAAATATAATACATTTCCATTATATTTTCCAGGTCTAGAAATCATATATGCAAGACCTTAAAAATGACAGTTGTTGTTGTTGAGGGAATTAACTAAAATAAGAAATATCCATTTGATTTTTTTTAGCTGTTCTGGCTTATTTAAAAGCTTGTTTTAAACCATTTTGTCTGCCCCTGATTTAGAACCACTATTCTAGATTAATAGTGAAAGTATTTGTTTACCTCTGTGAAAAAGGCATGGCTAGGCCCTGCTTGCTGTGTGTGAGAGAGGATGAAGTCAGCAAGGGAGCTATGTTTCTGCTCTTCAAAGTATACCCTTGACAAGTGATCACTTTCTACACTGGAGAGGGAAGTGCAGTCTAGCCGAACCACGGCATCTGGTGTTGCACAGTTCAAAAGGATCAATTTAGCCTCATCTACGATTCTAGGATCTGAGAGCTCCAATTTCCCTTTGAGCTGCTCTGTTACTTGCAGTACAACAGACGCACATGTGTCCGAATGGTACCCAATGAAAGCATCAGCTGGACGATAAGGACGTGCTTGGGGAGCAATTGAGTGCTTGCTTCTAGCAGAAATGAAGGATTTAACCCATTGCTCAAGCTTCTCAACAAGGTCCTTTTGCTCACTCTTTAGTACAGTATTGATGTCAAGATAATGTTTCTCCAATCTGTTGATCAGTGGAATGGGAAACTGCTTGTACACGACGTCCTTCTCCTCAATGACAATGAGCCTGAAATCCTTGTGGACTCTGCATTTGACTCTGTGTGTTCCAAGACCCAAATCCACATATTTCTGACCTCCAAGGCTAACGTAATATTGGTTCAGAGCATCATACAAGCTTTCATACAAGTTCTGCAAATTCAGAAGCACAATGGTTTGACCAGTTTCCATACAAACCTTAACACGGTTAATGTTGCGGCATATCTGAGTATACTCCTGGTCTTTTGGAAAGCTTGAACCAAAGATAATCTCTGGTTGGCATTGGTCTGTGAAAAATGTCTGCTGTAGAATTCGAAGGGCTGCATAGTTTTTGGTCAGAACAAGCAGGTATCTGCATTCCTCATCTAGGCCAATGGCTGTAATGTTCTCTCTTACAAGCTCAATGGCACAGATATTATCAAGTTTCTGTGAGATATTTAGTCTGCTGGTGAAAACTTTGACAGCATCCACATTATCCTTGCCACTGAAGTTCCTTAGCACAGCCTTCACAATCTGTTCTGCACTAGGCTTCTGGTCAGAAGCTTTGGCAACAGCAAACATCATCTTTATCAAGCTGTAATAGTCTCGCAGACCAAAGAAACCTCTCCCCTGTTTCTTACAGACGTTCAGGTAAGCGCGGGCAAATGGCTGAAAGTAATCTCTCACTCTTTCAAGGATCATGGCATCTGAGGAACATATTCCTTTTG
Organism: Zacco platypus; assembly: GCA_038088235.1. Classification (NCBI taxonomy): domain Eukaryota; kingdom Metazoa; phylum Chordata; class Actinopteri; order Cypriniformes; family Xenocyprididae; genus Zacco; species Zacco platypus. The sequence goes on along the minus strand of CM076083.1, from coordinate 37,429,181 downwards.
CACTCTCAATCAATTCCTTTTCATCTGGATCGCCACGTGAAACAAATATCCCTCTGTTCATTTTGGCTGGGTCCAAAGCCCAGTTCGAGATGCCGATGAATCCCACCTTCTTGTGAGGTACTGGTTGATCATCTATGCATCCCTCTTCCAGCAATGGATGTAAAGTTTTCAGAGGCATTTTTGGGGAATCTTCAGCCAAGCCTATCTCATCTAACACTACCACTGAGACATACTCTGTTAGATTCTTGCCTTCCTGAAAACGAGCACATTGCTTGAATGTATTGATGATCCCATCTGGTGTAGAATGAGGACTGCACTGAAAGGAAACAAGATGGATCTGCTTCAGTTTTCTAAACAAATCTGAATGGGCTGCTTGGCCTTGCATACCATCTGCAACCAGAGTTTTAGACAAGGACTTGGAGCTTCCAGGTTTTCCAACCAAAAAGAGAGGTATTCGAAGTTCAATGCAAATCACCATCATGAAGACATTTTCCTTCAAAGCATTGTTTCGAGCAATGGTGTCACCCAAAGGAACTCCACTCAAAAAAAGATCCTGAACAACTGAGATCTCCTGAATCACTTTCACTGGGCTGTAGGTCTCTGGAAGGTACCTGCAAATTTTTCTTCGGTATTTGTCTTTATCCTCCAAGCAGGCATGGTAACACACACCAATGGCCATAAGTAATGACCAAAGAATTGGGTTTCTTTTATCAGTATTCTTCTGATGTTGCTCATTTCTCTCAGCCCGCTGAATACTCTCAAACCGGTCAAGCTCTGAGAGTATCATTGGGTAGTTTTTGTAGAACCAGCCAAAAACTTGCATGCAGCGCTCTACATCCCTCAGACTCACAAAACTACATTCATCCTGTCTTGTTCGCATATACATCTGTGAAGCTGAAAGAACATCTGTGATGGTTGCGATGTAATCTGAACTAATGGAGTGGGTTTCGACTACCCTTTCGACTATTTGCTTGATGTACATTTTCTCAGTACGGTCATTGAGCTGTCCAAAGTCCCAAACTAGTGGAATCATGCTAGGTGGTAAAGCCTGGACTCTGTACACTAGTTGGCGAAGCGGAATGGATCCAAGTTTTTCATCTGTTTCCTCAGCACGAACTCTGTATCCCAATCCAGCTGACTCCAATCTCTTGATCATTACATCTGTGTGTTTTCTGTATGGGTTGCAAGCAGCAATGATTTGCAAGCCAGTGTCACCTGTCAAATGCTGTCCATCAGCAGTGTTGTCGCAGAGGACTTCCTTAATGCTGCTAATGGCCTCTGTTGTGTTTGCTTCATCAAAAAACAACACAGAGTTAAACCCATAATCTAGCTTGTTTCTTAATGCCATGGCCTCTGCTTCTCTCACTTTGGTGTAGATCATGTCTGAACCTGTTCCTCCATGAACCTTGACCAGTTTCATGTTGTCAGTGGCAGCTCCACTTCTGTGCATCTCACAAAGGAATTTGATTAGCCTGGTCTTCCCACATCCTGTCTCACCCATGATTATAACAGGAATCCCACAGCGGAAGCGCATGTGAATTGCCAACATTTTCAGTATGTTGTCTGTGGTGAGCTCGTATGTTTCATCTGGATCAAGAGGCCACTGTATTCCCAACACCCTGGAAAGTCTCTCAATTTTCTCCCATCTTGGGAGATGGTCAAAATCAATATTGAAAGGAACCCTCTGTAGTTTAAGGCCCTCGTAGAGCTCTTTGGTCATGATGTTCTGTTTGATCACTCTGTTTGTTGAAGGATCAATAGCATCAATCCCATTCTGTACATTTGGCTGAAGATGAAAGCCAATGAATGTCATGGACTCATGGTCATCATTGAAGAAAATGTATGGATGTGGTTCTGATTCCCATCGTTTTCTTATTCTAAAGGGAGCTAGATCTTCTTCTTTGGCAGAAGAAAGGTCATTGTGCAGTCTCCCTGGACTCTGATCAGAGATGCTAAGTGAAGGAGTGGCAAAATCCTTTGCCATGAGAATCATGAAATCAACAACAAAATTTTTGAATCCCACCAGAGTATCCCCTATGAAAGAAACATCACAGAAAACTGATCTCTCACAGTCCCGAAGTTGTAAATTCAGGAACCAAGCAAAATTCCGCAACTCTGCCCAAGAGGGGTCTATGATGCCGCAGTACACAAAGAACATCTGGAGGCATTCAACATGAGTGCCCTCAATTCCATCGTACATGAAGGCATCCAAACTAACACCATTGTAGAAACGTTGCAAGTACTGATAAGGCCGCTGATAGGCCTCACTTCGGAACTCTTGATCATCCATAAGGGGATCATCAGCCTCGATTATTGATGGATCCTCCTGGATTCTCATTTCCAACTCAAGTACCTCTTTGGGTGGACGGCAGTAGACACTTGGAAACACATCCAAAAAAGCAGATGGAACTTTTGCACCCTACCATGAAAAGGCAAATTAATTAATGAGGCTAATTAATGACAAAAATTCCTATATGATTTAATTAATTTATATCAATTTACTTACAGCTCTTTGGTCATTTTGGGATGTGCTGGCATCAGGTCTCAGGATCTCGATGACATACAAGTGCGTATTACTGCTTTTCCACATGTTTCCTTCTGAGTCCATGAGGTATCCAAGGATCAACAGTCTGAACAGAAATTCATGTAGTCCTTTTTTTACCTGCAAAAAAATATACTGAAAAAACAGCAGTAGCATTTCTTTCTATTTATTTTTCAAAATAAATAAATAAAGTAAGTAAATCAGGTAGCTAGCTACCATGGTGGTGACATCAAAATGATTGACTGAAAGCTCTTTTTTCTTGGGGCTGTTCAGCAAGGACTGAAGGATGACATTTTCATCAACTCTTGGCTCAATTAACCTGATGCACTTCAGCTGTGAAGGCTTCTTGGTGTTACTTTTCAGTTTCTCATACATTCTTTTAATGTAAAGTGATTTTCCTAGAATGAATCACATTTTGCAAAATATTTATATTCACACACACACACACACACAAAACAAAATATTTTTTTTCCTTTGTTTCCTGTAAGTGTACTTTATATAGCCAACTAATATGAATTCTCAAAACTAACTAATTTAAATCCATTACTTGATTGTATACTCACCAACTCCTGACCTTTCTGAGGATATAACTCCCACACACTGTCTGTCTTTGAACACAGCCGCAGCACTGGATATGTCAGCTGGGACTGTAAAGTGCCTAGCAAGGTATTGCTGAATACTGATCATTGGCTCTTGGGGAATCAAGGGCAATCTAAATTGACTAAAAGCTGAAGGAAGGTATGCATGTTCTCTATTAGAGGCACAGACCAACACCAGCTTGTAATCATTTCTGCTCTGTGCAATTTGATGCTGAAAGAATTGCTCTACTTTATAGCTCACTTCATAGGTAAGTTGGTCCACATAGAGCATTGTGTATATCTTCTTTCCCCTATAGCCAGAAGAGAGACAGCGCCTGAGGAAAAGTTCCACTTCTTCATATGGAGTGGAAGCACTACAGAGGAGTACTTCATCATAAGTTGGTAGAGGCTCATTCTTGCTGCTCATGTAAACTGAAATGCATGATACCAGAATTTCTTCAGAAGGGCAGATGATTAGATTTGGTTTTCCAGTAGCCATTCCATTTGGAAGTTCTCTCTGAATGTTTCTTTGTCTCTCATCCTGTGAATACCAATCACCCTTGTCTTCACTGGGGCTGTTGGCCAAAATTTCAAGAAGACATCCAAGATTTCTAACATCAAGGGAGTCTGGCAGAAAATTGTTCATGTCTCGCATATAAGCATTCCAAATCACATCTAGCTTTTCGGACCCATTAGCACGCCCCAGTTGACTTTCCCAGTCATCAAACGATGGGCATGGCTCCTCAATACTATCATTCTCAATCATACAGGGGTCTTCAAGAAAAGTTTGAAAGTCTAAGTCATCTTTTTGCTCAGGACCCTTCCTAATTACTACATACTGAAGCCTGTGCCAAGCCTGTCTCAAATCTGAAGTGGAGCAATTAGGTTTGATAAAGGAGAGCATCATAAGAACTTGATCTTCCATTTCAGTCACATTGTTCTGGCTGAGCTGTCGGCACATGTAGACTACTTGTTCTGCAGTGTAATAGTTTAAGTAGTAATGCTGAGATCTCTGCTTGTCCATAAAAACTTTCCAGAAGCATAGGCAGCTCTCCATTTTCTTACAGACTTCCAGCAACTGCTCTGTGACATCACCTTCCACCACGATGGGACTGACAACACTCCCTAAGTTGAAGTGCATTTTGATGCATGCTTCTTTACTATTACAGTTGACTTTTGCCTCCCAGTGTCGGAATAATGGATTTCCAGCAACAAACAAATCAATAAATGCAGAGGCCAACCTCTGTACACTGGCAAAGACCTGGAAACAGGAAATAAGTTCATTCAGGGATAATTACAATAGCCATGGTGAAATATAACAGAATAAAACAGCTAAAAGGAGGGAAGTCACCTCTGCAAATTGATCGACTTCACACTGGCCCTGATCTCCTTTGCCAGACATTAGCATTAATTTATTCTGAAGATCTCTGAGATCTTCAAGAGAATAAATGCGTGTCTCACAGACCTCATCATGCTCTTCTATAATTTGAAGCTTCAGAATATTTTCCAAGCATAACTGAAAAAAAGCAATATTCATGGGTTGATATTTCCAAAATATTATCTGCATCAATAAGGCTATTCAATGATGATAAAGACAGCTAAAAATAAGCATTTTGCTAATATGGCATTTCATTGCTCTTGAAGGAAACTTGTAAAATGTAGCTTAAGCTGTGTTTTGGAATTTAATAGCTGGATTTGTAGTTGGTCTAAGCTAGTTAGTTAGCAAGTTGCTGGATAATCAGCTGGTGGGGACCTGGATGAGCTGGTAGACCATCTTGGTCTAGCAACAAATCAACTGCCATTGTTCAAAAATCAGAAAATCAAGCATTTCCTTCCCACCTGATTTTTTCCAAGCAAGGACCTAGATCATGATGACCAGGGGCCCCATTTATAACCATTGCGTACGCACAAAACATGCCCTGAAAGAGGCGTACGCCACTTCTTAAGCAAAAGATGGGATTTATAAAAACAAACTTGATGGAAAAATTTGCGCACCTGGACGCAGACTCTGAACCATGCGTACGAACACTTTTACTAGAGTGAGAAAAGTAATGAAGTAAACAGAAGAATTTTTTGTGGCAAAGTAGCTTTATATTAATAATTGGCGTCAATGGTGTCAATGTCCAGCTTATTCTATATATTATTGATTCATTCCGTTGCAAAGATCAATAGTTATTAGTCTAGTTAATTTATGTATATCAGCACTGGAGAAAACGGTGATGTAATCGTCCGGCTCAGCTCAGTTCGCATAATTGTATTTATACTGCAATAAATAAGTAGGCTGATCTGTTTCCACTAAAATAGCCTAAACATCCTAAAAGATATTTTCACCTTATCAGCAAAACTGCATAAATTCGATTTGATTCGAATTGTTTAAAACAATTAAAATAATATTTGGACAGTGGAAATTAATGAATCAACTCTCTTCTAAAAACTTTATCTGAGAAGTATTTCATAGCTACAATTTTGTTTTTATGGATATTTTGATATATTTATTCTAAAACAACAAGGATATTGGATGATTTTTAGCAATGTAATGTGTATGGCACAAATGGCATTTATAGACTGCATGTAAAATTTCTCAATGTCTTGTACTTTTGACGGTGTTATGGTGTCACGTGGATGCATGGAAATGATATGCAGATGAGGTTATGCATAGTAAAACTAAGCTCTATATATGGTGATTTCGGGAAGGAGACAGGGTGGAGATGCACGTAAGGGCAATCTTCCGCTGACTGGGATTTATAAAGGGATTTTTGAGCAGGTTCTGGCATACACATGGTTTTATAAATCTGAAAACTTTTGTGCGTAAGCAGAATCTACATACACTTTTAAGATGAAATCTACGGAATTTTTTATAAATGAGGCCCCAGGTCCCTTTTAGCTGATAGTCCAACTTGTCACTTGCCTAAGCTAGCTTGTACTAACTAGAAACCCAAATTTCCCTGCAAGGACCAAGACTTAGGTTGATAGCCCAGCTCGTCAACCAACTAGTCCAGCTTGTCACTTGCCTAAGCGAGCTTGGACCAACTAGAAACCAGTTAGCATGTTCCAAAACACACTTACCACTTTTAACTGGTTTTAGCCAAAAATACAGCACAATGTTAGCAAATATTCATGAGAATTTCAAAATTTCTGTGTGCATCATCTGTGCTACATCTATTTGAGCTTAAACAGTAATGACAAACCTTCCTTTGATTTTGTGCACTGATAATGTATATGCCGTTTGTGTTGATAGCTGATGCCAGGGATAGAGAGGACAGTTCCACTGACCCATGGCTGTCCTTGACTGTCTTCAACCATTCTATGTGTCTTGCAGAGTCACACTGAAACGGATAAAATGTTGGTGAACAAATATATGAAGAATCTTGTTTTCTTCCTTTGGTTATCAATGCTAGCAGATACTCTTACCAATTTTTTGGGGAGGTTGGGGTCATTGTCAAGTGCTTTCCATAGTTTTTTCAGCATATCTTTAAAAAGTTTAAAGTCAGCATCCGGCTTTAAATCATAGAACATTGAGGAGTAGCCAAGAACTGCATCATGAAAACAGGCGACACGATCCACATCCAAATCATTCTCTCCGGCAGAGATGGAAGCCAAGTCCACAAAGACTTTCAACTCATTGATGTCTGAAGTGACAAAGAGAAATAACATTTTTTTTTTTTTTTTTTTTTTTTTTACAAATGAACATTACAAATAATGAAATCACATTCAATTAACAGAGCAATTACCATTTTTTTTTTTTTTTTACCTTCAAGAGCATCTTTAAGCCACATAACAAAATTCTTTCTGAGGCCAAGCTCCTGAAGGCACAGTCTACGGGACTCTGTGATGTCCACAAGCACAGTTTTTGCCTGCATCAACTCATTGTCAATGCTGTCAAGACGCTCTCGTTTAAAATCCAACTGTGTCTAAAGGGAAAAAAGCCTCATGGGTTTACAATTTCCCTTACTTATTTGAACCAAAAATGCATTTATTTAACAACAGGAAGCATATTGGCAAAAATTTGATGACTTACAGTAACAAGCAACTTCTCCAAGACTTGAAAGTCTCCTTGTAGGCGAAGTGTCTCTTTGACCATCATGACCACCTGGGCTGACTCTACTGCCAGATGAAGCTCATGGTACTGCTCAATCTGCAGGATTCTTGTCTGGACCCAGCGCTGGTTATCACTGAGATCCAGTTTGCACATGATTGCAACTTCCACTGCCAGTTCTTCATATCTTCCCTTGTAGGCTTTGAATGTTACATCAACCTCTTCAAAAGTTATGCTACCATCTTTCAGCCTTGTGTATTCGTTTCTGTAGGTATCATAACATGGTTCGAATATTTCTCTGTTAAGATCTTCGAGTGTGATATCCAATCCTTCTTCGGCACGCTCTGCAAACTCTTTTGCCGCATTCACCCAACTCGATTTGAAAATGTAGCTGTTTTTATAGGTATTTAGGACCTCTGCCATAGATCGAACATCATCATCAAGCTCAAAGTAGGTGACTACTCTTGATACTGGAGAGGGAATTTGATTTAATGAATGAACGTCCATGAACTTTTCCAGGTCCATCTCATCTATGTCAATATGGTGTTTTTCTTCCAACCCTTCAAAATCAACTGTAAAGCACAACAATTTTAGTATTAACATCTCTGTTTGAAAACAACCTGTTATTGTCAGGTGATCAATAGACAGTATTTACCTATCACATGCTCCTCTAGACTGTGGCACATTGTAATGAGAGCATCCACCAATGTGCTCTCATGATTGATAGCTTTCACCTCCTCTTGTCTAGACTGAAGAAGCCTCTTCATTGCATTGGTGTCCTTGTATTGTTCATTTTCACAACTCTGGAAACACTCTGGAAAAAACGGTAGGGTCATGGCTTCTCACATTTTATTATGATAAAAGGGTAAAAAGTATGCAAGGTATTTTACCTAAAGTAAGCAGCTCAAAGAATGCACTCCTCTTCTGCAGTATGAGATTGAGTAGCTTTATCTTTATTTTCCCTGTTACAAGTTGATTTAAAATGTTTGTGAATAATGATGTTGCCATGGCTAATTTCTCTTTAGCTTCTTCAGAAAGCTGATCGATCAGTTTTTCATCAGCACCTGCAGCCAAAACATAAATAATATCTCCATCCTACGGTTTTGTTCTTTAAACATAAAATGCCATGTGGAGGGAAATCATATAACTACCATGAAGCTGAAAGATATTTTTGGCTGCTGTCCAGCCCAGAAGATGTTTGAGAATAACTTCTTCCTCCAGATAAGTTCCTTTGTCATTTCTTGGCCAGGACTTTAGGATGATGGTAGACACAAGCTTTCCAAATTTCCAGTTTATCCGGTATTCATTTAATCTCTCAAAAAGTTTCCCCTCAGATTTATTCTGTTAAAAAAAAGTTTGAACAGTACATTTGAACAAAGTTTGAAGTGTACATTTGTCTCATTAAAATGTATAAAACATAACATAAGTTATAACAGTATATTTTAAACACTGTGAGTTGCAGTTTGGGAGTGTCTTTTTGAGAAATGCAAAGAACTGGAAAGTCTATACCAAATTTCTGTCCTAATGACTTTTGAAAGTAATAGTTCACCCAAATGAACACTGTCACCATTTACTCCACTTCGCGTCATGTGGTTTCCAAGTCGCATCAAGTGGCCACCATGTTGTGAATTAAAATAGTTTATTATTATTTTTATATGATTCTCATTTGTCAATTTCAGCATACAGAGTTCAGATATTTCCGAATACTGACTACTGTCCATGGCAATGCTGAATATCAGACCACTCATCCGGTTAATTGAAACCAGCTCTAGTTCCCTTTTGAAAGGGAACTCACACCGCGTCAAATACACGATGGGGAAAGCCTCCGCGTGAAGCTGTGTTTGAAACGCTATCAAAATCACAGCAGTCGTGTTGCTGTTTGAGGATACGTCGTCTCTTGCATCCTCAAGATCAGTAGACAGTGCTCTATATGTGTTTTGAGTATGTGTGTCTAAGGCTTTTTGACAATTAAATCGGTAATATCAAACTGCACCCATGTATATGAGCCCTCTTTTCCCTTTTGATCTCTACTCTGAGATCGACAGGGCATGGAAGAATACGTATTTGACGGTGACCGTAGTTGTTGGGCCTTGACATCACCCTTGGTGAGAGAGCTGGCTTCCTCTCATTTGAGAGTCTCTTCTTGAAGCTGCCGCTCCATTGAGCTCTAGGTAGTTGATGTTTTTGACGTTGGCCAACTGTAAGGCCACCTTGACAATCACCCTGTAATGAGTGTGTCTCATTTAGAGTTTTATTTGAAGCCTCTGCTCCACTGAGCTCCAGGTAGTTGAGTATGTCCTCAAATGTTGGCCTGTGTTAAGGCCACCTTGATATTTCCTGTGGTGAGTGTGTTGGTTTCCTCTCATTTAGAGAGTCGTTATGCTGAAGCCACCACTTCAAGGTCATGAGTACGTGTGTGTCGACCCGATATCTGGCCTAGGCTAGTACTTTAGGAATACGTCTTTTTAGACAGAGGCGGCTCTTTAAGAGATTCTTTTAGAAAGAACTCCCTTGGTAGATCAGCTTCTGTTTAGACTACTCAGCCTCCAGAGTGCTTTGAATATGAAGCGCTCTGTAGATCCTAGGTCGAGCAGAGTAACTTCCCTCGATTGCAAGGGTTGAAAAGCACTATGCTGAGTCCTTCTCCCCAGAATGCCCGTCTGAGTTGGTTACTGCCAGTTTGCAGTTCCTCTTTCTGGATGCCTCTGGGGAGGCAAGTGTTTCAGAGACTCTGTTTATGTAACAGACAGGTTGCTGGCCAGACTAGGTTACTAGAAAAATAGGACCAGGTCAGCCTCCCTGCTGGCATTCGGGGTCGACTATGTTCCCTGAAAAGTGACTGGGCGGGTCTCCTTTGGCTCCCTGGCCACATTCCCTTAAAGGGACCCCTTCTTTTTTTGATGCTCTTCCAAGCCTTTAAGTGGGCTTTGCAGGCCTCTATATGTTTTTGTAAGCCTTTTTGAGGCTTATAGCTTAGGTTGTGGCCACAACCTTTGTCTTCCACAAAGAAAGAAAAGTTTTTGAAACGATAAGAGGGTAGGTGAATTAAATTTTTTGGTGAACTATTCTTTTCCATATGCACATTCATATTGCCATATTGGCCACCCCTAATACTAGGCATTTCAAGTTAGCACGCATTCACAACTAAATTCTGTTGGTACAAAATTAGGAAATAATGGGCTAGGTTTTGGTAATTTTATTTTATTAAATGTTTTAATCTCTGTGTGTGTGTGTGATGATGTATCTCATTATGTCAGTGAGAATGAAGTGAAAGACCTTTACCTGGCATAATGTGGTAACAGCGTGGAGAGCACACTTTTCTACGCTACCCACCAAAAAAGGCTGGGAGTTGTTTAGTTCATTAATCTTTGAGCAATAAATCTCGATTTGATCCAGCTGATCTTCCTAATAAGAGTGAAAACAAATTGCTTATTTACAAATACATAAGATGTGTCAACAAATTCTGCAACATTTTAATATCAATAATTACACTTACATCTGATGAGCTAAGGAGTTAAGGAGCTAACCTACTTAAGAGTTAATATATATGGATAATACATTCATATTAACAAATCATATTGCATGTTCAAAACTCTAAAGCTAGGTCATCATTTCTTTTTCCATTTCTTTTACTGTAGAAACACTGTCAGAGTATTTTAGTACAGTATTCCCTGCACAAGTGGAATAATGCACAATGTTAAAAAAAAAGAGTCAAGCATTTTTGATTAGTATTTTTTTTAATGTAATTAAAATATTGGACTGGTTCTTGACTCCCAAACCAACTAGACGTGTATACTGGAACTGTGTAATAAATAATTACCTGTTGATATTTCCCCTCAAAGTCCATTGAAAATGTCTCTCTCCATTCTTTAGTGAAATCCTTAATCATGAAATCTATGGCAATAATGTTATTCCAAATCTGTAAAAGAGAACATAAAAATATAATATATTATATAGATTTAAAATGTGTGGACTGGACTAGTTAGTTTGGATGAACATACTTGTTTTGCTTACCTCAACCTCTGTAGTGAAGCTGGCACTCGTCATATAATGTCTGTTTAAAAGCCTGCCTTTAAAAGTTTGTCTGATCCAATCTCTCACAGTCCGCTTGGCATCATTGAGTAACGCAAGTGTCTTCTCAGAAAAAGTGTCTGCTTCTTGTGTTGTCTTAGGGTTAAACAAATATTAAAACTGACACTGAATCAATTTTATGTCTTCTGAATATTGATTGGTTTTAATCAGTAAATTTAAACAAAGATAATATGATCTTAGATGGAATACCTGGGCAAATCCTGACACAGACGCCACAAGGTTCATGCAAGCAACAGGAATATCAGTGAAATTTTGTCCATAGCTGTAGTAATGAACTAGATTGCAGATCTTCTCTAGAAGTTTGCAAGTTGCTTGTATGCACTGAATGCCATAAGCCTCATTCAGACAGCTACAAAAGTAGTGAAAGCCAGTTAAGCAGTGCAGATTGATAGGGCTATTGGATTTGTTTGGATCTGAATTTCATCACTGTATTTTCTTACATTTTAGCTACAAGCCCTTATTTTTATTTTATTTCTTCTTATTTCAAATTTAGCAGTCATGTTAATTTTATCCACTTCTCCAATCAACTAGGGCCACTTCAACACCAAATTATAATAAATACATTATTTACATAAAAGGCAATAAAACCTGAACTTATTGAAATATATAAAAGCAATGTTCCATAAACTGGAGCGGAAGAACTGTACCTGTATCGTTGTTCAAGCAAGTGACTTTGAATGTGTGCCAGAGCGTCCACTACACTCTAAGAGAAAATAATAATTAAATATAGACAGTCCAAACAGCAGCATTTTTCTCAGTTACAGTTCCTTTTCTTTGCCGAAGGTATACTGCATGCTAATTTAATCTGTTCTGGTTAGTACATATATGGTAATTTCTGGTGATGACTTGATACTCACTGTGGAAGTGCTGTAGTTTATATCATTGGGACATTTCATGGTGAAAAGCTGCAGGATGTCCAGGAGCTCAACATGGAAGATTGAGCTGCACTCGACAAACTCATCTACAGTCATCAGATATATCCAAGACCGGGCCAGCAGTCTGTCTATCTCAACCAAATGTCCATTTCCCTTCATGAGATTCAACATCGCCCTAAAATAGGAGGATTCAACAACAACGTCACAAAAAAAAATTCACAAAAATATATTTCACTGAAGTGTTTAACCAAAGGTTGAATATTTACATGATCACAGAAAAACATTTGGAAATCTACAGATAAATTTAATACCTTCTTTCTTGGGTTCTGAGGTAAGATACAGTGGCTGGTTTGAGTCCCTGCAGTCCAGCCCAGCTCTGCTCAGATTTTGAGTTGAACTTAGTAAATACTGGCTCAAATGGTTTTGAAGTGCCTTTGAGAAGGTGCAGAAGTGGAATTACAATGATCCATTTGGTCATTCCCTCAGCTCTCACTCTGTTGATCAGCGCCTCCACCATGTCAGACAAGCTGAAGAATGTAATGAATGTTTATCAAGACCTTTTAGACACCAACATTATTCTCAGAAAAAGCTGGAGCTGAAAATAATTTAGGTAATTTGTAAAAATATCCAGCTATGGTGGAAGGCATGATTTTCAGTGAATAATTACTTAAACTGTAGTTTGATCCTCACAAAAAGCTATTGTATTAAAGAATACTTAAAAATAACATGCAAGGACTAATTATGTAGTATGCTTTCACTCTATGGAAAAAAGCAGCGTAAACGTTCTGCTGAACCTTTCATTTTGGGGGGAATAACAAGCTTATATTTTTGTTAAAGAACTTATTTACAATTCTTTACCAATTTTAACTAACTTTTTTAACTTAAATATTATTCTTTAACCATTATTTAAAAAATTAAAAAGAGCACAGCACACTATTTAACACGTCTTTTTCTAGAGGTGTTTCTCTATAATTACACATAACCGAGATAACTGTACTCACTTTTTTATTTCTGAGAATGATTCTGTTATGTCAGTCCAGAGAGACAGGAAATCATCCTTGGGTAATTTTGGCAGGCAGAGGGCACTGCAGAGACGAGAAAGATTTGCGTTGTCCAATTCTAGACGATACTGTTTCCAGACATAGAGCATAATGAGACCAGACTTCAGTGGCTCCTTCATGAAACCACTCTTTCCCTCATTGTCCTTCTGTAGCTCTGGAGTCACCCGCTCCAGCATGAATTGCTTCAGAAGCTTGCTCACCTAACAGGATAAAAAGAGATAGCATGTTACATGTTGACATTAACATTTGAGCAGTAGATTTTGTCTTCTGATCTGTGCTCTTAAAGGCATATTTCACCAAAAAGTGAAAATTCTGTCATTATTTACTTTAAATTTACTTATTAACATTATTGTCTCACACTTTAAACATACATGACCTTTTTTCAGTGGAACACAAATGGTGTATACTGGATAAAATAATATTGCAGAGTGCTTTTGTCAACTGGGACTGTCATGTTTAAAAAAGACAATCACAGATGTCAAACCTGGATGATACATATGTACTGCCATATTTGAATTAAATGTGACCAGACCACAAATTATATTTAGAAGCGGAATTCGGAAGACTTCAGAAGGAATACAGCACGAGTCATGTGGACTGCTTTTGTTACTTCATGTTTTATCATTTTTAGACTTCGACAGCCCCACCCTCAATTTTGCTGATATACTGTTTTACCAACTGAGCACTTTATTATTTATTGAATAATATGATAATACTGGGTAGGGCTTTTGCTTTCAAAACAGTCTTGGTTGTTTGTGACATGGATTCCACAAGACTCAACATTACTTTGAGATTCTGGTCCATGTTTACATGATTTCTACAGATTTGCCAATCTCACGTTGCACCACATTCCAGGTGTTTTATTGGAATCAGATCTGTTGACTGGGAAAGCCAGAAGAACAGTGAACATCATCAAGTTCATTAAACCAGTTTGAGGCGACTTTTGCTTTCTGATATGGTACACTACAATGCTAGAAGTAGCCATTAGAAGACAAGAAAATTGTGGCCATGAAGGGATGCACAGTCAACCAAAATACTCAAAAAGGCTGTGGCCTTCAAGAAATGATTGATTAGTATTAATAGGCCTAAAGTGTGCCAAGAAAACATTCCCCACACCATTACACCACTGTCACCAGCCTGGACTATTGATACAAGGCAAGTTGGGTCCATGATTCATGCTTTTGGCACAAAATTCTGACTTTCTGACCCTGTGTGCCTCATCAAGATTCTTCAGATCAGGCTACGTTTTTCCAATCTACGTTTTTGTGAGCCTGTGCCCACTGCAGTCTCAGCTTCCTGTTCTTGGCTGACAGAAGTGGAACCCAACATGTGGTGTTTCTCAAATGGAAGGCTGCCACGTCATCAAACGTTGGTGAAGGCCAACTCAATTGGAATGTATCCTTTGTAGCCTTAAATGACCCACAATCCTTTGCACACATTTAAATTCAACAAAAACAACTGACAGAAAACGAGCCCATACTGAGCTCATCTGAGTTTATTATGAAATGTAAGACAAAAATAATGTTTTCGGACAAGAAAGTATAGATGTTATGTTTGGCTGTAAATTAACCATTTAACACTAAACTGCCAATAATGTAAGCCACTGGGAGACTTCAGGCAGCTGTCATTCACTGTATTGCATTAACAGAAAGCCAGTTAATATAAAGATTTGTAACAAAATATCTTTCCAAAATTAGGTTTAAATGGTATTTTCATGACGTGACCGCAGGTTCCATCACATTTATGATGTAGCCATGCACACTTGGTAGACAGTCTGCTTTCTAGCATTTAATGCTGAGGAGGACTCAAGCCTAGAAACCTCAGGAGGTCTGGACTAAGAAGGGCGCAGCCTCAGTAGGATGCAGCCTTCCGTTTAAGAAGCACCCATGGTCTTCTGCTGTTGTTAGGCCACCCGCATCAAAGTTTGATGTGTTCTAATTTCTTCACATTGTAACAGATTGTTTATCTGAGTTGCAGAAGCTTTTCTGTCAGCTCAACTCGGTCTGGCCACTCTCCTTTGACATCTCTCATCATCAAAACACTTTGCTCTGCAAAACTGCTACTGGAGATTGCTTGGACGATTCTGAGAAAACTCTAGAGACTGTTTTGCATGAAAATACCAGGGGATTAGCAGAATCACTCAAACACTCAGACACCAACAATCACTGTCAAAATCACTGAGATCACATTTGTCCCCATTCTGATGTGAACATTAACTGAAGCTCCTGACCCATATATGCACTGCTGCTACACAACTAGCTGATTAGATAATTGCAAGTAGGTGCTCAGTGCTCAAGTGAGTGTATATATTAAACAGTATTCAGAATAGTCTATAGTGTTTTTTCATGTGAGAGTGAGGCAATGATGACAGAATTTTCTTGCTTGGGGGAACTAATCTTGTAAGTATGAATGTGTTCAATATATTCCGAGATGCATATGGTTAACTTACATCTTTTTCACTGTAATCGAGTTGGGACCATTGCATCTGTTTCTTTTCATATACATAAGGGTTTCCATAGATCTCATAAAACTGTCGAAGTTGACTAAAGAAGTTACTGAGGTTAATTTTGTTCCAGCTTGTCAGGAGGTCAAAGATACTTTCCAGCATGATTGTACCAGCGATTTTTCTTCCCTGGAGTACACTTTTCTTTTGATCATGCCAAACAGCTTTTTTGAACCATTCAAACATATTATTAGATGGTTCTGCACAGATGATATCATCATACTGATGCCATTCCCCTGCAATACACAAAAAGAACAAAATTAGTCTCTTAAAAAAATTCAATTTGAAAAAAAAAAAAACTTCTGATGAGCTTCACCAACCTTCATCATTTAGGAGATGTGATTTGACAAACAGACATCTGTTGGTGGTTTCATTTGAATCCAGTTTGTAGATGTATTCATAACGTAATTCAAACGTCTGTTTTTTTTTTGCTTTATACACAACATACTTGTAGGGGATGGACACAGATTCAGCATCAGTTTTTTTGCAAACAAACTTCCCTTCAACAAGATATCCATGCTCTCCGAGATTCCTGAAATCAAATTATTCTTAAAAAATGGAAATAGTAATGAATAATTCAAAGCTGGTCCTGAAAATCTTTACTAACCGTGACACAGACAGTTCGACAAGATCTTTTTCCCAGTTACCAATGTGACTACCGGCCCTTACAAAAATATAATCCTCGTCTGGGTTAAACTTGAAGTCTTTCGACAGAACTGCATGAAAGTAAATAGTGAGTTTGTCTCTGGAACCTATATGTTGAGTTGATGCTGGATTTCTACAATTTAAAAAAAAAAAACTATTAATGAGATAATAATCCAGGGGGAAATATTTTTTAAGCGCTAAGAAAACCTACCGTTTTGGGAGCGCAACACACTGACTTTCAGTATCACCACTTTCTTTGCCTTTCTGGTCTGGAGCAGAATCTTTCTTCCAATGAGCAGATTGCTGCTTCTCACTCTGCTCAACATTCACAGCTGAATCTCCACCGGAACCATGATTGTTCTAAATGCAAGTAAACACAAAATGTCATAATTTAACTCCATGTTTGTAGTTTCCAGTAAAAGACCAATAAATCGCTCTGGCCAATGAATCAACCAACATTTGGCCATTCTGAGTTTCATATATATTCATTGGTTGATTCATATTTCATAGTCAGTCTGATATATTAGACTTTTACATTATGTGTTATATATACATATATATGCGTGTGTGTATGTATATATGACAGAGATAGAAAAATTTCAGAAAAAAAACAAAAAATCGAATTAATAAGATTCATTATTTGTTTAAATTATTACCAATTTGTTATATATATATATATATATATATATATATAAAAAAATAATTTCTATATAAATATACATTTAATTTTTTTTGTTTACCTTGGATTTGCTCTGTGGGCCAAATACCATTTCCTGTGATGATTTCTGGGGTTCATCTTTCAGATTTCTGTGTAAATGTAAGTAATTAATAATATTAGTCATTTTAATAATAATAATAAAAAAAATGACATGAAAAACATACTTTAAAAAGGAGAAGCAGCATGTTATCAAAATACATCAAAGGTATTGGCATACTTTTTGGTTTTAGGAGATGAAACATGCTGAATGCCTTTATTGGTTTTTGTTTCCCCACTTTCATCGTGTTTTTCAGATTCTCTTTTCTTTTGGTCAGAATGAGCAAATTGCTGCTTCTCACTCTGCTCAACCTTCATCACTGAATCTCCACTGGAGCTGTGGTTCTTCTAAATGCAAAATAAACAAATTGTCATCATTTAACTCCATGTTTGTAATTTCCAGTTACAGACCAATATATCAGTCTGGCCAATGAATCAACCGGGCTCTCTGAGGTTGTCATTGTTCGCTGATAACCATGTCTACTTGGCCAAAGCTTTAGTTCTCTTTTATGCCAGTTCCAAGATTTACTGACACATATTCTATTTGCAAACATATATATTCATATACAGCATTTATAGAAATCTTTTGTAACATAATATATGTCTTTAAATTGATCAAAAGTGACAGTAATGCATACTTGCTGAATAAATGTATTAACTTCTTTCCAAAAAAGAAATTGTTACTGACCCCAGACTTTTGAATGGTAGTTTATAATGTTACAAAAGCTTTCCATTTCAGGTAAATGCTGTTCTTTTGAACTTTCTATCCATCAAAGAATACTGAAAAAAAAAAAAAATGACACATACACACACACACATACCACACACCAGATGAATTATTATGTCCTGATATGGAAAACCATTGAATTCGATAGTGTGTGTGTGTGTGTGTGTATATATATATATATATATAATATTTGGGATTGGTGCTAAGAGGCTGGCCTGGTCATGAGGGAGATATACTGCAATTGAAAGCAACAGACGGAAATTTGCTCATTAGCTCTTCATCTGACCACACATTGACGGTTTGGAAAGATGTGGAGCACAAGCCACTCCACCAGTACAGAAAGTCATACAGAAAATGATTACTACAAGTTATTGCAGCCAAAAGTTTATCTATAAGCAATTGAATCATAGGGTGCCCTTAGTTTGTCACACAAGGCTTTTGCAGCTTGGCTTTATTTTTTGTTTAAATAAATAATGACACAGTGTGTTATGTCATGTGTTGTTGTTCATCTGAGGTTTTATTTTCCAAATTGTAAGACCTGCCAAGGACAAAAGCTGCATTTCCCAAAAGCATTGTAAGCTATAAGTTGATCGTAGCGACCATTGGTGGCAATCATTCTACGATGCTTATTTTTTTTTATTATGTCCTGATATGGAAAACCATGGAATTCAATAGGTTGTCCTAACTTTTTCACATGAATATTATATATATATATATATATATATATATATATATATATATACACACACACACACACACACTCACCTAAAGGATTGTTAGGAACACCATACTAATACTGTGTTTGACCCCCTTTCGCCTTCAGAACTGCCTTAATTCTATGTGGCATTGATTCAACAAGGTGCTGAAAGCATTCTTTAGAAATGTTGGCTCATATTGATAGGAGAGCATCTTGCAGTTGATGCAGATTTGTGGGATGCACATCCAGAGCACGAAGCTCCCGTTCCACCACATCCCAAAGATGCTCTATTGGGTTGAGATCTGGTGACTGTGGGGGCCATTTTAGTACAGTGAACTCATTGTCATGTTCAAGAAACCAATTTGAAATGATTCGAGCTTTGTGACATGGTGCATTATCCTGCTGGAAGTAGCCATCAGAGGATGGGTACATGGTGGTCATAAAGGGATGGACATGTTCAGAAACAATGCTCAGGTAGGCCGTGGCATTTAAACGATGCCCAATTGGCACTAAGGGGCCTAAAGTGTGCCAAGAAAACAAACCCCACACCATTACACCACCACCACCAGCCAGCACAGTGGTAACAAGGCATGATGGATCCATGTTCTCATTCTGTTTACGCCAAATTCTGACTCTACCATCTGAATGTCTCAACAGAAATCAAGACTCATCAGACCAGGCAGCATTTTTCCAGTCTTCAACTGTCCAATTTTGGTGAGCTCGTGCAAATTGTAGCCTCTTTTACCTATTTGTAGTGGAGATGAGTGGTACCCGGTGGGGTCTTCTGCTGTTGTAGCCCATCCGCCTCAAGGTTGTGCGTGTTGTGCCTTCACAAATGCTTTGCTGCATACCTCGGTTGTAACGAGTGGTTATTTCAGTCAAAGTTGCTCTTCTATCAGCTTGAATCAGTCGACCCATTCTCTAGCATCAACAAGGCATTTTCGCCCACAGGACTGCCGCATACTGGATGTTTTTCTCTTTTCACACCATTCTTTGTAAACCCCAGAAATGGTTGTGCGTGAAAATCCCAGTAACTGAGCAGATTGTGAAATACTCAGACCGGCCCATCTGGCACCAACAACCATGCCATGCTCAAAATTGCTTAAATCACCTTTCTTTCCCATTCTGACATTCAGTTTGGAGTTCAGGAGATTGTCTTGACCAGGACCACACCCCTAAATGCATTGAAGCAACTGCCATGTGATTGGTTGATTAGATAATTGCATTAATGAGAAATTGAACAGGTGTTCCTAATAATCCTTTAGGTGAGTGTGTGTGTGTATGTATATATATATATATATATATATATATATATATATATATATATAAGATTAATTGTGATTAATGTTTTTTAAATCATTTTTATATAAATATTATATATGTATATTTATTTATTTAATTTTTACCTTGGATTTACTCTGTGGGCCAAATACCATTTCCTGTGATTTCTGTGGTTCATCCTTCTGATTTCTGTAATTTTTTAAAGTGAAAAGTATACGTATTATTTGTCATTATAATAAAAAAGGACATGAAAAACCTATTTTAAAAAGGAGAAGAAGCATTTCTCAAATGCTTTAGCATACTTTTTGTTTTTAGATGAAACATGCTGAACGCCTTTATTGGTTTCCCCACTTTCATCGTGCTTCTCAGATTCTCTTTTCTTGTCAGTACGAGCAGACTGCTGCTCAACCTTCATCACTGAAACTCCCCCGGAGCTGCGGTTCTTCTGTGGTTCCACATCCTGATGATTGGTCTCCATTTGACTGCCCGTGCTGCTCTTTATGTTTGCATTCTGTTCCATATTAGCATTCTGATCGAGAGTAGTTTGTGCCCCAGTGGACGTGATCTTCTGGCCTTTTTTCTTACGTTCAACTTTGGCTTTCTCAGTCTGCTGATCTGCTCCCACTGACACTGGTGGAGAAGCTGTGACAGTGCTGGTGCTGTTCAGCTCTTGAATCACTCCAGGCGCTAAACAGCTCTCCTTGCTACTTTCAGACTGATCTTTACCAGCATCCATGGGTAAAGCAGAGGCGTTGAGCTGTGGTGGCCCAGCGGTGTCATTCTCTGGTGGGCTCAGATGAGGGGATGATTCAGCTGGTTTGGGTATTTCATCTACAGTGCCATTAGAGCCATCACTGTCCGATGATTGGTCTTCCTCCATTTTCTCCTCTTTATCAGTCAGAGATATATCAGAGAGTTCAGATGACAGAGACGAAGGCCCCTCTGCAACACCTGTTTTTTTCTTCTTTTTCTTTCTTTTCTGTAGAAGCAGGATGAATAAAAATATGCATTATAAATAAGAATTAAAACAATTTCATAATAAGAAAACTTAATCCAAGGCTATTTAATTGTTAAAGCTGATTTTCAGGTCCAGCACCTTTTTCTTTGGGTTAGGGTAGGTATCTTCATTTGGACGTTTTGGAGAGACACTGGCATTCTGGCAATCCAGAGCTTCTGACTCAGGTCTGATACCAATGATTTCTGCATCGGTGCCATGTGGAATGTTTGAGGATGTTTGAGACTCGTCTTGTGGCTTGGCTGATAAACACAAAAACAAAGGTCAGACACAGCAGACACACACACCCTGACTAAAACTACTGAAAACCTCTTACGAAGGCTTCAATTACACTGCACCTAATTCTAGTTTCAAATCCTATGTTTAGTGCGGTCATTCCTTGAAGGATGAAATCGGATCTGTTAAAACGGTGTAGTAAATAACTGGCATATCAATGTCGGTTGCCACAGTAAAGACTTAAATTCAGCATGAAACATTGTTCTCAACCCATTTTGGCTCTGTAATCTCAAGTATTTCTAACTGGAACTGGACGTTCAACAAGAAAAAAAAAAGTAGGGCAGCACTTCATTTCATTCATCTGGAATTCACTGAATGATGAAACGTGTCTTCTTGAGTTTCCATCTAAATGTTCTGCATTTTTTAAAGCTTATTTTTGAAAATTTGACTAAATAAAATTCCAGTTTCAAGCTCCAAAAAGAATAAACCGTATTTTCTGGACTACAAGTAGCATTTTTTATTATCTGAAAGGTGCTGTAAATTATACAGAATGCTATTAATGCCAATTATACAAAATGGAGTACACACACAAAAATTAATATCAGTTCTAGCATTACTAATCTGAATTAGCAACTTGAAAAGAAAACTGAACTGTGTAACTTTTTCTGTTTAAAACTGACTGTTGTTGTTGCAAAGGAAAACTCCAATCGTGCAGCAGAATGCAAATTTGCTGCAAGCAAGAAATGGTGAGAGACTGGCGAAAAGGTGAAACGTCACTTAATGAAATGAAGACTAAAGGAGCAAACTGTGGACAACGTGTAAGTCCGTTGGCCTGAGCTGGAGGTGAACGTTTACAGATGTGTTCTCAAAAGGGCAGAGGTGTGTCTGCTCTACAGTTATGTCTCTGCGCACATTCATTTCAGACATTTGTTTAGGCTTGGAATTTTTAATAAATATTGTTTAAATGAACACCACTATGAGTTATGTTATGCACTGGCATTTTACATTATTTCTGAATGTAATAATAAAATGTTACTTATACACCAATACAACTCTATCTATGATACAATCACTTGGTATGATAAACTGAGTGACAATTGAGTGGTTATTCATTCTCAAATCAAATTTAAACATTATTTGGGCTCTGTGTACATGAGATGAACAAAGTATGGAGTTACACCATTAGCATCAAATGTCATTTATTTCCTTCATTTATCTGACACACAGAACACGAGAGGTTTGATATTATTGATTGTATGAATTCACTTAATGCTATCTTTATGTCCTCTTTTGAGCTTGAAACCTTTGGACCACATTGACTTTCATTGTACAGACAAAAACAGCTGAAGCTGTCTTCAAATCCCTTCTGTGGTCTGCAGAAGATAGAAAATCAAGTTTTGAATGGCATGAGGGCGAGAATTTTACTGCATATGACACCTGGTTGGGGAGGCAAATGTATTTGTGACATGAGCTGAAAAGGAAAATTGTTTCGGAGGTGGAAAAAAAAAAAATTACATTTTGATACAGATTACAAAGACTTTTTCTTCCCTTCCCCTTCGGAATAACCTGTTTTAATGAATCATGCACTCTTGTGCAAGACCAGAAACGTATATATTGATTTCGTGCTGACTTTAAGCATCAGCACAATGACAAGAGACTTTCTTCAACAACAACTAATAACAGCTGTGTGGAAAGAGAGGATGGGAAACTCCTATCATGTCATAGGCGGAGTTTCACTTTTGTGCTTGGGGGGGCACCTACCAGGCCAGCAGACCACGAGCTCAGATTTGTTTTTTATATCATATTTATATATCATACATTCTACATATAAAATACATTTACAATGAACAATGACTTTATACAAAGAATAGCGAATAGAACAGACTCTTTATAGTTGCTGTTTTGTTTTGTATCGGCAGTGATAGGGTTAACACGGGGAGTTCAGAAGTGCGGCGAGAAAAAGCGAGTGTGTTAGACGGGTGCGCTTGTTACAGTGTGTTCTTCTTCGTTCCGATTAAAGTTCATAAACAGAGCCTCCCTTGACCTGTCATAGAACTACTTCAGACATTACAATATCTTACCTAATGCAGAAGAAGCCGCCTCTTTTTCCGAGATGCGTAGATGTCCACTATCTTCTCTTCTGATAGATTTGCAGTCAAATCGTTCGATTTGCAGTCAAATCGATAGTTGAAGTAGAATTAGAAAACTCCACACTTTTAGTAGTGGATTTATTAAAAAAACAACGAATTTTGTTTATTCAGCGCGTAAAACAGAACGAGAAGAGCGTCCACTCACGTACCGCGATACTTTGAGATTCGCAAATCGCGGGAGAATGTAATAAAGCTACAGTAATAAAAAATTAAATACAGTAATTAATAATTAATTAGCCATATCTTACTCATTCTATACACAGAACTAATAAGATAAGACAAATAAAACGAGAAAATATGAATTCTGTAATAAAAAAAAAAATATTCAAAGCACAAGGCAGGCATTAATTGGCTCTGGTCTGGGGGGGCATTGCCCCCCCCGAACCCCCCCCCCCCCAAACTCCGCCTATGTATCATGTTCTTTATGACATCACGAGTTGCATCAGACAACATAATGTATACAAACATGTATACCTTCACACATTCATACATATGTTGTGTCTGAAACAGCTTATTTATTCACCATATAGTGGGGGAGTCGGGACATGCATGCCAATGCGGCACGTGAGCAAAAGCGAGAGAGGTGTACATGTTTTATTTTGATAAAGTACCTTGCATACCTTTTGTTAAAGTACCCACATATAGATCTACATTAAGGTAATCATTCCTCAAATAATTCCATAAATAAGCAAGTTTGTGATTGATCAAGTAAAGTTTGATCATCAACTACACAATGTGTTAATCTTTTAATTAAGCTGTTATGAAAAATTCACAAAAGTGAATTCAGACACTGCTGTACCCCATACTGTGCACTGCATTAGATGTTACTTACATGTTAAATGCACTGTCTAAAAGTAAATGTCTTTTTATATTAAATAATGTCTTTATTATTTAATAAAACTTAAACATCTAAAAATAAAAGTAAATGTATTAATATACATATGCTTAAATAATTCAAAAATAAGTGAATAGATAATTGTAAAAAACAACTGAAAGAACAAACAACAGAACGTAAAATGGAAGACAGAGAAATGTGATGAATGAAGACTCGAGCACCACAAGCGCCTACCTGGTGCTGTGTCACATGACTCGGATGACAGCTCACAGCCACAGGCACTGCAGAATTTGGGTGCCTTGTCCAAAGACACATGGTTGCATTTAAGACACTTCATTCTGAGGTGAAGTCTGCAAAGCGGATAAGTATGAGTGGTATAAGGGGATTTGGCAACTTTTCAATAACAATGAACACACACAAGACGTCACATGATTTCTAAGAACTCTATGCTGCTTTCAATTTCCACTTGCTTATAAATCAAAGTTCATCATCTAGAAACTCAATCAACAACCATATGCTGACATGTTGGGGGTATTACAAAATAAATTTAACTGTAATCCATTACAGTTACTGAAAAAAAAATGTAATTAAATTACTTATTAAATATTTACTTATGAAACTTATGATTTAACCTCAGAATGATCTCAAAGACTAAAGTGGTGCTAAAGTCTGGTTTAAACGTTTAAAAATGATTAACAGTTGAAAACATGCATTAGAATTCTAGAAAAGCAATCAAAACGTAATCAAATCTAGTTACATTACTTTAATTGAAATAGTTACACTACTTATTACATTTTAAATAGGGTAACTTGTAATCTGTAACCTATAACATTTCAAAAGTAACCTTCCCAACACTGCACGTGGAAAAGTGGAATAATATCTGACAAGAACTGACAACCATGAGGATGAGATGAAATACTGGCCACACCACATAGCTACTGACTGCTACTTATTATTTGACCCTCATATAGATATATGCTACAATACATCCTCCTTCAATATAGTTTGCATTGCCATTCATTAAACTGGAAAAGAATTTTGCAATGCAAACAGATATTTCCGGCTCTACATTCTGTTTGGATGAGTCAAGCCGCTGCGACTTGCGCGCGCGCGCGCACACACACACACACACACACACACACACACACACACACACACCTGATAATCAATATATCAATCATTCGAACTGAGAGTTTTATGTTGCTTGGCAAACATTAACAGCTATGTAATCTAATAAAAGCAACAAGCCACAAGTTGCTTCACCTCGCTGTGCTTCCCTGGTGAAATTACTGGGAAAGCCCGCCTTATATGACTTCCGTGGAAATTACACTCTCTTACACAATAGAAAAATAATCAAAAGAACCAATAAAAATACATAAATTAAAACAAATATAAAGTAATAAATAATACATAAATTCAACGAAAATTAATATAGAAGTTAGTGAATAAAAGCATTTTGCAGGCAGGTCCTCTACATATTGCGAAGTCCTCCAATAGAGGCCGCTGTCGCTCATTTCACTGTATATTAAAGGTATTGCAAGGAAGAAGAAACAGACCATAAAATAAAACTTTAATAATTTATAGACATTACGAGTTTAATCATCAAGCGTCGATGGATATGTGTAGAAATGTAATATTTACATATACCATTAATTTTACGTCATATTATTTAACGTCAGTATGACGTGTCTGAAGGGCGAACCTGTATTTTACAACCATATTCTAACCTATTTTAAACACAAAACTTACACGTCTCACATCTATTGACAGCTTACAGTCAGACAGTCTATTACATAATAAGCCAGTATTAACGTTATATCAGTTAAACTGCATAGCACACAGCACGAAATATAAACGATAACGTAATACTTAAGTTCACAAGCAAGCTAACTAGAATTCAGCTGAGACAAGTTTATTTAAAAGAATAAAGAGACTGTGCGAGTGTTATTTTAGCAGTAGAGACGTATGTTGATGATGTATGATATTAATGGCCGATCCAGACAAACTCGCAGTCTGAGCTCTTCCTCATGTGACATGCTAACGCTAAACAGACGCGGATTGTAAAGACAAGCGGACCCTCAGGTTTGTGTCTTACCTATAGTGCAGCAGGTGTGAGTTGTCACAGAAGAGCACACATATCACGGAATGTCATCGTATATATGACACTCACAACAAAGCTCTGATCAGATCTCGTCGCGTCTATATACTCTCTCACACAGTGAAGCTACTGAGGTAAGCTCGACACTAAAACATCTCTGAACTTTCGTTTCGTGAAAAATGGGCGTGAGTTTCATGTGCATCCACTTGTCCAAAACAACAGGCCAATAAAACCCATGGGATATTGAATAATTGAATATATGAAGTATAGGATACTTCAGAAATCATGAGATGAAGCTGTCTTAATAAACTGACTGCAAAAACGGTACATTTCTTGATCATAAGTATTTTATATATTATAATATTTTATAAATGTTTATCCAGAAGGTCAAAGTAAAGAATATTAAATGTATTAATTTCCCACCTCATATTTGACAATTATAAAATAGGCCGAAAAAAACTTTCAGATAGGTTAAACCTGTATATTTTTCTTTTTTGAAATCTTATTACATGAAGTACATTATATGACATGACACAAACCTATGCATATATCAAAACCAATATATCAATGTGTTTCAAGTATTTTTCCCTTTTTACTTAAAGGGTTAGTTCACCAAAAAATGAAAACAATGTCACCCCCACGCTGAAGAAATCCCAGATGAAATCCGATGGCCCAGCGAGGCCTCCACCGCTAGCAACGCCACCGCACCTCTCAAGATCCACAAATTATTGATTTTGAGATCCATCTTTTCACACCGAGGACAATTGAGGGACCCAAACACAACTATTAAAAAAGGTTAAAACATTCACTGATGGTTCAGAAGGAAACAATGCATTAAGAACCAATGATTCTGCAAGGGGCGCACAAACTTTCAAGTAGCACTTTCAAGTGTGTCTTTCATTCAGTTTTGCGTTCTGTGTTGTAGCAGCATTGTAGGCCTATGACACTTTTTTTTGCCATACATTCACACTGCCATACAACCAGATATAATTAAAATTATTTTTTTGTTTGTAAAGACTGAAAATGTCCATGAAGTCATCAAGTCTCATGTCATTTAGATGAAAGGAACCTTATTATTATAATTTTAATCAACAGGGTCCCCGTGACCCCAACAGCACATCAGTGTTAAAGGGGTAGTTCACCTAAAAATTTGTCTAAAATGTAAACAAGCGCTTTGCTGTTGCACTGTACACATGCTATACACTGGATTCTGAAAAGTTTTTACAGTAATTTTTTCATGGGTGCTTTGGTGTGCATAAATTTAAGAATTATATGGATTCCTTACATCATTTAGTTATATGGTCCTTGTTGGAAAGTCACCTAAATTTACCTTAGAAAAAAAGCTTGCAGAAAATACAATTTTGTAAGAAACATCCTTCGATCTCATATTTTACTATACAGCAATGATGACAAAAATTAATGTGTTAAAGAAGTTGAGTAGTGTATGCTTAATTTCATAAGTGTGCAATTAATCGCCCCAAAAGGGTGCAATTAATCACCATTAAAAATTTTAATCTATTAGCCCTACTTGGAAATTTAAACATTTTTATACACAAAGTACCAAACTGTCACTGCAAAACAAACCATAAGGCATCCTGAACCTAACACAGCTTCAATCACAAAGTGCTAATAATTTGTCTTGTTTTGAACATATCCACTTATTTACAGATACTTTGTAGGTAAACAAATCAAAGATGCCATAATTAAAATCTTAAAACATATTTATTGCTGTAAAATATGGCTTTCATAATCAATTAAAAATAACAACATACATAGTAAAAGACAAAAATAAAAATGTGATAAGTTAGAAAAGCGAAACAGTCTGAAGGTTGTGCTTCACAACAGTGCTGATGGTGAACTGAAAGGCATCATGTACACTGGAGGGGTCTGTGGCATTGGTGAAGTGAGGGTACACCATTTTGCCTGAGGCGGCGGCACACGCCACAAACTGATCCGTCACATATTGAGCAGCACAACTCACATCACTGTCAGGACCTGCATCCCAAAACAGAGAAACACATCAGTTAGTTTCTGCATGGGTTCAAATTTGACTGAAATTTATTAAAAAGTTACAACATAGACAAAGATGACCTGTGTTTTGTACATTTTTATACTACTAGTATACACTTAGCTAAATAAAAACATCTGTCTAAAACTAGACTAGAAAAGTCCAGTGTGTCTGGATGTGTTATAAACGGAGTTGTACATAAATTATACAAAGATATGGTTAAATGTTGTTTCTATGGCTCTTATAAGAGTGACATAAGCTTTCGAGAGAGGATGCATTGCAGATTTTAAACTCCTATGGTCATTAATTACATAATATAAACTTGTTGAAGTTATAAAGTATCAGCAAACCCAATAAAGTAATATTATAATGCTCCCAGGCAAGTGATATATAGGGTTAAATAAATGTAGCAAATTTAGCTCAAAAGAAATATGAATAATTAGTTATAACTTATTATAATTAATTATAAATATTTGGATCAGTTAATAGAATTAACTTAACGTAGTAAAATCATTTTTAAAGTCCATTAACCTGTTTGTCCAGTGGACGCTTGCTTAATTGTTTATTAATTCTAAGAAATGTTCATTTCCTGGTTATGGAACTGCTTACTCTACAGTACTACTTAGAGCATGTAGTCAAAATCTGCATGATTAGGGACTCCAGTATATGAGCATGAAACACAGACAACTTTGTATGTGACATGCACAAGACTTTATTAACTAAACACTTAAACTACTCTAACATTCACACACATACATACATGCATACAGTGTACCAAGAGAAAAAGAGAGCTGATGCAGGATACAGGAAAACAAGTTATAGCATTGTTTGAAAGTCAACAGATCAACAGCCTTGAGCAAACCATCAGTTTAGTTCTAACACGCCATTCTTTAAAAGGGGTAAGGATACTTGATGTATCAAATAATGAGACTAAGTGTGATACTTGCATGTCTCGCCCATTTGAATTAAACTGTCCTGATGCAATTTGTGGAGGCTCCGTTGATCTTGTTGATGTTGTCTTGATGAGAGAGAACCAGTTGGATTCAGAGGATCTTTGGTGAATGGAAAGACAAGGCCACAGCCTGGCACAAACTTGGGGGTCTTCAGAACTTCTAGCTCAGCGTCATCTTCACAACAGCGCTTCCTCAGTACCAGAAGAAGAAGAGAAGTTTGATCTTGTGATCTGTGATTTTTAAAGTGTGAAGATGTCACACCCTCTGGAGGTGACTGAGCCAATAAGGATTTGTTCCTTCGGAGGGAACTTTTACGACCCTTTGTTCTCTAGCAAGATATCTGCATAAGACATCATATTGGATGGATGAGAGAAGAACCTTCTAGATTCTTATTATACTTGATGTGTCAGAGTTAACAAAATGTAATGTAAATTAACAGATTGGGAGCGAAGATTGGAGTCCAAAAAGACCAAACGTGCTACCCATGTGATTATAGTTAGTCATAATATGCAACTCTGAAACATTAATACAAAAAGTTCAACAGAGAGAATTAATACATCGGTCAAACCCTATAAAAGGAAAATTATGAGAGGGAAAAATTGGATACACGTTTATACATTTCTCGAGTGGTTATATATAGAATATATAGGATTAAAATGGTTTATTTGTCTTTCTCAACAAGAATGAAGTCACATTCTCTGCACATTCTTTACGGTCGTAAAACCCTATCAGATGGTGTCCATGGGGGAGGGTTCCACAGACCTCAGAGTGAGTTTTTAGAGATTATTTGTTAAGTATGACAAATAATCGTGTCTGATTTGTCTCAGTTGTTACATAAAATATATATATGTTATGATAAAAGTATTAATAGAATTATTACTATACTTAATTATTATCATTACTATTATATGATGTTATTTTGCAGAACAATAAAATTACACTATGAACATTTATGGTTGTCCTATTAGCTACGATTTTCAAACGTTAAACCATTAAGTTTTGTTTTGTCAGAAAACTATATGAAGACAGCTTCTTAACGCTTCTTCAGCAGTGTAGGGAACAGCATATTCCAGGGCCCAGTTTATGGCTGGGCCCCTCTCTGTCCGTAACAGTGGACAAAGGTTTGCTACATATTGATTGGATCTTAGAGGACTAACACAAACAAACTGTCCAATGCCATCAGATAAAGATGCTAGGACAATAGCCAGACATCTCTTAGAGGGTAAGAAGACGACCTCTGGTAATAACCTGAGAAGGACAGGACTTCTCATTGGTCCACATGCAGTTCCTGCCCTTCACCCATCTAGAGCCTAATTCCTAAGGTTGGACTGTGACTGCCATAAAAATTCCTCAGGACGTCAGCAGCAATGGGTCAAACAAAGAGAGATCACAAAGACTCATCCCAATCCATTCATAGCTATGTTTGGAAACCTTGAAACTGATGTATTCTACAAACATTAATTTCATACTTATTCACAGAAGTAAGTATTCTCGGTTACAGCTATTTGTAGTGCAACACTAATTTAGCTGTTAATGTACAAATTAATGAATGCATGACAGTTCAGTCATGTTTGGTCTCCATTTGTTTAGAATATTGCCAAAGGTATTCTGGTGGTGGTTTGGAAAGTGAGAAATGCATTGGGAAACCATAAAAACACTTTAAAGACTTCCATCTTTGTGCTTTATGCAAATGAGTTCCACATGGGAAAGAAGGGTGGGCCACACTGTGTGTGTCCCCTCTGATTCCAGCAGCCAATCACAGCACTGGAATGGAGAAGCGCCAAATTCTAATCTCCTCCTCATCGGAAAGGGATAAATGTACCCTTTCAACAGACACACCTTGTTCTGAGTCTCAGCCCACGAAGGTGAGACAAAAACAGGTCAATGTTCTGGGTTTTAACTCTGTAAGGAGTGAGACACTAATAGATATGCCATTCTGAGTCCCGGTTCGCGAAGCTAAGACACTAACAGATACAACACCGTTCTGAGTCTCCCATCGGGTGAGACATAACAGACATGCCGTTCTGAGTTTCAACTCTGCAAAGAGTGAGACATTACCAGATACATCATAACATTCTGTTCAAGGCTGCATTGTCACCCAGCACAACCAGTGGAAGACGTCACCGTCATCGGACTCAACCATGTGTAACGTAAATATCACTTAACCAAACCTCTTTCCAGAGACCTTGGCATTGTTGTATATTATCAGTGTATGATTTTCTAATTCACATGTAATATAGCTGATGTTAGTTAATCACAAATAATCTTTCGTTTATTGGTTTGGTGCATAATAAGGTTCTCAATAGTATTATTTTCAGAGAAACAGTTTACCTTTCCATAAGATAACGTAACCCTTCCCTAGCCAAACCAATTTAATCACTTGTATTTTATGTATCATATGCACTTTATTCCTTTATCATTCGTGGTATTCATATAGTAGTTGTGTTAGTTATTCTTGTCTATCTTTTGTTAATAAAATTCATTTTATTACACATTGTGCTGATAATACAGAAGAAGCTCTACAAGTTAGCAATCTCACCAATCTTTCAAATAAATCAGCTGACCACTTTACATTAATTCTAAATTATTCAACAGCCTCCTGTTGGGAGTGTTTTCATACTGCCAAGGTAACAGACCTTGATTGGTGTCCTGAACTATAAGGGGGAAAAGGTCATCTGATGTATTCATAACCGCACCTTAAGTGACGTGTGATCCAAAAATCATATCAGCAGTGACGTGAATACCGATCTCTATTTTACTTGGCGTCCTTGGATGGGCAAAGTCACTACACTATAAATCTGTTGTAGTGATTTTAGTAAACGATTCTCATTATAAACTTGTGAAGATGGTTGGTTGCAAATAATACGCAACTCAAACACACAGAACTTGAAGAGTAGCATTTACAGTAAATCGAAACCGAAAATGAATACAGTGCTGTGCTTTACTCAAACATGCAGAAAGTCTGACAATGTATTTATTAGGGCTGTAAAATGAATGCGTTAACACATGCGATTCATTTTTTCAGTTTAACGTGTTAAATATATTTAACACAAACTACACAGATTCCGTTTTTTCCTGGCTTCCTGGCAGCCTAATAAACCGTGGCTGTCTGTCATTAATGTTAATCAAAAAACACAAAAGAGAAAAACATTCACTGATCTCCACAATCAATTTTTTTTAGCTTTAACAAGAATTAATCTGTATTCAATTTACAATTAAGTGAAGACTGTGCCATGTTTTTTAACTGCACAAATATAGAAATTATTAAATTTCTATATATTTGTTTACCTGTTAGGCAAAGGCCTATCTGATAATCTTAAAGCACTGTTTACAAGGTTACATGGGACAAAAACAATTAAAACAATTAAATTTTTGTCCATTTTATCAGGGCAGGTAAAAATCTGAACCGGCCCAACTGGGTCAGAAGGGTAGAAGCCCTGATATATTAAAAGGTGTGACATGTATTGTAATGGGTTTATGTGAAGGTTGTTTGAAGTTCACTTAAATTAAAAGTTGTTATATATTTGTAAAGCCTATTAAATGTTCAATTATGTTTCAATTATAATGTAATGTGGACTGGCTATAATGGATAACATTGAGGGGGAAAAACATTTAACAGAGACATCAGTATCAGTGATACTGGCCTTCATTCATATTGCTAAGTAAAAATATGCCATTCAGCAAATATTTAAAATATGCCGTCTATGTTGTTTCTACATTATTTTTGAGATTCAATGTGAAAGTATTACAAAATAAAAATATATTAAAACTTTAATGTTAGGTGCAATTAATTACAGAAAAAATGTGCGTAAATAAATACTTAATTTAGAAATTATTTAAGGCCATTTCGCAATTTCAATACGGTTACCAGATTGTGTGAAGCGTACCTTTAAAGTCTGGCTGATAAAGTCGCAGATGTCTCCCAGAATACAGTATTTTCTCACCAAACAGATCAATTTTGTTCATAAATAAAACCTGAAAAAGAATTTAAAAGCAGAGTTCTAGAAAATGAAAAACATCTGAAGCCTTTCAATTCCTCATCACTGCTTTATCATCTCAATGCAGAAGAAAGTTTACTTTATTTATGAAAAATATTAAATGATCAACCCGATTCTTAAGTGCATGAGCAAATGGATATAGATTGTATAACACAAGTGGTACAGATAAAGAGGTCAATGCTTATGATGATGGCACAGGTTAGGTGCATCATCTGAAGAGAGCTCTGACGCATTCTCCATGGCAAATCTCATCGAGTTCAATTAAATGAGCTGCTTCAAGACCTTTTTGAGAATACTGTTGTTGAGAGGGTGATGCAATCAAAACATTGCTCTGTTACAGTGGTTCAACATGTCAACGTCTGAAACGAATGAAAATGGATTTGTTTGTCTGACTGATGGCAAAAGTGTTTGGGAAAACCTGTTTGAAAATGATTGCATATAGTATATACAAACTTAACACTGATTGGACAAACACAGAATGGCCACATTCACACAGAAACCGAATACGGTTGTCAATCCAGTATTTGAGTTCTTAATACGGTTATGTTCAAACACAGTTCAGTTATTTACGGGACTCACAAACGCATTCTCGGAAAACCTCCGCTGTGTGTGAATTCAACTGGACTGGACAACTAGTTGTCCGTCACATCATACAGTGCAAGAGAGAAACTTTGGGCTGCACAAACACGTCTACCATGTGTTACGGGGTTTCATGTGTGGGTTTGGTAACTTACGGCGAAAGAGATATGAGCTGTGTGTGATCCTCCACCAATTGGGAGCTGCTCCCGTCAGTTTTGTGTTCTATGCGTAACTCAAATGCTCCGTTCAACATCCAGATATAAAAGCTGCTGTTGTTTAATTGGTGATGATTTAACGGATGATCTCATGGCTCGATTGGACTTTTGTTGTGTCAAAAAGGGATTAGACTTTTCAGTTTTATGGACATCGCCATTTTTTAAATTACTTTTCTCACTGTAGCTATGGGTAAGAGAATACGGGCTTGACTCCTGTTGCACATTCATACAGACAGTATTCAAGACTCTTTTGTAAGTTGGATATTTTGTGACTCAGACCTGTAAGTAAATGTGGTTGTCCATATAAATCTGCTTTGGTTGTCTTCAAAAAAATACTCATAATACTCATCAGGTTTTGAGTATTAGCAACTACCTTGTAATACGATACAAACAATGTGTCACAATTTCATAACTAGATTGCAAATGAAAAAAAAAAAAAAAAAAAAAAAAAAAAAAATCACAATTGTCCAGAATAGCACCTCAAAGAATTGGCTTGTTCATTAGCTTTACTATTAACGAAATATATCCTAAATCATATTCACATAGGATGAAGTTTTGCCTGAATCAGGGTTAAAAAAAAAGAAGAGTTTAATACAGAATTTAAAGAAAGTAGAGTGAAATCCCTAATGTCAGATATACACAAGTTTTATACTCTAGGGCCTGAAGTGTAGCTCACCAGAGAAGCTCCTTTGAAAAAAGCACTGTTACATGTGGAGCTGAAGCACTCCAGGCTTTCACAGAGACGGCTCTGTTGTAAAAAAGTGATAAAGTAACAGAGATAATAATTAAAGCACAGAAAAAAAGTAGGCTTGTAAACAATCATTCATGCAAACAGAGGTAAAGTAAAAGAAAATAAAGGCTTTAAACCTTGTACAGTCCACAGGGTAACTGGAGTCAAATACACCAGTGGCCGGTTGCACCAGCTGTGCGTAAGTTAAGAGTTAGCCTAGCTACAATATAAAAGGGGTGTGAAGGTAACATACGTATTACTAAATATTTTTGCATTGTACCATTAAATTTAGCTGAAACACAACTCTACCAATAAAATAAATATTTATGGAAGCCATTGACCACAGACCTGTTGCATGAAGCTGGTTTCAGTTGCTACCCAGGTACGTCTGAGCAAACTCTGGCTGCGTCCGAGATCGCATACTCTCGAGTGGGTACTTATTTCACAATGGCTAAAAAAAGAGCATGTTTTATATAATATGAATGTAATCCAGATGTACTACATCTGCCATTCACAAATCCTCTACGGTGGCCTTATGAGATAGTAAAGTGTCCATCAAACACACACTTCAGTATCTCGCCAGAAATAGTGGGTCATCCTGGTACTTTTTGCCCATTCTTTTAGGAGTACTGTGATTTCAAACATAGTTTTTTGTCACATATCTTTTTCACCTACTAGGAAAGTATGTGATTTCTGATGCAGCCTCTGGTTTTTCGGGCTAATGAATATAGTAACATGGTAGCTGCCCTCCGGAGCAGGTTTTATTCTAGTTTAGAGGATAGCAAACCAAAATTGGACCAATCAGCTGTGAGTAAAGTGATATGCATCTGATGCACTTAATCCACTCCCCTGTATCTCTTGCTCCAAATTAAAGCGGTTCAGAGTGAAAGAATTTTAGAGACTTTTGCTGCAACTTATTTAATTACATGAATTCTAATTATTTATAATATATTCATATATGAATTGACAAAAACTTAATATTAAACCTAATACATACAAGCTTTAATATGAAGATTTTAAACTGATTAAGCTCATATGAATTATTCTGAGCTGCTTGTAAACCTATATAAATGATTTAAATTCAGTTGATTCATATGCATTGATAGTCATATTTTGTTTCAACTGCCTTTCCAAACTCTCGCAGCAGCGTTCATTCCTGCCTTGTAAATGCAATTAAATTCACAATATTTTTCATTGTACCGGCTCTCTATAGAGAAGTGAATTAAAATTGACAGAGAATGTTTAAGGCCGAGGGTTGTGAGCCTGCTAAACCTGATCTAAAGAAGGCAGGATTTGGTATGGTATTTTGGTAAACTCTAAACCTACTATGAAACTCAAAGTTTGTTTAACTAGCTTCACGCAACAGGAGTAATGGTTGGAATAAAACAGCAGTGTCACAGTCTGTCTCGTCATGTCTAGTTTAGTCTTCACTATGTCTAATTAGTTATTGTCATCACCTGTTTCCGTTTAACCCTCGTCATCTGTGTATTTAAGTTCCTCCCCTTGTCTTGTTCATTGTCTGTAATCGTTTGTGCCATGCACACTGTTATGCGTGTCTTCTGTACTCTTCGGAATAAACCTGTTTTCTGTTGTTACCTACGTCTCCTGTCATCCCGAGCGTTACAAGCAGTTTGAATTGCATCAATAAGCTCATGTTTTACCGGACGAATTTAAATGGCTTTTTAGCAGATCTCTGAACCTGATCTAAACAGTGAACCTCTGTGTGCATCGATCTGTGAGCATATCAATCATAATGTATAAATGTCATTTCTAAAGATTTTTAATATCAATATTTATTGCTATTAATTTCAAATACAGTGTTTTTTCCCAAGAATAAATGGTGCAACCAAATTAAGTGCAGAATTTGTTACAAACTAGCTAGTAGTTACTAAGCCTCTACTGTGGACTTTAAGTTCCTGACCCTGAACACCAGAAAGAGCCTAGCTTTTTAACCTTACTTTATCTATTAGCAACCATGGCCATTTCAGTTAGGGTCTATAAATACTCGTTCCATTCAATTTGTCAGATCTTAACTAAATCCTGAAGAACTAAATCCTGTGGAGCCATGTTACACAAACTTTTCTGACATCTGAAATCATCTGTGGTTTTGAAAAGACTAGAGTTACATCGTTTCTGTAACACGCTACCCCAGGACTCTGAAGATCAATCATGATACTCACCGTGGAATGATTTTCTTCAAGGTTTTGATCGTACCCACTCAGAGCCACCATAAACAGCACTGCCTGGACATTGTCAAAATAACTGTACCACTTCTTTCTTTCTGAACGCTGGCCACCAACATCGTACAACCTATAAAAAAAAGATTATTTATATAGAGATTATTCATATCATAGTCTATATTACACCCCAATAACATACAACAAGAGCAGGATAGGCATTATGGTAAAATAACTTAAAAGCATGTCCGAATGTCCGTATTTGTCTGCATAATTTGTATAAACATCAAGTGATAACACAGATGAACAATAAATCCCTTTGAGAAAAACTCTGTAAGATCCTACATATAAAATATGTCTTCCACTCAAAGCCAGCTATGTTTTATACAATACAACAGCCTGATCCTCTCAAAAATCTATCACATGACTATCACAGAAGAGTTGGAATAGAGTTCATGAGTCTTAAGGACAATTTTGTTGTTGTTGATGATTTTATGTTTTTTTTTTTCTTGTATCCTCTTTGGAGCTATCACGCCGTGGTCACTACATGCTTTCATTGTATGGAAATGAGCAACATCAACATTCTGCTAAACATCATCTGGGGTGTCGGCGGAGACTGTGTCAACTAGGTCATCCTTTGTGAGGGCCTTACTGACTCACCAGCCAGTGGCACATATCCCCAAAAAAAACGTCCCATACCGGCGTGATTAAAAGATCTTAATCTAGATGGAACTGGATAAACTATTTTGACTGTTGCGATTCCAAATGGGTTTAATGACCTGTAACTCTGCCTAAGTATCGGACAAGTGTTCACTGTTGGCCAGAGGAGAACTGGCCCCCCACCTAAGCCTGGTTTCTCCCAAGGTTTTTTTTTCTCCATTTGTTGGAGTTTTGGTTCCATGCCGCTGTTGCCTTTGGCTTGCTTAAGTTGGGGACACTTGCTTGATATTCAGCAGTGTTTTTAGTATGCCTGCATTGGCGCCGTTGTATGCGAACTGAGCTGAGCCAGACGATTACGTCACTGTTTTCTCCAGTGCTGATATACATAAATTAACTAGACTAATAACTATTGATCTTTGCAACGGAATGAATCAATAATATATGGAATAAGTTGGACAATGACACCATTTCCTTTGGGAGCTGCTGTGCAGCCAAAAATGATTTGCCAATTATTAATGTAAAGCTGCTGTGCCACAATTTGCATTGTAAAAAGCGCTATATAAATAAAGGTGACTTGACTTGAGGTGAGATGTCAAACGCTCCTCAGAAGATTATTTTAATATTCCCCAAGTAGATTTAGTTTAAACATGCGCGTGGGAACAGTCTGTCAGTCAATGCAAAAAGCTGGTGGTGATCTGAACCACTGAATCCTACAGGGCTGAGGAAAATATGAAAAAAGGTCTTTGTTTCTCATCTTGTTCTTCGCAAGAGAACGACGAAATGTTCAGAGAGAGAAGGCCCCTCCACCGGGTTTGGTTGTAACATTGGAAGGGCCATTTTAAATTTGGATGTAGTATCACAAACATTTACAATTAAGATCATATTGTAGAAATGTTTACCTGTAGAGTGAGTTGTTGACTCTGAACTGGGTTTCAACGACACCATGTGTCCTCACTCGAACTCTGAGAACATCTGTTTCACTGGGGATGTAGTTTGGTGCGATGATACGACTTATGTTCTCAAAGAAACTAGATATGGAGCACATGAAACAGAGGAAAAAACCTAAAGCACAAAATCAGACAACATGCTTAGTTCAAATTTACACCAATTTTGACAACTCTTCTACAAGGACTTAACTAATCCACAACCATAAACAAAGGCACTTCATAGAATTGTTAATGTTCCCTTTCCATTTCCTGCATTTTATCTTTGCTTCTAGCTTTTTTACTAATCCCGCTTATACTGTAAACTTGTGATGCTCGTATTTGTCACTTTGGATTAAACTTTCTACTAAATGAATAAATGTAAGACACTATGGATTCTAAAACATGTCAAGTTATAATTTGAAAATGAGTTCATTCAATAAATAAAGATTTATGACTAATAAACTGCAATTTGGAACTATGAAACTATTGAATAAATCTGAGGCATTTGAGATGTGAATCTTATGATGGTAAAATTTAAGAGATAATCTTATTATTAAATGTTTTTTTTACGCATGCCCAATGGAGACTGACGTTCTGTTGCTGCAGGTTATGAGATTTTCATATTCACTGCACCATAACCTTTCTTGCTGTATCTTTCTAATTGCTGAATCAGATTTGTAGTATTACCATACCCCCATGAGCAAATATTTGTAATTTTTTCTAGACCCTTCTGAAACCATCACACTAATTAAAGTAGGCCGTAACTTTTTGCGTCATCGCAATGTGATGGATTTGTGTCACTGTCCAAGTTGAGAGACCACAGATTCAGTCAAATAAGGCAGATTATTGGAGCTTCGCTTGTGAATGTGAACACATGGACCCTAATTATCGCATTTACGGTTATATGCATTATCATCAATGAGGTGTATATTGAATTTCTCTTTTAATATCTTTCTACATTAGAACTTACTACAAAACTGGTTAAAAAAAAAACTGGAAGGCAATGGATGAAAGCCTTGTTTTGCCCTCTAGTTGGGCGTTCCCATCAGGGTGTGATGACGTCACATGAAAAACTATGAATAACTGCATTATTCTGCATTTCATTGGCTCAAGCCTCCGTTACTAGCTCTAAAATGACGCTCTGCACGCGTAGGCTTGGAATGAGATGCGTAAAAAATGTGTCCTACACACAAGAGCGACAAAAACCTGACAAATGTCTTGAAATTAAACATCTGAACAATGTCTTGAGTTGTAGTAACCATAGTATAAGGGCTTGTCACACAAAGCATGAAGGGTGCAGATAGCTTCAACAAGACTGAAATTTCAATTCAACTTGCTACATATCACTTCTGAAATTGTTCAAAAAGATTTAACCTTACACACTAAAAGAGACCACATGGTGACGTGCATGGAACCTGACCACCTCGGTTTTGCAGGACATCCATCAGCAGTTAAACACACTTAAAGGTATACTTCAGCCATAAAAATCTCAGTTTGTGTTCCACAAGTCATATGCATCTGGGACAGCATGAGGGTAAGTGAAATGATGAGAGAATTTTTATTTTTGGGTGGAGCATCCCTTTAATGAGGCGGGAATCAAAGTGTTGTCAGTAAATATCAACAAAGCAAATTACTGGAAAAAGTTCTAACATTCTAATGCAACAAAAGCCCCATTGTGCATCGATACAAAGACAGAGAGGTGGTTACTCACTACAGAGCAGAATCATTGAGCTGGAACTCGTGGCCTCTGGCCACTGCCGCCCTGACGCCCAGATCCCCCCATAGTCTGCAGAACGCATGAGCCACAAACGGCAGCAGCTCCATATCCTCTCCCACACAACACTCACATGAGAGAATGGCATGCGCATGGGACTAAAGAATATAGGAAACAATGTAATCAATCTGTGGCTGTCAAAAGTTTTCAATATGGCCTGGTCATAAGGTTAAAAATAATGTTACTTAAATTGCAAAATTATCCATCATATATCTATCATATTATGTCAAAAACATGTTTGCAGCTTTCAACACACATATAAGTTTTAGGCATATTGTTTAATAATGTGTATTCATTTTTTGAAGTTCACGCAGTGTCAAAGGTCATGGTACGTCCCTGAAGCAACCTATATTACCTTGGCGATGATATTGTTGCTTCTTTTTATAATATTCTATATAATATTCTTGCATTATTCTTCTACAATATTTTGGTTCGGAGAGGTTAGAAACATTTTAGTGTATACAGATAGTGTTGAGATGTTAATGAGACAATACAGTATTTTAGTCTAATAGAACTCCTAAAATCATAATGACCAATTATGGATAGAATAGTCTGTATGTCTCACCTTGTTCTTCTTGTCAGACAGGTTAATGCGCAGCATTCCCATGCCATGCAGCACAAACTTCATAGATGTCAGCAGGTTATCCATCACAGCAGGCTGTACAATTGGAAGAAAACAAATAAACTTAAATACAAATTAAGCATTTGAACTAATGCTGTAGTTACAGCATAGTCCAGTACTGTTTATGAATCACATCATCATGCAAGCATAACATACTTTCCAGTAAAGTTGCTGTGTTTGTTACTTTGTTGAACAAGTGTTTTTCTTTTTACCAAGATAATATGAATCAATAGCAGACTGAAGCATGGCTCAAAACATAGCCTTATTATCTAACTTGTATGTCCTTTCAAAAAATTTTATGAATGTAATGTGTGTCATGAAAAGTATCATATTTCATGCTTCATATGATGGCCCGTCATAGTCACTGCAAGCTCAAGGAGAATACTGAACAATGTGTGAAGGCTTTTGTTTGTGTAAAATATTATTTCTTCCGAAATATTATCTGGTGGTGTCACAGTTGGACAGAATCAATTTAATTAATCCCCTCACAGAAAAAAAATCCCTCACAAATGAAATGAGTATCTTGAAGTACTGAATCCTATGCTGTTTGCTATAAGAAAACAAATGAATCAAGTGTATGTTTTTCAATTATATGCCTCCAAGGAATATGCAATATATACAAGAACACAGAAAAAAGTACTGTATTTAGTTCTTCTAGTGTTGTATTTTTCACAACCATCAGATAAAGAAGAAATAACCATTACCACAAGAACCTGATGGAAACCCATAAACATGCCAATTTTGGCATTATACCACGCCAATGCTTAATGCCATGGCTAACAACAGTCATCTAAATAAAATAGCACTTCACCTTGAAGCTGATGAGTTCTTGTTTGTTAAAGCCATGGCTGTAGATAATCTTCATCTGTTTAACTAATGTGCTTTTGCCGCTCTCCGGAGTACCTATGTTTGGAAAAAAATATTGCAAAGTACAGCAGTATATGAATAACGTGTCAAAGAATAACAGTCCAAGACATTAGATAAATCAGCATATAAGAAATTATGAGAAAATTGTTCATCTTTTCGGGTTGCACTATATAGGCTATAGATTACTCTTTTATCCTTATATTATATTTTTATCTCTAAATTTCTTTCACTCTAAAGTGCTTTAATCTGGAGCGAGAGATACAGGGGGAGTGGCTTTATTCCATCAGACATGTCATTTTACCACAGCTGATTGGTCCAGTTTGGGTTTGCGATCTCTAACCCAGAATAAAATCTGCTACAGAGCAGATTAGCCATGTAGCGTAAGTTGAACCGCTAAAAACCAATTCACCTTCTTGAGCCTGGAAAACCAGAGTTTGCTCAAACTTATCTGAATTGCAACTGAAACCAGCTTTGTGCAACAGGCCACAGATAACTTTGAACAGTCTATTAATGTTACTGGAAGAATGTTTGTTTGTGTGAACCTCGCCACAGCGTTAGCCAAAGTTATGAGAATGTTCCCCGTTAGCTGGGTATGTACCGATTTTTTTAGCAACACAAACAATGATAAGCTGTTTATAATAACATATTGTAAACATTTGTTTATTATAAACAATTACGTCTGACTTTTATTATAAACACACTAACACCATTTCTACACCGGATGCGAGCGGCGCAACACGACAAGACAATAGAACCCATTATAATCAATGATGCCGTCTACACTGGATGCGGCATTACACAACATATGACAAATCTCCAACAGTAAACTGATGCCTCGCTCTATTTCTGATGTACTCTAAGCACTCAAGCTACTTAGTTCTGACACCAAGGACAAATGGATTTGGAACGTTTGCTTTGGCCATTCCAGTGTAGACATGGTGAGATTAAAAATAAATTTACTTACCTGCGTTGCCACGGAAGACAAAATGCATTCCACTGCCGTGTCTACCACGCATTTCTAATACTCAGATATTTCAGAGGGCTATGGAAAGTTTTTGAGGTGCAGTTTCTTTACATCCACTGACAGAACAACATCTGAGTGAGATGGTCTTATGCTGGGTACAAAATTCACAAGTTTCGTCCTTATTAGGGACGTTCTGATCAAGATTTTTGCAGCCGATACCAAATATCTTGTCACGATTTCTTGCCATCATGACCGGCCAGAAGGTATTTTATTGACTTCACATCTAAGTGGCATACTACAGTTTTTTTCAATTGCTAACAAGCATTGTTCAATACTGAAACCACATTTTCAAAAGTCTTCACACAGTCTGCATTACCAGCATGAATGTTGGCCAAACAGTTAATCTCACCTACAAAACTCACTCAGACCAACATAACACTGGCAACATTTCTCATTCAGCAAACACACATTTCAATCACAACACACTGACCTAAAAAACACTAACAACAGGAAGCATTACATAATTGATGAACTTTTCTTTTTTAAAGTTTCAATGATTTTCCACATAAATCAGTTCTTCATATAGAATACTGTAACACAAGTTCACTTTATTGAAAGCATTTGTAACACAAATGAATCAGAAATTAATCAAAATTTCATTTTTTTATATGAATATAGTACTTAAATTATAACCAAAAGGTGAAAAAAGAGGGAAAAAACTCCAGGGCTGCAATGATAATAAAAAAAGAATAAATAAAATATATTCTACACATTACTGTAACAACATTTGTAGTTGTTCATTATAGTAAATTACAGTGATGGTTCTAGTCTACTCTCTCTCTTGCATTTGGCCACAAGTTCTCATCAACATCACATCTGATGTCATCTCTGGCAATGCATCTTGGAAAGTACCTCCTGGAATGTCTAATCCATCCCTGGCAGTCTTCAGGAGAAATGTCTCCACACCCCGCATTCATTGCCTCCAGTAAAGTCATCTCATCATGTGGATGGTGGTCATAAACCTTCCACCTCCACGCAGAAAAGAATTCCTCTATGGGGTTTAAGAAAGGGGAGTATACAGGCAGGTATAATACTGACATCCTGGGATGTGCTGCAAACCACTCTATGACTGCAGCAGAGTGCTGGAATGCCACATTATACCACACAACAATGAAGGAAGGGGAGTTTGATGCCCTTTGGCTTCTCTCTTCTGCTGGCACAAGTCGAATATGTAGGTCATTTAGAAACAAAATTTTTGGCTATAAAATTGAGAATATTTTAAAATAAGTACTGCATAATTTCTTGGAATTTGCCATCAAATTATAAGATAAGTTTTGAATGTGTTTTTACGATTGTTTACACACTAAAATAAAAGTTTCCACACAATTTGCAAAATTCTACTCCAATGAGCAAAACACCTCCACAGATTTGCAGAACATTACACACAATGTCTTCTTCACCCTTTTTGCAAAACATTACACACAGTGATTTGTAAAACTCTACACACATTTTCACACCTTAGACACAGATAAGGATTGTGAGGTTACTTCCTTGTCATTACAAAGCCCCGGATTGCCAATGACCACACTAATGAACGAATTGGATAACCACATCCACCAGGTGTGGAAGCACACATGTGCTAATTTGAAAACGCAGCACTCAGGTGTGCTATAAAAGGCAGCAGGTGAGTTCACCTGTCTTCAACAAAAATGGAAGGAACTTGAAGAAGAAGAAGAGTGAGAATGAGAGGAGGAGGAGATAGAGGAAGAGGCTTAGGTAGAGGAAGAGGAGAAGGAGGTAGAGGTAGAGGAAGAGGCCCAGGAAGAGGAAGAGGTAGAGAAGTACTTGAAGAGTTCATAGAACCTGAACAAAGAAGACGAGGACCAAATTTGACTCAAGAAATCCGTGCAACACTTATTGACCATGTTATCAACCATGGACTGACCCTGATGGAAGCTGGACAAAGAGTTCAACCAAATCTCAGCAGAAATACTATAAGTATTGAAATAAATTCTTGAAATATTCAGTCTGCAGCATCAGTGTTTTGCAGTGCTTGGTAAGTTTATAGTAGGCCTATTTGTGTACATTCCCCCTATATCTCAAACTAATCATGAAGAATGTTGTGGGTATGTCACTATTTTTTTTTTCATCTAAATTATCCCTTACATAACAATGTGTTATGAAAAAATCTAGCACCTGCTATTTCCTAAAATTACTT
This sequence comes from Zacco platypus, assembly GCA_038088235.1. Taxonomy (NCBI): domain Eukaryota; kingdom Metazoa; phylum Chordata; class Actinopteri; order Cypriniformes; family Xenocyprididae; genus Zacco; species Zacco platypus. The sequence continues at coordinate 37,384,385 of CM076083.1, read as the reverse complement.
TTTTTACAAATGTGTTTTTTATTTATCACAGCAGTGTGAAACTGGCTGCAATAGTGTCTGATCATTGAGGACTGTGTTGGTTAAATGAAAACTAATAGCATTTTCACAAATATGTGTATGTTTTGACTGAAGTGTGTCATTTTGCAAACAATCTAGAAATTATGCAACTTGAGTGTGGTGTTTGGATAATTGTGATTATATTTTGAAAAAAAGAACCCGGTTTTCAAAATTGCGTGTAAACAATTGAAAAAAACTGTAATCATTTTGAATGCAGTGTGTTAGCATTAGAAAAATGTGCTGAAAATACACAGTATTTTGCATGTTGTGGAGTACGAATGGGAAAAGAGTTCCTGAATTTTGAAAAGTGTGGTCACTGAATGCATTTTGTCTGAAAGCAATGAAAAATGGTTCACAGTTTGGTCTGCATTGACTTCTGTTTCGCTGACTGTGTGAAGAGTTTTGAAAATGTGGTTTCAGTATTGAACAATGCTTGTTAGCAATTGAAGAAAACTGTAAAATAAGGATGAAGCAATTGTACACTGTACCCTTTGAGAGAAACTTTGAATGAGTGAGAGAACTCTGGTATCAGTCCAGGTAATATGTCTGTTTAGTAACCAAACGGGGTAAATACATGTGCAGTTATGCATAATGTAAATTATTGTAAAACTGTCTGTAATTTAGAGGGTAATGGAGATGAAAGCCAGCCGAACTCCACATACTTTTATCTTTGTGGATGAAGCTGGATTCAACTTGGCAAAAACAGCACGCAGGGGAAGAAGGACTCGAACCTTCACAGGACTTTACAACGAGTGATTAGACTACACCTGTTGTTGATGTGTTTTTTTTTTCTTTTTTCACCTATTTGCAGTATTTTCACAAATAAAGAACTATATTCAAAGAAAAATAATTATTTCTGATTTGTTCTTGTTACATACGTATGCTTTAGTACATTCAATAAATTAAAAATCTGATATTCTATAATGAATTACTGTTTATGTGAAAATTCATTCAAACTTTAAAAATAAAAGGTCATCATTTATGTAATGCTCCCTGTTGCTAGTGATTTTTAGGTCCGTGTTTTATGAGTGACATGCATGTTTTCTGAATGAGAATTTGTTGTCAGTGATTGGTGGAACGAGCTTATTCTGAGACATGTATGAAGTGTTTTGTTGGTCTGAGTGAGTTTTGGAGATTAGATTAACTGTTTGGTCAAAATTAATCTTGGTAATGCAGACTGTATGTAGAGTTTTGAAAATGTGGTTTCAGTATTGAACAATGCTGGTTAGCAATTGAAAAAAACTGTAATAGGTTTTGATAATGTTTGGAGATTCTTAGGTTTCAGCACTGCTTAAAACCCCCCCAGAAAAAGTGATGCAATTTATTGATTTATTTTGTCATTATTCACACTTGACATGTTTACTATTAGAAAGTACATATGACAGGTTATTAATTGAAGTTTGAGCTTGTTCACAATCGCGTCAACTGCATCTGGGCCAAATTTGGACCAACAAGTGATAAATGCCACAAAGCATAAAAATATAAGCAGCAAGTAATAAGGTCCTGGTTGACGAGTGATGATCTTCCAGCACGGTTTCAGCTGTGTGCTCCTATTCTATGGCACAAACGAAAATCAATCCAAGCGCACTCGAGCTGTGAAAGTATCAGATTGGTCTCTATACATCGACCCTACCCACCATAACCGAGATCCAGTTTCCACTGGATGAACTTTCAAATGACGTTGGAAAACACAGCGTCACGATTATGATGCAATCGGATCCCGGCAGTCCTATACCTTTATCCAAGCAGCATGTCATGTCACTTTTTCCTCAAGATCTATGCATCATGTTATGTTCGGTTTGGGCTCGCTTGAATCGAAAAAAACCTGCTTTTTTCTTTACAATTTACTATGGTTTACAAGTGTTTTGTGAAGTTACAAAGCAGAACATGGTGCACAAGACTCATCTGTATATTGTTTACATGCGCATCAATGGCAATTTTTTATGGTTTTACGCCAATAAATTGTGATCAGTTTGTCCGCTCACCCAAATTTAGTGACTATTGAGTCACAGAATGAGATTATCAGCCGATAACGATCTGCGGGTGATCAATCATGGCGTGTATTATCAAAGATGCGATCTAAGATATGTGGTGATGCTTCACCGATGCCCGTGAGATATTAAAAAGGCTGAGATATTTATGAGATATTGAGATATGAGATATTTAGCATGTTAAATATCTGGACCTTTCTGTGACTCAGAGTCCTGCAGTGTGAAATGTATTTTGATTGGAAATTACACCACAATGACCTACAGCCAGTGAGATCAAGAGCAAGATACCGGGCAAGGGAAAGTCAGGTAGAGTCATAGACCTGCAACAAATACAAAACATCAGCAAGCATGGCTTTTGCAAGTAACTATTCTGTCCGTCATATTCTTCATTTTTTGCTGCAAATCAGTGCACAAATCTTACGTTATTTCCTGTCTCACTTTCTCGCGTGTGTTTGGTTGTGAAACAAATTCTTCCTGTTGAAATGGTACCTTAGACAGTCTTGTAGTATGAGAGGAACAGTGATCCGACAAAAATCGTGAAAAATCCCATACTCAACATCATTATCCAATAGCAGTATCGCTCTTGTGATTGATGGACAGACAACAATGAAGCATGTTAAAGATGGCATGAATCATACGTTGTGATAGTTTTTTCTTCCCTATTATGACATATTTGAGTGAAACAGCTTCTGGAATGAGAAAAAAATGTAGGGCAGGATTTCGTTGTCGGGAATTGATTGGATCGTAGGAAGTTGACAGTTTCCAGCGTCTCGATGCGGCATATGGTGGACATCCAACCCAGCGTCAGAAGCCAGGCCCATGCCGCCCTGCAGCCGATTTTATTGGTCATGTCAATCATAGTATTTATAGCCTATTGCCTACTACACCAAACACTGATCCCTAAACCTACCCATTACTGTAACCATAAATGAAATTAGCTGCATTAGCTGGAAAATAGCTGAATTTCTGGTGAAGAGGTTTGGTGGGAAAATCGCGATTATCCTCATTAACTTTGAGCATTAAGAAGACTTGATAACCCTCACCCAATTTCTTCTCTATTATTTACTTCTTATATTTGTCTTTTTTGACGTACCACACTGAGAGCCACCTAAAACTTACCTTTACACCTGAAACACACTCAAAACCTACCATTACGCTTAAAATCCCTTTCAATCGGACACCTACATACAACAAATAGGGGTTTCCAGGGCAACATGGGGATGGGGAGTCACCATAAATATATCATGTCACGGGATGAATTACATTGGGAGGTGAGGTAAACTAACAGACTGCTAAACTGAACTGACAGACTCAATAAAGCAATGAATTAATCTTGTCTGTTTCCGTTTTTTTTTTTCTTATTCTAAATGTGATAAACGTTGCGTAAGTTGATGCGTTGGGGAATTTGGCTTTTATCATTTAACAGTTTAATTATATTCTGCTGAAATGAAAAACAGATTTGTCTGTTTTGATGAAAGAGATTCAAAGATCCGAGTCAGTGAAATTATCTGAACTTCCCATCACGGGCGTGGCCTCTGGCGTCACACTTGGATGTGGAAGAAGTTGGACGTCCACCGCAGGCACCAATAAAGTGAAAGAGATTTCTTTTAAAATAATTCATAAATGCTACCCTGCAAACCACTACTTAAAGTTCAAAAATGATATTTCGTCCAGTTGCTCTTTCTGTGACAACTTTGTAGTTCATTTTTTTTTGGTATTGTCCCTTTACTAAAATGTTTTGGCAAGATGCCACAGGATTTATTAGGAAGGAAATGTATAATGATTGATGTAAAATGATGTATTGGAGGGATGTGGTACTAGGTTTTGTTGATTATGAGCAAAAAAAAGTCAGTTTTATGTTATTAATTTGAACTTGTTACTACCTAAATTCTACATTCATACATTTAAATATCTAAATTCTAAACCTCTTTTTCTTGTTTTTATGAAAGAATTTGGAAAGTACCTCACTTCAGTTAAATTCTCTGAAAACAAAAAAGCCTTAAAAACATTATCTGTTTATAAATCTTTTCCTTTTTTCAGTGTCATGTAATTCTCATAATTTGTTGTTTTTTTCCCCTTTTGTATTTTGTTGTGTTATTACTTGTTACTAGTGTACTGTTCTGAGCATCAATTAAAAAAAAACAACAAAAAAAAAACACGTCGATATTACCGAAAACTTTTACTAACGTGATAATATAAAACGTTGCAAAGTTCTTACAGCCTCAACACTGTTTAAACGATTTCAGCACATTTACAGTCTACCACAGTCCCACATGCAATGCGCACCTGCAGAATTCAAGCAATGCGTTATAGTTACCCAGTATAAGGACTCTGTGCACGTGCAGCTCGCGAACTTTTCGAAGATTCTGATTGCAGGATCTTTTCTCTTCATCCCTCGGATTCACACACTTCCGTACAGCGGCGAGACAAGCCTATTAGATCAAACAACTCTACATGAACTACTACTCATCAAGTAAACATTGCCTTTAAATATATATATATATATATATATATATATATATATATATATATATATATATATATTTAACTTACCTGCATGGATGTTGAAAAGTCAAAACATCGAAACATTTTAAAGCTATACAGCTAAAATCTTTTAAACCGCCAGACACGTGATATTTGCGTTAACCCTTGTGCACTACTCCTGCTCAAACTGGGTTTCAGGGACGTGACGTCACAGGACATAATTGGGGACTTTTTAAAGCCTGTGTCATGACAAATCAAGTCTTCCCAAACTGACAGTTAATGATTATGTTAAATAGGCCTATATACGAATTATATTAATTTAAAAATATCCATATATTGAAATGGTAGTTGCAATATTTATTTTTTCTTTTATTATCTTATCATTTATCCCCGAGTGAAATGGCTTCCTGAACAAGAAAAAATGTACGGTGAGATTTTGTCCATTGGAGATTATGGTTCGATGATAGTGGTTTGCTGTCATGAGAGTGATCATAAAAGTGATTTAATGGTTACGTAAATGCGCTCATAATTATCACTGCCAAGAAATTATAACAGAAATATGTACAAAGAGTATTCCTTAAAGATTTCACCCAAAAATGAAACTTCTGTCATCATTATACTCACCCTTAAGTTGTTCCAAACCTGTATGAGTTTCTTTCCTCTGCTGAACACAAAAGAAGATATTTTTAAGAATGCTGGTAACCAAACAGTTGATGGGCCCAATGACTTCCATGGTATTCTTTTCCCCCAAACTATGAAAGTCAATATAGTGGTGCAGGTATAACATCAGAGCCTGGAAGACTAATTCGCTAAAGCTGGTCAAAGTATCGGCAAGTTATGTTTACCACAGGCTTTATTTTACTCATAATTTGAAATAAAGCCCTTATAAATCCCACAGGAAAATCTCGAGGGAACCAGCGAATTAGACTTCCAGGCTCTGATGTCATATCTGCACCACTATATTTACTGAAATAGTTTGGGGGGGAAAATACTATGGAAGTCATTGGAGCCATCAACTGTTTGGTTACCAGCATTCTTCAAAATATCTTCTTTTGTGTTCAGCAGAAGAAAGAAATTCATACAGGTTTGGAACAACTTGAGGGTGAGTAAATGATGTGAACTACCCCTTTTAAAATATAAACATTCCTGGCATTAGCGTGCAAAAAAAAAAAAAAAACGTAATTGTTTTTTACATAACCTGCAGCATCATGTGATAATTAAGTAAAATTAGAGTAAAATAAAGCCTGTGGTAAACATAACTTGACAATACTTTGACCATACTTTTTATTCTACAGTGTAAATTACACACGCTGATAACTATACCTACTTTTGAAGTATAGTTATGTTCGTTTTTGAAAATGAACATTTTTAATAGATAAGACAGCTTGGGGAGTAAGTGTGTAAAGTGTACGTTGTAGATCAAAATGTCAACGTATTGCCAAGTTATGTTTACCACAGGCTTTATTTTACTCATAATTTGATATAAAACTTCATATGAAAATCCCGAAGCTGTGAATTAGACTTTCAGGCTCTTATGTCAAACCTTCACCACTATATTGTTTTATACTTCAAAGTATTTTATTTCCAAGGACATACAAAAATACATATACATTACAAGTGTGCCCTTGAAGAACATATCTTTCTGATTACAATACAGGAAGAATTAATATGCTTTTTTCCTCCGACAAAAAAACTTTATTCTTTTTTACATAACCATCAGCATCATGTAATAATTATCAGCTTAAAAAAGAACAACAGCCATTAACGACCTTTTATATTTTAAATAAATTAAAATTAATCAATCAATCAATCAATCAGTTCAAAACTTAATGAAAGTAAGTTCAAAATTGACTTAAATAATCCCTGAAACCATTAATGTCAGAGAGAGGTTTCTTGTTTTAAATGTTACCTAGTTATTATTAAACACACATCACATCACATATTAGCACATCACATTAAAACAGATTTAGTTAGCTTTCAGTCCATTATGGTTTCTGTTTATAAGAATTATCATAACATCAGAATAGATAAGAGGACCTCTTGTGGCTATAATTGGTATCACATTTTGCACTCACATGGGCTTTACCTTTCAGTTTTAGGACATCTGGGATGTAACCATTATGTTTCCAGAAGTATTTTAATATTTAGAAACAAGTTCATCATATCACTATCACTATCATTTTAAAATGTTGATCTAAAATCTTTTTTTTTTAACAAATCAGTCTACGTAAAATACAAAACAACAAGGAACTAACCCCGGATCAGCACTTTTACTCTAAAGGGCTATTATTATTTAATTGTAAAAACCATTTAAAATAACAGAGACTTTAAACAGCTTAGTTTAAAGGAATGCTTCTCCCCCTAAAATAAAACGTTGCATTTATTCACCCTTATGTCCTTTTAGGCCTGTATTACTTGATTCTGTGAATTACAGAAGATGTTAGGCAGAATGTGCAAAATGTGTTCAGTCATGAAACTCGAACGCTGGCTGATTAGTGCCCTTAGAGCAATCTGCTGCTATTACAACATCACTACATGCAAGATGATCTGCAGCCAATGAGCTTGTTTGCCTAAACAGCTTTTTATTATTTTACCTTTACTTGGAAATATAGTGTGCTATTGGAAATTTGATAATTCCCACTTCTGAAGTCGTGATTACAAGCTAATTGCATTCAACTTTTGAAATGGGAAGGGTTCATGTGCAATTTTTACCTGTAGGAAACTCGTATTTACGATAATTCCGAGAGCAGGTGAAGGTAGTGTTCAGACAGAGGTGAAAACAGGTGTAAATTATAAGAAAAATAATGCATATTTTGAACATTCTAGTATACCTCCTTAACAGGGTGAGTGAATGATCCCAGCTATCTGACAGAGAACGTTCTCATAACTTTGGCTAATGTTCTATCAAAGTTATGAACAAACGTTCTTCCAGTAACATTGAAAGAATTTTTGTTAAACGTTATCTGGCCTTTAATAATGTTCTTAAAAGATTAGCACAAAAACATTATTTATACATTATTTGTAGGTTTTTTTTAAATGTCCTCATAATGTTGGGAGAAAACGTTCTTAGAACAACATTATTGGAACATCCTTTAAACATTAGAATGACAGCTAAGTTCAAATGAATAAGGTTGTGTTGGCTGTTTTAAAAGAACATCCTTGGAAAGTGGGAAAGCTTTGTAGCCTGTTCCATAGTTACTGTTCCTAACATTTCTCTTACATTACTGTGAATTACATTACTCTATAGTATCACATGGTCGGCAGCACAATATTGAAATGTATTACTGGCAAAATGCACTTCACAAGAAAGTGGGAAAGCTTTGTAAAATTAGAATTAAACACTTTCAAAACAATGTTCCTGAAATCACCTCATATTGTCATTAGTATTTGATGAATGTTCTCATAATGTTGGCAGAAACATTCTTTGAACGTCCTTCAAATTTTAAAGATCACTACTTTTTGGCTTAAAAAGGGCTGAAGGTGGATGCTACAAAGTAAAATCGGTAACACTTTACTTGAAGGGGTGTGCATAAGACTGACATGACACCTTCATAATTGTGACATGACGCATGTCATGAAAATGAAGGAGGTTTTATGACAACTGACATGAAGTGTCATTCGCTCAATTATGTCACTTTTAATGCAAAGATGACATTGTTTGAGAAGTCTTTGTTATGACAACTTGACATAAACCAAAATATCATAACCTGTCATACATTTGTCATAAACATGAGATACAGATTATTTATAAAACTTAAGAAACTACATTTTGTCTTTTTTACTTTTATGGGTCAACATTACATTAAACTGTCATGTGGTTGGTTTTGACACTGGCTGTCATGAAACCATTATAACTGTGTCATGAATATTTTTCTGACCACTTTTTTTCCAGTGATACAAATTGAATTTGTCATTAAAATGTCATAAAATCATTTGACTGAGTATTAACACTTAATGACAGCGTCATGAATATTGTTCTTGACCTAAACCACAGTGGCACAAATTGAATTTGTCATTAAAATGTCATTAAGTGTTAATACTCTGTCAAATTATTTTATAAAAATGTCATGAATATTTTTCATTTCATAATTTCTTTTTTAAGTACCATGGTAGTTCAAGTCAAGTCAAGTCAAGTACTTACGCTGTTATATGTCTTGGTAATGTCAAGTTGTCATGACAAAGATACTGACAGGTTATGATGTATTGGTTTATGTCAAGTTGTCATAACAAAGACATCTGAAACAATGTCATCTTTGCATTAAAAATGACATAATTGAGCGAATGACACTTCATGTCAGTTGTCATAAACATGTGTCATGTCACGATTATGAAGGTGTCATGTCAGTCTTATGCACACCCCTTCAAGTAAAGTGTTACCGTAAAATCCCCTGTGTTTAATGAACACCGCTCAGTGTGCCCTTCAGTGACGACACCTGATGTTTTTAAGTAAATTCACTGAGGGAAAGAGGAGCAAACATTTGAAGTCACCATTGCTGTGGTCAGTGTTTCCTGTAGTTGGGCTCTTGACCCTTGATTGATTTTTTGATAGTTTTTCCTCTGTTTCTTCTAACAATGTGTTCATAAAACACTTTTATTGTGGCAGAGAAAGTCAAAACAGTGATGCTGACTGTTAATTAGGGGTGACATCATGAAATGGCCTGATCACCATTCTAATCAATATCAAGTCTAATCACTGATTAGACTTGTGAAGTGCATTTTGCCAGTAACACATTTCAATATTGTGCTGCCGACCATGTGATACTATAGAGTGACCCAGCACTATTGTGACGATCAGATATTCTAAAAATACAATGAAAATACAATGAGCAAGAAGTTATTAACTTTCATTTAGAAACTCAGAGACATCAACAATCTGCATATGAAACTCAACAATGGTGACATGCTTCATGCTGCAGTGCATGATGGGAGCCAGTATACAGAACTCAATTATGACTCCCAGCATCATGAATAAAATATGCAGCTGAACTCTTACTATTTACAGGGAGTGCAGAATTATTAGGCAAATGAGTATTTTGACCACATCATCCTCGTTATGCATGTTGTCTTACTCCAAGCTGTATAGGCTGGAAAGCCTACTACCAATTAAGCATATTAGGTGATGTGCATCTCTGTAATGAGAAGGGGTGTGGTCTAATGACATCAACACCCTATATCAGGTGTGCATAATTATTAGGCAACTTCCTTTCCTTTGGCAAAATAGGTCAAAAGAAGGACTTGACAGGCTCGGAAAAGTCAAAAATAGTGAGATATATTGCAGAGGGATGCAGAAGTCTTAAAATAGCCAAGCTTCTGAAGCATGATCATCGAACAATCAAGCGTTTCATTCAAAATAGTCAACAGGGTCGCAAGAAGCGTGTGGAAAAACCAAGGCGCAAAATAACTGCCCGTGAACTGAGAAAAGTCAAGCGTGCAGCTGCCAAGATGCCACTTGCCACCAGTTTGGCCATATTTCAGAGCTGCAACATCACTGGAGTGCCCAAAAGCACAAGGTGTGCAATACTCAGAGACATGGCCAAGGTAAGAAAGGCAGAAAGTCGACCACCACTGAACAAAACACACAAGCTGAAACGTCAAGACTGGGCCAAGAAATATCTCAAGACTGATTTTTCTAAGGTTTTATGGACTGATGAAATGAGAGTGAGTCTTGATGGGCCAGATGGATGGGCCCGTGGCTGGATTGGTAAAGGGCAGAGAGCTCCAGTCCGACTCAGACGCCAGCAAGGTGGAGGTGGAGTACTGGTTTGGGCTGGTATCATCAAAGATGAGCTTGTGGGGCCTTTTCGGGTTGAGGATGGAGTCAAGTTCAACTCCCAGTCCTACTGCCAGTTTCTGGAAGACACCTTCTTCAAGCAGTGGTACAGGAAGAAGTCTACATCCTTCAAGAAAAACATGATTTTCATGCAGGACAATGCTCCATCACACGCGTCCAAGTACTCCACAGCGTGGCTGGCAAGAAAGGGTATAAAAGAAGAAAATCTAATGATATGGCCTCCTTGTTCACCTGATCTGAACCCCATTGAGAACCTGTGGTCCATCATCAAATGTGCGATTTACAAGGAGGGAAAACAGTACACCTCTCTGAACAGTGTCTGGGAGGCTGTGGTTGCTGCTGCACGCAATGTTGATGGTGAACAGATCAAAACACTGACAGAATCCATGGATGGCAGGCTTTTGAGTGTCCTTGCAAAGAAAGGTGGCTATATTGGTCACTGATTTGTTTTTGTTTGGTTTTTGAATGTCAGAAATGTATATTTGTGAATGTTGAGATGTTATATTGGTTTCACTGGTAAAAATAAATAATTGAAATGGGTATAAATTTGTTTTTTGTTAAGGTGCCTAATAATTATGCACAGTAATAGTCACCTGCACACACAGATATCCCCCTAAAATAGCTAAAACTAAAAACTAAAACTTCCAAAAATATTCAGCTTTGATATTAATGAGTTTTTTGTGTTCATTGAGAACATGGTTGTTGTTCAATAATAAAATTAATCCTCAAAAATACAACTTACCTAATAATTCTGCACTCCCTGTATATTTGAATATTTTTTTTTTATTGTCACCATTGTTGAGGTTTGAGGTATGATTGTCTCAATTTTTGCACAAAAGATGTATCATTTTTGGAAGATCTCACACAGAACTTTAATGCATTACAGGGATCTTTCTATCACAACAGCTGAATTTGTTTTTTAACATTATTTTCGGTTCATTAATGCTTCAACTTCATTTTTGTTTAAGTCAGTCATGAAACTACAGAAAAAGCAGTTGTTTAAACCACTTTAATGCAGTCACTTGAATGCCATTACAATAGAATGTTCTCTGAAAACACTATTGCAACTGCTGAAAGAGAAGAGCCCAACTAAAGCACCGATCACCTTAATGGTGAAGTCAAATAAAAACATTCAGTAAAACAACATCTAAACAACATCTCTGTTAATGCTCAATAAAAACTTCTGTAGACATATGACAGAAATAAAGTCAAACTTTAATCACTGAATTAACTGCAGTTGCTTCAGTGCTGTAGATTGGACCCATATAGACATTAGAATAGTGGAGTATAGAACAGTAGTGTTCGTTATAACACTATATAACACTAAGGATTTTGCTGTGGTGTTGAGGTGTTAATAAAAATTAAGTTGAAAGAATTCTTCCGGAAGCTTAAAAAAAGTTACACTAACATTAAGAAAATTGGACATTTTAATGTCTCCATAACCAAAACAGAATGTTTGGAAAACATTCTTGGAACAAAACTTTGTTAGCTGGAATGACTGGATTTTCCTTTTTGGGTGAACTATCCCCAATCAATCCCTCATCTAACTACAAGAATGTGACATTGAGAAAAATCCATCAAACAAAAGAGCCATCCTGAAACATGTTCCTTTATCCTTTTGACTAGTAACAATGATTCAGTTAAAAATAATAAACATGTTAAAATGCATGTTTGTTGAACAGCATAGCCTAACTATTCAATTTGTTTATAGAACAGTTCACTTTGCTGGAGTGCTTTACAATAATAATAATAAAAACTTCATATGAGGATTAGCCATTGATTATGACAGATATATATTAATTATTTATCATGAATAAACCATATTAGGACAAAAGACTCTTCCACTCTTCCAGTGGATTCAGGATTCCAAGAAAAACTGGAATCTCTGGACTTACATGTAGAGGTATAGGTCATATACTGCAAGTCATCTTGGTCATCAGAAGTGCACACGTACCAGCCTCCTTCCTCAGTGAGTAGATCTGATCCGAGTGGAATGATGAAGAGTGTGGAGAGTGGGAGAGGTTCACAAAAGCAGATGTCTGCTAAATGGACACAACGACACAATCTCATGGCAGTTCGTAAATATTTTACGTTTTGGCAAATTGGTGGCTACTTCATAAGAATTCACGCAATCGCATTTATGTTTAGTGATGGTTATGTTTAGAGGTGTGGTTAGCTAGGGGTGGACCTCCTGCTTTTTCCCCTCAAAATCGTATGTTTTTGTACGATTCACATTGCATGAATTAATATGAAATCGCCACCTCGTAAAATAGTTGCGCTTTCCCGTGAGATCAGGTTGAACACACAGCTCTCAAAACAACACGTGCTAATTCAGCAATAAAAGGTGCTTCCAGCTGCTGGTGTTCTGATAGTATGTAAGTCCAGTATGTGGAAGAATCATTAGAAAAGTGTCAACTGCATGTACTGGGTTTTGTTAGTCTTTGAAGATGTATTTTTCCCTACAGCACAGCCTGTGCTCTCTCTTTAGCCTTCTCCTCTTCTTGTCGCTTCATGGCCTGGATCACTGCCATCTCTTTAGCCTCTTTTTTCTGGTTTCTTGCCTCAAACAGCAACCTGGCAGGCACAAGAAGTAATAATACTAGTGTTGCATTGATAATTGCTGACAGTGCTTGTCCATTAGAAAACATCTCAGGGGGGCAGACAAGTTGAGATCACATGACCAGCCAAAAGTGACATAATGTATTCACCCTTAATCCATCCTAGATGTATGTGACTTTCATCCTACGTCATATGCCGGAAATCAACTCTCTTGTTAACGTGCGGACATTACCGGAAGCCAGTAATTCTAGTTTATAAAATTATAAATATGGTGCTTGAGAAGGACCTTCTTATGCTTAAGAAGGACTTTATTAATCCCCTGGAATTGTATGGATTCAGGGTTCCTCAATTAGTTTTCACAAAAGACCACATTCTGCCAACAATACAATGCCAAGGGCCACCGACCACAATGTTTGTTCTGCTATTATTATTATTTTAAAAATTATTATTGTTATTAATATTAATACAGTTTGCGTGCATGTTACATGTGTTTCTGTTTGGACTCTGTTTTCATTGTTCCACATGTGTTCTTTGTTTTGCTTTTTCCAGCCACTCTTCGTTCATTATTAGTTCATCCCAGCTGTGTTTAATTAATTAGTCTCGTTCTCTGTGTATTTATTCCCTCAGTTTCCTACCTGTCTTTGTCTAATGTTATATTTGGTTGAATGTCTTGTGTGGATTATGTCTTCTGATGTTTCTCCTGAGTATGATTAAAACCCATTGTTCCTGAACTCCTCGTCTTCGTGATCGTGTGTTACCTGCAAGACTGTAACAGTGCATAACAAACATGCTGGCTTTGCGTTGTGGTGGTCAGGCAAAATAAAACGAAATTGTTCTGTCCATTCACATTTGAATCGTCTATTTTCTGTGTCCACTTTTCTTTTCTTCACACTCGCCACCATGTTTTCGCTGTCAGAGCAGTGTGTATCCACTGGCGTTCATATGCGAGTGTGAAGTTCAACTTCTTTAGGAATTAACTGAAGAGCTATCAGTGACAACACTACTTGACATTAGTGTGGGCTGCTTATTGAGCAACCCTGGATTACTTTTATGTGATTTTTTGAGTTTTATTTCTAAATCTCGATTACTATTCACTCCCATTATAAAGATTGGAAAACCCAGAATATTTGTTAATATAACTCCGATTGTGTTTGACTAAAAAAGAAGATAGTTATATACCTAGGATGGCTTGAGGGTGAGTAAATTATGGGATAATTTTCATTTTTGGGTGAACTATCCCTTTAAACACGTTTTCCAACTGATATTTGGACACTGAGGAAAGAGTCGAAATAATTTTGTCATAACAGCATGTTAGAGATAAAGTCAAAAGAGATTATCTTGTTTTGAAGCTGAAACATTCTTCTTAACCTGCTTAAACATTCCACTTTGGAGCACAGACCAGGAAACGACAAACAAATTAAGGTTGCTAACAATAGATATAATTGGCAAAACAGTGGCCATTTGCTTATGCTTATAAGTTTTAGACCTTTTGATTGATGTGTGCTTCGTCAAGTCTGTAATGTGTTATTACAGAGCCAATTGCAGCACCTGTTTTTGATGATCCTTTGCACAATGTTGTCAGTGGTGAGACTGTTTCCACTATCCACTGTCTGCAATATTCCCATTTTCCTGGGTACCTGTGTGTGGGAAAACATGTTTAGATGATCAAATAAAAGTGTGTTGTGCTGAAATTTTGAGTAAATGTCATTGTGGCACTTACAGCATATGGGTCTGATCCATCTCTGTCTAGAAACACTTCAGTTTTCCCATGGCACACCAGGTCAACCTACGCCAGGAGGACAATGCATTACTCTATGGCCACATTTACACAGGAAAAAGGTCTCAGTCTCAAACGACTTTTATGCTGATCTGGCTACATGTTTTCCATCTCTGTCAAGCAGGTTTGACAAATAGTCAGAAATCAAATTCAAAACAATGGAATAGTGTATACCTTGAAATGGTCCAGTAAGTCTTTTGTTACAGCATATGGTGCTCCTATAACAACCTCAGAGACATACTGAGAGATTTAAAGACACAAGGAGGAAATTCATATAAAACAATTCTTATAAAACATATCAAGACATAAACAGGCACTATCAAACACTCACTCGACAGGCCAGCACACTCAGAGTCCTCTCATGGATGTTCATAATGGGATAGTTTTTCCCCTTGTAACGATTCACCTCCTAGAATTATAGTAAAAATAAACAAACATGCAGTCTTCCTTCTTCTCACACATCTCTTCGAGATTTCTTTCAATTATAATGAGCAATATGCTCAACTGAGATATACAGGTGCTGGTCATATAATTAGAATATCATCAAAAAGTTTATTTATTTCAATAATTCCATTCAAAAAGTGAAACGTGTATATTCATTCATTACACACAGACTGATACATTTTAAATGTTTATTTCTTTTAATTTTGATGATCAGAAAATTAGAATTTTACTTCAGACCAATACAAAGAAAGGATTTTTAGAAATCTTGGCCAACTGAAAAGTATGAACATGAAAAGTATTAGCATGTACAGCACTCAATACTTAGTTGGGGCTCCTTTTGCCTGAAATACTGCAGCAATGCAGTGTGGCATGGAGTCGATCAGTCTGTGGCACTGCTCAGGTGTTACGAGAGCCCAGGTTGCTCTGATAGTGGCCTTCAGCTCTTCTGCATTGTTGTGTCTGGCATATGGCATCTTTCTCTTCACAATACCCCATAGATTTTCGATGGGGTTAAGGTCAGGCGAGTTTGCTGGCCAATTGAGAACAGGGATACCATGGTCCTTAAACCAGGTACTGGTTGCTTTGGCACTGTGTGCAGGTGCAAAATCCTGTTGGAAAATGAAATCTACATCTTCATAAAGTTGGTCAGCAGCAGGAAGCATGAAGTGCTATAAAACTTCCTGGTATACGGCTGCGTTGACCTTGGACCTCAGAAAACACATTGGACCAACAGTGGTATGGCCGTAAGCGAAATCAGCAGTCAAGAGTGGGCTATTTAAAATATTCAGACACTCTTTTTTTTTTCTTTTTTTTTAATGATGCAAAAAGCTTACAGCACCTGGTATTCCCAGGCGGTCTCCCATCCAAGTACTAACCAGGCCCGACCCTGCTTAGCTTCCGAGATCAGATGAGATCGGGCGCGCTCAGAGTGGTATCACCGTTAGCGAAATCAGCTGTCAAGAGTGGGCTATTTAAAATATTCAGACACTCTTTTTTTTTTTTTTTTTTTTTTTAATGATGCAAAAAGCTTACAGCACCTGGTATTCCCAGGCGGTCTCCCATCCAAGTACTAACCAGGCCCGACCCTGCTTCCGAGATCAGACGAGAAAGCAATGTGGATTGTGTGCCTCTCCTCTCTTCCTCCAGACTCTGGGACCCTGATTTCCAAAGGAAATGCAAAATTTACTTTCATCAGAGAACATAACTTTGGATCACTCAGCAGCAGTCCAGTCCTTTTTGTCTTTAGCCCAGGCGAGACGCTTCTGACGGTCTGTTGTTCAAGAGTGGCTTGACACAAGGAATGCGACAGCTGAAACCCATGTCTTGCATACGTCTGTGCGTAGTGGTTCTTGAAGCACTGACTCCAGCTGCAGTCCACTCTTTGTGAATCTCCCCTACATTTTTGAATGGGTTTTTTTTCACAATCCTCTCCAGGGTGCGGTTATCCCTATTGCTTGTACACTTTTTTCTACCACATCTTTTCCTTCCCTTCGTCTCTCTATTAATGTGCTTGGACACAGAGCTCTGTGAACAGCCAGCCTCTTTTGCAATGACCTTTTGTGTCTTGCCCTCCTTGTGCAAGGTGTCAATGGTCGTCTTTTGGACAACGGTCAAGTCAGCAGTCTTCCCCATGATTGTGTAGCCAACAGAACTAGACTGAGAGACCATTTAAAGGCCTTTGCAGGTGTTTTGAGTTAATTAGCTGATTAGAGTGTGGCACCAGGTGTCTTCAATATTGAACCTTTTCACAATATTCTAATTTTCTGAGATACCTAATTTGGGATTTTCCTTAGTTGTCAGTTATAATCATCAAAATTAAAAGAAATAAACATTTGAAATATATCAGTCTGTGCGTAATGAATGAATATAATATACAAGTTTCAGTTTTTGAATGGAATTAGTGAAATAAATAAACTTTTTGATGATATTCTAATTATATGACCAGCACCTGTTTTTATATATATTTCAAAGACTTTCCTGTATCCAGCTTACCTGATCAAAGTGCAACCCCACGATAACATATGGTTTCTCTGAAAGCTGGGACACTGCATCTAGGAAATCTACATGGCCGATGTCTGATGTGCATCGCGTCAAAGAGGACAACATTAACATTGTGAAAAATGAAAAGTAAGGTGGAAAAGAACGCAGAGGTCTCAAGAAGTGTTTTTAATGTCCACACTTGTTACGGGTTATTCATAAAGTAGTGACAGCTGCTAACTATACATCTTTCCAAGCTGTTTTTTTCAACGTAGGCTGTATCTTGATGATGTTGTGAGTAACCGGTGCCCAACAGAGCTTCTGCTGAAATACCTTAAATGAATAATCTACACCAAAATTCTGTCATTTTGATTCTCTCTGTTCAATCTTCTGACGACTATGTATGAGCCACCAGAAGACATACTTTGTTATTTACTGACAATCTTCCCTTCCACCAGATTTTTTAAAAATCATTATATTGATTTTACAGCCCCAGTCTTCATTATAGAGAAGAGCACTTTGTATACTTTACAATAATAAATTTTCTTTTGAGTTAACAGAGGAAAATTTGGGAGCACCAAGTATTGTCCAAGCATGAAAGGATACGGAACAGGTCAAAAGCTCCAGCCACATAGATGATGGTGTCTCCTGGCTGCGGTTCCTGCCCCGAAGCAAACTGTATAATTTTTTGAGACGTCTGCAGGAACTGCGACACTCCTGTCCAGGGACTGTGGCCCTTAGGACCCTGTAGCCAACAGTACAGGAATTATAACAAACAGCAATTACAGCAATTTTAACTTAAGAATAAAAAACTTTGAATGAATTTACATTCCACCAAAAAGCTACATTGAGCATAAACAAATTTTTGAGTTGAATACTCAAAAAAATTAAGTCGTTCCAACTACCAGAGTTGTAGCCCTAGAACCAATTAATCTTATCTATTTCAGTTCAAATCAGCTATCATAGCACATGCCAACACAAATTATTTAAAACATTTAATGAACAAGCAAGATATTACTTGCCACTGGCATCATTAATTGCTTATAGTGTATCTACTCTTCGGCACAATGTTAACCACAGAAACTTCAACATTACAGAAACTCTTTTAAATGTCAAACATAACTGCATTAAACGCTAACAGGTCTTTCCCTTCTCTAAAACACATAAAATAACACTTAATTTCAACATTTATTCTCTTTATATCTCCTTTCATTCTCCTTATTCTTCTATGCAAAGCATGCTGCTAGAAATCCACTGTCTAATATCCTAAGTTATCAAGACAATTTAATTATGTTAATACAACTTAATTTTTTTTTTTTTTTAAAGTTCAGCAAGGAAGAAATTTGATTTTAAATTATAAACGATATTAAGTTGATGTAATGATCAACATTATTATGTCAACATAACTCCACAAAATAATGTTTGCAACTTAAAACAATAAATGAGATTTTTAACTTGCAACCATGCTTTGTTTAAGTTGTGGTAACAGGTCCCCTGAATTATCTTTAAAGTAAATTATTATGTTATTTATTATTTTATTATTTTATTTCATTATTTTACTCAGCCCCATGCTGTCCCAGATGTATATGGCTTTCTTTCCTCAGATGAACACAAAGATTTTTAGAAAAATAATCCATCTTTGTGAGTTCACATAAAGCAAGGACCTCTAAAGTAGACAATTCAAAAACCTCACAAAATGAACATGACAGTAATCCATATGACCCCAGTTGATGAATCAATGTCTTCTGAAGGAAAATGATAGCTGTTGTGTCAGAAAAATACTAACATTTTAAACTTTTTAAACTGTAAACAATAACATCTGTCATACATTTATTGCAGTTTTGCTTTTGGAATGTATACTCAGTAAAATTGGCAAGAACAGTTGTAACTTTTATGGAAGTGTTATAAAGTTTTTTGTTTTTTATGTGTTATAAAGGGGTTTTTTATGTCTATTGTCATTATTTTATTTGTTCAGTAAAAAATGTTAATAGTTGTAAATAGTTTTCTAATAAAACTAGAATAAAAATATGTGAATCAAATTAAAATCGTAATTTCAAAAGTAATTTTGTGTTGCTGTTTAGAGCTGACAGTTTGTATCCTTGATAAATAGCTTGAACACTGAACTATAAAACTTTTAAAACTTCAATTGTGTGATAAATAAACAAGCAACAACAAAAATATTTTCTTTTGTGAAAAAAAATTAATTTTGGTCTCATTACAATAAAGTATATTTTATCAACTAACCATTCCAACTCCTTGGCACTGTTGGCAATGCAAACTAATAGCTAGCAACATATTTTCAGATTATATTGGTGTCAAGTGTAAGTGACATCACTGAGAGAGCAAGCGTGGGTGAGAGAGAGTGCGAGTTGGAGAGTGCAACTGAAAGTCTGCAGCCAGACCTTTCTTTAAAGTAATTTGCAGAATTCCTTTTAAACCAGCAGCCCTTTGAGGAACAGTAAGAGTACACAATAATGTTGGATCAATAGTCTAGTGGGCAGCACTCCCAACATGTAGCATAGCTGAGTCTGAGGAGACCCGAGTTTGAGTCCAGCTCAGGGTCCTTTGCTTGTCCTAAACCACTCTTTCTCCTCTCCATTGTTTCCTGTCTAATCTACACTTTCCTTTCTAACACAAAAATCCCCAAACTTAAAAAAGAGTGTCCATTAGGAGTGTACACCATCCTTCTCTCTCCATTTGGAGATCTGCTTAGACAATGTTAAACTCAAGAACAGAGGTACAAGAGCTCCGGCTAAACAGAAGCTCTGACTATGGACTGTGACGACAATAAAGCTTTTTTAACTTGGCAGATACATGTGAAGGCAATGCTAGCAGAAGGAGGAACAAAATGGCAAAGCATAAAAATAGGCGAAATAATTATTGCAGACTTATAATGACTTACAGTTGTGTTCAAAATTATTCAACCCCCCCAATGCTGTAAATGGTTTTAGAGAATTTAGAGTACATTTGTAATTGAATTCAGAATGAAATCCTACAAGGACTTCTTAAAGAAGCATATGCAACTAAAATGACATCAATTGGTTTTGTAATACAGTAGTAAATGTTTCTTTTGTGAATTCTTCATTGACACAATTATTCAACCCCTTAAAGACTACCACTCTGAAGAACAGAGGTCCATTGAAGTGTTTTCAATCAGGTATTGAAAGCACCTGTGGATGTCAGGGAGCAGCAATAAAGCCTAATAAGCACCAATTAGGCAGCTTTAAAATGACTGTGATACTCAGCTCCTTCTAGACATTTACTGGTGTGGTTACAAACATGGTGAAGTCAAGAGAATGGTCCAGGAAGACAAGAGAAGAGGTGATTACTCTTCACAGGAAGGGCAATGGCTATAAGAAGATTGCAAAGATGTTAAACATACCAAGAGACACCATAGGAAGCATCATTCGCAAATTCAAGGCAAAGGGCACTGTTGAAACGCTACCTGATCGTGGCAGAAAGAAGATGCTGACTTCGACTGCTGTGCGCTACCTGAAGCGTAGAGTGGAGAAAAGTCCCCGTGTGACTGCTGAGGAACTGAGAAAAGATTTGTCAGATGTAGGTACTGAAGTTTCTGCTCAGACAATACGGCGCACCCTGCGTAATGAAGGCCTCCATGCCAGAACTCCCAGGCGCACCCCCTTGCTGTCTCCAAAGAATAAGAAGAGTCAACTGCAGTATGCCAAAAGTCATGTGGACAAACCACAGAAGTTTTGGGATAGTGTTCTGTGGACTGATGAAACAAAATTAGAACTGTTTGGGCCCATGGATCAACGCTATGTTTGGAGGAGGAAGAACAAGGCCTATGAAGAAAAGAACACCTTGCCTACTGTGAAGCATGGCGGGGGGTCAATCATGCTTTGGGGCTGTTTTGCTTCTGCAGGTACTGGGAAGCTTCAGCGTGTGCAAGGTACCATGAATTCTCTTCAGTACCAGGAGATATTGGAGGACAATGTGATGCAGTCCGTCACAAACCTGAGGCTTGGGAGACGTTGGACCTTTCAACAGGACAATGATCCCAAGCATACCTCCAAGTCCACTAGATCATGGTTGCAGATTAAAGGCTGGAACATTTTGAAATGGCCATCGCAGTCACCAGACTTAAATCCGATTGAGAACCTCTAGTGGGACTTAAAGAAAGCAGTTGCAGTGCGCAAGCCTAAGAATGTGACTGAACTGGAGGCTTTTGCCCATGATGAATGGGCGAAGATACCCGTAGCTCGCTGCAAGACACTTGTGTCAAGCTATGCTTCACGTTTAAAAGCTGTTATAACTGTAAAAGGATGTTGTACTAAGTATTAAGATTGAATGTCACTTGGGGGTTGAATAAAACTGATAATGATGTGAGCAGAGAAAAGACATTTGTGGTTATTTCATTATAAATGTTATGTTATATTTGTCTGACCTACACGTGCCTCTTTGATTTAATTGTAAGCAGGATGACTGAATGATCAAAATCAATGTCAAACCGGCCAAAACAATCAATTTCAGTGGGGGTTGAATAATTTTGAACACAACTGTATATAGTATAATGACTAAAGCACACTTTTGAACAATAACAGTTGGTTTATAGCAAAAATAAAAATGGTTATTTTAAAAAATTTCTCTGTTACTACAAGAACTGCCAATGAGAATAAAACACTCACTCTTCCAAAGTTGTCTGTGTGTTGTTGATAGTCTGAACTGCCCTAATGAGAAAAGAAAGATATAGACATAAATTTGCAGTTTGACACGGAGTAAAAACAGCATACAAAAGACATTTCAGAAACATAAACTTCACAAGTAGAGGTATACTTCACCTTGTGGCCGATTTCCTCTAAATTTAAGTGTGTAAGTTTGGCAAATAAATAAAATGAAGAGACAAATAAAATTTAAAATGAAGAGAAAAATAAAATCGTCTCTTCATTTTAAATGGACAGCAATATATTTACTCATGTCTGGCAACATGAAAAATATGTTTTATTGGGGTTAATGAATGTTAAATAAACATTTAATGGTCTATAAGTATTTAACAGATTTAAATGTACACTAATTATATAAAACTAGACTGGCAGTGCACCCAAAAATCTATGCATTTATTTCCATTCAACAGGATGTGAATTCCATTCATGGAAAAATCCTGTGACTCCTTCTGGTGGACAACAGCCTTCATCTTTCAGTTGAAATTTAGTTTAGAATTTGTAGATAACCTCCTGAGCATCATAAATGCATGAAACTTGCGTCTTCTCTTTGTCGTACGCAGTAGCACAAACATCAACCGACACAGGAAGAACAGAACGGGGAGTATAAATATACAGCGGGAACTAATCAGGCACAGGTAGAGGAAGGTAAACTAAATAGGGACTAACGAGGACAGGTGCAGACATGACGTAACTAAACATGACAAGACTAGACTGAACTAAACAAGACATGACAAAACTGAACTAAATACAATGTATATGTGACACGTATATTCAAGAGATATAGGTTTAAAAAAAACTCCAAAGAAATAAAGAATGCAATTGCTGTTTAATTCACTAATAACTTTGCAATGTTTCAATGAATTAAAATTATTTTGATAACCAACATCAATAGCTGCTGTGTGTCTAATTTGGTGAAGATCATTCTATGAGGTTTTTAGAAAATTCAAAATGGTGGAATTTTTTATAAACAGAAACGAAATCAGAGATGTTATAGCGCCACCTAGGTTTGGATGGGTGTGTCTGTGTGCCTGAGTAGCAGTTCATGATTAGTACTGCCAAGTTTGAGGTCTCTACGATTTAAGGTCTCTGACACTCATTAAATGTTAGTATTTTTGCATGTCCTTGGATGGAAGAGCCTCACCATGTTGCTGTGATGAGCTTTGGTCATAAGCAGCATGCGGCCAACCAGATCTGTAGTGGAAACACCCTGGGTTCTCTTGCACTCTCTGTAAAGAGCAACTTTGAGTGAGAACCGTACTAAATGTGTACAACATAAGCAGCTTTAAACCGAGACGTGCAATGGGCTTACCTGTACCTACCCGACTGTTTCACTTCTTCATATGTGTCTTTTCCATCCACAGTAAGAGTGATGTCGTCTGTGGAGACAGAACCACAGTTAAGCTTATTCAACTACTGTGAAGTCTTTAGTGAAAATTAATGAAATAATTTTACTCCAGTGCTTCTTATTGTAGGTTTAACCCTACATAAAGTGCCAAAAAGATTGGTTCCAGCTAGTGGTGTGTGGTACACAATATTTTGCATGGAGGACCATGGGCAAGTTACTGAAGGCTATATTTCCTGAGAACAACAATGATGCTCTGGAACCCTTCAGTTTTGTTTTTACTCAAATGGTGGACATATCTTATGCATATGTTGTTACTTGAACAAGCTGAAACTTGACTTTAGCATCAACATTTTAGCACAGATCTGACATCATTATTAAGCTTAAGCTCTGACCTCCATGAACACAGAAATCACAGCAATATTTGTCCAGAGTCTCAAGCGTGGTGACATACGGAGCTCCTTCCACGATCTCATCCACCCACTTGATGGCTCGCACCATCTTATATCTCTCAGCCTGAGTGAACACTGGAGGACCTTTGTGCTTAGAGATCTCATCTGCATCAAGAGAAAGACATTAGCATCTGTCAATTTCGTTTCTATATTCTATTACTTGTTTAGTATGGAGCCCTGCACATGACATGTGGACAAATATCGTGGCATCAAATTAAGAATTTGTTCTTTGCATTTACTTTATTTTACGTACTGATCTCAAACTATTGAACTGTAGAATATATAAATGTATAAATATACATAAAAATATAAATATACAGGGCTTCACATTTTTTGCTCACCAGACAGTGGCTAGTGGTTTTCCAAGTTAGCATTTCCAAGTCCCAGCATTTTCACTGGCCATAATTTTGACATCCATACTATTGGAAGAAACTACCATATTTAGATATTTTTAATATTATATCACAATTTGGCAGCAGGTATATTTGGCATTGATCCATTATACTGTTACACATGCGTTTCCTTTCTCACTTAAAACATAACTGACTTATGTGAATACTCACCAAGATCGACATTTTGACATTATTTTGTGTCTATTTGATTGTTTAAGTGCAAAAAGCAGTGAAAAAGAACACAATTCAGTACAGAGGCCCTGTTTACAGTAGTGCTTTTTTGTTCAAAAAAGGCATTTTAAAATGAAAACAATCCTCGTCTAAACTGCCGTGAAAAGTTTGTCACACCATTCACACACTGGGCATGTGCAAACTACTGTAAACAGTTCCCTCTTCTGCATGTAAGTAGCTGCAGTATTAAAAAAATGCAGAGCACAATGGCAGCTAAAAATGACAACAAAGCTAGCAAAGATAAGAATGTATAAGTATTTTATGAGTAAAATGTTCATTCTCCATGTTATTGTTTAAACGATCATCAAGGATATGCAAAGTGAACATGGGGACACATGCCATCCTTTTCAAAAGTCCGTTTTGGTCCGTTTATACTGAAACACATCCCCGGCGTTTTCAAACTAAAATGGGCACTGCAGCGTTTTCGAGGTTTAAAAATGTAAGTGTAAACGACAGGCGTAACCTTAGCAAAACTTTCAAACGAAAATGCACTAGTGCAGGGGTCTTCAACGTTTTTCAGGGCAAGGACCCCTTAGATGAGAGAGACATGGAGCAGGGACCCCCGACACAAAATGTGTCTAACAGAGCCTCTGATATTAATAGATATCAATCATATTACGATAGTAATATTATGTTGAGACAATATAGATTAGAACTATGTTGTTGTACATTGTCTGTAGGCTATATTTTCATTGTTTTTTTAAATTATTTGTGATCAAACATTAATTGACGGACCCCCTGCAATACTGCCGCGGACCCCCGGTTGAAGACCCATGCACTAGTGTAAACAGGGCCTGAGATGCTTTATGCGCACGCACTTTGGGTGTGAGCACAAAATCTGCAGGAATGAGTAAAATTATGCACAATATGTGCAATCCCACGGCGGAATTCAAGCCCTGTAACACCCAACAATATTCATCCGGAGAAAATAAGTGAGTGAGTGAGGGGAGGCGGGTTTGTGTTTCAACTCGCTATGAGAGTGATGAGACAGAAAGTGCAGCTGGTATCGAGTATCTGTTCTGTGGGAAATGAATATTGAAAGCATTTCAGATATTTTGGTAGTAATACATATTGAAAATGCAGAAGGATTTATCTTAAAATCTTGTTTGTTCAATGATATCAGTTTTGATATCATGTCTGATAATCCTGGTTTTCAGCTTCCAGTCCCCCCTAATGTTTTCTGAATGCCCATGTTGGAGAAACTGTGTCAGTAAAAGTATACAAGTTTAATTCTTCCCCTCAGTTTAAACACTGCCTAACATAACATGAAACTAAGATCAGTATGAATACTGCTCAGTGGCAGTTGGTGTATTAAAACAGAAGTATATCTGGTTCCTGAAAGAGTGCTTGATCTCAAGGGTGCTTATCTCATTCCAGTCAGCTGAACTGCTGGAATGACTGCAATGACAAAGGAGGACTATCATTCTATCAGTTAAGCAACACTGTGTTGCACCGTTTGTGTGTGTGTATCCTCACCGTCAGTGTGCACTCCAACAATGAGGTAGTCCCCCATAGCCTTGGCTTGCCGAAGTTGATTGGAATGACCATAGTGGACCATGTCATAGCTAAGAAGAAGGTAAGGTAGATTGAAGACAGTTGTTAAAACAGGAAGGAGGCTAAAAAGGTGGAAACATAGCTAGTAGCTACACTCATACAGGATCATTCTCATACATATCTATCTAACTAGCATGGAAGCTTGTTTCTTCCACTGAATAATTTGCTAATTTTTTTTTTTATAACAATTGCAAGTTATAAAGTCAGAATTAGGAGATATAAAGTTGCAATTCTGAGAAAAAAGGTAAGTCATTTTTCCCCTCAAAATTTAAATTTACAGTATAACTCGCAATTGCGAGTTTATCTCACAATTCTGAGAAAAGAGATCACTAATAATTACGAGATGTAAACTCGCAATTGCAAGAAAAAAGTCAGAATTGTAAGACAAAAAGTCACAATTACCTTTTAAATTGTTTTATTCCGTGGTGGAAGCAAGCTTCCATATATCTCTCAATTTTGAATTCATAACTCACAATTGCAAGATTATATCACCCAATTCTGAGGGAAAAAGGGCATAATTATGAGATAAAAAACCGCACTTAGATTTTTGTTTTTTTATTCAGTGCAGAAACAAGAGATATCACCTGGACAACAAGTAAAACATACATGAAATTAGATTAAAACACTTTCACTGGTTGTTGTGTTCTCGATTTATTTTAAGGTGCTTCGCTCAAAGAAGTGCCTCTGAAAGGACTTCAGAGGTTGACTCATCTATACTCTGTTCTTTGACATTATTTATTATTTTGATGCTATTTAGATCCATATGATGTGCATTGAAAGTGAAGTAAAATGAGATTGTTAAGATAAGAGTGTTGTGAAGTATCTGCTTTTATATTATATAATACATGTGTATAATAATTTAATATAATAATTTATATAATTTAAGTTGAAGCCAATGACTAGTCAATGGTGGCCTGGCTTGGCTGTATCTTAAAGCAGACAGCATCACAACAGCACTGGAAACGGTCATGAGCATGAAATATTTACTACTGAATCTGGTTTAAAAGTGGCACCCAAACTGCAACTGAGCTCTGCATATTTGACCAGGGAGAATGATATCACATGCAGCAGAGCCAGCAGAGTGTGAACCTTTAC
Source organism: Zacco platypus (assembly GCA_038088235.1). Classification (NCBI taxonomy): domain Eukaryota; kingdom Metazoa; phylum Chordata; class Actinopteri; order Cypriniformes; family Xenocyprididae; genus Zacco; species Zacco platypus. The sequence continues at coordinate 37,357,557 of CM076083.1, read as the reverse complement.
ACAAAGAAAATTGATTTCCCTATATATATGAATGATCAATATATTAAATTATATAACTGCATATGTTAAAAAATGCAGAACAATTGTGTTAATCATTACAATATATTAAATAATGTATAATTAATCAATAGGAGTCAATAATTGAATTGCCCCTTTTCACATATTAATAAGTATGTGACAATATATTTACTAAATTTCCATAATGTATGTAATTTTATTTTCAGTAATAAACTTCTTAATATATTAGATGTACAAGGGATAAGATATGATACTGCATGTGTAATATATTACAGATATATTTACTCATGCAGTATAAACACATATAGACATATATCATGTAATATATTTCTTATATTTTAAAATTATTTACATCACAAATGTTTCATATTATCAAGCTAGAAATCAACACCACACCTGCATGTACTAAAGTATTTGCAAAGAGACTATCACAGCCATTATTTTAAAGTAAAGTAATTACAGTCTCAACGGTGTTCGGCCGATTGAGAACCACAGGCTCTACTCTTCAGCACAATGGTAAACCCAAAATACTCACACATACTAGAAAACATTTTAAATTCCAAAATAATAGAACTTAAAATGCTAACAGATATCCCCCTATATTAATATTGAACAAAATCTAATGAGCCTAATGAGGATCATAAAGTGCAACAATCAGATTATAGTAATGTGAAGGGGGCTTTTGGGGGTGGGGGAACTGTCTGTTGTGTTCAAATATGGAAATAATAACAATGAATCTTGCTTGTTTTAACTTTGGAGATGTTTTAATGTATTTGCTTCATTCTGAGATTCTCAGCAAAGCACATGCTAGTACTCATGAAAGATTTAGTGATTGATTGACCCAGTGTCAGCTGATCAGACTGGCCTTCCAACTATGTCATGTGGTACTGCACATGACAAGGTTGATTATTATTCAGAGGTCAATCAAACCCAGTTAGACCACTTTGCTGCTCTGCATGGCTGCATTAACACAGCTGTTAAAAGATACACAAGACTGGCCTTCATTTTACCTTAATCACATTACATGCTATTTATATTTGTCTTCCTGAAGGCTTTCACTGTCCATCTCAAAGTGGAATCCACTCTCTTTGTGCTGACTAAGTGTTGACCATTACTCAACGTGGACTTGATGTGTTGTTGAGTGTCAAACATTATGTGTTCTTGCCCTATGCCCTGCTCACGATATGTCAGGGAGGGTTTAAATGACATTTTATTATGAATGGAATTTAGCAGACATCCTGACAATTCAGGGTTGGTGATTTTTTAGAGTTTTACTTAAATGTTTATGTTTTTTAAATGGATATCATAAAAGAAAAAACACCATTGCTTTGCCATGGTTTCCTTTCCATACTCCAGATTCCTTCCTCGCCAGAACACCTCGGACATCAAGACGGCCCATCTTGGTGTTAACCCCTGCCTTCGTCTCAGGTTCTGGTTCTCAGATTTCTCCTCTAATCTAGTTGCTAGTTCAGACTGTCTGATTGTTTACGACTGGAGGCTGCCAGTGACCTGATCTACCCCTTTGGTGTTTCTACTGCTCGCTCGGATTCTGACCCTCCTGCCTGCCTGACGCCCCACTTCATCTTCTGAAACGGCATGGTCACCGTTTGCTTGTTGGACCCTTGCCTGGCTTTCATAACCTGTTTGATTCTGGCCTCCTTTTCAGTTATTGATTTTTAATATAGCCTTGTTTCAGCATCAGTCTGGTCTATAATCCTTTTCTTCTGACAATGCTATGAAAAGGTGTTCTAGTGGGGTGCTAGGTAGTTGCTCACTAGCCCAAGCCTGTATAAAGCCCACTCTCAATCTCTATGATACTCTAGGTCTCTTGGTATGACTTGACTCCCTACTAAGTCTGTGGGCTTCACCCTTTTAATTGTCCATCAAATGCAATCATATAAAAGGGACCTATAATGTCTTTTACAAGATGTAATATAAGTTTCTGGTGTCCCTAGAATGTGTCTGTGAAGTTTCTACTCAAAATACCCCACAAATATTTTATTATAGCTTGTCAAATTTGTCCCTATTTGGGTGAGAGCAAAAACACAACGTTTTTGTGTGTCCCTTTAAACGCAAATGAGCTGCTGCTCCTGGCCCCCTTTCCAGAAGAGGGCGGAGCTTTAACAGCTTGTGCTTCAGTTGCTCAACAACAACAAAGCTGGAGAATCTCACGCAGCCAAAATGATGATTGTCAGTAATGGTGTTCAGCATTCAGCCTTACATTGTTCAAACCAGACACTGATGGAGAGACTCAGGAAGAAGTTACAACTTTCAGAATGCAACTGGACGTTTCTGAACGGTTATTGGATAAATTTATATAGTTGCTGTGGAGTTTATTCAACTTTTTGAACTGACTCATTGTGCAAATCCAGCTTTGAGTTGACCCTCATTTTGGAAGCAGTCTGGCGACAACACTTTCAATACAACTTTTCCTCTTTGCTACAGCAGTCCAACATGGCCTCGCCCCCTTTGTTCCGTGTTCCTGGAAACAGGGATTATGTAAATTTTAGGGTAAGTGATGTCACTAACCTGGGAAGAAGCTTGTTGTAGTCCCTACCAGCCGTTTTTTGTAAAACAAACATAAAATTATTTAAAAGAAAATATCACCCGTTGCATTGAACTTTGAGAGTGGTCACTTTGCAAATGTTGTTTATGCTCAAACAAGCAACAGCAACATTACACACTAACTAAAGTTAAAAAAGTGAAATCATAATCTCTAAGAAAAACAATGCTGTAGCACACCTCTGCTCAACATGACTCACTCATGTCTGAAAGAGAACTAAATATGTTCAACACCTAAATAAGAGTTACAGTAATAGTAATCAGAAATGCGAATAAGAAAAATTTTTTTATTGATGGGAATCATTTCAATTACATATCAATTACTTCCTGAGGAGGGAACGAGATACTAATCAGTAGTTGATGGGAAGACCTTCCAGGTCTGTCTGAAGCCCTCATAGTATAACAGCAGATGGCTGATGGCAAAAGCACTGCCCTCCAGACACATCTGCGCCATCACTCCTCAGATTTCTATAAAGGATGTTGAATGCAGTACCTAAGAAGCAGCAACATCTCATTCCCTACTCAGGGAACCATGGTTACATACAGTATGGACAGAGAAGTTGCCTTTCATAGGTTCACTCAACTCTGCATCAGTAGCTATAATAATATAATACAATAAAGACATGTTTTGAGACTGGCGGAGATGACAGCACTGAATAAAGATGCTCATACCAGCCTCCTACGTTTCTGCCACTGCCTCAGAAGATGCAGTAGTCAAGTGCGGCGGCTACACATTGTCATATTCTAAATAAGACAACCCCTCCATGTTGCGGTTGTTGTTGTTGTTGTTTTTGACGTATACCTACCAACACAAAGTCATTACCATAGAAACTAATGCAGATATTTCGGAAAACGAAAGAGTGGCATGGACACACAAATCGGATCTGAACAGTTGTGATACACAGATACACATTTAGATCAGATTTCAATCTGATACACAAATAATCAGATTTGGACTGACAGTGTGAACATAGCCTTTGAGTTCACCCTAAGGAGAGATGACTGCACTCGCTAAAACATGACAAAACAACGGTTTTATGGGAACAACAGTCAGGTGTGGGCTGGTGAGATTGAGAGGGGTCACTGAGCACTCTGTGTTTACACTGCCTCTCATTGGTAGTTCATTCCACTGTCTAATATTCTGGCATCCCAAACATTCTGCAACATTCGAAAAAAACACCATCACTCAGGCAGACAGAAATGGCTGGAATTCTGAAAGAGAAAGGCTCAATAATCCTGCTCATCATGGATTGCACACGAATCCAAACACCTCTTTTCAGCCATATGCACACACCAACTCTGATGTTTAATCAGACACAGCCTTTTTAGAAAGAAATAATACTAATGTCTCAACTCAGACACGCAAACCAAAACGTAGATAGCAAGCTTATATGTGTGTTTAGGAAAAGTGAATCACATGTGCATTTGAGCATAGTGAGGAAAAATCAGGAGGTGGATATAAAAATGCTGGGTTAAAAACAACCCAAGTTGAGTTGAAAATGGACAAACCCAGCAATTGGAAAATGGACAAACCCAACCACTGGGTTAAAACAAGGAGGATACAAAGCCATATAATCATTTTTAAACAATAGTTGCGTTTAATTAAACTGCCCAGCACAAATCGCTGGTTTGTCCATTTTCAACCCAACTTGGGTTGTTTTTAAAGCAGCATTTTTTTTAGAGTGTAGTGTTTTTCAATGTGGCACAAATAAGTGAAACTTATAAATACAACAAACAATATTTAAAATATAACACTTTTTTTGCTGTTATTGTATAAAGCAGTTATTGTTATTACAACAAATATGCTAATGTTCATCTTACTGTATTGGTCTGGTTAGACATGAGTTTGATTTCAGAACAGAGAAAACTCAATAAAGTCAGCGGAAATGTAGCGTTCATAAAAAAAGTCATGCGAAGACTCCCAATTCCATGCTGTATCTATCTATCTATCTATGTGTGTGTGTGTATATATATATATATATGTATATAAATATGTGTGTATATATGTATACAAATTATACATCAAAAATATATAATAATAAAAAATAAAAATATGTTAACACATTACAAGTTAACAAGTAGAAGTAATATGCTATTAGTAATAGCAATATTAATGGAAACAATAAATAGATATATGGATATAGATATAGTCCAGTCATATTATCTTATTTCAGTGTAAACAGAGCTCTAGTCCTGGGGTATAGTCTTTCTTATGACAATGCGGTGAGATGTATTGCAGTGCGCACTCACCATCCATCGCACCAGACACGGACAGTGCGCCTCCTCTTCTCCGGACTGCAGGCTGAGGCGGCGGACGGAGCGCTGATCACATGATGCCCATTCTTCATCATTTTATAAAGCCCTATTCACAAACACTTCAGCACAAATCAAAGTCAAAACACTGACAATCCACTATATTGGCTATTCAGTGCGTGTCGGAGGACCGGGAAACCTCTGTCCTTTTCCAGGATAGCCGGCTTCTGCGTTAAATGAACGTGACGTTCTAATGTGGGACAACGCCTCCTCGGCCGGCCAGCAAAATTTACGAATCACACTACTGTGAAGGCATCCTCATGAATATTAGCGATGTGAGGTGACGTTTGGTCCGTGGGCCTAATTAATTTGCTGAAAGGCTAAGGGGCGTACGTGAATGAACGAATCCAACTAGTCATGGCGTGGCTCATGAATATTAATTTACGTGCTGTGCGCTCCCGGAAGGTTTTCAAGGAACGTTCGCGCGACCACATTTATATTAATGTCCTGCGCCTTTGCAATAGTATGATTTGTAAATTCGCAGCCTGGGAAGTGGCGTCATATGGCACGGACTCGTACGATGAACGGTGACAGGCAGCGGACATTACAGTTACATAATCCCTGTTCTCGTGTCATGTGACCAGCTGAAATCCATACCCAGCGGCCGCTGTCTCTACGTCTGGGACATGCGTCTTGCTTACCATATAGGATGAACAGTGCTCGAGATCAGTGGCACAAGCAAACTGAATCATACTGTTAATGCAGGACTGAATGTAATTGTTAAATAGATATTTAACAAGTTGATATAATAATGTATCATTCTGCTTAGTTGAATTTTCAACTTCACATTTTTTAATTGTTAAAGCATGAATAAGCCACCACTATTCAATGAATTTGAGTTTAATGTGAGTGTATAATCAGTAATAAAATCATAAAAAACTTTGTAAACTTTAAAAAAGCCATTCATATCAATGCGATTCAGAGATGAAGACCATGCTGTTGTCCACTGGAGGGAGCCACAGAATAGCAAATCCTTTAAGATCTCAGCTTAAAATTGTTCAATAAATTGACTTGTAGTAAAACAAAATGCATATAAAACCATTATGGTTTCATAAAGTTTAATAAAGCCTTATACGTTTGCAAAAACTGTGATTACAAAATACTTACCATCTTAAAATTTAATTTTAATGACACTGACAACATATTTGTCAAGCTGCCTGACATGACTGAATGTATGTACAATTGAAGAGACACTACATTATTTGTCTATTTTAATATAGTATATATTATAGTATAATATATAATATATACTATTTAATATAGTATATATTATAATATAGTATATATACTTCCATAAAGAGACACTTAAAGACATATATTATTTGAAAAGAGACATTTCCATCGTGTCCACCATTTCTATATAATTGGTCTGATAACACCAAATTTACTTAAAAGTCGAGGACGGTCCAATCAAATGAGGGCAATATAAATACAATATTGATTCACTAAAATGAGGGGAGTGCATGCGAGTGCAATCAATGAAATGCCAGACCCACTTACCCCCCGGGTCCCACTGGGCTGTCAGTGACAGCGCTCCCAGCGGTCAAAACCTCAGCACTAAGCCTTAAAGCGGCCTCCATATCTCACATATGGAGACCTGCCAAGACCGCACCAAGGCCTGGGACCAACAACTTCCACAGAAGGGGTCCCTTGAGGGAGTGTGGCCTGGGGCCCGAAGGCAACCCAGCCAGTCACTTCTCAGGGGAACGAAGTCAACTCTGAATGCCACCAGGGAGGCTGACCCAGCCTCTAGCTGTGCTAGTAGCCTAGTCTACCAACAACCTGTCTGTTTCCTCGGAAACAGCGCCTCCATACAGGAGTCTCACCAAGAGACATCCAGAAAGAGGGACTCCAGAAAGGCAGTAACCAGCTCAGACCGGATTTTAGAGACGGGCATCCTGGAGAGCAGAACTCAGCGAAGAGCTATCAACCCTAGCAAGCAGGGGAGTTACTCTGCCCGATCCTAGGATCTACATAGCACCTATGTTAACGGCGCCATGGAGGCCGTGCACTCTAAAGGGGACCTTCATGAGGGGAGTGCTCACAGCCTAAGCTGTCAGTGACAGCGCTCCCAGTTCCAACCCTCAGCGCCAAGCCTCAAAGCAGCCTCCATATCTCACGTATGGAGACCTGCCAAGGCTGCACCAAGGCCTGGGATCAACAACTTCCACAGAAGGGGTCCCTTTGAGGGAGCGTGGCCTGGGGCCCGAAGGCAACCCAGCTAGTCACTTGTCAGGGGAACAAAGTCACCCTGAATGCCACCAGGGAGGCTGACCCGGCCTCTAGCTGTGCTAGTAGCCTAGTCTGTCAACAACAAGCCTGTTTCCTCGGAAACAGCGCTTCCAAACAGGAGTCTCACCAAGAGACATCCAGAAAGAGGGACTGCAGAAAGGCAGTAGACCAACTCAGACCGGATTAAGAGACGGGCATCCTGGAGAGCAGGACTCAGCGAAGAGCTATCGACCCTAGCAAGCGAGGGGAGTTATTCTGCTCAATCCTAGAATCTGCACAGCACCTATGTTAACGGCGCCATGGAGACTGTGCACTCTAAAGCGGACCCTCGCAAGGGGAGTGCTCACAGCCTAAGGGCTGATCTAAGTGGGGAGGCCTTAAGGGAAGCCTTCCACCACTGACCAGACTCAGGGAGCTCAGTACTGCCGTAAGTACATGCTTGACCTATTACCGATACCCAACCACTGGGGCTCACTTCAGAGAGACCACAGTGGCCGGCTAACTGGTAGCTAGCTGTCTAGGGCCTGCAGCCCACCGGGAGGCCTGTTAGCACACAGGGCGGCCTGCTAAGGCCAGCTTACCTGATAGCTTTAGACTAACCAGCTATCCAATGCCTGCAACCCTGGGGCTCGCCCACAGGTAGGCATGTTTGCATACAGGGCGGCCTACCAAGGCCAGCTTACCTGATAGCTTTAAACTAACCAGCTGTCCAATGCCTGCAACCCTGGGGCTCGCCCACAGGGAGGCATGTTAGCATACAGGGCGGCCTGCTAAGGCCAGCTTACCTGACAGCATGGTTACTAGTCGTCTAGGGCCTGCAACTCTGGGGCTCGCCCACAGGGAGGCCTGCTAGCACACAGGGCGGCCTGCTAAGGCCAGCTTACCTGACAGCAAGACTACTAGTTGTGGATGGCCTGCAACACTGGGGCTCGCTCACAGGGAGACATGTTAGCATACAGGGCGGCCTGCTAAGGCCAGCTTACCTGATGGCAAGACTACTAGTTGTCGATGGCCTGAAACGCTGGGGCTCACCCACAGTGCGGCCAACTACCCAAACTTAGCCGAGACTACCCAACCTATTCACTATTGGGGGCTACCGGGCGGCCTGCTACCGCCGGCTACCTGACAGTACATGTGCTGGCTTTCAGGGGCCCACGTGGTGCTGAGACTCAGCTGCTCATCTTAGTCAAGAGCAGTGATAGATAAAAAACAGAGCCTAGGCATCTTTTTTTTTTTTCTATACACATTTATAGCTGTCTATCAAGGCGACCCTGTTAATGGCCTGCTCCTGAAACTACCTGGCACTCATAGGGGCCGAGACCTCAACAAAGCACAGAGTGGAGACCTACCCACTGACTCTTTTCCTCAGACAGAGAGGAAATGCCTCGGTAGGACACATCAGGTGGCCCGCGGGTCGACACTGGACTCAGCATTCCTGAGGTCAACGTATTGTATCAGCTTGTCTAACTGTACAAGACTATCCTACCCCAAGGTGGCTGTGAAGGCGGCCTGTCTTGAATATTCAAGAAGGCCTGCCTACACACAACAGCAGCCTTAACCACACTTCAAGTGGGAAGGCCAACTTACTGATAAATTTTAAAGCGGCAGTTTGCCTAACGCTTTTCTCTCCTCAGACGCAGAAAGCCCTTCTTTTTGCTATATTTTGCTACAGACAGGGGACCTCAGGGGACTAATAAGTATATAACTGCACTCCTTTACGGAAAAAGAGGACCTATATACAAATAGCCCTGCTTATTTGTAATGTAACTGCATATATATCCATATATATACACACACGCACCCCTCATGTGTATATGTATATATATACATATACATACATACACACATGAAATCTCTCCCAGCCTCCTAAACAGGGAGCGCTACATTCTAAGAAATACATAGTAATTTCCCATAGCCTGCCTCGCTTTAAAGAAAAGGAGAGGAACAATTCACCCTGCGGCCACAGGGTGGCGGTCTACCACCATGGAAAACGTGGCTCGTATCACCCTTTCAGCCTGAAAGGGAGTCTCATTATCACGCCAACGGCGGGCCATCAGAATTAATGTCATAGGCCCAGCTCTGGCCTGATGTAGAAACTGCGGCTTACAGAGAACATAGAGAGTAAATCATTTTAACCCTCTACCAGAGAGAGGGGATCCATCAGGGACGCCGATCTTTGCCGTGTCCCTGGCGGATCACCTCTCCCAGGTTTCTTGAGTCTCGCCTCCCCTGCGAGCAGCACCAGCCTGACCCGCTGATCACGTATGCCCTGCCATCTAAGGGAAATGTCACTTTAGGACCTAGGTGGCAGAGTCTGAGCTGTATCCATGCAAGAAGTGCCAAACAATAAAGTTTATCATTAGTTGGCTACTTCCGGCATCGTTACGTACCCATATTCCTTCCAAAACACCTGAACAGGGAACCGAGGTCTAAAGATAAATACTTCAGTATTTACATATGAGTAAATGAAAATGTATCATATTACTTAGCCAAACAGTTCATCCTGCGGCCACGGGGTGGCGAGCTAACTCCATGACACATACCACCCTATAGCCTATATAGTATATATATATATATATATATATATATATATATATATATACAGTGGTGGACGAAGTACACAAACCAGGTACTTGAGTTAAAGTTGAGATACACTAGGTAAAATATTACTCCAGTAAAAGTAAAAGTACTCCCTTTTAAATTATACTTGAGTAAAAGTACAAAAGTATTTGCCTTCGAATGTACTTAAGTATTCGAAGTACTATAATTTATTAAGGCTATAATGGCCTCAATTTTTGTCACAAGTCTCTTGCTTAATCATCTCAGTTTATGTGAAAAGACTCTGTTACTCTTGGCACACTGATCTATTAACAGAATATTATTATTCAGACACCGCTATCTATTAAAATTACCATGAGCCCAAAACCTTGAAGCCAAACAATTTCCTTTAGAACCAAATGAAATAACAGGATTTGAGAGTTTATTTTAAGGTTTATTTGTAACAGTTGCAATTTTAAGTTTAATAAAAGACTTTTCCGATAACGATAATCAGACGATATTTTGCATCATTCAAAAATGTTTTATTTGGAAATGTAATTGGTGACAGTGTTTGTTATATCTTTCCATCTGTTGCTTTTCCTGTTGTAAGGAACTTTCTTGCTAAATGATTCGGCCATTTGTTGCGTGTGTGTTTTTGACTTTACTCTGCCTGCTGCAGACGTGCCATGTTTAGATGACTCCTGAAGCTTTTCATAATCCTCATATTAGGGCAAAGGCTGCGATTATTTAATGCGCAGCTTGTCAGAGCTGTACTGCTCTGTGATCAGTAGTAAATGCTTCTCCACCTGAAAGCCAGAGGGCGCTCTTGCGCAGAAATTCAAAATATGCCCTGCAGTAGAAGAAGATAACACGCGTCGTATCGCTGTAGAATAAACAGCAGATTGAAATGCTTTGACTGATTAAACATGACTAATAAACACAGGACTGCCTTATTATCTCTCAGGATGCACAACTGTCATTATGAAGTGAGTTTGGAGTAAAAACATGTTATTAAATGTTGTCTTTTGTTGGACAAGATGTTAATAAATGCTTCTCATGTCTGGAAAGATGTTTTACGCGTGTTGCTTTTTCAAATGTACATTATAAGCGACTCAAACTAGACTAAAAATAAGCCCTGCCGTGCTGAAAGGCGATCTCTGTTAATAAGGGGCTCTCCACTCCACCTGACAACTGTTTTAGTATCATACGCTGCATTGCAAAACTAGTCAAAATAGAATTTATTCCACCAAAAAGTGCTAACATCAAAATCAGAGCACTGAGCTTCAACTATTTCAAACTTCGGTGAACATAAACAATGAAACTTAACATAAACAATGAAACCGTTTTCTGCAAGCTACTGTTGGATTACTAATTTAAATATGACCACTAGAATAAAAATGGCATACCTCAAGGTGTTTCCTAAGATTGGAAGGAGAATTCTTGTAAGAAGAAATTCTACAATTCCGAGGCAGGGAGAGAAGGCAGTTGAAAATGAAAGACTCTTTCTTCTTTTCAATGATTTCAAAAAAATTGCGCAAATAAGGCCACGGGTGTTGTGAGACGTTGGAGTGAGGAGTTTGCGATTCTTCCATGATGAAGGCACTGGTACTCTCAATGTTATGCCGTTGCACTGACGCTGAACTGTTCGCGCTAACTAAGCAACAACCAAACCAAGTTCAAAACAGAGCGCGCGCTGAACCCTGATTGGTGGTTTGCCACACGCTTAACCAGCTCGGTTTTTTATCCACTAATAAATAAAAAGGAGCGACTGATTTCGCAAAATGTAGTTGAGTAAAAAGTACGATAATTGACTTTGAAATGTAGTGAAGTTAAAGTAAAAAGTCTCAACAAATGGAAATACTCCAGTAAAGTACAGATACACGAAAAAGTTACTTAAGTACAGTAACGAATTACATTTACTTCGTTACTGTCCACCACTGTATATATATATACACACATACATACATACATACATACATACATACATGTATATGGAATATTTAAGGAATACAGAATATGGGTTTTTCAATGCCCCCTCAATCTCAGTATTAGGAAGGCATGGAAAGCTCACTAGAGCTGTAGGAGTATGGCCAGAGAGAAACCGATCGTCATTCATTGAATGCGCGCGGCCTCTCCTGACGCGCTGCCATGGAAACTGTAATCTACCTGCAGCGCGTTCCATAATCAACAGCTCAGCATACGCGGTACAGGGTGGCTGAGAAAAATCAGTCATTTATTCACCCTCTCCAGCCATCTCCTGCTCGGTTGGAAGAGCACTCACCGCTGGACTGTAGATGTAGAAAACAGCGCATCCTCTCCCAGCAGCTCCTTCTCGCGATCCACCGAATCGCGCGAGCGGTCACACCCTTCTCAACTGTTCCATCTGAACGCCCCATGATCTGAATCTCCGCTCTGCCTCAGCGCGAGTGGGACCCGAACCACCAGGCGCAGAGCACAGCTCGTGTGTGTAATCTGGTGTCAGGTAACGAGTGACACAGATCCACACACTTAGTTTGCCTGTGCATTTCATAATTGCACGATAGTGTTTCAAACATACAGTCCCTGAAGACGAAAAGAGGATGACATCCACAGTAAAAACCCCAGAGTTAAATCAACTCTGCTCAGATAACATTTGGTCCCTCTCAAAATAGTGTTAAAGTAACACTGAAGCAGAGTTAAAGTTATTGATATAATTAAGCAATTAATTAAGTGATGATTGAACATTAATGATGAACACCTGCTGTTAACAAGCAGAATCACTGAAGAAAAGAGAAACACATGTGAAATCAACTGAAGATAAAAGACCTTAAATCTCTAAAGATCTGATTAAAAAATCTGATTTGCTTATTACAGACCAGACGAATTTTATTTCTGTCAGACATCTACAGAAGCTCTTATTGAGAACTAACAGAGGTTTAGATGTTGTTTTATTGGTCAAAAAATTATGCCACCATCATGGTTGTCAGGGTTTGTTTTAGTTGGGATCTTTACTCTTTTACATATTTAAAACAACTTATATTTAAAACAAATTATGTTTGAGCATCTACAATAGTGTTTCACAACAAACACTTGTTCATTGTTGAATCAAAAGACTGAAGGCACAGATTAGCTTGAATATTTTGCTTGAGAGTCATTTCAAGTGAACATCATAAAAAGGTCTTTTTCTCTTCAGTTTTTGCAAAAAAAAAAAATCCATATATCACCATAATGCTTCAATGCAAAAAAAAAAAAAAAAAACGACAATCACCACTAAGTCTTATACATGAACATATAGCATACAATCCTCAACAGTGGTGACAATAATTATTTATACTGCAGTGCACGATGGGAGTTTTGTCCTATGGTGATACCCAGCATGCATTGCAGCGTGAAGCATTTTTTTATTTCACCATTGTAGAGATTCATATGCTGATTCTTGATGTCTGTGTGTGTCGAAGAGATGCAGTAGTAAAAATATTTAATGTGTGGTATGGTTTTATAGTTATTCAGTATCTTTTTGCTATTCCATTTTCTATTCATATTGTGGTTTCACAGGGTTGGTAATGCAAAGCCAAAATGTATAAAAACCTAAATGTATAATTAATAGCTTCAGATGCAACTTCACAATGACTAAAGCATCATATAAAAGCAGCTAATATCAGCTCTTAGTAAAGCAGTGATCTCACTACTTCACAACAAGTCATGCACTGTTACAGAGAAAAATATGACATAATAAACCAAGGGTCAAGAGCCCAACTAAAGCAAACTCTGATCTCCATGATGGTGGTGTCATTTTTTATTTTATATTATTTTCTTGACCAATAAAACAACTAAACCTCTGTGTCTTATCTTTAGACCTAGACATGTGAAAATAAAGTCAGTCTGGTCAGTAATAAGTGAATCTGGTAAAGCTGTTTGTGGAGTTAATCAGATCTTCAGAGATTTAATATCTTTTATCTTCAGTTGATTTCATCTAAGGCTGTGGCTGAAGTCAGTTGTAGTTCTTGTGTTTCTCTTTTCTTTAGTGATTCTGCTTGTTAACAGCAGATGTTCATCATTAATGTTCAATCATCACTTAATTAATTGCTTAATTATCTCATTAACTTTAACTCTGCTTTAGTGCTACTTTAACACTATTTAGAGAGGGACCAAATTTTATCTGATCAGAGTTGATTTAACTCTGGGGGATTTTACTGTGCACTGTGTATTGTTCAGATCCGATTTGTGTGTCCATTCCTCTCTTCCATTTTCTGGAAAATCTGCATTGCTTTCTATGGCAATGACGTTGCGTTGGTAGGCATATGTCAAAAACAACAACACAGATGTTATTTACTGAATTATTTACAACATGTATTTATTATTTATTAATTTACAACTTATTTGAAAGTTGTTTATAGTCGCCAATAAATATCAGAAGTTGGAATGTCAACTTAACAACAACATTTTCTTTCCATCAAAGTGACCAATTGCAGCAGCTGCTAAAGGGTCATTCCGTCAAATTAACCAAATTTCGTAAACTTCCCCTGCTCAAATTTAAGATTTTGTTCATATTTTTCTGTAGAAAGACAAACATAAATAGTGAAGAAAGCCAAAATATTAAATGTCACATATGTATAATTACTGTGTAATCCACTATTTTATAGATGGGGGTCAAAATGACCATTTTCACCTGAGATTTGGAGCCAAAGTGGGGTGTAAAAATGACTAGAAAGATGTACCATTATTTTATTTTACACAGAAATTGGTAGGTCTATTAAATTGGTTGGCTTTAGAAAAATTTGCTTCATTATGTGTTAATGTGAGTTCAAAAATGGCAAAAAGTACTTCTTGTTTTTGTTTTTTTAACCTCAAGTTTGTATGCCTGTATCTCAAGAAGTATTAAATATATCTTAATATCCTTTTAGATTCTGGTTCTAGATGTATTGCTGTCATAGTGGCATCAGTAAATGTAGCGTATTCAAATGACTTTGTCCTTTAATATTTACTAGCTTTAAATGCATATTTTCCACAATGCACAGACACCTGGTTTACGCCCGTCATCACTGCTTGCAGCTATATGTTCAATTTGAGATCCGAACCCTATTGTGTTTGTTCTTATTTTTCTGCCAAAGAAATAGTTGTCAGACACCTATATTTATGAGTAAAATAAAGCCTGTGGTAAACATAACTTGATATTTTGATGTTTTTTTCTACAATGCAGCATACCAAAAATGTGATTTTGGAAGCAGTTATGTTTATTTTTATTTTATATTTTTGTCCTTACAGTTAGTATAACTGGCAGATTGGTGTGATTCTACATACTGGAGCACTGGTGTTGTGCCCAGCTTAGACTCCCAACCAAATTATTCCCCCCCCCAGGCTTTGTCAGAAAAAGAAAATGGATGTCTAGTCATAGGCCCGGTTCCAGAATCAAATCACTGAAAGTGCTTATGAAAGTCAGTGAGGGTGCACTAGTAAAAAGTGCAGGTGTAATGTGTAAGCAATAGCTCCTAAGCACCACCATAACAATAATAGCTATGTAGTGAGGGATTTACAAGATTACCAGATTTGTAAGTCATTACTTTTACAAATAATTGCAACAGCATTTAAAAATATTTTGATATGAAAATCCATAACAGTTTACATCTATTAGTTTTTTTTTTATTTGCTTTCATACTGTTTTCACAATTAAGGTGTACATTTTCAAAAATCTTTGTACAAAAATCCAAACTGATCACACTTAAAACGCAACTAGTCATTTCAAAACCTGAGCTCATGCTTTCATTCTAGTTGTACAAATGTTCATTCTACATAATCATTGTTTCAAATCACAAGATTATTGTCATATGTAATGAGAACATTTGGTTTAATCACTGAAACACAACAGTATGTTCTTTTTCAGTTTAGTACTTCTAACAATCGGTTCTTTTCAATAGCAAACAATGTACATGTTTCAAATCACCCTTGTGCTGAAATAATTACAGTTACACAGGCTACAGATGCCACATAACAAAATACACTTACATTACCTAAATTATAAAATGTTTGTAATAGTATCTGTTCAGTGTGTTATCAAAAGGTGTGATGAAGTATGACACAGTCATGAGGTTTTGTGATAGAACAGTTTGCTGCAAATACAGCAAATTTTCTCACTGTACCATATGACTAAATCTATACTGTATCTTTACAGATGAAGGGTGAGGTTACAGTAATATGGCAGTCTCTACCATGGTAATGTCTCTGTTAACAGTATTTTCATGGTGTACTATAATGTAAAATGCTGTATTTGATGCCATCTGTCTCCCTTCTTCTGATGCCTCTCTGATCAATCTGATGTTATACAGTTATACAGCATACTGTTTCTTTCCCTTATACTGTTCTGTGTTCATGAATTTCAAATCCCTCTGTATCACTCACTCTCTCTCTCTCTCTCTCTCTCTCACTCACACACACACACACACACACACACACACGCACACACACACACACACACACACACACACACACACACACATACAGGTTTGTTTTGTTATCTTATAGTGAGGACATTCCATAGGTGTAATGGTTTTTATACTGTACAAACTGTACATTCTCTCCCCCTACACTAATCCTACTCCTAAAGCTACCCATCACAGAAAACATTCTGCATTTTCACTTATTTGATAAAACATTGTTCAGTATGTTTTTAAAGCTATTTTAAATATGATGACTGAAGAATTGTCCTCATAAAACATGTTTACGTCATAATACCAATACACTACCCATGTCAAACTTGCGTCCTCATAAATCATTTAAACAAGAACACACATACACACACACACACGGGTTTCCATATGGGGACTTTTTATCGACATAATGATTTTTATCCTGTATAAACTGTATATTCTACCCCAAGCTACCCATCACAGAAAATGTTCTGCATTTTTACTTTTTTAAAAAATATAATTTTGTATGATTATATAAACTGTTTTCCTCATGGGGGCCAAACAATATCCCCACAAGGTCTAAAATTACTGGTATTACTATTATTATGGGAAAATTTGCTTCAGAATGCAGGGTTCACCAGGACCACACACACTTTTAACCACAAATTGTGGTTATCATCTAAAGATAAATTGCTTATGATGGAAAAAGAATTAATTACATTTGGTTATCCATATCAGAAATTGCAAACAAGTTTTATAAAAACTTTCGTCGTTAAGTTCAGTTCAGTTGGATTAAATATTAGACAAATGGATTAAACTGAACGAGAAGATATGAAAATGAAAAGATTATTAAAGGCTGTGAATGAAACATTTATATAGATGTGCTTGGCACCCTCTTAACACCCCTGTAGAACTGGGCCTGGCATCAGATATCGTATCCAAATGATCTCAAGACTCCAAACATGGCAGGAAGGTGCACAGACACACATCGTCCGAAACTGCAGCTCACTGTAAAAAATTGTGCTGTAAAATAACAGCAATCTACAGGCAGCTGTGGTTGCCAGTAATGTACTGTTAATTTACAGCTCTTTTATTTTACTGTATGTTGCCGTAATGCTACCATGGAAATGAACTCATTTCATTTGGGAAGCTGTTTTGCTAAAACTTTGCAGCTTGTCTAAGCTAGCAATAGCACAAATATATGTGCTAAAGGACTTAGTAAACAGCTTATCACTGCATTAACAACTACAGTTACTGTCTTTAAATGAAGCAACATGTAGCATAACATCAGTGTTTTTCAGCTCATTATTGACTGAAGCACAGGCTCTGCTCTCCAGCACAATGGTGACCCACAAAACTAATTAATTAAACTAACAGATCTCTCCTATATCATACTGTACAAAAACACAAAACACTTCAGTTCAGTATTTATTCTTCTTATCAGTTATTGACTGATAAGTAACTTTTTTCTATTAACTTTCACTTATATTTCAGTCAAATGAACTTGTTTTGTATAGTAAATCTGACTGTTACGTTCAACAGAATATTACTGTTTTTCTTCCTTCATTTTATGGTAATTTGCTGTCAGCAAGGTTGGCAGTAAATTGCTGTTTTTCTACAGTTTGTTGCCGTAAATTAATTTACAGAATATTAATGTTTTTCCTTGATTTTACGGTAATCTACTGGCAGCTGTGGTTGCGAGTAAATTGCTGTTTTTTACAGTACGTAAATTAATTTACAGTTGATTACTGTTAAATTACGTTTCACTCTGGGGTTTTTTCCATCTCACACCTTTAACCCTTTAAACCCCACAGCAAAATCTTCAGTTTTAAATGATCACTTGATTGAGTCCACACTACAGAGTAACACTGAAGCAGTGCTGAAGTTAATGAGACAATAGTTAATGAGATAATTAAGTGATAATTGAGAATTAGTGATGAACACCTGCTGTTAACAAGCAGAATCACTGAAGGAAAAGAAACAAGAACAGAAAAAAAACAAGCAGAAACAGACTTCCTGAGTTAGTCTAGTGTCAAATCCATAATCATAAATGTGTGTTGATTTTCTTTTAAATGAAATCCATTTTTATTGCCACCGTTCTAGCATTACCACTTTAAATCATGCAGTTCAGTTTAGTTTTTTAAGACTCATTTACAGATAAATGTATGAACTGTGGCATTACTGAGCTAAACAGAGAATTCAAGAATCAGCGTATGAATCTCAACAATGGTGACAATCCACAAACAAAATAAAAGATCTCTGAACTCTGAACATCATAAAACACATTACTAAAAGTCAGCACAAAAGCAACAGCAAAAATCAAGGCAGTAAGAATTAGAGAAAATAACCAGACAATTCAGCAAGATATTTTATTCATGCCGCAATGCATGCTGGGAGTTTTGTACCTAGCATGCATTGCAGCAAGAAGCTTTTGATTATCACCAGTGTTGAGATTCATATTCCAATTGTTGATGTCTGACTCTGAGTTAAACAGTAGTTCAAAATGTTATCCACACAAACTGTTAACCATTTACTTCATATTATTTGTCTTTCATATTAATTTAAATTCCATGGTCATGCAAATAAAATTATAGAACCCTCTAAACTCTGATGAGATTAACCAATTTTGGTGAAAGATGTTAGTTTTCACTATTAATAAATAGCTGATCTCGTTTGATCACAACTCCATCTGGTTTCTCAACTATAACAAATGTGTTTTAATAACACCATTACAGCTGGAAAAGTAAATTTAACCTTTACAAATCAAAGACCAAGATCCTAACTAAACCAACACTGATCTCTATCATGGTAACGTCAAACAACAATAAAACAACAACTGAACCTCTGTTAGTTCTCAATATGAACTTCTGTACACATGACAGAAAAAAGTCAGTCTGTTTAGTAATAAGTGAATCAGGTAATGCTGTTTGTGGAGTTGATAAATCAGATCTTGAGAGATTTAATGAAATTTATCTTCAGTTAATAAATTTTTTATGTTCTTGTTTCTCTTTCCATCAGTGATTCTGCTTGTAAACAGCAGGTGTTCATCAGTGTCTGTATTCACTCTTTTTTTTCATTCACTGGACTATATTAGTGAACTAGTGTAGGGAATAGTGAATGAGGGTATAGCTTGTAATTTGGAACACAGCCTCTGAGTGTCGACTTTGAGCGCTTTTAATTCACACTAATTCACACTATTTTTTTTAATTTACGCCCTTTCCTGTTACGCCCCTTCATATTCAAGAGGCGTAACATGAAGTTGTCGAAATCACGCATAACAACACGAGATGTCAAAACGGCAAGATGGCAGCTCATACAGAGACAACCTTCTGTTGGCTTTAAGTAAGCAATATTTTTACGTTTTGGCAGGGTAACAACTGATGTTGGGCAAAATAAGCAAGCTAGCCTGATGAATATCGTAACCCTAACCCTAACCCTGATTTGGACAACTTCAAGTTACGCCCCCTTCTTGTTACGCCCCTTCTTTGTTTCCTATTGTTGTCAGTAAATAAAATATAATCATTTTATTAATTCATGCTTTAAATCATTGCTTGACTGAAAATTGAGATGTATTCACCTTGACTGCACTTGTCTAGTGTGTGTTCATGCATAGCGGTCATATGACAAAACAAATGACATTTTGCCTGTTTTACTAAAAACATCATTTTCAGTAAGAAGTAATATAATTAAGTATTGGGCAGCTTATCATTATTATTGTGTGTAAGTGTTGGGGTGGGCTAGCAATGCAATTCATTCTGGGGTAATCCTATTTTTAGAAGTAATACTTACATTTTCTGCGTACAAAATCAACATTCTTCTCCAAAGGCAGGATCTTTGAGCAGCAGCAAAAAACCGCACTAGGTAGGGTTGAGTTACTGATGCTATGAGGTGTTAGTGCAGCTGTGACTCATGTCTTTTTTATTATTATCTATTGCAGAACTTATAATTACATTCAAGATCAGGGAAAATACCATGGTTGTTTCTTTAACAATAAACAATCATAAACAAAAGACAAAAAAAATGGGTTTGTGTACATCATAATATGAGATTAAATGCAGAGCACAAAAAAGCACAATGATATGGTTAAATATCTGAATAATTCATCATAATGCATAATATATATATATATATATATATATATATATATATATTGTTATTTATAAGCCTGATAAATGAAACGAATTCTTAAATTCAAGAAAAAGAGTGAAACAAAGTAGATTTAATTTACTTTTGCTTGTGGATGAAAATGTTTGCATATAAAATAAATTAACATATTCAAGAGATTGGGATTTTGGGTTTTTAAAAAATCTTTAAGGATAAAACTGGGTCACATTAGTAGGGTTGAAAATATAAGAACTGAAATTAACAGCAAATTTATTGCTACAATCACAAAATAAATGGGGAGCTGTTTCTTCAACAAGACCAGAAAATGAGCAAGTTTAATCAATATCAAGATATTTAATGATAGATGAATTAAACCTGTCACTCAAATCTTTTAAATTGTTTGCGCTTGCTACGTTGTAGGTCACATGATAACGTCAATGATTTCCGGATCGCATTCATACTCAACGAGATTTCATTCATACTCTTTTAGCACTCGTTAAGTACCTATTCGTTGAAATTAAGTACCTACTCATTGAGTAGGCAATTTCAGACGCAGCCAGTGTGTTGCTGTAGGCTATTTTCTAGAAAACTTCAAATATTACCCAGAATGCATTGTTTCTACGGCAAATTACTGTTTTAATGGAAAACAGCATGTTACTGTTGAAATTTGGCTGTTTTTTTACAGCAATTTTTTACAGTGTGGGTACAGTAACAGAAATTCAATCTTTTCGCACTTGAAAAAGTGATTCTAAAACATTTCGAATTCTGGGAAAACAGAATCCTTTATCTTGTTTCGGATTTCACACTGCTCATACTTTACCCAGGGTTTAAAAAGTTAATCCTTGATATTTCACTTTGTACATTTCTAAACCATGGGTTAATGTTCTTGTTTGTTACGTCTGTCAGCGTCTGTCATTGGTCAGCTCTCATTTTCACCAACTGAACTTGATTCAGAGTTTGTTGAGTCATGGAATGTCTGAAGAAGTGATTGATGGCATAGGTTGTGTGAACTGGCCTAATTGGCCTTTAACAAGTGTGTGCTATAAATTCACACATTAAAAAAAAACACAGAAGCACCTGCCATAATTACAAAAATCCAGCAAAGATTTATTGCGTGCAAATCTTATAAAGTCAGCATTAGAATTGCATTTTTTTTTCAATTGTTTGCTATTACACTTATTAGACCTGTAATCTCTTGCCAAAAATATTTCCATTACTGGCAGCCACCTATTGATTAGGGTTAAGGGGTTAAATTGATATTGTTAGGCATAGTTCACCCTAAAATATTATTACGTCATTTACTCATCCTCATATTGTTCAAACCCATTTGATTTTCTGCTCTGAAACACGAGAAGATAAACAGAATGACACCATTCACATCACTGTATATAATGACAAAATGTTAAATTTGGATGAACTATCTCTAACAGCACAGTCCTTACCAGAAGCTTTTGCTTCTGAAGACATATGATACATCCAGAAGAGGACGCTCCACTACTGCACCTGGTGAAAACATTGTCAGCCATTTCTCTCCTTTCTTAAAATAGTTTTTCTTAAAAATTAATCTGCTGTTAGCAAACATCTTAGTTTATAAGATAAAGGTGATAACTATGGCCCATGAGAGGATTAGAAAGTGGATATTTCACCCCAAAATCAACCCTAAATGAAGAGCAGATGGTAATAATGAGAATGCTACCAAGCGGGATAAAGTACAGAAACTCACAGGCTGTGTTTGAAATAGAATGTTTTTATTCTTCTGCTTTTAACACTATTCATGTAGTAGGTATATAGTATGTCTACTGTGTTCAGTATGTTGGCTTGACAAAGCAATATCTACTTTTTAAGCTGCTTCTTCTTCTGAGAAGAACTTTAATTAATGTGGCCTGGAGCATTCAAGCTATGGCCACCGAACTCAGGTCAGGGCTTCAGACTGTTCTCACTCTGTATGTTATATCATTTCTAAAACATGTTAACAACATAAATATATGCTAAATCATGCTACAAACATGCTAAAATAAATTGTTAACATGCTAGCAACATGCCAAATCTTGCTAGCTGTAATGACAAATCAGCGAATGAGATCTAAGAGCAGGCTTTAATAGTCAAAGAGCTGGTCAAACAGGCAATGGTCAATACAAAGCAAACAGTAGTGGCAGAGAAACAGGCAGGCTCATAGTATAAATATCCAGGCAAAACAGGTCACAAGGCAGGCAGAAAAACAACAAAACGGGAAAAGAGGCAGACAAGACAGAAATAAACACTCAGCAGTGTTAGCCAGGAGGGAACAACAAGACGTAGCAAATGAGTGTGTGTGTGCGCGCGTAGGACTTAAATATGGTGGGATGATGAGTGTCAGCTGGAGCAGTGATCAGTGACAGGTGTGGGGATTCTGGGAACTGTAGTGAACCGGTGTGAGTGAATGGGTGTGCAGTGCACAGTGGAAGTGAGGTCCAAGGTGAAGTGCCCTCTAGTGTCTGTCTCGGGCACCTCAGCTGACGATCGTGACACTAGCAATGTCTTAAAACATACCAACAATGAGGGGAAAAAATGCTGAAAACATGCTAGCCCTGTTAAAACGTTAACAAATTAAAAACATGCTAACAACATGTTGAACATACATTAATGTATACTGATAAAAAACTTTTAGTGATTTTAAAACACACATTGCAGTGGTATTTCAAATAAACTTGGATGTTTGCTAATCAAAGTTAATGGCATTATAGTGTGCTTCAAATTGGCTACAATAAACTAATCTTTATAAATAATGTCACAGCTTTTAGTATACCTTTTAGTATCACATTTTAGTATACCAGGCAGTAACTTGCTTAACCAGTGAACCTGAGTGAGACAATGGGAATAGATAAGAATGTAGGAACCAGCACGGGATGAAATCTAACCCGGGTCACTGTCACATAAGAGGACTCGCTTTACCTGTTAAGCCACCATGTAGATATGGACTATGCAAAACTGGGGTTATTTTGTGTTCTGTCTATACTGTTACAAGTACCAATGTACCAACAGATTTTTCCATTAATCCATCAAATTATATGGATTTAAAGACTATGAATCGCTGAGAAAAGCATTAACATCAAGAGTGTTTTGTTCCCTTTTACATGGCATGATCTGTTATTAACGCAGCATGAAGCAATTGCATAAACCGGCATAGCTTTAGCTTTGTTCTTGTGCAATCACAAAAACACAGACAGTTCTGTTTGTTGGTGGAAGAATACGAACGTGCAGAAACGCTTTTGTTTCAGTTTGTGCAAATGAAATAAAAAGCATTCCTCTGCCGATTGACTCACCGCGCTTCAACTCTCAGTGTACTGCACAACTGCCCCTGATGTAAAACGTGAAGAAATCATTTGGCGGTTTCGGATTATGCTGCGGATTTACATGTGACGCATGAATTGAAATGATTTACTTTTCATGCAGTTAACGTTTCTGAGGACTGATCAGGATCAGTTAAATAATTTAGTTTTTACATTTGTTAAAGGTTTCCTTCGGAGAAATGTGCCAAATCTGCAGCAAATCTGTTGCAACACAGATTCCCAATAGTGTGCACTCTACTGTGCTCAGATGTTTAGCAAAAGTACAGCAAAACTAATTGTTGGTGAGTGTGATGGCACTGGCTTTATGGCGTGTTTGAATCATAGATCAATCATAGAAAATGGAAATAGCGGTCATGGGGTCTATATGTGTCAGCTTCTGGATCAACCAATGGTAGGACGTTGGAGCAGGCCAATGGGAGTTGTTATAACTGAGTTATGGTAACTTTGGATTTAGGTGGAGTTAGGTGAGTGACGGTGAGAAAACATGTCAATGTAATGTCTAGTTTTGGTTTTGTTCATGTTTCATGTCTAGATCATTGTCATTGTCATATTTCATGTTTGTTTTGTCATGTGCTCCTGTCATGTCATGTCATGTGATCCTGCCATGTGCTCCTTGTCATATGATTCCCCTGTTCCATGTCTTGTTTTGATTGGTTCACTGGGTTAATCATTGTTCACAGGTGCTCATTGTTTGTAATTAGTCTGTGTACTTAAACCCTTATGTTAGCCTTGTTTGTTGTTGATGATTGTGGAATGTGGATTTGTTCCCAGTAACCACGTTGCTGAGTGTTGCTGTTTTTTGCCAAGCCATGTAAAGACTCTGTTCCATGTTCCACGTTGGATTTATGTTATGTTTGATGGACTTTAAATAAAACTGCATTTGGGTTCAATCTACAACTTGCCTCCAGTAGATAACTTTCAGTCAAAGGCAAAATGGATGCAAAAAAGAGGAAAAAAAAAAACTATCAATGTATTTAAGATAGGCATACTAACTACAAACCCATTAATATATTTACTGATATATTACTTGAGACTTACTTGCATAAATATTCTAATTAAATTTATTTTGAATTCTTTTTTTATTGCACAATGCATATTCCTTAATATATGCTCAACCTTGACTAACTAGGGCCCAGGTCAGGAAGCAGACAGACTGGCTAAACCAACCGTCTGCTAGCTGTCTCATATCACAGAAGTCAGATAAATCCCAACACACACAGACTCTTTCACTTAGATATCATCACATAGAGACTGTGTCTGTACCCCAAAGTAATAAATACAAAAAACTTCCAAACCAATTTAAGGGAAAAAATTTAATTGATGTTCAACAAGTAAAAAAACAAAGATAATAAAGAGAAACAAATGATCCCTTTCTTCAAAAGCACTTATTGTAAATTATATTATCACAGAAAATAATCTAGATGTGCTGTGTTTGACAGAGACCTAGCTAAAACCAGACGATTACATTACTTTAAATGAGTCTAGCCCTCAAGGTTACTATTATCGACACAAACCTTGTCGGAAAGGAAAAGGGGGAGGTGTTGCTGTAATCTATAGTAATATCTTCAGTATTACTCAAAAGTCTTTCAAATATAATTCTTTCGAAGTGATGGTGCTTTATGTAATGGTATATAATGTAAGTGACAAATCCCATTTGATGTTTGTGCTGGCTACTGTATACAGGCCACGAGGGCATCATACAGACTTTATCAAAGAATTTGCTGATTGTCTATCGGAGTTAGTACTGGCTGTGGATAAAGTCCTTATTTTTGATTGTAGATAATGAGAAAGACGCATTGGGATTGGCATTAATAGATATTCTTAACTTTATTGGAGTTAGACAACACGTGTCAGGACCCACTCATTGTCGTAATCATACTCTAGATCTAATATTGTCACATGGAATCGATATTGCTGCCGTTGAAATTCTGCAGCAAAGCGATGACGTCTCAGATCATTATCTATGCTCTCAAGTGTCCTACGTTTAACCAAGTTACATTTAAACAGTCTCTCTGCCACAAATATGGTAGAACCATCACTTCTACCACTAAAGATTGCTTTATAAATAATCTTCCTGATCAGTTTCATCATCTTAGCAAACCAGACAACTTAGAAGAACTCGATGTTGCCACAGAAACTATTGAAGCTCTCTTTTCCAGCACTCTAGACTCTGTCGCTCCTTTGCACTTAAAAAAGACTAAGGATATTAGTCCATCGCCATGGTCTAACAAGCACACTCAGGCCCTTAAGAGAGCAGCAAGAAAAATGGAGCGCAGCTGGAAGAAATCAACTAGAAGTTTTTCGTATTTCATGGAGAGAGAGAATGATTGAGTACAGAAAGGCCAATATCTGCTTATTTTTCAAATCTTTTAGAAGAACATAAACACAACCCTAAGTATTTATTTGATACAGTGGCTAAACTAACGAGAAATACATCTTCACCTTCTGATGTTTCCAAACAGCACAGCAGTAATGACTTTATTAACTTCTTGACTTGCAAGATTGACAATATTAGAGAGAAAATTATAGCCATGCAACTGTCTACTACAGTATCACATCAGACAGTGCACTGTAGTATCACTGAGGAAAAATTCCATTCATTCGCTGCTATAGGAAAGGAAGAATTGTCTAAACTTGTTAAATCATCGAAATCTACAACATGTATGTTAGACCCTATACCGACTAAGCTATTGAAAGAGATGCTTCCAGAGGTCATAGATCCTCTTCTTAAGATCATTAATTCACTACCAATTCTCAAAATTATCAGAATGCGTAGCTGATATAAAAAAAAATTGGATGACTGGTAATTTCCTACTACTAAATTAAAAATTAAAAAAAAAAAAACAGAGATTCTGATTATTGGACCAAAAACTTCTGCACATAATAACCTAGAATACTGTCTAGCACTTGATGGCTGCTCTGTTAAGTTGTCTTCGTCAGTTAGGAACCTGGGTGTGCTCTTTGATACCAATCTTTCATTTGAAAGCCACATTTCTAGCGTATGTAAAACCGCATTCTTCCATCTTAAAAAATATATCTAAACTACGACATATGCTCTCAATGACAAATGGGGAACAGCTAGTTCATGCGTTCATGACCTCGAGACTAGATTACTGTAACGCTCTACTGGGTGGTTGCCCTGCTTGCTTGATAAACAAACTACAGCTGGTCCAAAATGCAGCTGCTAGAGTCCTTGCTAGTGAAAGGACCACCCGTCAGCCCAATGGCGGAATCTGACGGCCTGGGCAAAGGTATAATACATGTATGTCTTTTCAACGCCCGCGTGAAGTTCACATAAATTTTTAGGATTTAGTTTAAGTTTTCCTTTAATCTGACTCCAATTGTAAACGATCTCTAATTGGTAATGTTTCTGATGTAACATTAATAGCTGATCGTGCGATTAAATATGAATTAATTTAGATCTTTGATTCTTTAATTTCTCTTAATCTCACTTATCCTTTCATCAGGGCGTCGCATCGCACAAAAGCTATATACTCCGTTTATACGCTTTACGTCACAATCTCATTAGTTTAGAATCATAAGGATACAGAGGATATAGCGTTTACTAAAAACACAAATTGAGGAATCGCCGCATGCTTATTCATACAAAAGTGCCGTTTGTTTTAGTTATGATACTATTACATGTTAAGTCATAATAGTCAGAAATCCAAAATCTCAATAACGTGCAACATGCTCCATTTATTGGGGTTTCAGTATGATCTATCCCAATCCTAGAATTGCGGAAATGTCGAAAACCTCTTGATCTACCGGTGATAATGATTTCAGACGAACTCAAATTAAATCAAGATGTAACAATTTATTTATCAGGTAAAAATGTATCAATGTGCCAATTACATAATTACACAATTATAAACCAATTCAAATATAATAAATACATAACATCAATTACTCAAAAGATTTCTCTAAGAGTATTTAAAAGTTATGCATGCACATAGAGATGGTGGTGAAAGACACTCATCACCTCTATGTGGGGGTCTCTGGCTACAGAATGTACCCCCTTGCTGCTGTGTCTTTTCCGCTAAATACCCAGACCAGAACAAAAGGATTGTAAATATTTATTGCCCAAACACCTGGTTTCGGGGGAGAGACACAAGCCATAAAAGAGAACAGAATTCTCCCAAGTTTTCAATCTTTTTCATAATACTAGTGACTGCTGTGAAACTGAGACCATTTTACCAATCGCACTGAGACATTTAAAATGATACTAAACATGAAATTGGAAAAATAATAGATTCACAAGATACATCATACATAGTACATATGCATTCTTGGAGAACTTCAGTGACTTGAATCAGGGGGAAGGAAGGGAGTGGAGGGAGGGGGGTTGGTCGCATAGTTGAGTGAGGACAGTTTGGGCAAGGCTTTGTCCTATTCCTTTGAAATCTTCTCTCCAGATGAGTTTTATTGCTTTATTGCAGGATGCTTGATCTGAGCTTTTATCTTAGCAGGAAAATCAAACCTTACACTAGAACCAGGAAATATGACCATATTAGCCCGGTTCTGTCAAAACTATACTGGCTCCCTATTAAACATTTTATAGATTTTATAATCTTGCTAATTATTACAAAGCACTAAATGGCTTAGCTCCTTAGTACCTGAGTGAGCTCTTAATGCATTATAGTCCTATTACGATCTCAGAATTCTGGCCAGTTGTTAATACCTAAGAATATCAAAATCATCCGCTGGCGGTTGATCCTTTTACTTTTTGGCACCTAAACTCTGGAATGATCTTCCTAGCATTGTTCGGGAAGCAGACACACTCTGTCAGTTTAAATCTAGACTAAAAACGCATCTATTTAACCTGGCATACACATGACACATGATCAATTTTTGTCTTCATATCCGTTAAAGGATTGTTAGGCTGCATAGATCAGGTCAGCCGGAACTGGGAACACTTCCTATAACACCGGATGTACTCGTTACATCATGGTGTCTACGCTAATTTTTGTCTCTCTGCTTATCCCAATGTTTACCAATTAACATGATTGGCTGGATCCGGGCCGTGTCCGCGGCAACAGCGTAGCCCTGGGGTGTCGACGGAGACTGTGTGAACTAGCTCATCCCTTGTGAGGGCCGACTCATCAGCCAGTGGCACATATCCCCAACAAACAGCCCCATACCGGCATGATTAAAAAGATCTAGTCTAATATGGTCTAAGATTTTATTGTGCTCTCTAACTTTTTCAAATTCTCTCAGTAAAAACCTTCAAACTTAAAGATTTTAAAAGGTATTTTAAAATGTCAGACAAGGCTTTATCAAGTCAACATCAAAATTGGTCATTATACTTTATCATTTAGTTTTGAGACATTTAAAACATTTAGACTGCTAAATGTTAAGATCTTTTCACATAAAATTGAACTTGAATGCAAAATAATCATTTTATTTTCAAGATGATTGTAACACGTGGCCGCTAAAAGACGATAGAAGATCACCGGTAATTCCAATATGAAGTTTAATGACAACAATACGCAAAACACACACTTGACATATACAAGACCGGACACTGAACTGAAAACAAGCAGGAACTGATATACACAGAGTAGGGGATGAACTAATGATGAACAGCTGTGATGGTGAATTAGGTGATGAGGTGAACATGGTGACTGATGAGTGGCAGGAACTTTGAACAAATGTCATATGTCAAGTCAAGAGCAAATCACTTGTAATTCTAATGAGAGCAGTCTCAGTACTATGGTACAGTTGAAATCCTGACTGGAAATCTTTGCAGATACCATTTCTTTTTAAAAAGGAATATAGTTGCGATAATACTGCATTTTCTAGTATTTTTGAAAGAAAGGGTAGATTGGCCTGTAATTGACTAATTATAGGATGAAGTTGTTGTTTTATTTTGTTTTTTTTTTAAAGAAATTGAATAATAGCCAGCTTAAAAGTTCAGTACATATCCTAGTGTCAAAGATGAATTAATGATATTAAGAAGAGGATCTATGACCTCTGTAAGCATCTCTATCAACAGGAGTCAGTATAGGGTCTGACATACATGCTGTTTTCCTAGTACACTCTGAGGAAAATTCAGAAAATGGAATTTTTCCTCAGGCACTGTCTGATATTAGACAGTTGCATGGTTATAATTTTCTCTTTAATATGATCAATTTTGCAAGTAAAGAAGTTCATAAAGTCATTACTGCTGTGCTGTTTTTTAATTTAGCTACTGTATCAAATGTGTTTGTTTTCTTTGAAGAGATTTAAAAAATAGACATATCTAACAGTTTGTAATGCCTTTTTGTACGCAATCATGCTCTCTCACCACGAAATGTGAAAATGTTTTCTTCCAGCAGCTCTCCATTTTTCTGGCTTGGTTAAATGTAGTATACACGAAACTAGATAATGATCTGAAATGTCATCACTCTGCTGCAGAATTTCAAAGGCATCAATATCGATTCCATGTGACAATATTAGATCTAAAGTACGATTACAACAATGAGTGGGTCCTGATGTGTGTTGTCTAACTACAATAGAGTTTAGAATGTCTGTAATTGCGAATCCCAATGCGTCTTTTTCATTATCTACATGCATATTAAAATGACCAACTATTAGGACTTTATCTGCAGCCAGTACTAACTCCGATAGAAAATCAGCAAATTCTTTGATAAAATCTGTATGGTGTATTCTATTTGAAAGACTCACATGTTTCACATGTGTTCCTTAAAAACAAAGGAACACGTGACGAATGAAACCCAAGACAAACAGGACATGCCGGTGACAGTGTGACAATGATAACTGAACTAAGCATCATGTGCCCCACATTATTGTTTGCAACAATTATTGTTGTAATATGTGATCCGTTTTACATACTGTTTGTAACGAATCTTTAATAGTAAGCTAGTTCTTCCTAAATACAGCCATGCTACATTTCTCCCTCAGGGGTCAGCTACTAAGTTGTTAGATATAACAGATGTGGAAGAGTGAATGTCTAGGTGATGATGGTGCATGAGCCCCATTAATTGTGCCACTGGCTCCAGGCTGAGAGATCTGGGGCAAGCACCTGCTGCAGAAGTGGGTGAGAATGACGAATGCTGTCCTACATCACCCACCCGCTCACCTCTCCCCTCCATGTCCCAATTGCTCACATGGGGATGGAGAGCAGTCTGGGCTCTTCTTTGGAGGAGAGCATTTCTCTCAGGAGCTTTTGATGTCATACGGATTGGTCAGCCACTGTATGCATGAGTGAGATGTAGGATAAATGGGTAAAAGAACAATTGGCAAACCAATGAAGAAAGCAGATTAGGTGTCTTATCTCATTGGTTACTCTAAGTCCCTATAGATTAATCACTAATCTGAATATTGGGAGTGACAAGTTACCCATCGATATCTATGGTGGTTGGTAATATACATTTTAGATATTTAGAATATATTTAAACTTTTTTTATATTTCCCTCGTGCAATGGAAATTTTCTTCGTAATATGTCTAATAATGGAAAAACATGAAGTTACAAAACAGTTATTTCTTTTGGTGTTGTACATACAG
The DNA here is from genome assembly GCA_038088235.1 of Zacco platypus. Classification (NCBI taxonomy): domain Eukaryota; kingdom Metazoa; phylum Chordata; class Actinopteri; order Cypriniformes; family Xenocyprididae; genus Zacco; species Zacco platypus. Next base: position 37,326,571 of record CM076083.1, on the reverse strand, counting down.
TAGCCGCCTTGCCATGCATACAATCATATAATCAAACCATATTAATTTGGACAAATTTATTTAGATTCAGTTTTTTAGGCAGAGTTTAAAAGCAAAGAGAAAAATGTTGATTCTTCTAATGAGAAGTATGTTGCATTTTCTCTATTTGAAAGAAGCTTTGGGCTTCTAAAGATAAAGGGAAAAATTGCCTTGTATGCTACCAACCCAAATTTAGGACAGAAGCACCTCAACATCGCTCATGACTCTAATGTTTTACTCACGTTAGGCCAAAAATATGTTCTCAGAGGTTGCTTGAAATAGGTCAACTGACATCTTTTTTTGGATCACAGAGAGAGAAATTGTGCCATCTAAATGATAGCAGTCTCCTTAAACCAAGATGAACAGCAATAAGCCTTCCCCACCGGTTTATTTGGGTCAATGACAATGCTATGAAAATTACCAAGAATATATTTTGTTACTGGATGAAATATAATCATCATTTTTCTTGAATTGGGTAACATATTTCTGTAATGACAATTTGAGATATATATATATAAATATACACACACACACACACACACACACACACAGTATATTAAAAATTATTTGGGTGCCTGAAGTTCTGAATCTTTCTCAAAACATTTTTATTGGTCATATACAAAATAAAAGAAGCTGTAATTCAACAAACATACATTATATACAACAGTACATCAATAAATTAGCCACATCTGAGAAATGGTTAACTGCATGGTTCAAATACACAGTCCTTAAATAGGAATACAGTGTTGTATCTATTGAATGCAAAAAGTACAACAATTTATTCAATAAATAGTTACAATTCACCAAATGTGTTACTGTGTTTCATACAAAGTACTGTAATATCTTATTACAACCCATTGATAAAATAACCAAAACATATTCTATCAATGTTCACCTATCATAAACTCACATTTCATAACTTTATTTGATGACCCACAAATCTGTCAAATATAAAAACCTGTACAGTCACTTGCTTACTAAACAAAGAATGTGACGAACTATTAGCCTAAAGCTTGATAACACTACCATTATGTGCTGACTGAAAAAATGTTGCTTTTTAATAGGATTCATTAATGAACCAAGACACATTAAAACAATGGCAGGACCAGTTGCATAGCCTAATGTTAAATTAACATAGTCACAAGACAATAATATAGTAGCAATGTCAATAGCACTGTCCGAAAACTTAGTGAGCTTCCATGTCACCTGCTTACATAGGCATGTTAACTCAAATAGTACTTCTCACAGTAAGAGTACAAGAGTCTCTAGTTTCAACTGATTCTGACATTAGGGTCTTTCCAACTTTTCCATTGTTCTTCTATGTAAATGTAAACGTGCTGGATGTTACACTCGCATCTTTTGCGTCTCGGACATGACGCGTCATTCTAAAAAAAAAAACACTTTACTCAAGTTTAAAGAAGTTTTTTTTTTTAAACAACATCCGCTGCCTGCGTATTACTTTTTTCAAAGCATGAATGAGTTCTGCGCGAATGGGCCCTTACACCGTTTCTATACTGGGTGCTACAAAATAGAATAGAATCCATTATAATCAGTAATGCTGTTTACACTGGATGTGGATTACACTGGGATTTGTCGTGTTGCATCCAGTGTAGACAGCATCACTGATTATAAATGGGTTCTATCTGCTTTTGTCGTGCCACTTGTGTCTAGTGTAGACACGGTGTTAGAAGTACAGTTGAACTTCTTTTAACTCAGGTACTGCGTTTTTAGAATGCCGTATCATGAGTGAGACACTGCAAAAGACGCGAATGCAACGGTCTAGCACGTGTTTACATAGAAAAACAATGGAAAATTAGCACAGTGGAATGGAAAAATGTGTTTTGTACGTTTATTTAATTTGTCAAAATACATTCTGGGACTGGATATACTGTATGGAATACTGCTATAGAATTTGGCCAAAACAGTTCACCTTTTGAAGGCACAATGTTTCTGCCTACCTCTTGAAAAGGAATGTGCTTATGATGCATTAGGATTCTAGGGTTTGGAACAGAGCTAATAAACACACTTTCAGAACATTTACCTTTGCAGTGGTGACTGTATCTCACTGAAATAGTTTTCTCCTCAGCAGTAATTTCACAATAGTGCTAAAATACAAAATACCACAAACATCATCAGTCAAAAAAAATCAATACTTTATCTGCACACAGGGTTGGGGAGTAACGAAATACAAGTAACTTAGTTACGCATTTAAAATTCAAAATTTGAGTAACTGTATTTCATAACAGTTACATTTTAAATGGGTGGTAATCAGATTACAGTTACATCTGAAAAGTATTTTAGATTACCAAAGTGATTTACCAAAAGATTACCAAAGTTTCATCAACATTTTAATACTTTTAAGATGGATCATAAAAATTGTTATTTTTATTTAGTACTGTCCTGAACTGTCAACTTAACTTCACTGGTCACTGCAACTTTTTCTCACAATTTGTTTTTTTTTGCCCCTCACAATTGTGAGTTTGCGTTTCACAATTCTGACTTCTTTTTCTCAGAATTGCGAGATTTAAACTCACAATTGTAAGTTATAAGGTCAGAATTGGGAGATATAAACTTGAAATACTAACTTTTTTTCTTGTAATTGTGAATTTAGTATGAGTTTATATCTCATAATTCTGGCTATTCTCAAAATTGTGAGTTTATATCTCATAATTCTGACTTTTCTCAATTTTGTGAGTTTATATCTCATTTTTGACTTTTCTCAATATTGCGAGTTTATATCTCATAATTCGGATTTATCTCAATATTTTGAATTTATATATCATAATTCTGACTTTTCTTAATATTTTCAGTTTATATCTCATATTTTTAACTTTTCTCAATATTGCGAGTTTATATCTCATAATTCTTACTTTATAACTCACAATTGCAACTTTATATCATGCAATTGTGAAATAAAAACTTACAATTACCTTTTTTGTGTTTGTTCCACACTTATTAGTATTCCAAAGTATTCTAAAGTATTTAGATTAAGTTACTAATCTTGAGTAATGTAACGAAATACGTTACAAATTACTTTTTAAAGCATGTATTTTGTAATCTGTAGTGAAATACATTTTAAAAGTAACCTACCCAGCCCTGTCTGCACATAAGGGTACAGTGTGGCACTTACCCAAAAACTACATTAAACACCACAGAGAAGTGTGCTGAAAACCTCAGAGAAAAACTCCAAAAAGCTGCTTTTCAGACAGAGTGAATGTGGCGAGTGCATTATGTGAGCAATGAACTCTAACAACAGTCATCAAACTGCTGAAAAAATACGCCCTATATGCTGAAAATGTGTGCTGTGAGAAATGTTTTCAGAATACTGAAATACTGGTTGGTGTAGCCTTGAATCTGTGATGTGAGGCAAGAGATGTCACAGTGAATCAGATTCAATCTCTTCATTTTCATCTTAAAGGAATAGTTTATCCATAAATGAAAGCTGTCATCATTATGTGCCCTTGTGTTGCCGGTCGTGACTGCAAAATAAGCCCCACCAGGGTGATCAAGATCAGGCGCCAGTTTCATAAACATAGGCATTATGTTAAGAACTAATATGACCAACTACCAGTTAGCCAAGAGACAAGGAGTTTCTGTTTTTTTATGTAAATGTATTAAACTTATGAATAGTCAAAAAAAAAAAGATAACTAACTTAAGACTAGTTTATACAACCGACCTCAGGTCTTTTTTGTTATTATTATTACACTGAATCCTTCATCCTTCATCAACATTATTCTGCGTTTTACACGATTGCTTGTTTGTTACTTCATATTTGGCCACATTATTGATTTGACTGCTCTGACACTATTGGATGAGAACTGAACTGAGGTGGATGTTTGATCATATTGATCATATTGATTATCTTTGCACACTTATTGAACCGAACGGAATTAACACTGAGCTGATTTTAGCTGAATAATGATTCTATTGTCTTTTTAGAAATTATTTACATAAGAATTGAATTCTGTTTGCATCATTGAGCATTACTCTCCTGTTTATCCCTGTAAAGTTGCTTTGAAATAATCTGGACTGTATAAAGCGCAATAGAAATAAGGTAACTTGACTTTATTGTTTGAGGGGGTGATGTTCAGAGAATAAATTACTTAAATTTCATTGTATAGCCTCAGATTACTTTGAATATAGAGCCACAAGTCACACAAACAACTACTTTCATTTTAACTTCTAGTGGTTGTTTCCTATTTGGAACTTGCTGGTAAAAACCACATTGGTTTGGAACAACATGAGGCTGGGTGTATGACAGGTTTCATTTGCGGGTTAACCATCATTTTAAATCATCTGAAAGTTCTCAGGGTCTTTAACACTTTACCATGCAAGAGAGTTTATTCCATTTCCCCTCACTTATCCATTCAGATTCACAGCTGTGACACACATCAGGGTTATAAGTTGAAGTATTTCTGGTGCTTTTTTTATATTACACTGAACATTTGTCCTGAGAAAATAATAGGGAAGTACATTTCAAAATAACCCCATTTTATTAGTGCATTTCACTTGTTCATCTCTTACAGAGAAATCTCATGAACCTTATTTCAAACGCCTGTACGCAGTTCTGCTCTGAATCCAGAGTCAACATCTGTTCATCAGATCCAGAACATGAGCAAGACAGGGTTGACAATCAGTTCACTTTTGAAATATTATAGCTCTGTTCCAAACCCTAGTGAGGGAGATGTTTATTTGATGCCTACATTTACATCTGCAATTTGTTGTCATTTTTGTTGTATGTTTGCTCATCTGCAAAACGTTTCCTTTCAGATGTTAAATAGACATTTTAAAATGTCTTAAAGACGTTTGATTTAGAATGCATGTAAAACTGCTTTTTCTAAGATGTTTATTAGATGTTTGTACACAGATGTTTTACAGATTAAGCACTCTTTAGCAGACATCTTTGATAGGTGCTATCTGGGTTATTTGGTATCTTTTAGATATGTCTTCATGTTGGCGAAGCATATATGACACCTACATCTACAACAGACGCGAGTGGCACAACGTGACAAAAGCAGACAGAATCCATTATAATCAGTGGTGCTGTCTACACTGGATGCGGTGTAAAACTACAAATTTCCGACAATAAACTGACGCTCCACTCTATTTCTTTCGTACGTCAAGCATCTGCGCTACTTAAGTTCTGACATGAAGAACAAATGGATTTAGAATGGTCGCGTTGTCGCATCTAGTGTATACAGAATCAAGCTGTTGCAGTGTACCGTGAAACGACAACTGTTGGTGTAGACACGGTGTTAAAATGCTGGTCAGTTCAGTAGGTTTTGGAACAGATCCACAACTTCAATGCTTTGCAGATTATTTAAATTTAGTTCTAGCTATCCTTGTTCAAATGACGTCCCAAAACATGGATAAATTGTGTTTGCCAAACCACCTGTGCTGGAAGAGAACCACAAACTGACTATGCACCATTATGAAGAGTCACATTGGATTTGTTATAGTCAGCTGCAGTAAAGCTGGAAGTTTTATCATTCAACAAAACCCAGATGTTCTGAGTGCAACACATCTTCATTATAGAGATATGGAAGGAGCCAATATGCATAACTGGCTTATGCATGACACGGTCTACATTACGTTATTATATTCATTTAAAGAATACAGCAGGACACTTACACAGTGAACAACACTGTCACCTGACCACATACACAGCACGCTACGCGCTACCCCATTGCACGTGTCTATTTACTAGAAAAGCAATCAGACTTCAATAATAAGCCACTTTTGGTACAATTGCAAAATTGATATCAAACTATTTTTTGTTCATATAAATAACAGATTTTTTCTGTTTTCTTTTTCCAGCAAGAAAAACGAAGTTTTTAGTTGGAGTAAGACATCAGAGACCATTAGCTAACAATTCAACAATAAAGCCCGTGTTGGGTTGCTTCTGGAAATTAAATGTGACCAGCCCAGCCATACAAAGCACAGAACAACAAAACTACAGCTCGACGACTCTGAACAAAGCTATGATCAACACGGTTACCCCACTTCAAATATTTTCTAAAAGCAAATAAATGCCTCCTCTTTGCGATGTTTTTAAGGATAGGCTCTCTCATAACTCATGTCTGCAAAAGATGAACATCACCTACCAGACAGTTCAACAGTACCTCTGCTCTCACATGCATAAATACAGCAGTTTATTGCCTCTCCTGGTCATATTCCTCAGAATATAACTTGTAAACATCATTCCACTAAATGGAATTGAACTCAACAGGAAAGAAATTTGACAATAGAAAATAAGTTTTGCTTGCTTTGTGAATTACAAGATCCTTATTTCTTATACCCTTTCTGATAGAACAGTGAATATATTTAGTTTTTCCCCTCAGTATATCAGTCAGTGGACAATATCAAGCACAGGTGACTCAAGTTGGAGCTAAAGTTAACCCAAAAACTTGAGACATCATTCAAAGTTTGTCATACAGGTTAGCCAAACCTGCATGACTAACTTTCTTCCATGGAAACACAAAAATAAGAGATTTATCTCATTCTCATCCTCAGCTCTCGAATTTCTGCATGCAAATTAGAGGTTTTCATGGATTCACCTTGATTCTGACCTGAAACTCAAGCGGTTTGGGTCCAAAACTTTGACCAGTGCCTTAGACAGGGGTCAGGTCTGATTTTAAATAAATTTGCTTTTGCTCAATAGACCTGAGAAGACTTCAAATATGCCAAATTTCTATTTGTTTTGTGTGCTTAATATTTTCTTATGTAAAAGAAATACATTTTAAATAATTCTACGAGAATGTTATGATTATCTTCTTCTATGTTCTCTGGCAGTCTGTGCTTCTGTGTAAATGACCAAACCATCCTAACTGACGTGTGCAGCAGCAGATCCATATAAATGCACTTTCCAATACCTGAGGCATTCGAAAGATATTAAAATCAACAGTAATATTGTCATTTTATGTGCAACGTAAAGCTTGTGTGCAGTTTATCTAATTGAAATTGCTCGCTCAAGTGGAAGAACGATGAACTGTTGTCAGGTATTGATTAAAAAAACCCATCTAAATGCAGTTAATGCCAAACTAATCATAAACATTTAAGTTGTGTTTTTCTTCAAACACAACAATGTGTGAAATCCACAAAAAACATATTCTGCACATTTTTGAAGTATAGGCTACATTATCTGGGAACATGGCTTAATGTAGCTAATGTAAACGTAACAAAGGATATAGGGACAGGAGGATGAACTTCATCTTCAAATAAAAAGATGGGCATACTTTAAAAGCTACACGTATTTCTTTTTTTTCATCTTTGATTTTGGTCTGTGTCATAACAGGTTGAAAAAGTCACCACGTGCAGAGATGTGAAGACGCCACTGCCTCTGTTACATTCGGATTTGAGAAAATCGGTTTGCTATTGGGTCAGCCTTAGGTCGGGACTGACTCAGGTTGGGTTTTTCTTTATTTAAAATGAATTTATGCTTGTTGAGTTGGGGTAAGAAATTATTCGGGTGGATCTGTGCCAGGTACAGGTCAAAGGACAACTGCACATATTTGACTTTGGCGTGCCTCATCAGGTTTGATGTCAGTGACAAATGGCATCCGTTCTCGTGTGTCTTCAATTTTCTGCTTGACTTTCTCTGGTCAATGTATGCTTTTTTGTATGGAAAAGAAACAGCACAAAAAATTCTCCTTTTGTGTTCTATGGACCAAGTAATACGGGTTTAGTACCAAATAACGGAGACTAAATGGTGAATTTTAAAATAATTTCTTGGGTTTAAGTTCAAGTCTGTGCAACATTTTGATTAATAAATTTTGATAAATATTGTTGTTCATTAACCACAAGTGTTGAAATTGACAGAAAAAGAAATGCACTCTTTGAGTATATTATGTCCTTATCTTTTTTTCTGAGACATTTGACGGTTGTCTGTTTATATTTTTTATGGTCACAGAGCAGATCTTTTTGTTTTTCTGATGTTATCACCTAACATCATAGCATGAGTAAACCTGTGCCTGACGGATACACCAACCAATATACTTACAAAATTCTCCCTGTTTGTGCATTAAGACCGTGCTTCTGTTTTGGTCTTGACAATGGTGATGACGCTGGTGGTGGCCACTTTGCCTGGTATGAGGGGCCCTATGACCGATGTGATGGGGCCCCTGGCAGCAGCCACAGGGCTGCGGCCCACAGTTCTGGCAAAACTCTGGAGAGCCTCATATTTGGAGCGCAGCACATCAAGCTCCACTTTCATGCTGGCGTTCTCCGAGGCGAGCTTCTCCACCTCTTGCTGAAGCTCTGCCTTCTGTTTCTCTAGCTCCTCCTTCTGCGTGACACGTTTGACGCGGCAGCTGGCGGCATAGCCACGGTTTTTCAGCGTGCGCCGCCGCTGTTTCAACTGCAGGATTTCCTCTTTGGTCAGACCGCGTAAATGCTGGTTCAGCTCTCGCACAGACATGGACACCAGCTCATCATCCGTGAGACTCGTGCCATTCTCACCTGGCTCTCGCTTCACCTGCAGAGAACCGCAAGGGACGAGATCAAGAAAGAAGAGAGGAAAGGGAGGGCTGGGGAGACTGGGGGCAATTGAAATGGTCTTTAACATCAAACAAGCTACAGCGATGAGCGTTTTCTATCCTCTCTCAGAGAAGAGAAAGGGTAACATTTCACAATAGTTCCATAAGATAACAACAATACATGAACTAACATTGTTAATCTTATTTAATGTTAAATTCAACAATTACTAATACATTTTTAAAAAGACATTTACATTTGAATTTGTTATCATGCACTAACATGAATGAACAATGATTAACTGTTTTTATTAACTAATATTAACAAAGACATATAATAAAAAATATTGCTTGTTGTTAGTTCATGTTAGCCACATTTTTGTCACCAAAACACACTGTGATTTATTTATGCGATCTTCTGTAGTCTTAAAGGCACACTGTGTAAGTATTCGCAGCCAGAGGTCGCATTTTCAATACAATAACAAAGATGTCGTTTTCATTATATAGAGAAGTATTCACGAATCATTTTCACGGATGAGGTAATGAATTAGTTTTTGTATTATCTGAACAAAAAAAAAGCGTTACTGAAGCACAAACAAAGTGCAATGTAACTGTATGTGTAATTTTATCAGCAAAACTCACAAAATATAAAATTACGAACACTTAGTTTTTAAATGAATCTAACTATGCATTATCAGCAGTCACGTCATATCTGTATCTCACATTGTTTATATGTGCTATTATTGACATTCATATCTATTCAAATAATCTGTACATGATGTACTTGTACAATAAATAATATATATTTGCTTACCTGTCTATTAAAACATGCAAGAGTGGAGTCTCTGTCAAGTCCAAGTTTGTCGTGAAGCTCTCTGCATCTCAAAAACGCCACAGTTGATCTACGTTTACGTGTTTTTATTTTTCTCTTTACTCATCAATGAATTACCATGATGACTGAATGACTCAACAGCGACAGCGACAGCGACAACGGTCTCCTGATTGATTGCTCCTGTCTGCCTCGCTGCTGAATTGTTTCCATATGTTGCTCCTTATTGCTTTGTTTTGAATCTAATTATTATCATTGCTTGTTGTCTACTTTATCATCACCATATATCTGATATTGTCTAATATTGCCTATCACATTAATCTGACATCGCTAGTTTTTAATCTTTTAATCTAAATCACAATCACAATGCGTTAGCATTACGCTAGTTTGTAACCTTGTCATCCGTGCTTACCATCATTTCTGTCACACTGTCCTTTTTCTACGAATTCATCAAGCAACTGTGGTAAGTCGGATCAGTCTATGAACACGGTAAGCTATGTCATCTTCTCCTTTCATTGTTACTTGCACTGCCTGTCACATGCATAGTAAAGCTTTCTCTGTCAGCGATGAGGGACAGCATGTCATAAATGCAAGGAAATAGTCAGGCTGACAGAGAAAATCTCAGAATTAGAGACACGCATCCAAACTTTAATTGAGGATAGTAAGAATGCATGGGCTTTAGATAATGTTTTGGACGCAACTAGCTTAGTGAACTCTGTACATTGTTCCGGCAGTAGAGCCCGTGCAGCAGGGCAATTGGGTGACCGTGAGGTGGCCTAGTTGTGGGAAAAAACACCACTCTTCCGTTCCGATTAGAACATCAAACAGGTTCTCACTGAGAATCCTGATGAAAGTGCCCTTGTTATTGGCAATTCTATTACACAGAACGTGAAAATAGAGACCCCAGCCACCATAGTCACATGTTTACCGGGAGCCAGAGTGCCTAACAAAGCAAATTTAAAACTGTTGGCTAATGCTAATCGTAAATACTCTAAGATTATTATTTATGTCGGCACTAATGATGTCCGACTTCGCCAGTCGGAAATCACTAAAATTAACATTAAAGAGGTGTGTGAACCTGCACGTTCGATGTCAGACACTGTAATTTGTTCTGGACCCATTCCTGTTCATCAGAGTGATGAGATACTTAGTAGACTATCATCACTCAATGGCTGGCTGTCTAAGTGGTGTCCACAGAATAATATAGGTTTCATAGACAATTGGAAAAGTGTTTGGGGCAGACCTGACCTGTTGAAAAGAGATGGTATTCATCCCTCATGGGGTGGTGCCGCTCTTCTCTCTAGTAATATGGCACATCGTTTTAGAGCTGAACCTTGACTAATTGGGGCCCAGGTCAGGAAGCAGACAGACTGGCTAAACTGACCGTCTGCTAGCTGTCTCACGTCATAGAAGTCAGATAAATCCCAAAACATAGAGACTCTTAAATCTAGATATCATAACATAGAGACTGTGTCTGTACCCCGAATTAGTAAATACAAAAAACTTCCAAACCCATTTAAGGGTAAAAACTGAATTGATGTTCAACAAGTAAAAAACAGAGATAATACTGATAAATAAATAATAAAGCTTGGGTTGCTGAATATTAGATCCCTTTCTTCAAAAGAACTTATTGTAAATGATATTATCACAGAAAAGAATCTAGATGTGCTGTGTTTGAAAGAAACCTGGCTAAAACCAGACGATTTGACTCATTTGACATTTGTGCTGGCACCACACAGACTTTAACAAAGAATTTGCTGATTTTCTATCGGAGTCACTACTGGCTGTGGATAAAGTCCTTATTGTTCGTGATTTTAATATCCATGTAAATAATGAAAAAGACGCATTGGGATTAGCATTTATAGATATTCTAAACTCTATTGGAGTTAGACAACATGTGTCAGGACCCACTCATTGTCATAATCATACTTTAGATCTAATATTGTCACATGTCTATTGATGCCGTTGAAATTCTGCAGTAGAGTGATGACGTCTAAGATCATTATGTAGTCTCATGCATGCTACATTTAACCAGGCTGCAAAACGCCTCTCTGCCACAAATATGGTAGAACTATCATTTCTACCACTAAAGATTGCTTTACAAATAATCTTCCTGATCAGTTTCATCGTCTTAGCAAACCAGACAGCTTAGAAGAACTCTATGTTGCAACAGAAACTACACTACTTGACCCTCTCTTTTCCACCACTCTAGACTCCGTTGCGCTTAAAAAAGATTAAGGATATTAGTCCAACGCTATGGTATAACAAGCACACTTGGGCCCTTAAGAGAGCAGCCAGAAAAATGGAGCGCAGCTGGAAGAAATCAAAACTAGAAGTTTTTCATATTTCATAGAGAGAGAGAGAATGACTGAGTACAGAAAGGCCTTAAAAACTGCTAGATCTACTTATTTTTCAAATCTTTTAGAAGAAAATAAACACAACCCTAAGTATTTATTTGATACAGTGGCTAAATTAACGAGAAATACATCTTCAACTTCTGAGGTTTACAAACAGCACAGCAGTAATGACTTTATGCAAGATTGACAATATTAGAGAGAAAATTATAGCCATGCAACTGTCTACTACAGTATCACATCAGAAAGTGCATTGTTGTATCCCTGAGGAAAAATTCCATTAATTCGCTGTGATAGGAGAGGAAGAATTGTCTAAACTTGTTAAATAATCGAAATCAACAACATGTATGTTAGACTCTATACCGACTAAGCTATTGAAAGAAATGCTTCCATAGATCCTCTTCTTAAGATCATTAATTCATCTTTATCACTAGGTTATGTATCGGAAACTTTTAGGCTGGCTATTGTCAAACCTCTTATTAAAAAAACACAACTTGATCCTAGAGAATTAATCAATTACAGGCCGATCTCCAATCTACCTTTTCTGTCAAAAATACTAGAAAAGGCAATGTCATTGCAACTGTGTTCCTACTTGGAAAGAAATGGTATCTGTGAGGATTTCCAGTCAGGATTTAGACTGTACCATAGTACTGAGACTGGTCTCATTGGAGTTACAAATGATTTGCTCTTATCATCAGATCGTGGTTGTATCTCTCTATTAGTGTTACTAGACCTCAGTGCTGCTTTTGACACTATCGACCACAATATTCTTTTGAATAAACTAAAATTATGTTGGCATTAGTGGAATTGCATTGGCATGGTTCAAATCATACTTATATGACCGTTATGAGTTTGTAGTAGTAAACGAAGAGATGTAATTTCAATCAGATGTTCAATATGGAGTACCGCAAGGCTCAGTACTAGGACTCTGTACATGCTATCCTTGGGAGATATCATTAGGAAGCATGGCATTAGTTTTCACTGTTACGCTGATGATACTCAGCTCTATATTTCTTTTCGACCAAAAACTTATGCACATAATAACCCAGAATACTGTCTAACACTTGATGACTGCTCTGTTTAGTCGTCTTTGTCAGTTAGGAACCTGGGTGTGCTCTTTGATACCAATCTTTCATTTGAAAGCCACATTTATAGCATATGTAAAACTGCATTCTTCCATCTTAAAAATATATCTAAGCTACGACATATGCTCTCAATGACAAATACGGAACGATGAGTTCATGCATTTATGACCTCAAGGCTAGATTACTGAAACGCTCTACTGGGTGGTTGCCCTGCTTGCTTGATAAACTACAGCTGGTCCAAAACGCAGCTGCTAGAGTCCTTACTAGAACCAGGAAGTATGACCATATTAGCCCAGTTCTGTCAACACTGCACTGGCTACCTATTAAACATTTTATAGATTTTATAATCTTGCTAATTATTACAAAGCACTAAATGGTTTAGCTCCCTAGTACCTGAGTGAGGTCTTAATGCATTATAGTCCTTCGCATCTATTACGATCTCAGAATTCTTGCCAGTTGTTAATACCTAGAATATCAAAATCAACTGCAGGCGGTAGATTATTTTCCTAGCATTGTTCGGGAAGCAGACACACTCTATCAGTTTAAATCTAGACTAAAAACTAAAAATCTCTTTAACCTGGCACACACGACACATTATCAATTTATGGCTTCATATCTGTTAAAGGATTGTTAGGCTGCATAGATCAGGTCAGTCGGAACCGGGAACACTTCCTATAACACCGGATGTACTCGTTACATCAGAAGAAGAATGGCGTCTATGCTAATTTTAGTCTCTCTGCTTATCCCAAGGTTTAACATTTACCGTAATAAGCTGGATCCGGGCCGTATCCAGGTCAGATGGAGAACCTGCGCCTATGCACGACAGCAATGCAGCCCTGAAGTGTCAGCAGAGACTGTCAAATAGCTCATCCTTTGTGAAGGCCTTACCGACACGTCAGCCAGTGGCACAGATCCCCAACAAACCGTCCCATACCGGCGTGATGAAAAAGATATTAAACTAGATTAGAATCTAGAATCTAGATCTAGAAACTGGATTAAATATTTTGACTGTTGGGATCCCAAATCGGACTTATGACCTGTAACTCTGCCTGAATATCAAGCAAGTGTTCACTGTTGGCCAGAGGAGAACTGGCCCCCCGACAAAACCTGGTTTCTCCCAAGGTTTTATTTCTCCATTTTGTTGGAGTTTTAGTTCCTTGCCGCTGTTACCTTTGGCTTGCTTAGTTGGGGATACTTGCTTGATATTCAGCAATGTTTTTTGGTATGCCTGCATTGGCCCCATTGTATGCGAACTGAGCTGAGCTGGACGATTACATCGCTGTTTTCTCCAGTGCTGATATACATAAATTAACTAGACTAATAACTATTGATCTTTGCAACGGAATGAATCAACACAAATATATAGAGTAAGCTGGACAATGACACCATTTTCTTTGGGAGCTGCTGTGCAGCCAAAAATTATTTGCCAATTATTACTGTAAAGTTGCTTTGCCACAATTTGCATTGTAAAAAGCGCTATATAATTAAAGATGACTTGACTTGACTTGAACAGTGGCATGCTAGATGCTGTAAAACCAACACTTTCGCAAATTTTGTCCACGTAAATTGCCATCGTTTCTGAAAGCGGAAACCGGGGATAGCGTGGACATTACATGATTGATATGTGACAATGACAAGGGATGAGCCATTATTTCAAATTTGAATTTCTCTGGATTTACAAATAATTACGATGATTTACAAAGATTTACGAATAATTTAAGTGGCTCTCGGATATTTTACAAAAATCTTACAGATTGTGCCTTTTAGCTTTGAATTCAGATTTGGAGACACTTTCATTTGAAACATCACATACCTTCAGTGCTTTGTTTCCCTTGTTTGTAGTAGTCATACCACGAGAGCCGCTCTCCTCTGCCCTGCTCGACAGGTCTGTGAATATAACAGAATTCACAATGGTCAGACAAATGTCTGGAGGGTAGACAAACAGGATCATCAAGGTCATAATTGTATTCAAAAGTTCATTTAAATCCATGCAATAAATTGCTCTGTTCAGCTGGAATATGTTCATTTAAAGTAACATATGGGTTACAATACAGTTGCTAGGGTGTATTTTATCATACGCTTAAAAAAAAAAGCTTAAAAGGAATAGCACATCTCTTCTCAACACGCCACGCAATTAAAGTATCAATTATGTCAAATCACTCACTCCAATTAATGAGCAACAGTAGGTGTGGGTGATATGACCAAAATCTTATGATACGAGTCATTTTATTTCATGAAAACTATATACCAACAAGAACTCATTTTAGTACTCACTCGCTGAATAAGCAGTGGCTTTATGTGAGCGGGTTTCAGGTGTGTGCGCTCAGAAAAATCATGTTTTTAAAATGCAAATAATATATTTTTGTGATGGCAAAGCACACTATCACATGAATGTTTGTGTCAGGTATATCGTCCACCCCTAAGCAACAATATTAGTGATTCTTTCTCTTTAGTAATGCTTTCCAAGGGATCAAAATGGTACATATTATCACAGTTCAGGCGCACATTATTTCTTGCAGTTCTGTTTTATGTGGTAGGCCTACTGTTACGCCCCGTCTAGGGACAAAGAATGCAGCATGAAAGGTAGGCTACTGGTTATGGGCAGTGAGTTTGAGAAACAATAGTGCTTTTAGTGGGAGTTGAACTTCAGGAGATGACCAGACCACAAAAACAAACAGAAATATATACAGTTTGAAAACTTTTTTTAAACCTAACCTAACCAAAGAAAAGATAATACAGTTCACTTACCTGACTCTCTAACCATAAAAATATTAATAATATTTACAATAAACAAGAATTACATCAGACTTCTTACTTTCCCAGTGTTCATTAATTGCAATATATTTTTAAAAAATTTACAAAGAAAAGTACAATTTGACAGGGCAATCCAAAATCAGAGTCAGCAAAAGACAACTCTCAAACACAATCTTTATTCAAACAATCTCTATAAACACTCTCTTTGCACTATACAATCAAACACTCCTGGCAAACTTTTCAGGAGCTTTCAGGAGCCAATGAGACGTCATTTCTGGACATACACATACAGACACTACCAAACCAACTAAACAACCAAAACAGAGATAAAACCATAGGGTTGTAACCGGCAAGGCACAGCAATAAAAAACGGTTACTGCAAACAACCAGAAGTGTCTCAGAAACACCAAACTGCTGCCATCTTGTAGGATAACAACCGAAAGCAACAATAAGAAAGTACTGAAAACTGAAGTACCAAGAATTTACCCATTTTAAATTAATTTTTTAACATTCCTAAGAGGAGCATGTGGGGATGAAATTGAAGCAGATGTGTCACAGTGGGGATGCTATCACACAGGCAGAAACAGCAGCTTCTGTCAGACATACTTTTCTCTACACACACACCTTCAGCTGGTTCAGTGGCTTATCGGCACATTCCAGGGCCCAGCTTTCTGGCGGGGCTCCTCTCTGACTACAACAATGAAGAAAGGTTTGCGACATCTTATTGGATCTTGATGGACTAGCACAAACAAATGTCCAATGCTAAGGATGCTAGGACATCTCTTAGAGGGTAAGGAGAAGACCCCAAGTACCAACAGGCAGTCTAATCCACAGGCAGTTTCTGCACTTCACCCATCTTGAGACTAATTCCTAAGGTTTAGGCCCGGACCACCATACAAATTCTTTAGGACATTTTGTCTGCATAAGTGTTTCGCTGAAACAAAGAGAGACCACAAAAATCCATTCTAATCCATTTATAACCATGTTTGGAAAACTTATAACTGATGGATACTACAACACATCCATTTCATATGTCTAGAGAAACAAGTATTCTCAATGACAGCTATTTGTAGTACAACATTCAGCTGTTAATGTACAAATGCATGCATGGCAGTTCAATTTTCTCATCATGTTTGGACTATGTGTTCAAAACATTGCTAAAGTTATTCTGGTGGTGGTTTGGGAAGTGAGCAATGCATTGGTAAAACTTTAAAGACACTGTACTAACTGAGTGCTTTAGATTATGCAAATGATTTCCACAGGGGAAAGAGAGGTGGGCCACACTGTGTGTGCCCCCTTCTGATGCTAGCAGCCAGTCATACCACTAGAATAGAGAAGCACCAAATTGCAATTTCCTCCTCATTTTTTATGCCTTACCAATTTAAATATTCAAGCTCAAGAAGATGTGAAAGAGAACTGAATTCAGATCTGGTGCGCTGTGTGAGAAGTTTTGTGCGCTCACACATCCAAAGCACATGCAGAGAAAGTTAAATGTTTCTCAGACAGCATGTGAATACTAAATTGAGTTTGTCTTGCACTTGAATGGACACATCCACACAAAATTATGTCAAAAAGCCTGTCTTGCTAATCTGTATCCTCATAAACAGTAGGTTATTAATTAAGTGAAGATAAAAAGTAAAGAAAGACAACACATGCACAGTATCAGTTTATTGGGTCCATGCATTACTCTTAAAGTGACAACAGCCTGATATTCCTGCTGCTGTGAGGGAGCTGGGCTTGTAACGTGAAGGTTGCCGGTTCGATTCCCACGCCGGCAGGAATTGAAGGTGGGTTTTGTGAATAAACAGCACTCTCTCCACCTTCGATACCATGACTTTGCCCTTGAGCAAGGCACCTAACCCTAATTGCTCCCCGGGTGCTGTAGCAATAGCTGCCCACTGCTCTGGGTGTGTGTTCACTCTGTGTGTGTGTGTGTTCACTACTCACTGCTGTGTGTGTGCACTTGGATGGGATAAATGAGCACAAATTTCAAGTATGGGTCACCATACCTGACAATACGTCACGACTTTCACTTTCATAGTCTCCATTCAGGCTCACGGTACCCTTGACACCAATTTTTTATCAATTTATAAGATTTTAGTAAGAAGATAAAGGTTAGTATTAGGATTTTTTTTCTCTGTAGTACTACATCACAGTATATATTAGCACCATTTGTTGTTTGCTTTTGGAATCTGAAAGAATACTTGAATCTTATAATGGTGATGCATGACGTCAGACTTAACCTAAAGTGGACAGTAGACTGTTGAACCACTGAAAAGAATAAATTAGAGCTTATCGGATCCATAAGAAAACTGAAAACGCTGAGTGAAGCCACCAACAAGAGGCCAGGTAAAGAAATGGAGAGAGATAGAGAGGAGGAAAAAAAAAGAATAAAAGGGAACATGAGGGTGGGGGGCAGCCTTGTGAAAAATGCATCCTCAGCACATTTGGGCTAGCTAGCAAAACGAAGGGGTAAAAACCCCTGATCTCAGCAAGGACCCCAACCAAGGCACCAATTAGGAAGTTTTGTTGCTGAACTTAAATGACTAGAGTGATCATTTCCAACCTTCAAACCCCGGCAGCATTCATAAATTTAGAGAGTGCAATGATGCGATGATACATAAATTACAGTATACATACATATGATAAATGCTGAGCCAACAAAAGCGCTGTGGCCTTGCGTCCCTGTGTCATGTGTTAATGATTGCCTTCCTTTGTTGAGGCCTCGGGGACTAGTCCACAGATGGATACCATTGGGCCGGGCTATGCTAAAGAAACACCGACCTGCCCCATTTACCCGTCCTCTACAGAACAATGTGACCTACGAATAATATAAAACAAGCTAATTTCACTGCTCCTGAAGATACTACACAGCTCTCTGGAATACGTGATTGTATGTGAAGTATTTCTTTATAATGAGCGTAAAACCCCTTAATTGACCATTTCTGCAGAAGTGTGCTAGAAGTGTGCTATGAAATGCAATGTTTCATAGCTTCAGTTCTTCATTGAGCAGGTCAGTAACAATATTAACAGCCATATGAGCACACAAAAGCAACACTTGTGCATGTAGAAACTGTGAGAGTAGATTTTTAGTTTTTTAAGTTTTTAATTCTGATGTAGAATAATAACATGTAATGTGTCAGAAACTCTAAAAGTGATACTTAAAATGCATTTGTTTTCATTAAAATACTTTTTTAAATCTTGGGTTAATGTCTAGAGTCAACAATAAGCAGGTCCAAAAAGAATATTCAGACTTTCAGAATTTCCATTGCAGATGTATTTAATGTATTTAAACAGGTTATTCAAACTGAGCTTATAGTATACACGTTTTCAGGCATGTGATCAGCTAAAAAAAAAAAAAAAAAAAAAAAAAAAAAAAAACCCTGACAGCACACATTTATTAATATTAAAAACTGATTAAAAAATTACTATACCAATAATAAATACTATAGTACAGTGCATTTTAAAAAAGTGAGTATAGTATTATTATTATGAATTTATTTAATCATAATAATAATAATTTTATATTATAATACAATATATGTTATAATAAAAGTATTAATAGAACAACAATAATAATAATAATTATTATTATTATTATTTTACAGAACAACAGTAAAACTACAATACTAACATTTATGGTTGCTCTAATTTCTTTTGTTTCAAACATTAAACCATTAAACATTAAACGGGAAAAACCACAGGAAGACCATAATGCTTCTCTTTGTTGACAACAACAGATTTATAAATGATTCACATTATAAATTTGGTAAAATGGTTGGTGCATGTTGCATTCAAAAATGCAAATTATAAGTGACTCAAACATGCAGCATTTGCAGAGCAGTATTTACTGTGAAGACAGAAAATGAACACAGCGCCGTGTTTTACTCTGAAACATGTAGCATGTCTAACTATATATTTATATAATTACATAACAACAGCTGCGTTTTGATGATTGTACTGAACCATATCACAGTTTGACATGCATCCATTAAAAAGTTACCGGGCAAATGGCGAGTAACACCATTTCAATGCCAATTTTTACTCTCATTTGACTTAGACTTTATCCATGACTTCATGAATGAATGTATTAAAAAATATAACATTTTGCAGTTTATTTAGTAATTGTTTAATGCCATTTTGCAATTTTAATCATTATACAGTAACAGTCCCCAAACATTCTTTTTTTTTTTTTTTAGAATTAGGCCTACGCAATTCACGTGGGTTATACTTTCCAGGTCGGAGAATACGGAAATCCATATTAATGCAGAAAAACCACATCCCTGCTTTTTTAAGTAGATGAAAGAATGTTCAAATTAGCCAAAATTAAGAACTTAACATTAAGAAAGTATACTTTGAAAGGGTGACTTTTAGAAGTGTGTAAACACTGTGCCACTTTTGAAATATTGCTCAGTTCATTTAAGTGGTCTGATGTCAATTTCAGTCTCGACCAATGTCAGGACTTTAGGATGGGACTACCAGTGATTGTCCAAACAATGGCAAATAATATCAAGAAGAAAAAAAGGAAATCCAAGTCAGATACCACGGGTTACAAAGTACAGAGAGAACAACATACTGAAATATGAAACATCTGCAATTCCAAGTCAAGTCTTTCAAGGTCAAGCCTAAAGTCTCAAGATTTAGTCTTTTGCCATGTCATGTTGACAGGTTATTTTATATCTTACATATGTACTAGTTCTAGGGATTTCCTTATTGATCAAGTCATACTTCCCAAAAAGATACAAGTATTGAATATTTTCAACAGAAAAACATGATTTTTTCATACCTTAAATTACTGTTTTTTCATTTGTTTTTTTACGTGTAACGTTACAATCCAATTGCAACTCTGAATTATTTTAATTATATAATTATTAATAATAATTCATAAAAATTTATTATTACCTGGAGATGAAAACTTGGTGAGAAAGACCATGTAACAGATATTCTGGGCTTTACTAAAAGTATTCAGGGCTTAAAAGTGGTGGTTCACACAAAATGAAAATTCTGTCCTCATTTACTTACCCTCGTCATTGTTTCAAACCTGCGTGCATTTCTTTGTTCTGAAGACACATGACAAGAGGGTGAGTAAATGATGACAGAATTATCATTTTTGGGTAACGTATGCCTTTAAGTCCCATTAGCCCAAACCTAGTGCCGCCCATGATACAGAGTACAGCTGAAGTACAGTGAACAATCATTATGGAAATAGACAGTCTCATTTTGGGACGGAAAAGCCATCAGGTTTCACGCTACTAATGTACATGCAAGTCATTTTCTTACCTGCTGACCTCTCTGAAGCCCTGACGCCCCTAAATGAAGACTGCCACTACCTTAGAAACCATGCATTTAATTTCATGCATGATCAGCACCTCTTTCTGATCTGCCTCATCAAGTACAACCAGAAAAGAAAAAAAGAAGAGGAAACGAGTAGTTTTATGCAGATCTAATCATCTTTCCCTTCAACAGAGTCAAGTCAATTATCAAACACGCTTCGTGTGTCGAGCACCATTTAACTGCAAATTAAAAATCAGATTCGGTTGATGGCTGGGGATGTGTTTCTTCAAGATGGGCATCAATTTATGCGCAGAGGGCAGGGAAGCCATAAACTAGCGGCTATTTAGAGCGTGAAAAGGAGATGCAAATTATTCTGAAGTTTCAGCAGTGAAGAAGCAATGATGCCCCGTTAACAGTCAATGACCCAATGGTAGCACTGTTGATAGATGGACAGAGATAGAGGCTGGCCAAGAAGTATTCTCTCAAAGTCAACCCTGCTTACAGTTCAGGAAAAGAAACATAATTGGACAGTTGTAAACATAATAGTGCCCAACTTTTATGAAGAGATTTTGTGAGCTCAAAAGGTAGATTCATTATTGACATTTGGAGTCACCCTCAAACATTGTAAAAAAGATTCTCTTTCTACAGAGAGTCGCTTGGTGAGAAAAACTTCTGTGAGAAAGAATTCTGTTTTGATTTTGCAGGGCAGCACACATGGGTAAGGCTTGGAATGCAAAAAAGCTTTTATTAACTATAAGAAAACATTTTTCCCAGAGTTAAATACAGGGCACAAGTTTGGACTTGAATAAAGCGGCAAAGAGGGCAGAGCCAGAGTTATCAAACAAATCAAATGTACCTGACCGGCGTTAGAAAAAATGAGCACAGAAGGACACAAGACATTCTTGGGAAACAGGACTTGGAGGGAAAACACCTGGTTTTAAGCAAACAGACAAATCAAGCTAAAACACTGCCTTTACTAAACAAGTTTGAATGACCTGTTGCCCAGCTAAAGAGGTCATCTTATGGGGAAAATTTCTGACTTTGGTGAAATAATAAAAAGGCCCAAGCTTCAACCGTAAGTCCTTTCTGAATGTTGCGATATTGACCCATTGGTTATTTGTCCTGAAAATGCTTTGACATTTCTTGGATTGGTAATGAACCTCCACTATCTTTCCTGCTTGGTTGCCACATGTCATTAATTATTCACCATCATGTCGTTCCAAACCCGTAAGACTTTCGTTAATCTTCGGAACACATATTAAGATATTTTTGATGAAATCTGTCAGTCTCAGACGCTGTTTACGTTGTATACAGTGCTTCAGGGTTCTACATCAGAACACCGGCTTATGTTCCTTTAACAATTTTTGAACATCTGCTATATCTTTAGTTAAGGAACTGAAATTAAGGAACCAAAATTAGAATAAAGAAACCAAAATGGTTAAATTACTTACGATTTCCAGTCTTATTCCAGACTAGTTAAAATTAGAATACAATATGATATGGCATAAATAATAAAACTTGTGAGAGTTATTTGTCTTTAAGCCGAATTGTTTGTTAAATTTGAGCTCTTTGATGCATTAATTCTACTCTCCATAAACATCTTTGAATAAAACTTTATTAAAACATTCTTGCACAGTGTTACATCTCAAAGAAGGAAAGAAAGAAAAAATACATAGCAACAGCAAGCAAAAGACAACTGCGGTGAAAATAAAAAAAGACGCCCTCACTTACACTGGGTTTCATCATCGACACCCCTCCCAACCCCCCAAAAACCCTATTGATCTTTTCTGTAGTCCTGAGCGCTGCATCCAGAACAGATAATGCTGTACCGAAGGACTAAGGGACTGTAATTTCTGCAGAGACTGCATTAGAAATGTAAGATTTGAGGAGCACCTCCTCCAATCATTATACTCTTTCTTTAGGTTGCATCAACTCCTGTCCTAGTAAACCTTCAGCCAATGAATGCCAGATGATTTTTAAATACCAGTCAAAGATTGTATCACAGACAAAGGGAAAGCTGGATTTCAACAAGGTATGATTTAAACTGGTACATCTTTCAAATGAAAGCCACCATCTAAACCCTTGCTGCTTGATGAAGGCGCACATCTGTTATTGTTACCTGCTCCGGCAGGTGCAATTACATACGGCTAGACGGGGTTCATGACACAATAAGGCATCCTTATAAATGCCAAACTTGCCCAAAGTCATTGATGATTAGGTCAAAAGTCCTATTCCACACATTTGTCCAAACATATTTTATGTGAAAAAAGCAGAGGTTCTGTACAACACTGTACAACAGTCTCATTCACAATCCTCTGAAACTGATCATTTTTTTGTCATTTTCGTTCTATCTTCCAGCTAATATTATAAAATCCTCATCATATTTTTGTAATAGCCTAGCTGTTTTGGAAAACAAGTGAGTACAATAAAACCACAATGACAATTGACTAAAAGGTTGAACTATGTTCTTAAGATAAAGGCATTTTTAAATCATTAGCAGGTCAGGGCAGCTTAAATTGTTTTAAAGTACAACATGTGTTGAATAAAATGGTTTGATATTTCTTATATTACAGTTAAATCATTTTGACTTTTCACATTATAATTATCTTATGATGTAAAAATTTTGAATTACTGTATTGCTGAAAACCTGTTTAATTAACAGATTATATTGTGACAGCTTAACTCATATAGTATGACAAAATATGCCACACTATTGGGCATGTTGTCAAAGTGTTTATTGAAATCAAGATTTTGTTTAGTTTTTTAGACAATACATAGCTATACGCATACGCCAGATCTGTGACTAAACATTTAACCTATATACTGCAAAAATAATCCATAAATCAAACACGTTATGCGCTATAATCAAAAAGCTTTTAGGCACTTTTTTTTTTTAACAGCGTCACTCTCTAACCATCAGCTCAATACAGATTCTTATAGCAGTCAGGAGAGCTGGAGATGCTCAACAAAAACCTGCTCCGGATAAATATTTTATGTGTTGTCATATTATAACAGCAAGCAAATTCAAAAAAAGCAGCCTTAGATGATTCTCAGGACAATGATCAAATGTTTATCATTTAAAACGGAAATCACATTTGACAGAATTAAAACTCTGACAAACACAAACGCATTCAAACAGGTTTTAAAGGTCTCTATAAACGCATAGCAACGTTTATTAATAGACATCGTTTCTCGCAAACGAGAGTCCCACTAAAAATGCTTTTTAAATGTCATACGAGATGGCACATGACCATCATGCTTACAAATTTGGAATGCAGATCCGGGAAATGATTCCTGAGCTAGAAACAGTCATGAACCGAGCAGCATTATGATGAATCAGCATCTACGTTCCAGTTCTAACCAACAAAGCGATACACTTTATGATGCCTACAGGAAAGCCAAATTAAATCGTATTTCAATCCGATATTTACCTCAACCTGATAAAATGGGTAGTAAAAGAACCAATTCCCCCAATCAGATACGAATATTATGAATACAGCATCATCGCATATTGACAAACACACGCGCCCTACCTGGTGCTGAAACGCACAGCGCCCTTATGATGAAACAGCAGCTTTGTGCTGATGTGTGTGTGTGCTCGCACGCGCCAATCCACACATTTCTGCACATCCCCCTAGCTGTCACTACAATACCTCTAATTCACAGTAATACAGGGAATCCCCATAGGCTGCGCGCTTTTGATTCCACTCACGCATATTCACTATGTTTATGACACAAAGCAGCTCGTTTGTAGTTGTGAAACAACATAAATACACGTGCGTTTATAGAGCTGCTTCAAGTATATGATATCTATATATGTTATGAGAGTAAGTGGAGGCGTGCATGCACACTCAGCACAACAACGCTCTCACACATTTCATGAAACAATAATCGAGTTGACTCACCAGTACAACAGAATGCTTATCTCTATATCGTGTGTACAGAACCCAAAGTGTGCTTGAGTGAAATCAGATGTGTAAATGTGTTATTGTTGCTCGGATTCTCTTTCTCGTGTACTGAAATCATCAGACGTCATATGATGTTTGATCACGTGGCTTCATTCATGAAGGATCTACGACACCGCTCATTTAAAGGAGCATTCTTGAATAAGAAATAATTTTAATCATTAAAATTATACATTTTTGTTCTTATATAATTCATTATTTGTGATATACGGATGCTTCTAAGTAACATCTGTACCAAACCCCTCATTTTTTCATTAAAATACATAGAAGAGTTAGATGGCAATATGTGGGAATGATGGAAATATGCATGATTTTAAAAGGATTTTTAAAAAATGTTTTATCTGTCAATTTAAACAAGCACAAACATTTCTAGAATAAATACCCCAACAATATAATCAAGTTACACACACACACACACACACACGTTGGGTTTACATGGTTTTATGGGGACTCTCTATAGAAATACTGAATTTTTTAATACTGTACAAACTGTATATTTTCTCTCCTAAGCCTACCCATCACAAACATTTTCTGCAGTTTTTTCAAAAAGAAAAATCAAAAAACAAAAATAAAACATTACTTGGTATGATTTCATCATGCTGTTTTCATCACGGGGGCCAAAATTGCCCCCACAAGGACAATGATTTCGAATATTGCCATCTTTTGGAGAATTTTTGTCCCCAAAACGTAGGGTTTAAAAGAGAAACACACACACACAGGTTTGTTTTGCGATCAAAGTGAGGACATTCCTTAGGCATAATGGTTTTTATACTGTACAAACTGTACATTCTCTCCCCTACACTAACCCTACTCCTATACTCATCACAGAAAACATTCTGCATTTTTACATTTTTGATAAAATATTGTTTAGTATGTTTTTAAAGCTATTTGAAATATGAGGACCCATGAAATGTCCTCATATTTCACGTTTAAGTCGTAATACCAGTGTAATACCCATGTCATTATACAAATTTGTGTCCTCATAAATCACAAAAACGCACACACACACACACACACACACACCCACACACTCACACTCTCTTCAGATCAAACAGGACTCTTAAATTGAAAGTAGCTTCATGTTAGTTTGCTGCTGCCTTCACATCATCACCCAGAACAATCTGCTCCATGCACTGAAAAAATGCGCCTCAAGCAAGAGCTGCAAGTCTAGTTACCTCTATAATACAAAACTAATGGTAAAAAACACATTTAGCAAAAAGGGGGAAAATAACTTTTTTTTTAGATCAGTTCAGTCTTTGCTAGGTAAGACTTACTTTGGATCTTTGCTGGGGAATATACTCACTTTGATGAAAATTAAAAAATGAAAACTATCACTATTTACAATTCCAAAACTTGTATTTCTTTCTTTTGTGGAACACAAAAAGAAGATATTCTGAAAAATGTCTGTGCTGAGACAGAAAGAAAAGCATGCAGGTTTTGAGAAAATTATAACAGAATTTAAATTTTTGGGTGAACTACTCCTTTAACATTTAAATAGGCATTAAAATAATCACTTCCTGGATTTTTAAATATAAATGCCTTTATTCTTCTACAAATCATCATCCATGTGATACACATGAACTAAAAACCAAAACAAAAAAACATTACAAATGTGGAAACAAAGTGAAAACAAATAGTAAAATGAATTGCCCTCAATCCTTATTAGTAGATTTTTAATTTCCCCAGGATCAGTTCTTTACGATATAGCTGCAAGAAATCTACACAGACAGCCTCTCCCATTCAATGTTTTACTTTGAAATAATACAAATATCAGTAGATATCTTTATGTATTTATGATATCTGTGAGGGAAATCGAGTAAATTATCCACAAAATATAGCAAGTTACCAATCACACTGAATAGAGTAACAAATAATTTCTCACTATGAATGTACAGTGCTAATGTTAATTTTCCAGGGACAATCATTTTTAGGCTATACAGGACTTCAGCATTTCCTCCATCTTAATCTTAATCCATTTTAGGTGCATAATTTGCACCTAATGACAGATATTGGGCAATCTGCCTTATCTATCTTAAATGTCTGTAAGTTTGTCTATGTTTGTATAGTAATGTTGTATGCAACAGGCCCTTTAAGAGTGAAACCCAGGTAAAAGGTGACATTCTCATTGTTATGGGGTATTGAGGATGACTTAAGTGCTGGGATATGAAATTTCATTCCTTTGGGACCCTCAAGAAATACCTTCTCATCCTCCGTCCAGCCTGTGACACATCTCAGCAATTTAGACATTTCTGGCATTTTCCAGACTTCTCCACTAAACCATTTCAGGCGTTTTTCTGAGACGGAGAACAGTTTTGTGATTGTTTCAAACTTGCTCTTGTGGACAAACTTTTCAAATCCAGTCCCATTGCTCAGGAAGAAATGAGTGTAGATCCTCTTTTTCCTTGGAGGGATGTCCTTCAGTTTCTTGTCGTAGTTTCTTTGGAGATATTCAACCGCAGAGAGAACAATTTCATACTTGTGTTCCTTCTCCTCTTCAGTGTCCCGTTCTTCTGGCCAGAAAAGTAAGACGAGTAAGAAAAGAGCACTTGGCAAGCATCTCTGTTTCTCTTTAGGAAATTGGTGACTCAGCCTTTGTAGATCCTGAAATGCAGCCAGCTTAGAAGACTGAGTTGAGAGGCAACTTAGAGCAAAGTGCGATGCTATGTAGTTTACAAGGTCCGATTGTGGCATTTGTGCCCTCATAGGATTGCTTGGGTAAAGTGAAATAATGTGCTCCAGAACACTCACAGGATTACCATCTTTCTGGTTTGTTAGAAGGGAAAAAATTGTTGTGATGTTTCCCCCACCATAATAATAAATCATCATGCGTTTCATGAGAGGATTTAATTTCCCTTGGTTTTGATCTGTAACAAGAGAAGCACCACTGAAGTATTTGCCATAAGTAGAAGACTTATTCACCAGCCAGTGCATGGGATGCTTTATGGTCCTCTCGACAGTGTCAGATGTCTTCTCCTCATCTGTGTTCAGGTCAGTCTGGAAGTAACTCAAGTCTTCCGAAATCCATTCAAGCGCCTCCAGCATTATTTTCTGGAGGTTTTTCAGCTTGCAATGAAAATGTTCCCATGGTTTTTCTATCTCAACAGGAATATAATCTGTTAAGAGGTATCTGATTAATTCTGAAGGCTTTCTTCTTGAGAACACATGAAGTGTGCGCATTAGTTTCAGCAATGCACAACCGACCTCTACTACTCCAAAAAAGCCAGCATTGTTCATGTTCTCATTATCCTCAACTGCTGCTTTCTTGCATTCCTGAAAACATTCAATGGCTTTTAGTGCTGTTTCCAAAGCATCTACTGTGTTTTCAGGTGTCTGTTCATCCTGCTCCATGGCTTTGCATTTTGCTGCGAACCACTGCCTGTACACCTGACCTCTGGTATCAAGAATGTAAGAATTGTTTGGCCTTTTTGCTACTGCAGTTTTTGCCCACTTTTCTGCTTCTTCAAATCTGTCATGTTTGTAATTAAGTCGAGCCAGTTGTTGAGCAAAAAATGCATCCTCATTAAAACGCTTGTAAGCTGCTTTTAGAAGCTCAATGGCTTTATCTGGACACTCTTTCTCTCTCACATGCTCGATTAGGGGAGAGAAAAAGCTGTCAAATTTATCACCTTTGCTGATCCTGTGGCGTGTCATGAACAGATCTCGCAAGAACTTCATGTATTGATCTTTACCAAACCTGTGCTCAAAGAGCACATCGTTGTTGAGAAGATCCAAAGCAAGATCACTTTGTTGTTGTTTGTCACTCAGAAATTGGTGGAGGATTTCCTTTGCGACCAGTGGATGAATGATTCTGATGGAGTTAATGTAGGTGTTTTCGTCCCTCAAGTGTATTAAGACCAATTTAGCTTGTTCACTTAGAGAAGTCTCAAAGGCATGTCGTCGAAACCTATCCACATGGATGGACAGAGCCAGGAGAGCTTCACAATGTGACTGAGAGATGAATGAGTTCTGCACATAAGTGTTGAGCAATGCCACATACAGAACAAGCTTTGTAACTACAGACTTGTGGTCAATGTCTTGCAGTAAATGCTTAACAAACTTCGTCACATATTCAGCAATTTTGTGGCTCTCGAATTCTTCACTCATCAGGACAAATGTTAGAATGAATTCTGGCTTGAACTGCTCTTCAAGTCTTTGTCGTTTTTTGGAAAACTGTTTTTTTTCGGTCTCTGAAAGTTTATGAGTAATAGAAACATTCTGTTGAGGTGATTCCTTGCACATCTTCTCTGGATTGTGCGATCGTCTACAACTTAGCAGAATGAAGCAGAGAGTTCCACGTGCTATTTTCTTGGTATTGACAGCCACTTCCAATTCATACTTTACATCTTCTAAATACTCTTGATCACAGTCTTCAAACAGCAGGAGAACTGGGAGGCATTTTTGGGGATCTTTTTCTTCATATTCCCGAAGCCAAATGGCATCTTCTGAAACAACCGATGCTGAGTATGAAGGTTTTACAACGGCACACCTTAGATCCTTTCGATTATTCCACAGTACTTGCCTTGCCACTGTACTGCCACCACTGCCAGGATGATGGTATATGTTGATGCAGCTGAGGGGTGCCCGATCCAAACTCCAACAAAGACAGTCTTTCACCATACTGTTGACTTCATTGAAAGCATCTCTTTGAATAACCTCCCCGACGATTTTTTTATCTGCAAGCCAGAGATTCAACCAAGTTATTTTTCCTCCATGGTAAAATTGCTGCTCAATATTCTCCTTTTCAGATTCCATGACATCAGGACTAGTTTCTTCACAGTGGTTTAGACTCAGAATCTCCAATGAACATCTTGTTTCCTCCTCTCGAGTATCAAGAAAACACTCCCCTTTGACATGGATCGGTAATCGTTTGGTGGCCCGTGTAGTGGTAGGCTGCACTTGTTGGAGGGTTGCATTTACCTGACCTATTGTCATGCCAACTACACTTGAACTTTTTACTGTTTCCATGTCACAGGATCCTAGAGCAAAGCTCTGCCAGTCCTTGAAATTCTCCTCCGATTCTGCAAGGCAGATAATGTCTTCATGTCCTTCCATGTCAGTGAAGAACTCATAGAACGTGTTTAGGAATGGTGTGTCAACAGGGGAAGTAAGAAGGAAGATCACTTGAAAGGTTCCTTTGGGTAAGATATCTTTGCAGATCAATGACACACAATCTTTTAGAAGGGTCCTTTTTGTTTTAACCCAGGTCTTCTCATCACAGGGAGGCTCGTTGCCTTTGAAATCGCTCCGGCCATTGCAAAATATCCAGCTGGTTTGATCAAACAAACGCAGATGACTCTCAAAATCTCGGATGCTCAAGCCGCTGGGAATTTTGTAGTTCTGCATGAAATGGCGGTTCACTGCATGGTGCTTATTGTATTCACGGCATAACCCAGACATGTTGGAATCTGGATCAAAGTCAAGCACACAGAAGATGTTCATGTTCAGCAAAAAATCTATGTGTTGCAGATCCTTCTCCTGAAATTGATTGGTAACAAGTATGTGCCATTTTTCCTTGTCCATTATTTTCTTTCCACCTGTTAAGAGCATTTTGAGCTTTTTTCCCAGGTTCTGGCACAGTTGTGGTGCTGTGAAATTATACGTTTTCTCTGCCTCTTCTCTCTGAGCATTCCTAAAACTGATGTGTTGATAGAATTCATTCAGGTCAGCCACTGGTTCTGTTTTAGAACCCACTCTGCGATAAGCGGTTTTCTTCTCTAACTGAACTTTGTTTGCCTTCTCATTGAAATTTGGCAGGCTAACAGAGAACACATTATTCTTCACTATGCTCACTGCTGGCTTAATATCAACCTCCACAACATAGTGTTCCACGTTGCTGTTTGAACAAACTACTTTAACAAACTGAGGTTCACCAATACATAGCCGTACAAGTTCGCTATCAGAACTAGAGAAACTCCTCTCAATGTAATCTAATGAATCATAGTACACATCTTTTTCCTTAACAGGAACACCAATGATTTCACCATGTACATAACCAGTGTCACCTCTACTGTCCATGACACCAAAATGTATTGTGCCATTTGTACGAACATTCATACAACCTGTAGCAAATTTCAGCACTTCCTTTGCAAACTTAGCCTGTAGTCTTTGACGGTCCAGTGTTGCAGCAATGGCAAATGACTTATACTCATGACACGGGGTAATTAAATCATTAACCCCTGATTCAGGTAAGAGTACACTGTTCTTAACATATGTAAAATCAACACCTTTCATATCAAAAGGTCGTAGTTTTGAATCTCTCTTTGTTGTTACCACAAGTACAGAATCTTCTTCCTTGTTATTATCTTCACTGATATCGGCTCTTGTGTCAGTGCTTTTAATTGCATTTGCTCCAAGGTCATTTTTTCCAGAAGACTGTTTTTGTAAAAAATCATGCTGGCCTTGGGCTTTTTGTGAATTAATTACTAACTCGTCTCTTTTTTTGATTATCAAAAGCGCAGGCCCAGATTTCATTCCAGTCTCTTTTTTCAGATATTCTTCTGATAGTTCACGAAGGATCCGACCATCTACTTCCTCTTCATGAAGTTTTTTGATGTATGTTTCTTTAATTCCTATTGATCTTAACCAGTTGCTCACCACAGACTCAGTCCATGTCTCCAGTGCAAGATCCTCTGGGTTTTCTGCAAACCAAAACAATAGCTCAAGGTGAAATATTTTACTTTAAAATAATGCCTGTTAAGTGCTGTAAAACAGCATTATACTTGCCCATGTTTAATGGCTTCTAAATGATCATTCACAGAACAAATGCAGACACCATCACATTGCGGACCTTGAAAAACAAAAATGGCATTGTTAAAACAGAGACATTTTGAAGCAGTCAACAATCAGTATTTTAAGGCATTTCAGATTAATTTCATCATTAAATAAATGCACAACAAGGGGAGTAAACACAGAAAGTTGTGCTGAGTGAATGCTATAGATTCATAATTTACCCTTCACAGACAGTTTAATTGAGAAGCGATCTAACTAATCATAACCCCGAATCCGCCATTTTATCTGGCAAATCAGTCAGGGGAGTCAGTAGATTAACATCGGTGAACTTGAAGTTGAAAAATCCTGTGTACCCATGTCTTTCCGTGCTTGAAACAACATTCCTTCTGATGTTCATTCATGTTTATTTGATACTATAAATGAACTAGTAGGAAGAGATGATCGGTTCACGAGCTGCTTGAAGGAGCTACAGCGATCTGTCACGACACATTAAAGAGCCACTATACGGTGTTTATTGTTTAAACTTCTTTATACAATTACAATTTTTTAAATATGAAACTGTTTCATATCAAAAGTAACCTGTTCTGTCTTGTCTGTCAACGTGTTGTCAGTGTCCTCTTTGCTCCGTGATGTACAGGTGCTGGTCATAAAATTAGAATATCATCAAAAAGTTGATTTATTTCACTAATTCCATTCAAAAAGTGAAACTTGTATATTATATTCATTCATTACACACAGATTGATATATTTCAAATGTTTATTTCTTTTAATTTTGATGATTATAACTGACAACTAAGGAAAATCCCAAATTCAGTATCTCAGAAAATTAGAATATTACTTAAGACCAATAAAAAGAAAGGATTTTTAGAAATCTTGGCCAACTGAAAAGTATGAACATGAAAAGTATTAGCATGTACAGCACTCAATACTTAGTTGGGGCTCTTTTTGCCTGAAATACTGCAGCAATGCGGTGTGGCATGGAGTCGATCAGTCTGTGGCACTGCTCAGGTGTTATGAGAGCCCAGGTTACTCTTAGTGGCCTTCAGCTCTGCTGCATTGTTGGGTCTGGCATATCGCATCTTCCTCTTCACAATATCCCACAGACTTTCTATGGGGTTAAGGTCAGGCGAGTTTGCTGGCCAATCAAGGTACCTTAAACCAGGTACTGGTTGCTTTGGCACTGTGTGCGGTGCCAAGTCCTGTTGGAAAATGAAATCTACATCTCCATAAAGTTGGTCAGCAGCAGGAAGCATGAAGTGTTCTAAAACTTCCTGGTATACGGCTGCGTTGACCTTGGACCTCAGAAAACACAGTGGACCAACACCAGCAGATGACATGGCACCCCAAACCATCACTGACTGTGGAAACTTTACACTGGACCTCAAGCAACGTGGATTGTATGTCTCTCCTCAGTTCCTCCAGACTTGGGACCCTGATTTCCAAAGGAAATGCAAAATTTACTTTCATCAGAGAACAAAACTTTGGACCACTCAGCAGCAGTCCAGTCCTTTTTGTCTTTAGCCCAGGCGAGATGCTTCTGATGCTGTCTGTTGTTCAAGAGTGGCTTGACACAAGGAATGCGACAGCTGAAACCCATGTCTTGCATACGTCTGTGCGTAGTGGTTCTTGAAGCACTGACTCCAGCTGCAGTCCACTCTTTGTGAATCTCCCCCACATTTTTGAATGGGTTTTGTTTCACAATCCTCTCCAGGGTGCGGTTATCCCTGTTGCTTGTACACCTTTTTCTACCACATCTTTTCCTTCCCTTCGCCTCTCTATTAATGTGCTTGGACACAGAGCTCTGTGAACAGCCAGCCTCTTTTGCAATGACCTTTTGTGTCTTGCCCTCCATGTCCAAGGTGTCAATGGTCGTCTTTTGGACAACGGTCAAGTCAGCAGTCTTCCCCATGATTGTGTGGCCTACAGAACTAGACTGAGAGACCATTTAAAGGCCTTTGCAGGTGTTTTGAGTTAATTAGCTGATTAGAGTGTGGCACCAGGTGTCTTCAATATTGAAACTTTTCACAATATTCTGAAATACTTAATTTGGGATTTTCCTTAGTTGTCAGTTACAATCATCAAAATTAAAAGAAATAAACATTTGAAATATATCAGTCTATGTGTAATGAATGAAAATAATATGCAAGTTTCACTTTTTCAATGGAATTAGTGAAATAAATCAACTTTTTGATGATATTCTAATTATATGACCAGCACCTGTATTTTTCATTGCATGAGAACATGATGTATGGCGTGAGAGCGCATGGCTTGTCGGACATAGCAACAGTAACCAAAGGGGGCAGGTCAATTAGGCATAACCATAAACAGAAATCATGAACATGCCCCTCCAAGTATATAAGAAATTTAGAAGTATATAAGACCCTTTAGAAACTTTAATTAATGATGTCTCTTAACAAATCTGCTTCAAAGATAAAATTAAATGAATTGCAAATTACAACATTGAAATAAAAATGTAAAGCCTGTACAAAAAGCCTATTATTGCTATTATTATCTATTATTGCCTAAATAATTGGGAATCATATATAAAAAAAAAAAAAGTGCATATTTCATTCATCTATATTATAACTTTTATGTCGTTTTGGTTGCTTGGCTGATTTCTTATAAAAGATCCAGAAATTTTAAGTTTTTCATCAGGTGTCTTTTTTAATTATATGATGTAACTACGTTGTTGTCTTGACGCCAGCCAATTTACCCTTTGCAAACAGTTTGATTGACAGGCAATCTGACCAATCATAACACCGAATCCGCCATTTTGTCTGACAAAGCAGTCAGGGTAGTTAGTAGATTAACGTTGGTTAACTCAAACTTCAAAAATTGTGTGTACCCATGTCTTTCCGTGGTTGAAACAACATTCCTTCTGATGTCCATTCATGTTTATTTGATGCTATAAATGCACTAGTGAGAAGAGATGATTGGTTCACGAGCCGCTTGAAGGAGCTACAGCCTCTCACGACACATTAAAGAGCCACTATACGGTATTTATTGTTTAAACTTCTTTAAAAAATTACGATATATTACATATGAAACTGTTTCATATGTCTGCCGACGCGTTGTCAGTGTCCTCTTTGCTCCACAATGTATTTTTCACTTCGTGAGAACATGATGTGTGGCGTGAGAGCGCATGGCTTGTCGGACATAGCAACAGTAACTAAAGGGGGCGGGTCTTTGTGAAGGGTCAATTGCTGCATTGCTGATCGTGGTTTCGAGTATCGATACATCTAACCTTTTTGAGGAACACAAGAATGCGCAGTAATCGCAGACAATTTAATCCAGATATTGTAATCCAATCCGCAAATTCGTTTGAAGAACCAAATTAGCCAGAGTTCAGTTATCACAATTAGAAGATCTAGGATCCGTCAAATCATCTCAGATGTATTAAGTGAGGTACGAAGAATGGACCCCAGTTATCAATAATATTGTTGATAAGTGTCCCCGACTAGCAAGCCAGAGGCGACAATGGCAAGGAATACAAACTCCATCAGGTGACAGAATGGAGGAAAAAAACCTTGGGAGAAACCAGGCTCAGTTGGGGGGCAAGTTCTCCCCTGGCCATCAAACAAACAGTGCAGGATTATGATTATGAACTTTATCTTCAATCATATCAAATTTTCTGCTATCATATCTGTAAAAGTTACAGTTTCTGTTCAGATTTTCTGTCAAAAACTCGTTTCGTCCCAGGTAATTTACATGATGAGGTTTTTATGTGATGATCGGTTCTGTGAAGACGCAAGAGTCCATTGGCTGCATCCAGCAGATATTATGGGCATTCAGGCAATATATGTTCGAGCTACTTTTTTATGCTGAACTCGATATCACTTTCATATGCTATTCAGTGAATAAAAGATAGAAATCCCTTTCATTTTCCTAAAAATTCTAACCAATTTGAACTGGAACGCCGATGTCTGTTTCACACATACTCCATTTGTGGAGCAGGAGCAGCACATATCACATATGCCGCGTTTGCTGTGTCCAACTGATCCGTGGCTGTATACCTCAAACACAACATTTATTCATTATTTTTATTTCAAATCCAAAAGTTGTAACTGACTTTTTCAACATAGCGATTCTTTATACAATCTTTCATTGATGTATTCACGTTTAAACACACTAAATTTAAACAACTTATTATTCAATGCTTCTATATAGATTTATATATTAATAGTTTAGTTCAGTTCACCAAATTATGAAAATGTATGTCATTAAGTACCCTCATGTTGTTCCAAACCCATAAGACATTCATTCATCTTCGGAGCACAAATTAAAATAATTTTGATGAAATCTGTCAGTTTTCTTAACTCCTACAATACATTTACCATTTTCAAGGCCCAGAAAGGTAGGAAAAACATTGTTAAAATAGTCCATGTGACTAAAGTGGTTCAACCTTATTATTACGAAGTGACGAAAATACTTTGTGCACAACAACAAAAATAATGACTTTATTCAACCATTTCTTTTCTTTATTGTCAGTCAGTCCTGTTTCATTTTTTTCATGCATTTTCTTTTACATTTAATTCTTTATACATGAAATCGTGCAGATCATAAAGAACTTGTTTTTTCACCTCCACGAAGAGACGAGTGCCATCCATTTTGTCACCTTGTTGATGTAAGGCGTAGTTTTCCTTGCTTTACCCTGGGTAAAAACAGTCTACTGTGTTTTATCAGTAGTGTTTAATTTTATGCATTTATGGTGAAATTACTACATTTTCGTGTCAATCTGTTTATTTTATGAGAACTATGCCCTGTTGCTTTAATTCAGCGCCTGCAGCACAGCAAAAATAGACACCCGCAGTGCTGTATACACGCCGCTCCAGTGAAAGTTGTCTAACCTGTTAACAAGGGTACGAAAACAAAAAAAACTAAAACAATCAAAAAATAATACGCACTGCAAACGGAGTATGTGTGAAACAGGCGTCAAAATTGACCATTTATGGTAAATACCCCCATAACGCTTGCCTCCCAAACGCCACCCTATTCTGCAGTTACAAAATACGAAGCTTGGTAAACTACATTTTAGAATATTTTGGGATTAAACAAACAAACAAACAAACAAACTCACAGTTGTCGAGTCTCTCCTGCACTGACCGGGGTTCAGTCCATCCAGACGAATAGAGACGAATCTTCTTCCAAAGGGACAAACCTTTGAACAATGTAATGTGTAAATACCAGAGAAAATCGAACATATAATACAAAATTGTTAAAGTATTTGCACATCACAAGCTTTACCCAAAAGAAGAGCGTGACAGTGCGCAAGACTCTCTCTCTGCTCTCAGCGGCAGCGCCGTCAATGGCAAAGCGAATTTCCGGTGCAAATTTGCTCTTAAGTTTCGATTTCCTAAAAATGAAAGGAAACTTTACCTGTATAAGCTATAAAATACATAAACATCAATGTAACATAATAAAGATAATTACTATAAGTAGTACATTGTTTGCCTTTTTGTCTATTTACAAGTTTTGGTTATACTTTATCTTACGGTGTAATACTAATAAACAACATGCAGTCTCTACTATAGGGTTAGAATTAGGCTAGTTGTAATTATGTATAATTTACTGATATTACAATTTTAAGTGCATGTAAGGTGTAACAAGGACACCGTTTAAAAAAAAAAAAATATATATGTCCCAAAGTTTCATCACAATCAATTTCTCAGCTTTCAAATGTGTGCAGTCCTAGTCCATACAGGCATACCATGATCACCATATGGAAAAACTCTCACTAGGAAAAACAGAGACAAGCCAGTTTAACCTAATCATTAAACTGATACCATCATGTAAATGCCCACACAGTGTACAGAACTTTAGTTTCTCGTGATGTAATGTGAAATTACCAAACCCGATCTCAAATATGTATTCCCAGACCTTTCGATTGGTGAATGTGCAGAAAAATTGCAATAATAAGAAAACTGCTAATTTACCTATCATAACTTTATGATTGCGTTACTCATTTTCATCTGATACAAGTATATTTCCTTCATATGAAAACCATTAATTTCACCTTTAAAGTGTCATTTCTAGGACTAGTAATCAATTTGAAAATGTAATTGCATAATACACAGATTAATCAAATCATAAATGATCACTTATAATATAAATATAAATTTATAGATATCTGCTTACGATAACTCAAACAACATTGCATTATTGTGGTTAATTGATAGGAAATGCATTATTATTGACCGTATTGAATGTGGTTACTGGCATTACGCCTTTTTTCCCACATGACAGTGGAGGAGAGAATGAGAGCAACAGAGACGGAGACAGAGAGATCCTGCTACAACACACTGCCCTCTGTGCCACAGATCCAAACTTATGAACCCATCTTACAGGCACAGTAGGTCAATGTACATGTCCAACTCAAGCGATGCGATGGTGGCCCATCCATGAAATTACAAATCATACAATTACTAAGTTCATGAATATTAATCCTATACCAGTTAATTTCTATAGGGGAAGCAAAGAGAAATATTTGGGTATTTTTATGAAGAAATAAAATTGCAAAAAGTAAAATTAACATTAATTGCGTTGATGGTATTTCTTTTCACCACACCAGAATGTTATGCACTGCAACTGTTTGTATGCCAATGAATATATATTGAACATCATCAAGTAATTTCAGCTACTAACAAACATGAAATGGTTTCTGAGCATGTCAGTGGGATTAAGTCATTCTCTCGCATTTTACTTGTATACCATTTCCCATGACAGTATAGTGAAATTACTGAATGAACTTTACTCATTCAGTAATAGTGGGGAGTTAGCTCAGTGAGTAACTACTCACTTCTAACGTACCAGAGACCCAGGGTCAATCCCCACCAAAGGGCAATTGGTGGTAAAAGCGTCTGCCAAATGAATAAGTTAAATGTTAACATTTATTTATAAAGCACATTTAAAAACAACTTATGTTGTAACAAAGTGCTGTATAATTTTACACTAGAGATAAAATATAAAACATGCAAGATAGACCATAAACCACTCAAAATGCCTTGTATAGTTCAGGCGACATCATAAGCTAACGAAATTAAATGAGTCTTTAGGTTTGATTTAAAAGTCTCCAATGAGGGCGAAGACCTCACACCAACTGGAAGCGCATTCCACAACCTAGGAGCTGCAACTGCAAAAGCTCGGTCACCCTTGGTCTTTAAGCGTGACAGAGGAACCGGGAGAAGGAATTTATTGCATGAGCGGAGAGAAAGGATGAAGAAGATCAGAAATGTTCTGTGGTGTTAACCCATGTAAAGCTTTATACACATACAGTAGAACCTTGAAGTCAACTCTGTATCGGACTGGTAACCAAATGTAAGGTGGAGAGTGTTCTCTCTTCCTAGTTCTCATCAGAAGTCAAGCTGCCGCATTCTGGACCAATTGCAAACGGTGTGTGGAGGACTGAGGTAGACCTATGTATAGAGAATTGCAGTAGTGAAGAGGGGATGTAACAAGAGCATGGATCACTACTTCTAGGTCTTTCTTTGAGCAGAACTGTTTTAATTTGGCGAAGGACCGGAGATGAAAGAAACTTCCTTTGACAACAGAATTTATCTGCTTATCGAATAATAAGTCAGAATCAAAGATAACGCCAAGGTTCTTAACTCTATTTTGCAATGTTAAAGACATGATGCAAAAAGGTGATCCAAAAGCAATGGCCTCAGTTTTATCCCCATTTATCCCCATTTTAGCCACATTTGAACTTCCTCCAGACAGGAGATACAATTTAAAATGAATTTCCATTTGTGGACCTGACAGGAAGATAAAATTGTGTATTGTTAGCATAACAGTCAGAAACCTCATATTTCTGAAAGATGGAACCAAGAGGAAGCATGTACAAAGAGAAGAGCAGAGGACTCAGAATGGACAACTTTGAGATCGGCCTATAATTATTTAAGATGTCAGGGTCCAGGTTTGGTTTTTTCAACAGAGGCTGGACCACAGCATATTTGAAGCTAGTGGGAACTACTTCGCTAATCAGAGAACTATTTATTATGGCCAGTATGATGGGAGCGACAGAATTAAAAATGTCTTTAAGAAAACGTGACTGAATCACACCCATAGGTGAAGAAGTCGGTTTCAGTGAAGAAACTATATCTGACAACAGGATGAGCGAGACCGGGTCAAATTGCTGGAAAGAACTGGAAGGCACCAGAGATTCAGAGCGTGAAACAACTGATGGCAATATTTGAGCTCTGATGTCCTGGATTTTGTCCACAAAAGAGTCAAGGATTTTTTTCCCGCAAATCTCAGGTGTAGCAGTAAGGTAGCCTGCTGTAGTAGGGATCAAGACTGAATCAATTGTTTTACAAATAACTTTAGGCCTATGGGCATCCCTGTACTATTTAACATCTTCGATTAGAGGGAGATAAATGGAGGTGTAAATCTCTTCAAAACTCGAAACTGTGGAAGGATTTATAACGTGAGTGAAGTGGCGGCTCTCTGGAAGGGGAGGAATGGGGTGTTGCTGTAAAGATTCAAATCACTGAAGCACTGAAAAGAAGAGAAAGAAGAATCCCCAGAGTTACGTAAATCATTTAAATGTATTACTTGCCTGCAAGAATTTGTACCTGGCATACAACAGAAATCCGTCTCTACATTACAATTAAATGTTTTGTTCAGGATCCATGTTTGGTGGTAATCATCGTTTCACCCGCACATTCTGTTTTACTTTATTAGTGAATTGCAATGAGGAAATGTATACTGGCTCTCCACAATTATATTATCCACAAAGTGTAAATAGAACTAACATATTTATCGTAAAAGTCAAATATCTGAGCAATGGTAGGTGGAGTGAAAATAGCCTCTGCCAATAAGGTTGGGTATTTGCACTCATATCAATTCCCAAGGTTGGTAAAAACTTGCACAATAGCAGCTTTTATTAACACTACATGTAAAAAAGCATAATTGAATTTTAATCATTTTTCCCTCAAAATGTGCCATTTAAAAATATATACTGAACATTAAAAAACATGTAACATTATAAAAGCTCCATCTGGAGAATTTCAGTTCAAAACTGCATGCGTTTTATGTTCCAATGCTATATATGCACTGAACATCTGCAGGAGAGACATCTTGAGTACCTTTAACACAAAACATTTTCATTGCATTTCCTAACAAAAACCCACAGCTTTTCTATCAGGCATCCATTAAAACCAAGAAAAACAGTTTAATCATTTTCAAATAAAATAACCATTTAAGAGAATCACTAATGAATTCATATTTTTCCATGTTTTGTTAAAATATGCCGACAAATAAAAGTGGATGACTGAAGTTATGAGCACAATACAGGATAATAAAAGTATAAATGCTTTTGAACTTTGAAAGTGAAATACCTGTAATGTCATACAGTTGGTTATATGTTAGAGACATTGAAAGAATAGTTCACCCAAAAATTAAACTGTCATCATTGTTGTTTCAAACCAGTAGTATCATAATAGTAGTCCATACAGTTTGTAATCAGTATTTAAAGTTTTCTGAAGCCATATGATTGAGAAACAGACCCAAATTTTGCACAGTAAACAGTATTCACTGATTATCTAGTCATCGTTCAGAAACATGACATGCGGTGATGTTAATGTTCACATGATATGCGATGCTCTTTGGCTTCACTGATATCAAATTGGGTGTGACGTCTTCACACTTTGAATGAGAATTAATACTTTTGATTCTTTTTGGTCGTTTTGGGACTTTGTAGCATCTGGTGACTAAGGAAAAGATCATGGTGAACATTCTGCTTATAAAGTTGTACATGCATGTATGGAACATGACTAAATGATGGCACTTTTCATTTGTGGCTGAACTATTCCTTTAACGGCTCTCAGCAGCAAACGCATAAAGCGAAACCACAAACATCAGACTCTCTTCAGGACCAAGACAGACGGCACAGTGTCATTTAAAAAAGGCACAATCAATGGCCACTTCAATCAATTATCAATGATCAAAATATGTACAAAAATATATATTCAATAACACGTTCTCTCTCAACATTGCACAGTAGAATTTCTTGCGTTCACTTCAAGTGTTCAACAAAAATCCCTCACCTTCCAATCTTAAAAAGGAAGGAATGACTTCAAGGTTTTGTGAGCACACCATCTTTTCCAGCATCCTCCAAATGGATCTTGCATCTTGGCCAGGAAGCTGGAATTTGCTCAGATGAGAGCGGTTGTCTAAAATGAGCATGTAAGGCACTAAAGAAGGGATGGCGTCCTCTGTGGTGACACAGACCGGACACTGCAGGCCCAGACTGCATTTGCACAGACAGAATGCTTATCCCTGGAATGTGTCTGGAAAGAGTCCATCTGTCGCATGGCACAATGGAGCTCCAGTCTCCTGGGCGCACAGTGCAGGCAGGACTGGGCCTGTCTGTGTGTGCATCCCTGTTGTGAGCTCAGGTCTGACTGCTGATATCTGACTGGACGATGACGGGCCTAAGGGCACTGACGGACTGGAATGCTGTGTGGGCGGAGTCTGTGATGCACAATGTGTGTCTGTGTGGTGTATGAGCAGTTCAGAAGAGTGGTAGTAAGGCAGGAAAGGTCGCTCCGCAGCACAGAAACGCATGGCCAGATGTGTGTGCTGCAGAAGAAGAGGGAAGCGGGAGGTAAAGTAGGACACAAATTCATCTGGAATAGACCCCAGCGTCTCCTGGACTTCATCAGGTAACTCTCGGTAATGGTGTTTCTACAGGAGACAAAGATGAAATAGTCTGATTAATGCGCTGAAGAGAGAAAGTTTGTGTTCATGTGAAATGATTTGTAAACATGGGACGTAAATTTTAGGTTTAGTTGTGTATTCAATAGAGGTGTAATGGTACATGTATTTGTCCCGAACCGTCACTGAAAGTCATACAGTCAGACGACGAATACAGTAGTCACAGCTACACACTCCAATCCAGAGGGCGCATGCGGTAATACAATGCTGTTTGAGCATGCAAGGCACAACAGGAGTGCAGAAGAAGAGGAGGCGATCTATGCACCAACCCAAATCAATTGTTTAGATGGCAAGCTAGAGTAGCTAGCTAGTAGCCTAGAAGCTGTTTCAATTCATTTTTGTGACGCGCTCCACAAACTTTGTGGAAAGGAAACCAGGATGGCAGAAAGTGGAATCCTGTTTGTTTACTTTATTTTACAAAAGCACAATGTATAGTTTTGTATTGAGTGTACACAAATAAAAATGGACAAAGTTTCAAATGACGTCTTACGCTTATCTGTATGACCAAAAACAGTATTTAAAGTTTTATTTTCCATTATTCTATTCATTTTGTATTTTTATAACACAAGAGATGTTGTTCAGTTTTGTAGATGATTGTGACTAAATAACTTTTTTTTTTTTTTTAAATCAGCCCTACAAAAATATATGACCTATTATGCAGGAGTGCATTCTGTTTACCGCTTAATACCCTAAAAGGAGGCTGTATTGTACCAGCTAGGGGACTAAATGCTGCTAGGTGCTACTTTGCACTACGGTCTGTTTAAAATAAATGAAAAGAAACCTAGCATTGGGGATTTGTTGCTTTTTGTCCCCTGTTGACCTCGTATCGAACCCAAAAATCGAGGTATGTACCGAACCGTGACTTCTGTGTACTGTTACACCCCAAGTATTGAAATATACAAAACAATTAATTACCTAATTATTGTAACTGATTATTTATTAGCAATTTTTTTATGTTTTATCATTAGAGAATAAATCACACCCCGACTTCACTTCAAAAATATAAAATATGTGGCAACCAACAAAGCAACTACACACAATATATATATATACAGTGGGTACGGAACGTATTCAAACCCCCATAAATTTCACTCTTTGTTATATTGCAGCCATTTGCTTAATTCATTTAAGTTCATTTTTTCCCCCTCAATGTACACACAGCACCCCATATTGACAGAAAAACTCAGAATTCTTGACATTTTTGCAGATTTATTAAAAAAGAAAAACTGAAATATCACATGGTCCTAAGTATTCAGACCGTTTGCTGTGACACTCATATATTTAACTCAGGTGCTGTCCATTTATTCTGATCATCCTTGAGAAGGTTCTACACCTTCTTTTTGAGTCCAGCTGTGTTTTATTATACTGATTGGACTTGATTAGGAAAGCCACACACCTGTCTATATAAGACCTTACAGCTCTCAGTGCATGTCAGAGCAAATGAGAATCATGAGGTCAAAGGAACTGCCTGAAGAGCTCAGAGACAGAATTGTGGCAAGGCACAGATCTGGCCAAGGTTACAAAAAAATTTCTGCTGCACTTAAGGTTCCTAAGAGCACAGTGGCCTCCATAATCCTTAAATGGAAGATGTTTGTGACGACCAAAACCCTTCCTAGAGCTGGCCGTCCAGCCAAACTGAGCTATCGGGGTGGGAAGAGCCTTGGTGAGAGAGGTAAAGAAGAACCCAAAGATCACTGTGGCTGAGCTCCAGAGATGCAGTCGGGAGATGGGAGAAAGTTGTAGAAAGCCAACCATCACTGCAGCCCTCCACCAGTCGGGGCTTTATGGCAGAGTGGCCAGACGGAAGCCTATCCTCAGTGCAAGACACATGAAAGCTCGCATGGAGTTTGCTAAAAAAAAAAAAAACACCTGAAGGACTCCAAGATGGTGAAAAATAAGATTCTCGGCCTCATGAGACCAAAATAGAACTTTTTGGCCTTAATTCTAAGCGGTATGTGTGTTGAAAACCAGGCACTGCTCATCACCTGTCCAATACAGTCCCAACAGTGAAGCATGGTGATGGCAGCATCATACTGTGGGGGTATTTTTCAGCTGCAGGGACAGGACGACTGGTTGCAATCGAGGGAAAGATTAATGCGGCCAAGTACAGGGATATCCTGGACGAAAACCTTCTCCAGAGTGCTCAGGACCTCAGCCTTGGCCGAAGGTTTACCTTCCAACAAGACAATGACCCTAAGCACACAGCTAAAA
The DNA here is from genome assembly GCA_038088235.1 of Zacco platypus. NCBI lineage: Eukaryota > Metazoa > Chordata > Actinopteri > Cypriniformes > Xenocyprididae > Zacco > Zacco platypus. The sequence goes on along the minus strand of CM076083.1, from coordinate 37,282,167 downwards.
TAACGAAGGAGTGGCTTCACAACAACTCTGTGACTGTTCTTGAATGGCTCAGCCAGATTGAGCATCTCAGGAGAGACTTAAAAATGGCTGTCCACCAACGTTTACCATCCAACCTGACAGAACTGGAGAGGATCTGCAAGGAGGAAAAAACTTGTTGCATCTTTCCCAAAAATACTCATGGCTGTATTAGATCAAAAGGGTGCTTTTATTAAATACTGAGCGAAGGGTCTAAATACTTAGGACCATGTGATATTTCAGTTTTTCTTTATTAATAAATCTGCAGAAATGTCAAGAATTCTGTGTTTTTCTGTCAATATGGGGTGCTGTGTGTACATTAATGAGGAAAAAAATGAACTTAAATGATTTTAGCAAATGGCTGCAAAAAAACAAAGAATGAAAAATTTACGGAGGTCTGAATACGTTCCGTACCCACTATGTGTGTGTGTGTGTGTGTGAATGTATATTATATATCATCATATAGCAAAATCAGCAGTGTATCAAATACTTGTTCTCCCCACTGTGTGTGTATTATATATATAAATATATAAACACACACACACACACACAAACAACATACAACTTGGTGTTCCTGTTTTCCTCTTTTATGCCATAATCCTTTCACATCCTACAAGTAAAATTTAGAAGTCACTTGTTGAAGCTCATCCAGTACAAAAATGATCAAAATAATTTCACGCCACTGTAAACGGTGTTGCTATAACCACAAGATATTTGTGGTATCAGTAAACTCATGTGGTTTAGCAAATGTACCTTATTTCTCATGGCACGTAAAAGATCTCTGACCGAGCCGCCTTTATATGAACGAAATCTGCGTAGATCTGTAGAAAGAACATTTTGCAATTTAGTGGTTTGCAGAGCAAAATTTTCACATTTCAGATTCAAAAAAAGAAATAAAACTAGAAAATCATGGCAGAATTGGATGTGGTTGATGTTTTTTTTTTTTTTTTTTTTTTTACAAAGAAAGAAAATCAAGTCAATAGTAAGCCAAAATCGCAGTAGCACTCACCAGTCTGTAGAGGCACTGTGATATGATCCCTCCAATCACCTTTGACCACCACTCGTCCTCCTCTCTCCAGCTGCCTCACAATTGGTCCATCCAATGGCTCCTTCTCAATTCTATCACTCACATCCTATGAGACAGCAGGGGGAAAAAATTTCTGCCATTTACTGGCCATTCTAGAAGAATCTGCTGTTATTGTTCTTTTAGCTTTGGCTGAGTTTCTCTGAACAACTACTTTAAAAGGATCTTATAATGTTCCCTGTGGCTTATAATGTTGGTAGGATTTTTATATCAAAATTTTGAATAACTTCGCCAATAAATGGCCACTTCTATCAAAACAAGATGCAAACACAATGTAAATAAGAGATTCATTATGCAGTGTATACCGCTTCAATGATTATAATGGCGAGACAGCAGAACTCACACTGAACTAAAGAGATTGATGGCTCCAGAGATTAAATTATATACTGAAAGCTTTACAGAAAAGAACTGAAATTATCTTTGCTGACTGATTTGCTGTTGATATGGTATAAGATGCGTTAAACAAGGATGCCTGACAAACAAACCTGGAAGAACTGCAGCTGTTTTTCCAAACTCCAGAAGAAGGGATGTTTCAACACTCTGTCAGCTGACGGTCTCTTCTCTGGCTCCATGCTTAACATCTGCTCAATCAGATTTCGGGCCACAATATCCTCTGTATGAAACGGCATAAACGATTGCATGATCAAAAAACTGTGATATACATTTTGCTCCAAAATGAGCTAGTGCTTTTGAATGAGAGAGGACGTGTGTGGTGGTCGTACCGTGTCTGTTCGGCTGTAAGTGGTCCAGAGAATAGGCACCCAGCAGAATGTTGGCCTGCCGCTGCAAGGATTTCCCAAAGGGGTGTTGGCCTTCAGATACCACATAATAAAAAACACAGCCGGCAGAGAAGACGTCTACCATGCAGGTCTGAAACATCAGAAGGAGGAGAAGCTGTGAGTGTCTAGCCACGGACAAATCTGCTTTCACATATCAAACTGCCACAATCATAAGTCACCATTCACCATTTTCTTTGGGAGCTGCTGTGCAGCCAACAATTATTTGCCAATTTTTAACGTAAAGCTGCTTTGACAATTTGCATTGTAAAAATTTTGTGTTTTTGGCAGACAAAAAGTATTCTCGTTGCTTTATAATATTAAGGTTGAACTCACTGTACTCACATGAACTGTTTAAAATATGTTTTAGTAGATTTCTGAGCAATCGGAAAATGTTAATTACCTTGCTGGCAATAGAGGCCTCACTGAACCATGGGTTTCATCAAAAATATCTTAATTTGTGTTTCGAAGATGAACGAAGGTCTTATGGGTGTGAAACGCCAAGGCGGTGAGTAATTAATGACAGAATTTTCATTTTGGGGTGAACTAACCCTTTAATGCAGTCGTTCACAGATTAATGGAAACAAGGTTGCAAAATGGTGATCAGACTCAAACACAAAAATATCTCTGATACCAATGAACTGTTCATAGCATATATCTTCAAATTATAAATGAAGCACATCGAAAAATATCTAATTAACTCTTTAATTTAATAATTAATATCATTTAACAATTATAAGTTAATAAATATATAACTGACAATATTGTGATGAAACTATCACTTTACTACTGATAAAAATTTGGTATTCATATTCATGCGATTTAAAAAACATGAGAACATTTTTCATTATTTTAGGTGTTTAAACCAAATCAAAATGTATATGCAGTTTCTGACATCTTACCGGGTTATGTTTAGCATCCTCACAGAGCACTTCCGGAGCGATCCAGCCCTCAGTGCCTGGGACGCCCGATTTCCTGCTGAAGCTGTGTCTGCCCACCGCCAGCTTCTTACACAGGCCGAAGTCTGAGATCATGGCCTTCACGCGCCCGTGCGAGTTCGGCATCGACACCAGGATGTTGTGCGGCTTCAGATCTCTGTGGACTATAAATCCATGAGAGTGTTACCAACACTAGCATCAAACTTTATGAAAAGAAAAAAAAACTACAGTACATTGTGAATACTAAATATTTAGTCCAATAAAAGCAGCTAAAAAGCATTGAAAATGTCTCACTGATGTTACTGATAATGGTTACCTATATTAAGAGAATGTAGATGAGACAATCCAGACATGGTTTGCTCTAGCAGTGTCACTGGCTCCAAACCGTGGCGGTCAAAGTCCTTTCGTTCCACATACTAAAAATAAATAAAACAAAACATAAGTACATAAATAAATACTGGATTATTAAAAAATATATTAAATAAAATGTTACAACATTATATACAACACAGCTTTGGATGAACTAAAAAGTTGAAAATCTGTTTCTCATCCAAGCCAGAAATGAAAACGGGCAAGATTTAAGGCCTGTTTTTTTAAGATATTCTCACAGCAAATTTCTTTTTCATTCTTTGCTTAGGGGCAATAAAAGGTTTTAAATATGTGAACAGAGATATGCTGTTATCGAACATCCCGACGACCATCCACATTTGGATGAATATATAAATATGTGCTGCGCTTTCCTCTCAGTAACAAAATAAACACACAACTAAAGATGACAGCAGTGAGAAAACAGCAGTAAAGAAAGAATATGATCATAGCGATGTAGGTTTGCACAAGCTCTGCAATTCAGCACTCCAGTCAATTTATTTTTTACTTATACAGCACTTTTTACGACAAATTGCTTTAAAGCAGCAGCTTTACAGCATTGGACATAAAAAACACAGACAGTATCTCTTTCAATTAGAATTACAACTTCATTTTCCACTATAAAGCGACTCTCCAGAGTTAATTTTTTTGCTTGCGGACGTCTGAGCTGGAGGGACTGAACAGAAGAAATGAACCAGAGAAAATTTCCACAACAAATAAGGCAGAGGCTCAGAGCCACACCTACTACATCAACCCTACTGACCAATGGTAGTTTGAGGCCGTTTACCAACCGGAGCGAACTAACATGATAACGTGATCATTAGGTTCTTCCTAATGTTCAAGTTCAAGTAAATTATTCGGATAACATCAATAAATCCTTTATATGTGCTAGACATTAAAAATGGTCAGTGATGAGACATTTTTCAAATAAAATCTGTGATAAATAAAGTGCAGATTCAAATCCATTTTTATTGTAATATTCAATTTGGGTTCTTTGAGCTGAAACCGCAATGAAGGTTGTGTGTCTATCATACCTCTTGCAGTGTGCTGCTGCACAGCTCTATGGCGATGTACTGAAACTGACGGTCTCGCTCAGTGCAGAAGTAACGAATCACGTTTGGATGCTCGTCTGACTCACGCAGCAGCTGAACCTCGCGGTCGGCAAAGCTGAAGCATTCTGGGAGAATCCTCTTTACAGCCACTGGACGGTTATCAAACTGACCCCTGAAATTATACAGAGAAAAGCCTATAGACTCTGAATCTGAAAGAATGAACGCAAATACAAAAGATTTCAATAGTCATTCTTGCCTGTACACAATAGTTCCCTCGGCACCATGTCCAAGCACATCTCTGGGGCTAAACGTGATGTTTCCAATTCGGGCAATGTTGGATTCTTCCTCTGAAATTAAAAGACAAGAACAGAGTAAAAAAAACAAACAAAAAAAAAAACAGAAATCAACCAATTAAATGGTTACATATTAATTTGAATTTCAGTTTTGCTGACAGCCCTAACCTGTGTCCTCGTGCTCATTAGCCGAATGTCCAATTTCAGACTGGGACATGTTGGAATGGTTGGACGCTCGCGGGGTTACATTGGGACTGCTGTGGCCGGAGCTCTCCGAGCGGGTCCTGGCTGCCTCCAGGAAGTCAGTGTCAGGAGGCAGATCAGCAGGTGGCTGGAAAATGAGCTGCTGACGCTGCAGGAGCTGCAGCTTCTCCTCCATCTGCTGCTGAAACTGCTGGTGCTGCAACTGCTGCTGCTTATGGACACTCTGATCAGAACAAAAAACCACAATGGTCTCAGAGTGGAGCAAACAGAAGCTTCTCTACCAATAACCATGAATATTTTGCATAGAATTACTCATGCAAAGACTTATAAGTTGAGCATTATTCCTGTTGTTTATAAATTTTTGACTATTTACAGTACAGTAAAGGGTTAGTTCACCAAAGAATTATTTACTTGCACTCATGTCATTCCAAACCAATAAGACCTTCGTTCATCTTCAGAATTTCACACAAATCAAGATATTTTTGAAGAAATCCGAGAGGTTTCTGAACCACATATGGGCAGCAACGACATTGCACCTTTTGAGGTTCAGAAAGGTAGGAAAGACATCATTAAAATAGGACATGTGACTACAGTGGTTCAACCGAGAATAATTTTTGTGTGCAAAAAACAAACAAAAATAGAGACTTTCTTCAACATTTTATTCTCTGCCATTTCAGTTTCCTACACTGCTTACGTTGTAAAAATTGTTGAATAAAGTCATTATTTTTGTTTTGTTTTGCGCACAAAAAAATATATTCTCGTTGCTTAATAACATTAAGGTTAAACCACTGTAGTCACTTACTACATTTCTGGGGCCGTATTCGCAAAACATCAAGCTAAAAGAAGCTCCTAACTATCTGATTTAGGAGAAACTAAAAAATAATGGGTGTGTCAGTCCTAAATTTTTGCTCTAAGAATAGAGTATTTAAGAGTATTTCACAAAATATTTTAGCGTTCCTAAATCTGTGAAAAGTTAGAAGTAGTCAAGAGGACTCCTAAGTCACTAAGAGCAAATCACAAACAATCCTAAACTGGCTGTTGCTGCCAATCCGCCCAAAGACACTGTAAACCATTGAGGCAATAGCGATAGATTTTGATTTATGATTTCATCATAAATGCAATAAATATTTGGTAATTACGTTGCAGTTTTCATCAAAAATATCTTAATTTGTGTTCTGAAGATGAACAAAGGTCATGAGGGTGATTAATTAATGAAAGAAATCTCATTTTTGGGTGAACTAACCTTGTAAAGGACATGTTAGGGCCATGACACACCAAGACAACAGTTGGTCGGCTCTCAAATTAATAAATTGATTCTGCACAACATCCAATATTACTTCATCATCATCATCATGACATGGTATTGAAGAGTAAAACTCGCCTCACTGATCAAATGAATTACTCTCTAATGGTCAGATCCGAGTGTGTGTGCTTACCTTGGGGTAGGTGATGATGAAGGCCACCCAGCCAGCCAGAAGGAAAGTGCAGAAGATGATGGTGGCCATGTCCTTCAGCATGGAGTCCACTGGAGTCTCCATGCGCTGCACACGGCCGGGTTTCTCCTGCAGTGACGACACTGGTGGAGGCAGTGGACTGTTGTCGTCCATTCCACTCTCATTCACTTTCTGAAATGCAGCATTTGTATTTAGGTTTATTGTCATATTAGTTTCAAATGCTATTGCACGGCAGACAAAGATAATAATCAAGCATTCAATAAAATCAGACAAATCTGTACAACATGTACAAAATCTGACACAGAAGTGTGAAAGCATCTGTCAGACAAAAGCCTGAAGATAAAGATTGGCCGATTACCCCTGAACCCATGATCTTTTTGAATAAAACCATCACAAGCATATGACTATTAAAAAGGGCTCCATCTTCTAAAACTACATTGTGAAAGTCACTTATTTGGTGAACAGACATCAGACATTCTTCTCTGTTGGTTTACACATGTGACTTGTCAAAACTGCTGGATGTTGTTTTTACTGTACCTCTTCAATGGTCTTCTCTGTAGCAGGGGGGATGATGTTGACATGCTGGCGGGGGATGCTCTCTGGAAATTTCTCCAGGATTTTATTATGAGCATCAGGAGGCGTCTCGTGGTGACCTGCGGAAGAGAAACATTGCTACATAGTAATATAGTAGAGCACAAGAAAAGTGGGTTAACATGACAATTATAAAATAATTAAAAAACAAATGGTATGCTTTCAGCAAACAGATAAGTTTTGCACTCCAGAACTTTTCTATAAAACATTGATACACTGTGTAAGTTTGCTACTCTAAAGTTTGTTGAATAAAAGCATAATGTCTCCACTAGGGGGCCTGAATAGCACGGCTCTGAGAGCAGGTCTGCTGGAGTGTGCAGTAGAGCTACCTATTAGCAGCAGCGAGTTCCTCATGACGTTGATTCGGTTCCTCTCTTTCAGTGCTGCACTGAACTTCACTGTGGTGCTGGGAGTGATCACACACTCCTGCTCATCTTCCACACTTGACTCCTGGTTACTGGGGCCCTCCAGCATGGGAAACGTCCTGCCACGAGGCTGAAATATGGACAAATATTCACAAATATTTTTAAACAAATATAATAAAATATTAATGAAGCTTATTTTTGTAGTCTACTAATTTTAGTGTACAACACATACTCATAAAAAAATCAATCATTAAAATCACATTTTAGAATTGCATTTTAGTGCATTTAAATAAATAATAGACAGAAATAAGAGTCACAATGTTGACTTATATTTAGAAAGCAAAGTTTTGCAGGTGATAAACTTAAAAAAAAAAAAAAAATGTAATTCAGGAGCTCTGACTTAATGTATTTTATTTGCCTAAAAATGAATGTCATCATTAACAATGAATAGCCATATATATATATATATATATATATATATATATATATGACCTACTGTGGGCATGATGGGTGGAGCTGTATCCCCCAACCACACCCTAACCCTACCCATAACCCTATCTCTCCACCCAATAAACAGGTTAATCTCCACCCTTGAGCTCCAGAGAACTCAGCAGCGAGCACTACTTGATATAGTATGATATAGGAGAATATGGAGATCATCGAGGCCCAATGCAGATTATCCAGAGGCACAAACTGAGCAAGAATATGCAATTTGGAGCAGTTGCTGATATTTATATGGCCAAAAAGTAAGACAAAATTCTGATAGCTTGTAAATCAATGAGATCATTATAACATTAAGACTACTTCCATAAAATGCATATAAATATCAGTCGTCACTCTGCGAATAATTTGTCTTAGATGTTATATAAAGGCTTATTTTTAAGGTTTTTAGTGGTTACTATTTGTGATATTTATAAGGTTAACAATGTACATCTTACTTTAGCAAACAGTTCTTGGCTAGAGTAAGATTTATGGTGACAGTCTAAAGTCTGGCTATGCAAGACTACAGTACAGATGTGACATGAACCTTTCAAAATCAACTTAACCATGTAGTCCCATAAAAGTATGAGGAAACACATATGGCATATAAGGTTTTTAATGCCACTCACCACAACAGTAACTCCGTCATGCACCAGGGAGGGAGATGCGTACAGACCAGTGGAGTGTTTCCCTACATACAGTGTGGACCTGTCAGAAAACCAGCCAAAAACAGCAAATTATTCATAGTTTGTTATCCAAAGTTACATACTTTTTTATAAAACCTAACAGTTCCTAGGCAAGCTATTTAAAGGCAATGGTTAATCTTTATTTATCCAGGCAATAATACTTTCAGATGATAACAAAAACACTCCTACAAAGAGATCTATATTAATGTGTGAAGTTTCATCTTACTCCAGTTACTGTAATACACTATGGTCAAAAGTATTGGGACACACCTCTGAATTATTGGGTTTTAAAATCAAGCCCCTAGTCATGCATTCTGCATTTACAAACATTTGTGAAAAAAATTAGAGCTCACTGAATTAAAACAAGGTAATACCACCTTTGCAATAAGTCAGTTTGAGAAATTTCATCCCTGCGAGATATTTCATGGTCAACTCTAAGCGGTGTTATTGGAAAGTGGAAGTGTTTAGGAACAGCAAAAAATCAGCCATGAAGTGCAAGACCACGTAAAGTCACAGAGTGAACTGGTCATCGAGTGCTGAGGAGAATGGTGCGTAAAGGTTGCCAACCCTCTGCTGATTGAACAACTGAAAGATCCAAACTTCCACTGGCATTAATATCAGCACAAAAACTGTGCGGGGGGAGATTCATGGAATGGGTTTCCATGGCTGAGCAGCTGCATGAAAGCTTCACACCAGCAAGTACAATGATTAGCCTTGGATGGAGTGGTGTAAAGCACACTGCCACTGGACTATGGGGCTGAGGAAATACATTCTGTGGAATGACGAATCACAGCAGTCTGATGGGTGAGTCTGGGTTTGCCTGACTGCATTGTGTCAACTGTAAAGTTTAGTGAAGGAGCAATGATAGTATATGTTTTTTTGAGGCCCAGATATTCTCATGGAAAAGTTATTTTTAGTTCTTCGCTTATGGGTAAAAAGAAGTTTGAAATATATATGCGTATATACTGTTAGCAAACTCATTTACATGAATATGTAAATACATGCTGCACTTTCAATAAAATAATCACAAAACAACAAGCTTTTTTTTTAAATAAATAAAAATAATTAAAAATAAAGCATAAGAATTTGATCAAAGCGACGTGGATTTATTTGCACAAGCTCTGCCATTCGGAACTCAAGTATGACAAGTCACATCATGTTTATTTATATAGCACTTTATACAATAGACTGCTTAAAAGCAAGCAGCTTTACAGTATTAAACATGAAAACCAGTGTCATTGTCTCATTTAATCAGAATTAGGATTTCAGTTTCTACTATAAAAGGGACACTCCAGTGTTCATGTTTTCACTCGCAGATGTCTGACCTTGATGGACTGAAAAGGAGAAATGAACTAGAGAAGGTTTCCACATAAAAGAAGGCGGGGCCTCAGAGCCACACCCACCTATTACATCGTCGCCATTGACCAATGGTAGTACGAAGGTGTTTACCAGCTGGAGCAAGCTTTCCCAGAAACTTCCCAAATATTCCCAAACTCTGAAAACGAACTCCAAATGAACCTCGTCTTGGCCTGATTTTGTTCGAAATGACGTCACATCAGTTTGGTCTCCAATTCCGCTTGAAGAATATCGGGGCCTTAATGCTTCAGAATACCAAGACATTTTAGACAATGCTATGCTTCCAACTTTGTGGGATCAGTTTGGGGAAGACCCTTTTCTATTCCAGCATGACTGTGTACACAAAGGAAGGACCATAAAGACATGGTTTGGAGTGGAAGAACTTGACAGGGCCCTGTCCTCAACCCCATCCAACACCTTTGGGATCATCAGAGCCTGACCTCACAAATGCTCTACTAGGTGAATGGGAAAAATTCCCACAAAAACTCTCCAAAATCTTGTGAAAAGCATTCCTGGAAGAGTGGAAGCTGTTATAGGTGCAAAGGGACGACCAACACAATGTCTACGTATTTATAATGAAATGTCATTACAGTCCCTATTCGTGTAATGGTCAGGTGTCCCAATACTTTTGTCCATATAGTGTATATCTGCTCTAAATACTGAGGGCTTCTGTGCAAAGCTAGGGAGGGATTTATAGAACTTTCTCATGTCCGATAAAGACAACGATACTGCAAGCTTGAGTATCTGCTGATACTAATGCCAATCTGATACCGAAACTAGTTCGAAAACTAATCGTCTTTTTCTTGATCAGTTTAGAATACCTATACCTCATTAGCTTTCCAACTCATAATAAATTAAGCGAATATTTAAGCCTTCTTCAAATCTTATAAACAATACAATTGTGATTTGTGAGTTACTACTACATACTACAATTTCTAGAAACAGTTCTTCCCCACACTTCTCAAAAGCAGAGAGGATGTGGCTTAGATATTGGAGTTGCAACATGCAAGTCAAATCATGTCAGCTCAGCAAATGCCAAATGAGAGTAAAATGTGGTTTTGGCAAGTAAACATCAAAAGGAAATCAAGAGGAGGCATTTCAGTATTTGATTCTGGGAGTGACATGATGACCAACACGGTTTGATAAGGTTAAAAATATTTTTGTAAAGCAAACTGACAAGAAATAAGAAAACCTGTGTTACCCTGTGTAGGCATACAGAAAAAGAAGAGTTATAAAACATAGAAAACAAGCATTATTAGTTCTTGGTCTGGTTAGAAAGAGTGCTTACATCAGTTTATCTTTGGTTTTCTTCTCCCGAGGAAATGGATACTTCCACTGTGTGATGCGGCCCACCTCTCCCGACATGAAAGTGAGATAACGCAAAGTTTCCACGGCAACATTTGTGTGTGGGACTTTGCGCAGGCCCTCACGCTGCCAGATGTAGATGGCTACCACAGGGGAGTTGTAGTTCTGAACCCACTGCACGTCTCCGGACTCACTGTCCACTGTCACCACTAGGCCGTCACCGTTGGACACAAAGTGGGCCATATCTGTCAAACACAGGAAACAATGTTATGCCGTGCTATGGAAGACATCTGAAAGAGTTTCCAAATTTACACCAATGTCTCACTGTGTTTGGTGTCATCATCTGGAGGGGTGAAGGCGTAGTCAGAGTAAGTGGCGTTCCAGCGCAGCTCTCTGCTCTTGGTGTCATACATAGTGATGGTGTATTCTGAGGAAGAACACAATCAGTAGATGAATAAACAATGAATATCTTTGACATTCAAATCATATTTGACTTATTTTGACATAGAATGCATTTCGAACTCCAGAACAGTATTCTGTAATACTGTATTAATATGCACAATGGTAACAATATTGTGACAAATGTCCATGAAGGAGGAATGCTTAGTTTTACAGAGGTAAATTCATCTTGAAAGTGCATTACAGAATTAAATAATCAACGAAAAATAATATTAACAAATGTTTTAGAGGCAGTCTCAAATTACATGTGTGCAAAACTGAGGAAACACATGCACATGCTGAATTAAAGGCAACCCCTTATGTCCTTTTTCAAAGTCTTGTTTTTTTTGTTTTTTTTTTTTAGCTCTAATAGAATAGGTTCATACTTGAATGTTCAAAAATCACATTATTTTCCCCATATTTTCTATTGCTGCAGCTGAGCTCCTCTCTTTCCAGTCTGTTAGTAACGCTCTATTTAGTTTAGTCTCTATGAAGCCCCTCCTTCTGAAAAGCACAGTGTGCTCTGATTGGTCGACTGGAACAGTGTGTTGTGATTGGTCAAGCACTTCGAACGTGTTAGGGAAAAAAAAAAACACCAGTTTCAACACACTACTAACTCAACCAGACCCCGCTCCTTTATTTGTGTATGCCTTGGGTGGGAATAATTTAAATGAGGAATGCGTTTTGTTCCTGGAAGAAAACTCAAGACCACAATGGAGGCGTTTTAGGGAGTTCAGAAACAGAGACACTGATATGGAGATTAACTCTTGCTGGAGGGACTTTAACTTTGGAGAGCTTTTTCATGCTCAAACAGCAACATTACACAATAAAGAAAGATGGACATAGAGAAACGTGGCAATTTTTTTAACCAAGTTAATTTCTGTTACCGTCCCCATGCAATTACGATATGTGCACATAAAATATTTGGAGAATGTGCTGTACACTGTGCTGTAACATGCCTTTGTTTATTATGTTACGTAAGATAAAGATAATGAAAGTGTGCAGCAATATTACAGTAACAAACACTTAATTGAAGTTCTCTGGTATCTTTTTTCAATGCAATCAATATTGAAATCTTGAAATGCAAAATGGCGGCAGTTGCTTTTGTACGAAACAAAAAATATAGCATTGCTATTGCTTTCGTGCATAATTTAAAGATTACTTTACTACTTTAATAGAGGAGTTACTACTACTACTACTCCTTCATAATAGACTTCAAATACATTTTAATCAGTAAATATTCAGTCTCATGAAATGCAATACTTAATATATATTTAGCGGTTTATAAATAGTTATTTATTTGTGCACAAATTTAAATGTTTATTAAGTTTCATCATTAAGCACAACGATAAAGTTTGTTTATCTTTCAATACAATCCAACACCATGATAATATTGTGATAAATGTTTTTTGCAAATATTAATTAAAACTTATATCACCATGTCTGGGCTCGAGTAACAGTATTGCAGCATTTGTCATTTCAAATCGAAGTGCTATTACTCCTAAAGTGGCTTTTGGTCATCCTGCTCATATATACACACAAACAAATGATCTGAACTAGGTACAGGTCTCGTCTTACCTGTGCGGCCGAGGTAGAGCAAAGATGAAGATGGACATAACATCTCAGCATAGGAGGAGGTCAACGTTTGCTGCTTCTCACCAGTCAGCAGATCCACCACATACCACACATCCTGTTTCTTACCTACAAACAAATATAAACTGATCTTATTCTCAAACCTTCATTTACAAGTTCAGTTCAAGATCAGCTCTATGTGCAGCATTTGTGATCCTACCACAGACAATAATTCAGACTCATTGAAAAAACAAAAACTGTGTATAGTCCTGCACTTAAAATGGAAGTGCATGGGGCAAGACATTCTGGAAAGTGTAAAGCCCCCCAGCAGTCAATAATTTTACCCCTTAAAACTCATCTTTGACAATCAAAATAACACAAATATGTAATAAATGACATCTTCCCTGTGAAAACAATTTCTTCATGCCTTAAAATAGCTTGAATGTAACTACACCCTTGCTTCATTTAAGCATACACGGATCCATGAATACGGAAGAAAAGCCCCACCTCACAAGTTGACAGGTTTAGTTACATGTTTGTGACGGTAGGAAAAGGGCAGTTTCAAATCAGTTGTCTTTGATACACAGTAGTTTTAAGAAAAAAATACTCTGTTGACTGGTGTTTTAAGACACACTATGTGCAAATTCATCACGGACAAATAAACAACATTAAAAACTACTTTACATATTGTCTTTCTATCACACTAGTCTCATGTTAACAGTATAATACATTTGAAATGGTGTATTTTTTAACATTTATTCTGGTGCACATCTTGATTATTATCTTGTGTGTCATAAGTCACATTCCTTTAAAGAATGGCACCGATCAGTTGGAGGGCAGGGGGCAAAAAATTAAAGGGAAAGGGAAAGTTGTGCTCATTAAAGGCAAAGAAGTGCTGATTAAAATGGAAAAAAAAGTGTCCATTTACATATACAGTGCCGGGCCTTACCATGTGCTTGTTGTTTCCCCCCCCCCATTTCATTTAGCCCTTTATCATCTTAAAGATCAAAAGTCCAAAGACAACCGAAGCAGCATGGGTAAATGTTCTCTTCAGGATGTGTAAACAGACATCAAAAACGTCGATTCAAACACACCACATGTTTATGCCTGGAAATGAGTGTGGCTTTGAGTCAAACATTTCCTGTGGGTTACACTGTGACACCCAAATTAAACGCTAATGTTTAAACCATTAATAAGTCTCATTTAGAGAGATTAACAAGTAACAGGATTAAGACATGATTTATCTTTCAGGTCTGGCACTCTGATTTAATCACTGTTTGGCCTACTTCCTTTGGGCTGAGTGGGTGTCATTATAGATGTTTCTGTGCCTTGTGATTACGCACCCTTGGTGGTTAAGAAAGGGTGGTACGGACAGACATCTTAGTGTGGTGTTTGCGGTGACTATGAATCAATCCCACAGTGCCCGCCCACCCACCCACAGGGAGGCCGTTAGGCCAGTTCCTCAAATGTGTGCCACCCCTTCTGGCAGTCTGATCACATCGAAAATATCTAGCGTTATGGGTTTGTTAAAATTTTTAGCCCTAACTACAAGCTATAGTTATAGTGACGCTTGACTCAGCAAACTGAAATGGGTTGTACAGATCTGAATGAGGGTCAGAATAAGAATTACAGAAAGAGTCTCTCACCCATGTATAAGATGCCATCAGAACTGCGACAGGGTGACGCCTGGACCAGCTCAGGTATGGTGAATGGCAGTTTCTGTAACATATATATATTAGATATAACATTGTATTTGTTAATCCATCCAAAATTACGCAAAGCAAGTTTCTTTTAGTTAAAAGCATTTAGTATGGGTGCTACTACTGCTACTGACCTCAAATTTTTCACTTCAGAATAATATTGCTAATTTCAAAAACATCACCATTAGCTTTTCAGAGAATGAGGAAGTCCGAAAATAAGCTCTCTCTCACCGTCAGCCCCTCATTATTCTTTCCTCCGAGAGAGTACAGACTGCCGTCGTTGGGGTCTGGGAGAAATGCAGGCCTGTGAAACAAGAACAGAGTCAGACACTTTGTTCAGGTTTGCATGTCGTGTTGTTTCACAGATGTCATTCCAAACTATCTATTATTTCCCCACAGAAAAGGACAGCTAATTTAAGTAAAAGATGAGGTCACTACAAACAGTCATTGTTTGCAGCTGTGTGAAGATATCTTTTGTTTTCTCTAGAAAAGGAAAAAAAAAACCTTTGAGTGGGGTTTTTTTGTGAATGTTGAGTTATTTTTATCAGCAGCATCAGTAAGATGATATCATGAATAGGAAGAACCGTGTATGTTCAGCATCGTGCACAGTTCCTGTTGTTCGACTTTCTAAATGCACAAACACTTAAGTATAAATGAAAGAATGCTTACTCTGAGACATGTGTTGGGACTTGCAAAACAGGATCTACATTGGGAATGAGAAACGTTTCAGTTAGGAGTTATAAACTTTATCACAGGGAAATGAAGGGACGAGCAAACATGAAGACAAAACAAAGCAAACAAAGTGTTGGGCGTAAAACTTGGATGTAAAGGAGACTTAACAGACATTAATCCATTAGTACTTTCTGCTCCCAGTATCTTCATATAAACAACAATTCTGTTTTATTACATATTTTAGAAAGTCATCAAACCTATCAAATTACACAAATAAAAGTATAGAAATTATGTGGTGACAACTCTAGAGTCCAGCTCTGCAGTATAACTCTAGTTACACTCTCAAACAACCTCAGATTGCACGTCTTGTGATGCAACATCAAACTTCATTGGTTTAAATTAAAATGCGTGATGTCATAGATAGGACTTATCTCAGCAATGACCACCCTGTAAAAAAAAAAAAAAAACCTCTATCTGTTGACCACTATTTATAATGTATTAACAAATGTTTCTATAAACAAATGATTGGTACAGAACTCAAGTAACATTCGGTCACTGGTATTTTAACTATTTTACAGTAACTGTTTCCATCCACTTATTCTTATGCACATTTTGGGATATCGCATTATAAAATGCTAAATGTAAATATGCGTAATATCCACCACGATGCGCATACATTCTTAAAAATATGTATAAAAAACTTGATCAATTGACCCTTCGCAAAGACTTGCCCGCTTTAGTTACTGTTGCTATGTCCGACAAGCCATGCGCTCTCATGCCACACGTTTTCACGAAGTGAAAAACACATCGCAGAGCACTAACAAAGATGACACTGACAATGCGTCGACAGACAAGATAAAGCAGATATGATTTGATATGAAAGTTACATATTTAAAATGGTCATTTTTTAAAAGAAGTTTAAACAATAAATACTGTATAGTGGCTCTTTAATGTGTCGTGACAGATAGCTGTAGCTTCTTCAAGCGGCTTGTAAACCGATTATCTCTTCATACTGGTTAATTTAGAAAATAAACATGAATGAACATCAGAAGGAATGTTGTCTCAACCGCAAAATTTTTCAAGTTCAAGTTCACAGACTTAATCTGCTAACTCCCCTGACTGCTTTGTCGCACAAAAAGGTGGATTTGGGGTTATGATTGGTCAGATCGCCTGTCAATCAAACTGTCGGCGAAGGATCAAATGAGCCAGATACATTTTTTATTCGATAAGAAGATATGCACATTAACTGATGGAAACACATTTACTGAATAAATCGATCGATGTGCATCAAAAAACTCATGTGACTTTGCAGTGGAAGTGATTGGATGAATTGATTAACCAGTGGACCAATCGCATCACAGTATCTCAAATGTTGGTTTGATGAATCTGAAACACCTGAGCCAAAGTGTGTCTTCATAATGATTCGGTTTAATTCCCTCTAGAAGAGTCTCCCACGATTGCATTCACAAACACCAGCATCCGAATGAAAGTCGTTTATGATAGAAATAATAATAAAATACAATTCATAAAACAGTAAAAAATAAAACTCCTGGATGCTGATTGGTCAGTGCAGATTTCAAATACTATACTTAAAATACACAATATAATAATTATCAGTTAAAAGAGCAAAGTCCTGAATGTCTTATTCCTGTGTTTACTGGCTATATAAAAGCTACACATTAATTTAGTGTCTTATACTGTATGGCAATTGTGTGAAGACAACACACTTAAACAAAGACTATCAAGTCCAACTGCACAACACAGGCTGCTGTGGGTGTTTAGTGCAACGGCCTCTAACCTCCTGCAGCTCCAGCAAGTATGACTGGCTCAGCCTGTACAACAGGTTTCTGAGAGACAGCAGGTGCTGTGGCCGTTTGAATATTGAAAGATAGGGCCAGTAGGTGGCTAGTGTGCCGATGATGGAAGATTCCAGTCAATGCATGTTAAATACAGGATGAGTGGAGGGAGCATTAGCATGCATTAAAATAACCATCCCTAATTCATGTGTTGTTTTGAGAGAAAACTCAAGAGGAAATGAGATGAACAGACCAGCCTGGCCTTGATGACACACAGTTTGTGCACAGTAGGTTTGTGCTGCAATAATTTTTTTTTACTCTGTCAACCAACTGTCGACAAGATTACCACCTTTTGTAACAAATGCAGTAAAAACAATTACTTTTTAATAACAGTGATTCAAATTCTTCCCACAACATATCTGACAGATTTATGATGAACAACCATTCAAAATGAAAACTGCTTAAAGGGCTAGTTCACCCAAAATTGAAAATTCTGTCACCATTTACTCACCCTCAAGTTGTTCCAAACCCGTATTAATTTATAACACAAAGGAAGAGGTAACACTTTAAGTTAAAAGTCCAATTATCACTATAAACTTGCTGCTTATTAACATGCATATTAATAGGATATCGGCTGTTTATTTGTACTTATAAAGCACATATTAATGCCTTATTTTGGATGACCATATTATAAATCCATTAATCCTACCCAATAACTAAACTTAACAACTACATTAACTATTATTAAGCAGCAATTGGGAGTTGAGGCAAAAGTTATAGTTAATAGTGAATATGTGTTCCCCAAACTATAGTGGGACCAAAGATATTTTGAAGAATGTCAGTAACTAAACGGTTTCTGGTTTCCATTGACTTTCATAGTATTTTTTTTCTATACAGGGAGTGCAGAATTATTAGGCAAGTTGTATTTGAGGATTAATTTTATTATTGAACAACAACCATGTTCTCAATGAACACAAAAAACTCATTAATATCAAAGCTGAATATTTTTGGAAGTTTTAGTTTTTAGTTTTAGCTATTTTAGGGGGATATCTGTGTGTGCAGGTGACTATTACTGTGCATAATTATTAGGCACCTTAACAAAAAACAAATTTATACCCATTTCAATTATTTATTTTTACCAGTGAAACCAATATAACATCTCAACATTCACAAATATACATTTCTGACATTCAAAAACCAAACAAAAACAAATCAGTGACCAATATAGCCACCTTTCTTTGCAAGGACACTCAAAAGCCTGCCATCCATGGATTCTGTCAGTGTTTTGATCTGTTCACCATCAACATTGCGTGCAGCAGCAACCACAGCCTCCCAGACACTGTTCAGAGAGGTGTACTGTTTTCCCTCCTTGTAAATCGCACATTTGATGATGGACCACAGGTTCTCAATGGGGTTCAGATCAGGTGAACAAGGAGGCCATATCATTAGATTTTCTTCTTTTATACCCTTTCTTGCCAGCCACGCTGTGGAGTACTTGGACGCGTGTGATGGAGCATTGTCCTGCATGAAAATCATGTTTTTCTTGAAGGATGTAGACTTCTTCCTGTACCACTGCTTGAAGAAGGTGTCTTCCAGAAACTGGCAGTAGGACTGGGAGTTGAGCTTGACTCCATCCTCAACCCGAAAAGGCCCCACAAGCTCATCTTTGATGATACCAGCCCAAACCAGTACTCCACCTCCACCTTGCTGGCGTCTGAGTCGGACTGGAGCTCTCTGCCCTTTACCAATCCAGCCACGGGCCCATCCATCTGGCCCATCAAGACTCACTCTCATTTCATCAGTCCATAAAACCTTAGAAAAATCAGTTGTGAGATATTTCTTGGCCCAGTCTTGACGTTTCAGCTTGTGTGTCTTGTTCAGTGGTGGTCGACTTTCTGCCTTTCTTACCTTGGCCATGTCTCTGAGTATTGCACACCTTGTGCTTTTGGGCACTCCAGTGATGTTGCAGCTCTGAAATATGGCCAAACTGGTGGCAAGTGGTATCTTGGCAGCTGCACGCTTGACTTTTCTCAGTTCACGAGCAGTTATTTTGCACCTTGGTTTTTCCACACGCTTCTTGCGACCCTGTTGACTATTTTGAATGAAACGCTTGATTGTTCGATGATCACGCTTCAGAAGCTTGGCTATTTTAAGACTTCTGCATCCCTCTGCAATATATCTCACTATTTTTGACTTTTCTGAGCCTGTCAAGTCCTTCTTTTGACCCATTTTGCCAAAGGAAAGGAAGTTGCCTAATAATTATGCACACCTGATATAGGGTGTTGATGTCATTAGACCACACCCCTTCTCATTACAGAGATGCACATCACCTAATATGCTTAATTGGTAGTAGGCTTTCCAGCCTATACAGCTTGGAGTAAGACAACATGCATAACGAGGATGATGTGGTCAAAATACTCATTTGCCTAATAATTCTGCACTCCCTGTACATCCTGTTTTGGTTACCAACATTCTTCAAAATGTCTTCTTTCATGCTCAACAGATGAAAGAACTTCATGTAGGTTTAGAAGAACATCAGGGTGAGTAACTGACAACAGAATTTTTTATTTATGGGAGAACTATATCCCTTTAAGTTAGCTAACTTCTGATTGGATAATAAATAGTCAGTAAATGCTCCATTTTTCAAAAGAAAATATGTATTTTTTTTGTAGATCAATGATTGATCTTATGATTTTATGATAGATTTTATGTTCAAGTATATATGAACAGGAAAGTGAATTTATTACTCTTTGTAAGGTTTTTTTTTTTTTTTAAAAATACCATTTTTAATTTTTCCCTAAATGGTTCTGCGGTGTGATGGAATATTTTTTAAATGTAATTATTTCATGGAATTTGGAAAATGTTGTGTAAAATAATTTAAAAGGATAATTCACCAAAAAATGAAAATTCTGTCATTTACTCATCCAAACCAATCAGACTTCTGTTCATCTTCAGAACAAACAAAAAAAGACTTTTTTTTTTTTTTTTTAATATTCTTTAATTATTTTTGTCCATGCATTAAAAGTCCACAATAGAGATCGCAAAAGTATTCTGAAGAGAAAAGCTTTACAGGATGAACAACAGATTGAATTTATGCTTTTATTCATTTCGATCTACACACAACATAGATCTCATTACATGTGGTAAAACACAGAAGCTCAACCGTACTTGCTTAACATTCAAAAATTAACCCCAACTGGTTTTGTGGAAGCTCAAATGTGCTTGTGTGACACACGAGAACAAACCTAATTGATATACAAACCTCAAAGCAAGTATTTGATGTGCTCTATGTGTGCTCAATCAATGTTTATATATGAACAAAAGCATAAATTAAATCTGTTCATAATATATAATGTGATTGCATCTCTTGGATTAAACAACTTCATATGGATTATGTTTGCAATGTCTTTTTGATACATGAAAGCTTTGATTGTATGAGACAGAAATCTCTCAGGTTTCAATTAAGAAAAAAAAATTTCATTTGTGTTTCAAAGATGAAGAAAAATCTTATGGGTGTAGAAGACTAAATGATGACAGGATTTTCACTTTAGCGTAAACTAATCCTGTAGTTCATCGATGTGCTTAAAAGCTGAAAGTATTAAATATTGTAAACGGGTGTGTTTAGCTGTAAAACACAAATTCTATCATATTCTGTGATTGTTTCTATGCATCGTTCACACATTTAGATTGTTTTCTTTTTTAGTGTGCGTTTTGCTGTGAATAGTAATTCTGAACTGTATTTATTCAGTCTATTTGAACTTCTCTTGAACTGTTCTTGTACTACTTTGAGTAATTCTGACTCTTTGACAAGACATTTTCAAGTGTCTGCTTTTCAAAAGAAACCACAATTCTGCTGTAGACCAAAGAATTCTAGATCTGCAGCCATTATGTCATTTTTGGCTTGTGGGAGTGATGGTTATTGGGTTGAGGTAAATACACATTAAACAGAGGAACTATTTAATAACTCTTGTTTTTTTGAAAAATATACAAGTCTTGAAACTTCTGAAATCACAAAATGAATCATAAGCAGCTTTTCCACCAATGTGCCAAACCATTCTCATTGCTTAACCACTCCATTCTGTGCCAGTCTGGTCCAGCCGGATATGGTTTTATTTTCCACTATGGGGCTGACGGCCATTCTTTGGATCGTAATACAAATGAGTCAGTCATTGTAAGAGTTTACAGATGTTATGAGATGTAAATAGCGACTGCATTAAGGAGGATGATCAGATATTTCTTATCATTTTATTATTAATTTGTGTTTACGCCGCTCAAATAAAAACTGGTAGCCAGGCAACAGGCAAAGTGACCAATCCTTAAAGGCGACTAGGGTTGCAAATGGGCGTAAAAATTCCTGGAAATTTCCGGAAACTTTCCATGGAAAGTTAAGCTGAAGAATTTTGGAAATTTTCAAAAAAAAAAAAAAAAATTCCTCTGATTCCAGAGTGCCCAAGGGCCTCATTTATAAAATGTTGCATACAAACCATCCTACATTTGATCTTACAATCACTTCTCAAATGTGCATACGTGTGATTCAGAGAGAAAAAAAAAAACGTATGCATGTCTCTATAAATCGCAAATGACTTTGTAAAAGCCTCCTAATCAACGTCCACCAATCAGAGCACCAGTCAACGTCCAAATTCTTTAACGGCGAGTGGCAAGAATTGCTTAAGATTCAGGATTCTAGAACTGATCTGTGCATGTGATTAAGGAATGCGCAGGGGAGATATTCAAATGAATTTGCATTAAATCTGGTTGTTTTATCTGGTTTAAGATTATACTGCAAGATGGGTTTTTTTTAAAGTTCCCTGTTATAGGCCAACCTACAACTGTACAAATTTACAGTTTATTCCCCATTTAATTCCCATGGAAAGTTTCCAACTTTGAAAATTCCCAGAATTTTGCAACGCTAGTGGCGACGTCACTACATGCTTAGCGTTAGCCAACCGTGCTGAGAATAGTGTGTAATCGTACCGTGCCTCGCGTCACGTGTCAAAACATTCTCTACGAGGTATCAGTGATAGTTTTTATTTCGCCTCTAGAGGTCGCTCTCATACCGTACTCTTCTCAGCCGCTTCAGCAACGGATGCAACCCGGAAAATGAAATCAACCGCGGTTGTGCGAGCACTTGTTTGCACACGCTTACTTGCAGTCTGTGTTCTTCCGATTTCATTTTGTATAAAGTAATGAAAATGCTTTGGGGAAATGTATCGGAGTAAAAGTATACAATTTACTTAGGAAATGTAGTGGAGTAAAAGTAAAAGATGACAGAAATATAAATACTCAAGAAAGTACAGATTCTCCCAAAAAATACTCAAGCACTGTAACGAAGGTATTTTTAAAAGATCTTTTAAAAACTGATGTAATGAGCAATGTGTTTAAGCAAGTTTTAGTTGTTACATTACATTTCAAAGTGTTTAAATTCTTTTTTCTTCTTTTTTTTTTTACTTTTTTGTCAGGTGGTACAACCAAATATTTCTAAATATGTATCTACCTATACATGAAATTAGCTGTTTAGTATTTAAGAGATATCTAAAACCATTTTCAGTCTGCCATCTTTTGGGGTTGTTGCATTACAGTATCAGACTTAACATTAATACCTTTTCAGTTGGTAATAAAATATTTGCAGTTGTGCCACCCTGACATTTGAGAATATACAAATTGCTGGGTAAAAGTTTCTCAATAGCTTTAAAACTACAGATGTTCATAAAATTTGTTTATATGTATATTCAAACATAACATTATGCCACAGTATTTTATCTTGAATTTCTTATAAATAAAACTATATTCGGGCTTAATCCAGAATCCCCCATACCCTCAGATAGCCCTCCCCAGGTCCAGGATTCAGAACCACTGAATTAGGGTAATTCTGATTTCATTTTCTGACCTCTCTTCCAACCCGTTCCACCCTGCTTGTCCACTTTTACTATGTCCATGTCTTCTTACGGTTTCTCCTCTTGCTTTTTCCACTACACCAGTGTTCTCCACTATACTCAACTCTTCACCTATCATCTCTTTTTACTTCCTCCTCTCTCCTCATATATGATCTCCTTCTACATGTTCCACTCTACCTTACCTTCTCATTACACCCCTTCGTCTACCCACACCTCTTTATTTTCCCCCTTCTCTTGCACATTTTCTTACTCTATTTATACTCCCCTTTTATATTTTCCCTATTACATAAAGCAATTGTGATAAATGCATAAACATTTGGGAGAGCAAGTCAAGTCACCTTAACTTATATAGCGCTTTTTACAATGCAAATTGTAGCAAAGCAGCTTTACAGTAATAATTGGCAAATAATTTTTGGCTGCACAGCAGCTCCCACAGAAAATGGCGTCATTGTTCAGCTTATTCTATATATTTGTATTGATTCATTCCGTTGCAAAGATCAATAGTTATTAGTCTAGTTAATTTATGTATATCAGCACTGGAGAAAACAGTGATGTAATCGTCCGGCTCAGCTCAGTTCGCATACAACGGCGTCAATGGAACAGTGATATGATTTTGGAGAAATATGACAAATCGATTGAGAAAAACTAATATAAAAAGTTTGCAAACTAGCAGCTTTGTCATAATTACAGCAGAATTTCCAGAGGAAACATCTTCACCTGTATGGGGGGGCATTCGAATACTGTGCAGGATAATGGAAGGCCTTTAAGACAAAAATGCCTCATTGGGCGTCGTGTGATCTGTGCTACATGTGATCTGAACTCATGATCCAAATGTTTTTAAAACTGACAGGTCTTCCACTATAAGCATATGCATACCTTCTTTCAAGGTCCATTTGATTGTTCCAGATCTCTTGCTGACGGCGTGAAGGTTCCCGTCTAGCGTGGACACAAAGAGCAGACTCTCTGGTACAGACACCGTACTGCTGCTGCAGAAGCCCTGCAAACACACAGTGTCACTGCATCCGTTTTCTTTGATAAATTTTGATAAAAACATTAGTGGTCAAAAGTGATTTCCGGCCTAGAAAATTGACCTCTTCACCCTTAATTTAAATATTATTATTAAACATTAGTTAAAGATTTTATATTGCGTAGTGATAGTCAATAGTTTTTGTGATTTGTGATAATGCAATGAGACATGCCAAATTGTGCCAACATCATTTTTGGCCAGGCTGTCATACAAATAAATGATAAGCACAATAGAATATTAATAATTCAATATGTTGTAGTTAATTAATTTGGCATTTTTTTGCATAGTAAAATAAAACCTGTACCTGTAGTTTGCCTTTTTGGCCAAATAATTTTGTCAGAAAAATACCTGAAGTGTTTTGTTATTCCCTCATATTTAAAATATTTAAAAATGATTAAATATTTTCCTCATATTTTGATGGTTAAATCAAATTTGTGGGGTCATTAAAAACAAATATCTCCCTCCTGCTACCACTTATGGCCACTGTACATTGTGAAATACACATTTGAGAGTCGGAAAATCAAGTAAGTAAATGTTGTAAAAAAACATGTAAATTTGTTCACTTCTCCCTAATGACATGAAAGGAAGTGACGGAAAATGCGAATTATAATAGAGTAAACTTTATCATGATCTAAACGTGAATAAAACATGTCAAATTATGTTTTAATCTTTTTTAAATTTATATTTTTGACAATATTTACTAAAACAATTCAAAATAATAATCAAGAAGTTTTTATTTAAAGTATAAATCTGTTTATTTTACAGTTCAAATTATGTAATAATACTATTATAAAAGAACCTAAAATATACAGGAGGAACATAAAATCAGACTAATTTGAGCTAGAGATTAAAGATGGTTATTATTTTGACCATAAACTACTATGAAACTCCTGACATTTAATATTACTATTTTTAAATGTTATTTTTGTCAATAAAACCACACTTGATTATTGCAATTTGAAAAAAACTGATGGTAAATAGTGTCCAGTATTAAACGAAGTTAGCAACAGTCTCAGACACAGCATTCAGGTTTTGTTTTGTGTGAAACCTTGCCAGAAAGTGAGGTTTGACATTCATTTTTTGAACAGATATTGAATAAACTGATTTTGTGAGGAAATAGCTTATCACTTAGTGAATCGACAGTCCTTCTGGTAATTTTCAACATGTCTGACATTAAACATTTGTTCAATACAAACCTGAAATGATTACAGTGCGTGTATCAGTACTTTCCACTTTTCAAGCACATTTTAACAATACTGTGATAACATGATCATTTTGGTCACTTTAATCATATAATTAGAAGCCATTAACATGCATCAGAACCAAAAAAGTACACTAAAGATTACAGCTACAGCGCGTGTTGTGTTGTAAAACGAGGGTGCAGGTGATATTGCAGATATCCCATGTGCAATGAGGGCAGAGCGGCTCTGGGTTGCATGTGGAAGTCGATAAACTGCATGTTCTTCTGTGTGGGCTGGTTTGGATCCCGTACAGCAAACAACAGAGTGCTACTCTGAATATGAAGGCGTCTAGTAGGAGCAGGAACTAGTTCAGTTTGTGTATTTGAAAGGAGAATAAGCAGAAATGAGCAACAGGCACTGGGTGGAGAGCAGACTAACCCAGAGTTGACAACATTATATATAAAACTAAATATCTGTCTCAAGTCTTGTCCACACCACAACAAATGCTAGGTGTAAAGATTTGGTGCAATAAACATTTTATCTTGAATGAAAGGCTGTTAATGTGTGTGTTCAGGCCAAGATTCGGAAGCCATTATGGCAACACATTTTTTCTTTTTCCTTTACAAAGAGCTGTTTTTCACACTGCAAAGAAAACTGGTCAACCAATAAAAATTGTTTTTGGTCAAGTCTACATTTATACATATATTAACAGCTATTTGAAAAGTCCGTTTTACTTCCTTTCTTTTCTGTAACAAACGTGTGTCAGAAATGGAAAGATGAGCAGCGGTGTTTTTGCTTTTCCATAAACCCCACTTATGTTGATGTCAGAGACTGAATTTGCATTTTCATTCCACCCATCCACTGTTTTTTTATGCACTAGTCTGCAGTCAATGCCGAATTTTGTCTTGACGCAAACTTTGCGTGGAATGCCTCTATTCGCGGTTCAAACAAAGCTTTTAACGCTGTTGGTTATTTATAATATTTAATGGATAAACTCACACCTCAATTAGACTCATTTAATCAAAAACACTGTCAATTGTGGTAAAACTTCATGGTTTTATGGACACTGCTATGTTAGATACGGTCACTATTGTTAGTTAGTAAGAACTATTAGATTAATCGGAGAGTAATCGATAGATTAATCGATTGAAAAAATAATCGGTAGTTCAAGCACTAGCTTGGGTGGGTCTGTGGATGAACGCAAATCATTTCTCCATCTCCGTGAGTAAACTAAACCAGTCATGATTATACAGTTTACTGTGGCTCTTACATTATATGATAGATTAATATAATTCATTCATATAATTTCTCTCAGCACTCGGCCTTCCGTCACGTTTTCACACAATTCAAAACCTATGCTGCCCCTGAGAGAGTTGCTAACTTTTCTTAATGTTGAATAGTATGTTCCACTAATGTGCGGTTTAATGTTTACATTTATGCTTTTGGGCAGACACTTCTACCCAAAAGTGACACGCATTTATCTGAAATTGTGATGAAAAGTCTACATTTCATCAGTTCACGTGTTCCCTGGGAATCAAATCCATGACCTTGGCAATACCAACAACCATCGCATTCTCTTTTTCTTTTTAAAAGTGTTACTTGAATCCAAAAGTTGCTTCAAACAACAGCACCAAGTTTTTGTAGATTAAAACAAAAAAAAAAAGTTCAGGCAAGGAACGAAATGCACAGTTATCACTCAAAATAAGTCACCAGACTAGGCTTGAAAGGTAAACCTAACCTCTGGACAGACTGTTCTTCAGCTGCATTAATTCACAGTGCATTTCTCAAAAGAAACCAGACCCTGCTCACCTAGAGAAACTAGTTTGGGTGCAGGTTCAATTATGAGTTTTAGATGGATAAGAATTTTGAATGTTTTTAAAATAAGCCTGGATTTATTTGACTCAAAATACAGCAAAAACCGCTAATATTGGGAAATACCATTACAGTTTAAAAGAACTGTTTTCTATATGGATATGTTGTAAAATGCAATTTATTCCTGTGATGGTAAAGCTAAATTCAGTATTATTACTCTAGTCTTCACATGATCCTTCAGAAATCATGCTTTGATGCTCAAGAAACATTTCTGATATTATCAATGTTGGAAACATTATTATTATTTTTTTTTTTTTTACACGATTCTTTGATGAATATAAAGTTCTGAAGAACAGCATTTATCTGAAATAGAAAAGTTTGTAACATTTTAAATGTCTTTACTCTCAGTTTATCAATTTAAGGTGTGCTTGATGAAAAGATTTACAATTTATTTCTTAAAAAAAAAAAAACTCCAAACTTCTGAACTGTAGTGTATAATGTTACAAAATCTTTCTATTTAAGATGAATGCAGTTACTTTGAACTTTCAATTCATTAAAGAATTATGGAAAAAAAATGTACACAACTGTTTTCAGCATTTATAATAACAATTATTATACAATGTTAACAATGTTTCTTGACCATCAAATCAGCATATTAGAATGATTTCTGAAGCATCAAGCAACACTGAAAAATGGAGTAATGATGTAAAATTCAGCTTTGATCACAGGAATGAATTACAGTTTAGAAAATATTACGTTATTTAAATTTTAAAAATATTTCACAATATTGCTGTTTTTTGGATCAAATAAATGCCGCCCTAAATGGTGAGCATTAAAGACTTCTTTCAAAAACATTAAAAAAAATCTTACCAATCTAAAACACACACACGATGTGATAATCAGTTTTGTTTTTTTGCAGGTTTAGTCGGTTGAATCTGACAGTTAGCGTAACTGAGTCAGTGCAAACATTACACACCTGTGCAATCTCTCACGACCTCACATGGACCCGATCACCATCGAAACACAGCAGCAGCGCTCTTGGTTTCAGGAGAGAACAGAAAACAACCAGCACATCTGCTGGAGCCACAGCCATGGCCCTCTCTGAACTCTGATACCATAGTCATCACACTGCAAATGCTCCTTCAGAGGTCTGAGAGATTACTTCAGGATGACATGAAAACAAACCAAACAGAGGCTACAGAGATTTCGGGAGGGTGCTTCAATCCGCAGTGTCGTCCACTAATAATGTACTTCATGACTACATTTGTGTGATGCCAGAAGAGGTTCACAACACCACCACAGATTAACAACTTATTGTAGTTTTATAGACGTGACAAGATGGGAAGCATATGGGTCAATTTTAGTTATGGGTCAGTTTTAGTTGATTGTTACATCAAATTATATTTTTAAAGTCATTAAATATAAATTATAGCTGATAATTCTTTTTCAAAATCATATGAAAACAATGTGAATACTAATTACTTGATATATGTGTTTTAAACTAGATTTCATTTACCATGGATACTCTCAAATGACATTGGTCCTTGTAAAAATAGTCACAGTCTATGTGTGTGACACTTTTTCAAATGAGCTCCTAATTCTGAGGAAAGTTCTTTTTTTCCCCCCATTTCCACAACATTAATGCAAAGTGTATATATATATATATAGAAAGCACACGTCACAGTTTCTTCACTATTACATCATTGCCATTGACCAATGGTGGTTTGAAGGTGTTTACCACCCAGAGGAAACTTTTCTGGAAAGTTATTTCTGTCAAGCTGTTTCAAACTCCCCAAAACAAACCCCTTAAACTCCAAACAAACATCATTTTGGTCTGATTTTGTTCAAAATGATCACACCAGTTCATTCTTCAATTTTGCATGAAGCATATGGCCGAATTTTAAGGCCAGAGGGTGTAAAGTGAAAGGGCTGTTTGACACTTGTAATATTTTTGGTCTGCTGAGTTCTTTTAAACAGGAATCAAGTGTGAAAAACACCAAAAGTTAAACTCTGTAAACCCTAACGCTCAAAATACTTAATTGGTTTCAGTAGGACAAACTTAAATTGAACGATTTTTTCAGTTAAATTAACTTATGAGTAATTAGAACTTTTGAGTTCACAACACTGACATATTTCAAGTAAACTGAACCGTTTCATTGTTTTGAGTTGTGTGAACTCATTTTTTTTTTATTTTACACAAGCGTAAATTTAACTGAAACTAGGCCCTTTTTTGTGCAAGATTAATGGTAAGGGAGATTTAATAGTGATTAATGTTATGTTATGCTAATTTAGAAGAGTTTCTGTTAATGTGGGTTTTTGGAGAGTTACCATCATGGTGACGACTGAAGCATGCTGCTTGGTTTGAGAGCAGGTAAATTACATGTTTTAAGTTGCTACACTCATTCAGCAAGTGCTATACCATGCTATTATTAACACATTAGAAAATTAGCAAGTTGGCATTTTCTGAATTTTTCTGAGTTTACAGTGATTAAATAACTCATTTGATTAGCAAGAACTCATAATAAAAATAAAGTTAATTAACTAAATATTTTATTTTAATTGCTTTCAAAATGTATGAGTTAGCTAACTTAGTACTTCAAGTTGGGAGCAATTAACATTCATGAGTACTACAAACTCAAAACTTGATAGTTCTGCTTACTTAAAATTGGGAACATCATAACTCAAAAAAATTTGATGTAACCTTTTGATTACCTCAATTTTTTTCAGTCAGCCCAACTTATTTGGGTTTACAGTGTGCATAATCTAAAATTATAAGTGAACTACAGGCAAATTATTTTAATGAACATTAAAATGCTTAAAAGCAAAGCAGTCGCTATGAAGCTTAATAAAATGAGGCAGACATTGCATCACCCCATTGCAAAATACACTGGCCTAGCTAGTGCAGGGCAAAATATATTAGTTTGAGCACTACTCTAACCATGTGTTTAAAACAAATTTATTTAACCTTTATTTTGCCAGGAAACAATCCCAATGAGATTCAGAATCTCTTTTTCAAGGGAGTCCTGGACAAGAAAGCAGAATAAAGTTTCATATTAAAACAAACAACAGTGATAACAACATTTAACATAAAATTGGCAATTCAACATAATCTCAACATAATTACCAGCAATGCTCAGTAACGGTACATGAGCATTTGGTACTCAGATAGTTCTTTATCCTAATTTTAAACTGTATCATTGTTGGTAAATGGTCCAATTTTAGTTGCTTCTGCAATTCATACCAAGATAAAGGTGAAAAAACTTTAAAAGCACTTTCACCAAAAACAGTTATCTTTTGTGGAATGTCATACATGATTGCTGTATACAGCAGGGCCTGATGCTGGAGCGAGGCTTTGTAAAACATGTGATTCGCAGGTCCACCCTTCCACATCCTCATATTTCAATAGACGCTTGTAACATGTGCATTCATTAAAGACTACTGACACATACTGCTAATCATAGCTGGTATGCTGCAATTTAAACTTTAATTTCTAAAAACCAGTTTAGGCTGAGAAAGCAGTCTCTCTGTTGCATTTCACACCATTTAGCTGTGACTATATAGCACAATATGTGACACTTCAGCACATTCATACATTTTTAATGCCTCAACAAGAACGTTATCCATTAAAAACTTTATCCAACTTAATGTACTCATCTCCAAAATGTCTAAACTTACAGCCAACAAACTCAGCAGGCCATTAGATATGAGACCAGATGTTTATTTAAGCCATAGATGGTAAAGAGAAGATGTACACTGCTCTCATTAAAGTCCAGAAGAATTAATGAAGATATATAAAGCTGTAAAATCCAAATCCATAAATAAACTAACGCAAATTACAAACCCAAAGTGCCAGTAGCGAAGTCCGTTTCAAGACTTTCTCTTCCTAAATGTTAAGAGTCTCAAGATAAGTCATTTGAGAAAGGAAAACAAATCTCTATGATATAAATGCATCTTTAAACCTTTTGCTACTCAACAGCATATTTATAGACATTAGGGCTGCAGTAGCTAAATGACAAGAAATGATAACAAAAATAACTGAAAACATGTGTTATTAAAGATTATTTAGGTTTGTAAAAACAGCTGATAGCAGTGACAAAAAAATTCCATGGATAAACAACATATTAAAAAAGATATATTGGAATATATAATGCAAAAAAACAAAAACAAAAAAAAGCATACCGCGTACATTTATGTCATTTACACAACTGCTCTATTGTAGTCTGCACAATTAGTAAATGTAAATTTATGTGCACATTTTTTTTAAACTTTCAACCGGAACATTTTTAAGACAACATTTGGGAAAGATGTTAAATGCAGAAAATAGATTTTTTATCTTTGATAGCTGACAGTTGCAGTTCTAATAGAAAGCTTTTCATTCTAGACAATAAAGTTAAAGCAAACAAACAAAAGAGAGAAACTTAAAAGTGTTATTTGAATAATATGTTGTCAGATATTTTAGGAAACACACATTCACATTCTTGTTTCCTCGAAAAAAATAAAAATACTAGTTATTCTACTTTGAACTGTGCGTTCCATGTCAGAATGTCCGTTTTTGTTTTGGTCAGTGTGAATTCGCCCACTACCAGTTTACCCAATAGTATTTCAACACACCGGGTTGCCAGTTGACGGAAAAGACAATGTACTGCAGCCATAGAAGCAAGCAAACAAACTGGGTCAGAGGTCACAGATTATACCCGACCTAAAAAGCCTCGGCATCTATCTAAAAGCTTTATGACTGGAGGCATATTAAAACACAAATAAATCAACTCATCTGCAAGTCTCCTCGCCTTCCTTTGTCAATTGCTCTTACTCCTCAATCTGGCAACCCGTGTGAGCAAGTCTGAGGACGGGGTGGGGCAAACAACTATATTCAATTTATTGATTTTGGATTTCAACTACTAACTGCCAATAACACATATTTGTACCTTTAACAATGAATGCGTTTTGAGTGTCATTATGTCGAAAACACAGAGCTATGGTCTACTATGTCTGTCACATGTCAGTTCTGCACTCGCGACACACGACTGTGATAAGAGATGAACGCAGACCTCTATCTGTCCGTGGCCATGTGCTCTCTGCCACAGGCCTACTGCAATCATGAGTCACTCACTTCCTGTGTGCTACAAGTCCAGACATTAAAATATCAATAGTCTCAGGGTAGACGCTATGTTGAAATGAACTTGGATGAAAACAAGACAATGTACAACGGCATGCAATGTACAATGTCTCCAGCCCTGCTCCTGCAGAGTTCAGCACCAACCCTATTCAAACACACCTGAACCAGCTAATCTAGCTCTTCAGGATCGTTCAGAAAATACAAGCTGAAGTAGGCCGGATATAAACTGAACAGTTGAAGACCTCTTAAAGGTCCAAAATAACACATGCTTTCACAATTTTAAAATTTGTTTAATGAAATCTTGTTTTCATTCCTGTCAAAAAGTATGGCGCTACCCTGAGGAAGGTCAATGTGGAGAAAGGTGTGCTAAAATGTCACAGTTCGGTACATACCTCAGTTTTGGGGTCATGGTTCGGTACAACAGGAAAAAGCTCAAAACCTCAATGCTAAGTTTTTTTTTTCATTAATTTTCAACAGACATTGTTCATTAACAGTGCAAAGTTCAATATTACGCTTTTTCAAGAAATCGCGTAAAGATGAGCGAGAAGGAGAAAAAGCATATGCATGTCCCATTTCCAAGGACATGCATATTTCATCACTGGGACTTCCACGACACAAATCAGCACAAATGCCAAAAGATTGTCTCATTATAATAGCAAAAGCAACTTGAAATACCTTGTGTCATTTTTGGGTAAGAGTACACACAATAAAAACAAAACATTGTGCTTTTGTAAAATAAAGAAACCAAACCGGATGCCATTTTCTGCCACCCCAGTTTCCATTCATTAAGTTTGTGGAGTGCATCACAAAAGTTATTTGAAACTCAGTGTATAGGCTATTAACGTATAGGCTACTAGTGAGCTCTTGGTGCCATCAGAACTCTTGTTTTGGGTTGGTGCATAGATCGTCTCTCCTTCTTCTGCTCTTTTTCGTGTTGTGGCAGTTAGTAAACAGCGTTGGATTACCGCACACGCCCCCTTCTGGATTAGACTGTGAATCGCCTGAGTAACTGTATTCGCCGTCTGACTGTATGCACTGACGGTTCGGGACGAATACATGTATTGGTCCATTACATCCTTAGTGAGCAGATATGGCATTTAACTGATAGTTGTATATAATGCGTTTATATAAAATGCCACAAATTTATATTCAATGATCCTGGATTATCTTGATATTGATATTAGGCACAAATGGTGAATCGACATCGCAAACCTTTATTTTTTACCAACTTAAATCTTTATCAGTCAATCCACCACAGCACACTGATGGCTGCATGTCTCAGTATCAGTTATCAGAGCCAGGTAAACTGACACCACTGCCATTCTGTGACTAAACTGCTGTAATTTTAATGTGATATTCAGGAAGTAAAAATTGTGTTATATTGTCTCAGATCTAATGCTGTTCTTGACACTGAAAACAAAGACACTCTAATACGATAAAAAAAGAAGGAACTGCAAAGACAGAACAACATGGATAGGACAAACTCATGTCCTACAGGCCAATCCAGACAAAACTCAAGATAACTCTCTCTGACACTATTGATCGTCCACATTATTTCACTAACAGACTTTAAAAGATATACAGTCTATGATATATAGCTATTGTACTGATGTTTCTGCTCAGACAAGAGCATGCATATATTTTTGCATGTGTATATCTGAAATATCTTCATTGTCCATGCAATCAGATCAAATAGAAGGCAAACCTTATAACTATTCAATGGGTAGAGTAATAAACTAAACGCTGATACAGGGCCACATGTCAAAGGAGGAGGACTGCAGTCGATCGGCTCGTTTAGACTCATCATGACTCCAGTAAGGACTGCAGTACACTATTGAAGACATGCGTTACAGTGATCAGGTGCGAGTAATCGATCAATAATGTTTACACTCACCATCAGGCTGCTGTGACTCGACCATATGACCGCAGTTATAATCCACACCAGAGCTCTGCTACACACTCCCCACGCCATGATACACACATATAAACACGCAGACGTGCTGATAATACGGCAGATATAGGTTTGTTTTACGATAGTTTACGGTGTCATTATACGGGTTACTACTGAACAGACGGGTTCAATGCGTTTAACGGCTCGCTTCCTCTTACTGCTCTTGAGCATGCGCACAACACCCTGGAGGCGGAGTTGTGAAACGACGTCACTTCATCTCGGACCGGAAACGAGGATTCATATTTTTATTGTCAACGTTGTTGTCAACGTATAAAATGGAAATTGCATATTAGTAAATTAAACAAGTTATAATAGTAATAATAATAATAATAAGCGTGGGTAATAAAATAGGAACTGTAACAGTTCTTTTTGCAAAGAATCTCCTTTTTAATCTTTTTATCATTTATTCATTATTATTATTATTGTTGTTATTATGGATCTTTTTATTATTTATTATCTTTTTTCCTCAACTGGTCTTTTCATCATGCTGTTCAATATAAATTTAAATAAGCAAACAAATTCTTTATATTGTTTTGAATAATTTAATTGTTTGGATAATTTATTCATAGAAATATATATATATATATATGTCCCCAGTTGTATATCTTTAAAAAGAGACATTTTTAGGTTGAGTGTCTCATTCGCTTCCAGTTATTTATTTTAGCTGTACAAAAACTGTGTTAAGCTTCTTGATATGGAAAACAGGTATTAGTTATCATTTTATTTTAATGTATTATTGTACTCATAAGCATACTGATTTGCAGCTTAGCTTGTTTTACCATTTACTGCACTTTGTTGTTCTTAGTTATTTAGCTATAGACGAATAACTGAATAAATCAGAAATCTCACAAATTCACAGGAAATAGCTTACTTTCACATTGAAAAAAGACGGATACTGATGCTTTAAAATAACGAGAATTCCTCAAGCAATCAATTGGATCATACATACCAGTAGGGGGTAGGATGGGGACAACCAGAAATCTGAGATGGAGACCCTACTATGGTCCTCTATACAGCACAACCTACTCTACACAGCTACTGCACATCACAGCAGCTGTTATACTCATGTATAGGCAGTATTCCATTCTTACTCCACTATATACGTACCTTTTTTGTCTTTTTTATTTTTGTTTCTAATTTCTGTAGTGGGCCTATTTGGAACCACATTTTATTTTTCTCCATTGCCATTGACAGTATACAAACAAAATTACTGTTATGTTCGTGATGTTTGCCGGGTCAATTTGACCCGCATATTTTAACACTCTAAGGCAACTGTACTGACCCAAAATGACAACATTTCTTGGTTATATTTTGTTAGTTTATTTTTTTTACTACCTTATGAAGCTAAAAAAAAATGAGGTTTTCCACACTTATTTCAATACAGAAAGATATTTTAACCAGCACCATGTGTGTGAAGCTCATATGCAGAAAGCACACACTTGCTGTGTGCTCATGTCAGAAGTAACTTCTTGACTTTATGAAAACAGCCAACTTAGGAAAAGTAAATATTTTCATTATACAGCTACATTTAATTGTTCAGTTATGATGTTCTAAGAAAAAAAAAAAGTAAAAAAAAAAAAATGTATTTATAGCATTTAAAAATCCACTGTTTATTTTCATATTTTGTCAAAACAAATCAGTTTTAAAAAATGGTTAAAAAACATTTTCATTAAATCATATCTTCAGATATATATATTTTTTAGAATATTTGACAAATGTTGATATTAAAAATTTACAGTTTTTACCTTAATCTTTGTTGTTTTTCATAGAGTGATTTTTGAGGATTTGTATTGAATCCAATTAGGGTCAATTTGACCCGCTCCATAAAAGGTGTTCACAGAAATCCAACAGCGCACAAGGGTTAATCAATTGAATCATTTGCTTCGAAAAATGATTCACTGTTTCGAAGCGGTGGAAACACCACACGCTGGTGACCCCTGCTGGCCAAAACAGTGTAAATGCAGTAAAAACTCAGGCCAAACACGCTTTTACAAACCCATTTAAACCCAAAAACAGCTTTTACAAACCCATTGTAATGTTTTATTCAAAATATCTATCAAATTGCAATTGACTAATCATCTAATACCATTAAATATTAAGTGTCTAGTAAGTATAATATGTGTTCTTTTATCATTTTCCAGGGCTTGTTTTGTGTGCTATATGGATGTGCTATATGGATGGCTCAGCTAAACAGATCAATAACAGACTATTAAGTACTATTATTAATCTTAATTATACAAATGTCTAAAACTGGTCAGAGATCAGGTAGAAGCCATAGACACTTGTCCAATGGTTCGCTGCTGGCGGGTGATCTCAGGGAATCCGCTTGATTCGGTTTGGAGAGTTTATACCGAAATAAATGCTGCTTTGTAAGAAAAGTCATTGACAACTTTGACACGGGTAGGAATCGGTTTGCTGAATGTCCTCAAACAGTGGTGTTTTTATTGTTTTAATTGTAAACAAGCTGTATTCACAGTATTCATCATTAATTATACGAATGCAAACATATAATACATACTACACGTTGTGATTAATCTTAAAGCTTTATAGTTGCTAAAGGTGCACGTGTATCCAGCTAAGTCTTTAGGCTTGCTCCAGCTGCATTGGCGCTTCGCAGGCCGATCGCCGTTTGACATCAAGTACCGCGAGAGCGATTGGAGAGCATACGACTCCTTAAGCTTTTGAATCGCTCTCGCGGTACTTTGATGTCAATAGGTCTGCGCAGCACCGATGCAGCTGGAGGAAGCTATTTGCTATAATGTGATTGGTTATTAAGGAACATGTGATGAGTTGACAGTCACGCTTTGGCCAATGTGTGAGCCGCGGAGGTTGGTTGGTATCTCCCAGTTAAAAAAAAAACTCTCAGATTTTATCCGACCACTATGTACGTATGTATATGTGTATATATTAGGTATAGATGGATGTAGATACATATATAGATTTATAATCCTTCCATTGTCACTTCACACTCCAGTTCAGTTGGTGGCGGTAATGCACCAAAAGTTGGCTTGCCCACCGCCAATAAACGTCACGAGAAGAAGAAGAAGAAGAAGAATTATCCGACCACGTTGGCTGCGAGGTATGTGTCATACGCAGTGGGAGAGGAGAGAAACCAACCATAGTGCTATGTATTTTGTAGACCGGAGTGAGTGGAGCCGATATATATCGCAATTTTACTTCCGTAGTTTAGAAAATTTGAAAACTTATTTATTAAAAACTATTATTTATTCTGAGGAACAAATGAGCTCTTGTGTCGACAAACAAAGCTGAGCCTATCTGCAGGTAAAGTAGCCCAACATTAAAGTTGACTTTAGTTTGTATTCATTTAAAGTAACTGGAACAATTTTTATTTATAGAAGAAATCTGTGGCCGGTAGTAGATAAATAAGTCGTCATTTTTTTTGTTTGGGTTCCTTTTAGTCTAAATTGATACTGAAAGGTAAGACTGATTACCCAGAAATGACTGCTAGTTGGGCATACTAGTTCTTAATGCTGCCTTCACGTGCTCCCGGTTTCTTCAAGTTTGCAAGGTAAAAATTGCACATGAACGCCTTAAATTTTGAAAATGCGATTAGCTCGTAATTACGATTTAGGAGTAGGATTTATAAAGTTTTTGATAGCACGTGAAAGCATCATAGGACACAGTCGGTAGATATCGGGGATGTTAATGCAACTATCCCCAGAGCACGTGTTTGCATCAGGGCCGATCGCAACCACGGTAAAATTACAATCGATGGACTTAAATCAACTTATATTCGTGTTTTCATGTTTATAGTATAACCGATTATTTGTGTTTCTCCCCATTTAGGACTATTTGCAGTGGAATCTGGAGCCAGTGATATTTTTTTGCGGTAAGGCCTGAATTCATTGCATGAAACGTTTTCAGTTTGTATGGTCTGGAATGATGTCTTTAACGCGTTAGACTGCTGATCAGCACTGATGTTAACAAATGAAATCACTGACCGGACTGACTGATTTCGACTACACCTCCTTAATCTCAAAACTGGAATGAATGTTAATTGTGGTTTTTACTTTTGAAACAGGCTGAGAAGGTGAACTGGAAGAGGCTGAGGTTTGTGTCCCACACCATTCTCTGTAATGTTTAATTCTACATAACTTTGAGTTATGTGTTTTTGGCATATGTATAACTCTATGGAACTCTTGTGGTTAAACAATTCTGTATGTGTCTGATTTTCTGTGCTTAATAAACAAAATGTCTGTCTTTGCCTGTCTGTTTCTTATTTGTTGCGGGGTTATAGAGCACTGTATCTGAACCTGTGGAGCCCCTTCATGGCTCACTTGGTCAAGCAACGGTGCAACAGTAAAGGATTGTTATAACTGGGGCATCTTGGCTTCCCCCTCCCAAGTTGCTCTTTTAAAAGCAATCCACAAAATTCTGAATATACAAGTTTGAAGTGCATTTAAAAAAAAAACTGGAACCACTGGAATTATTTTTGCAAAAGCTGTTTATCAATTTCCACACACAATCATGTTGTCAATATGGCCTAACACAATATAAACAAAATATTGTGCAAAAGAATAAGCAATTGGCAGAGCACGCACAAGAGAAATTATGATTGGCAATGTTGTAGCACAAACTGCCATTCAAAGTAAACATTGAAATCAAAGTACATTTAATATTGATTATTTGGACTTAAGTCCAAAATGTATGTGGAAATAGCCACAATTTACGCTCATTGACACCTTAGCACCAGCTAAGATACAGACCTTGTCATGTTTGTTGGATATAAAACACTTAGACCTGTCAATACCTGTAAAGTATCTGATAATGGACGAATGTCAAAATTCATTCATGATATTTTAGATGGCAAAGTTCACTTGCCACTGTTAATCCAACAGAAACTACCTACCTGATTTAAAACACCATATGAACTGCAAGCGCAGTAAAACGAAAGGAAAAAAGTCTACCCGACCATGAACAACACAAACACTTGACAAAATATGCCAAACAAGGTGAACAAAAATGCTTTGTACATTGAACAATCTTCTCCACATGTACACAACATAGGAGTTCATCGGTGTTATAAATAGAATAGCACTTGTTTTTAGCCCAAGAATCCAATAATTCACCACATAACTCACTGTGGTCAGCGCAAAATTCTTCATTTCAAGTCAATAATGGCCATATATAATGAGGTGGGGGTCATATTTTCCACACTTTGTTAATGGTTTTTGAAGGTGAGGGTGTTATGCAACCAATCAACAACTGCTAAATAGAGCCATTCAGGCTTTAGTTAAAAAACCTTTAAGAGATTTAGTTTCCCAATCCATGGGACTTTCCTGTGGGGTTTAGGAATAGTGACTAAAGGAATACAAATACCATAAGGATGTTCGTTTATGGGTTGTACTCTTTAACAACTTATATTTATGGAAAACGGCAGCTTTGAATTCACATTTGATGTGTAATTTATGATCAAATGAGAAAGTCTCCCTAAGCAATGTTTACCACACCTCATTTTTCTCGTACAATAATAATAATAAAAAAAAACACTTATAAAAGCAGGTAGGGAAGCCATGGTGAATTAGCCTTCCAGGTTATCCTACAAATTGATATCTTTTTGGGTTCTGTGACATGAATTTGCACTAGGTTTGATCAGATGATGAACTAAAACTACAAAATATGGATAAATGTTTATGAAGCTGATTAGCCTGTTTAAGCTATCCTAACTATGCACATTAGCATTGTTAGCATGTCCCCCCCCCCCCTTCTGTGCTATGAGAGCAGACCTGCGACCCACCATTTGAGAACCACTGACCTACACCCAGAGGGGCAATGGTTGACTGGACATATCACATAGAAAGCTCTTGAACCCTATCCACTAAAATAGGCTTTTGTTTAGTAGAGATTGCCTCAGAATGAAGGGTTATTGGCTGGTGTCCCTCTTGAGCACAGTGAAATTGATCTAATTGCATAATCGGACGCCACACAGAGGGCTCAGGCAGCGGTGAATGGAAGAGGATAATGGTGTACAGTAGGTCTGTTGAGTCTAAGAAATTATTTGTTGCTTAGAAGCATATGACAATCATGAGGAAATCATAAATGGGTGCAAATCCGCCCCCTTTTGGCTTATATTTTCTGTTAAAATCACCAGATGCATCCATTACTGGTGTTTGTAACGTGACTCGGATGGACAGCTTTCAAATATCGAACCCTCCGAAGTGGTTTGCAGGCACCCTGTCATACTAAAGGTCCAGTGAAAGCCCTCGTATTGTAAATCATATCTGCCGACCAGGCCTTAGGCTATTGCAGGAAAGAGTTTAGGTTGTGCCATGCGACCCCAGGACTTTTGGTAAGTCAGCGTGCATCAAACAGAGGTAGTGTACACTTTAAATAGTCAGATATAGACTTTCCTGGTTCTATACCGCCTCTTCACTAGTTGTTTAACATCCATCACCTGTATGCATTTTAGTGCATCACCAAAATCTCATTATCCTGTTTAAGGGCCAACAGCATGTACATTTGGACTGTCCCAATCAAATCAAAAGCAAGCAAGCAAGGAAGCAAGCAGTATTGTCCTTTCTTTTAGTTATGGATGTGTTCAGTTTTTTCACAGCTCTATTCAATGGGCAATATGGCACCTGTAATTTTCAAGTCAGGTATAGTCTTTGCCCTCATGGGACTTAAGTATTTATCTTCTGATTTATACAGCAATATAACTTCACATGTCATCAAGGGATTCCTCATGGTCCAAGGTTTCTTCGTCCTTCAAGGCATTGGCATTGGAACGCGTGTCCATGGCAGAGTGCATGATAGGCAGCCAGACGTCATCCATGTTTGGCATTACAAATATTTTCTGCATAAGGTAATGAAAGCGTCAGAGGGGCAAGAAAAGGAAGTAATGGCAATACAGACATAAAAGCCTTGTCTAATATCAGCAAACAAATATGGGGTAAGGAAAGTTTGGTGCTTATACAATGTACTACTGTATTAATTTTAATCTGAGAAATTTGCGAAATCTCAACCACGAATTTGAAGGTGCGGTAACACGTTTATAGTGTCCTTGCTACACATTCCATGTACTTCGTATAGTAATAACAGTAAATTATATGTATTTGCACACAACTGAACTTACAGTAAACATGTTGACTGTAATATTACTCAGTACTTGCAGTACAGTATTTGTGTGGTTACACAGTAGGAAGCACGCCTTAAATAAAGTGTACTCGAAGGTACTTGCATGTATTTGGCTCCAAACTGACAATTATGTTTTTAAAGCTCTTAATTAAAGAGGGAAAAACACTAATGCTGAGGTTTCTAACACTGGCTCTTGAGGTCCACTGTCCAGCAGAGTTTAGCTTTGCCCTTAATCAAACTCACCAGCAGTGGACATTGAGGGCCAGATTTGAGAACCCTTGCACTAACTAATGGCAATCCTTATCCTATAACATCTTTGAGAAGACCAATCAATTTACCTGAAACTCCTGATCTAGTTTTTTTTCTATCCAGTCCGTCACATGAGCAAAAGTAACCTCTCTCTCGCCCAGTTTAGGCCGAGCTTTAAGTTCCAGACGAGGAGGTTTTTTGAAACCATACCTGAAATAAACAGAAACATCAACATTAGCACATCCACATGTCTTCACTCTGAAAACATCATTTCACCATAAAAGCCAATAAACACATATTAATTTCATCATATAAAAGTAATTGAGTCTCTTCAGAAAATTTGGACTAATCCAAATTTTAATACATATGGATTAGTTTTACGTTCTCTTTATGAACTTTTTGAAGCATCAAAGTGGTACAGTAGTTGCGTAGACTGACAATGGTGGGACAGACTTCTCTCAAATTTTACTAAAAACATGCGTTGCCAAGATGAACGAAAGTCTTATAGGTTTGGAATGACATAAGAGTGGGTAAATGATGACAATTTTAATTTTTGGGTGAACTATCCCTTTAACGGTCAAGACACTTGGTATCTGAGTAAAATATAATTATTCCTTATTTCTTACTTTTTGGCTAAATTTTTTTAAAAAACTTTCCTGTTTTTTGTTTGTTTCGCGAGCTTCATACATGCACTGGAATCTTTTAAATTAATCTTAAATCCAACCTTTGAACAGAAGCATGAAATATCTTGACACGTACTGAATTATGACCAGCAGATGGCATGATAGCGACATTTAGGATGCCCAAAAATACTGGCTGTGTCCAAAAACTTAGGCAGCTGACTTGTTGCCTCACTGCTCTATCAGGCAATGACTTTGCACACAGCGTTTGCGCATTAAGGTATCTTACGAAACCGAGGTAGCGTAACGGTTTAATAAACCACAGCAAAATATAGAGAGCTTTGGTGAAAACTAAGCTAATATTTTCAGGATTGGGAACAGAA
This sequence comes from Zacco platypus, assembly GCA_038088235.1. NCBI lineage: Eukaryota > Metazoa > Chordata > Actinopteri > Cypriniformes > Xenocyprididae > Zacco > Zacco platypus. The sequence continues at coordinate 37,239,696 of CM076083.1, read as the reverse complement.
CATGTCAATATGTTCTCTAAATGTAAATGTCTAGGAAACACAAGTTATATTAGCAACACTTAAAAGTTTGAAAATACAATTTACAACAAAATAGCTCTGCTCTCAAACACTACAATATGGAAATAACTTTTTCTGATCACAACGCAAAAATTCTTGTTATTTTGTCTTGTTTTCCAGTGAAAATATCTAAAAGATTCTTACATTTACTTGAGAAGCAAAATGACACAAGGTAAGAAATCTAGTAAGTGATTTTATGATTAAAACAAGAACAAATATCGGCCAGCAGGTTCAGAAAAATCTTCTTAATTCAAATCAAAAGTAATTTTCATGCCCATTGACAGACATTTGTTCTTGTTTTAAGCATAAACCCACTTAATTTTGTTCAATTTCTCAGAAGAGACTTAATTTCTTTATTTTGCATCTCAAGTAAATGTATTTTGATTTAAGGATGTTTAGATATTTGTACTGGAAAACAAAAATCCTGAGGAATAAATTTTTTTGCAGTGCATGCAATTTAATTTAGGACTCTATGAAATCCATTTTATTTATTTATTTATTTAATTATTTAATAATTCTGTTTTAATTTATCATGACTCTACTTTAATGTGTTAATTAAATTTTATTAAACAAAAAGCATGTCTATATTAAAATGTAACAAAAAATACATGTGAAATACGACATGGATATGAAATACATTTTATTTTTTACCAAATTCTGTGTTTTCCATTTGAATTTTTCTGGATTTCATTTTAATAGTTTAATTAAATTGCTTTGTTTTTACAGAAATTATGTGTTGTGTATTTTAATTTTTCTTTTAATCAAATGAAGGCATAAAACATTTTATTTAAAAATTTAAATTAAGAATTTAATTTTATCTTTTAATCAAATAAAAATTAAATAAACCCTTTCTTTTTTGTTAATAAAGTGCTGCACAACAAATGTTTACTTTTAACATTATAAAAAGGCAGAAAATTGTGTGATTATTGAAAATGAAAATGAAAAAATCTCATTTTAGTTAACTACATCAGTTACCATATGAAAAATATTTCTAATGCATTTATTAATCTCAGTTAGTTAATCTCAACATTTACTAATACATTATTAAAATCAGAGATTTATGTCCCTCCACCTACAGTCTACGCAACTACCACTTTGCCGCTTCAAAATGTTCATAAAGAGATCGTAAAACGAATCCATATGAATCCATGATGAACGAAAGATTTGGAATGACGTGAGGGTGAATAAATGACAGAATTTTTATTTTTGAGTGGACTAACCCTTCAAAGTGTACTGACCTATTTCTGATTTATTCATCCAAAATTTGCAAAATTCAGTGACGTTCCACATTATACAGTAAATTCCATTTTTATGAATTGGATTGGAATGACGGATTTAGTCCACGTTTTCCGCATAGCAGAAATTATAGGGTACTCAAAGAAAATTAAGATAAATAATGCTCTGTACCATATCCTGTCTGTTGGAGGTGGTGGAATGTTGACAGCTAGTGTTCCTTGACACTCTTGAACCTCCACCGTCAGGAGCAGTGGGGTGTTGGACACCTCCTCCATCTTCTTTTTAATGAACTCAGTCTCTGTGGCTTTTTGGAAATACTTGGACTTGGCAATCTTGTCCACAAAGCGCATGATTTTGCTGGGTCGGTGTCCCCCAACATAACTGTGAAGAAAAGAGTTATTTATGCAGTGTGTTCTACAGGTGTGTGGCCATCTTTGATCAGTTGGTTGGGGTTTTAATGCCATGCCAGCTTCCTTGGCTATTTTCATGGTAAGAAGTTGAAATAGTATAAAAGACCAATTTAAATACCTATTTAAGGTTTAAAAAAAAAAAAACTTCAGGATTGACACAAACATTTTGTCCATCTTTGACCCACAGACAGATTCTGTCTCAGAGCTCTGTGTTGGGCTGTTAAACATATCCAGAATTAAACACTGAAGTGAATGGAAAGTTTCTCAATCTCACCCTTCCATTCCTGGAATTTCAGGCACTTCAGCAGTATCTTCCTCATCAGAAGATCCTGCACTAGACGATTCTTCATCACTGTCGGCCAGGAAGTAAGTGCGTGGTCTGGGTCTAGTGCATGCACACAAACAGACAAAAGCATATGCAGCATATTTCTATGATAACTGGCTTTCTGAAAGCAAGGGAATGTGCAAAGCTCTTGCAAACACACCTGTGCTTAAGTTGACATGGCCCTTTACACAGATAATACACAGTAAAATAAAAAACTTTAAAAAAAAAAAATTCATAAAGATTAAAGCTCTGTTCCGAACTCTAGTGAGCTGTAACACTTTTAGGTTCTTTTCCCACCTGGTATTAACATGCATTTTGGTTGATCGGATCACAAGTAGACACATTCCCGTTTACACCTGGTGTTTTAATCAGTCTCTTTTATCCACTTTCAACTGCTTCTGTCCTGATGTCTTCGAGGGGAGGGTCTATGGGTGGGTAAATGTATGGGTTTTTTCAGATCTTTCAATCTAATGGACAAAATAAGCTTGCGCAATGTACACATGAACGTGACCGGAGACAACGGAAAGCAAATGTAGAGCAGCAGCTTTCATTTTTGTTCTGACACCCGGCTGAAAGTTGTGAGTGCGTGTTAAAATTCAGGAATGGTGAGAGAACATTGTGCTTGGTATGTTTTTTTGTCTTTAAACCAAACTGGGGTCTCCAGTCGACAAAGTTTAAATTCTGTCAGGCTAGTGCGCTACCCATATTTTTTACGCATTAGGTCAGTAGGCAGAGAGAAGGCGGCCTTTTGAGGCTGGTCGAATACATTCGAACACATGAGCGTTTACGAAAGCAATCCAGTCGAATGCGTTTTCGACTACCTCTGGAAGTGGTCGAAAGTGCATAAAACGTTTACACCTGTATTGAATGTCCACTTGTGATTCGATCGACCAAAGCGCATCGTAATACCAAGTGTAAACAGGGCCTAAGGAATCCTTTGTGTGTTTCAGACACAAAGGCAGAATCACATGCATCACTTATTACAATCCCACTGATGGTTAACCAAAAGCTTGGAACAGAACTTCTGTAAGCGCATGCAGACCATGGCGGATGTGGAATGAAATGAAATTGAGAAGCAGCAAAAAAATTCAGCATGTAGAACATAATGAGAGATTTCAGAAAAGCCCTGATTCAACTCACCATTAAGAGATCACATCCACAAAGAAATGAGTCCAGCAGAAACAGCAAAAAGAGTAAATGATAAATACATCCAACAGAAAAATAACCCATTAAAAGAACACAGCATCTCACAAAAAAAAAAGAAGCCTAGAAATTTGGAACAAGTGACAAGGAACATCTGACAACATACTGTATACGCATCAGAAATGTCATGCATTCCCTTACCCTTCTTTTCCCTGTTCTCCAAAGCCTTCTCCTTCCTTTCCCAGTCTGGTCAGGTTCATCTTGGTTTCAAGAGTCATAAGAAAGGAACCATTGTACGAGATCTCCAGGTCAAACCAAAGGCCTACACAAGGAGATTGCCCAAACATATTTGGTCACACTTTAAAATGAATGTCTGAATGTCACTGCATTAAATAACATCATAAAACAAAACTCTCTGCAGAGAATAATCCCTTATTTCTCCTGAATTGGGACTGTCCAACTACAACATTTCATTGGTTCTTTACTATTCTGACACAACAAGCCACCAGTTGCCTGAATAAATTCGGATGCCCACATTGTCCCCTTTGCTTCACATTTCCCTGATTTGAACATCATCCCCCAAATGAATCTGGCTGTACTCTAGACCCAGCATGAGGATACACTGATTAAACTGATGCAGGAGTCACTAGTGAACCCCTGGAAATCTTAAAAGCCATACTGTCATGACGCACACTTCCTCCTGAGCAAGTGAAAGGTCAGTGCTCGAGTTTGCTCCACTCTGATTGGCTCAGACACACACTGATCCTCTGAGCTCAGCGGGCTGCTTCCTAGATGACGAATGAGAAGTTTAAGAAGCTGGCAGGGGTCTGGCCATTTACCAAATCATACGCATCCACCAGAGCAGTAACTGCAGGGGTGCTGCTCCATCGGTACAGAGCATTACAGCAGAGATATAGCTTGACTCAGTGAGGCACATCTAATGGTTTTGGTAAATGATTTGAGTACACAGGTGCTGGTCATATAATTAGAATATCATCAAAAAGTTGATTTATTTCACTAATTCCATTCAGAAAGTGAAACTTGTATATTATATTCATTCATTATACACAGACTGATATATTTCAAATGTTTATTTCTTTTAATTTTGATGATTATAACCGACAACTAAGGAAAATCCCAAATTCAGTATCTCAGAAAATTAGAATAGACCAATACAAAGAAAGGATTTTTAGAAATCTTGGCCAACTGAAAAGTATGAACAAAGTATGAGCATGTACAGCACTCAATACTTAGTTGGAGCTCCTTTTGCCTGAATTACTGCAGCAATGCGGCGTGGCATGGAGTCGATCTGTCTGTGGCACTGCTCAGGTGTTATGAGAGCCCAGGTTACTCTGATAGTGGGCTTCAGCTCTTCTGCATTGTTGGGTCTGACATATTGCATCTTCCTCTTCACAATACCCCATATATTTTCTATTGGGTTAAGGTCAGGCGAGTTTGCTGGCCAATTAAGAACAGGGACACCATGGTCCTTAAACCAGGTACTGGTTGCTTTGGCACTGTGTGCAGGTGCCAAGTCCTGTTGGAAAATGAAATCTACATCTCCATAAAGTTGGTCAGCAGCAGGAAGCGTGAAGTGCTCTAAAACTTCCTGGAATACAGCTGCGTTGACCTTGGACCTCAGATGGATGACATGGCACCCCAAACCATCACTGACTGTGGAAACTTTACACTGGACCTCAAGCAACGTGGATTGTGTGCCTCTCCTCTCTTCCTTCAGACTCTGGCACCCTGATTTCCAAAAGAAATGCAAAATTTACGTTTATCAGAGAACATAACTTTGGATCACTCAGCAGCAGTCCAGTCCTTTTTGTCTTTAGCCCAGGCGAGACGCTTCTGACGCTGTCTGTTGTTCAAGAGTGGCTTGACACAAGGTATGCGACAGCTGAAACCCATGTCTTGCATACGTCTGTGCGTAGTGGTTCTTGAAGCACTGACTCCAGCTACAGTCCACTCTTTGTGAATCTCCCCCACATATTTGAATGGGTTTTGTTTCACAATCCTCTCCAGGGTGAGGTTATCCCTATTGCTTGTATACTTTTTTCTACCACATCTTTTCCTTCCCTTCGCCCCTCTATTAATGTGCTTGGACACAGAGCTCTGTGAACAGCCAGCCTCTTTTGCAATGACCTTTTGAGTCTTGCCCTCCATGTCCAAGGTGTCAATGGTTGCCTTTTGGACAACGGTCAAGTCAGCAGTCTTCCCCATGATTGACTGAGAGACCATTTAAAGGCCTTTGCAGGTGTTTTGAGTTAATTAGCTGATTAGAGTGTGGCACCAGGTGTCTTCAACATTGAACCTTTTCACAATATTCTAATTTTCTGAGATACTGAATTTGGGATTTTCCTTAGTTGTCGGTTATAATCATCAAAATTAAAAGAAATAAACATTTGAAATATATCAGTCTGTGTGTAATGAATGAATATAATAGGTCTTACCTCTGTTTTGAATGGAATTAAGTGAAATAAATCAACTTTTTGATGATATTCTAATTATATGACCAGCACCTGTAAATAGATAAACATTATTTTATAAAGAGATAAACAAGAACACAAGACACTGCTGAAAGAACCAAAACTTCAAATAATATTTTCTTAGGCACCCTGTATGAAGATGTAACCTGGTGACTCTCCCTATGGGCCCATGTAGGTTCCTAAAGTGTTCTGGGCCTTTACATACCCAAGTTTAACACTTAGGGATTGTTTAAATCACATTTCTAAGCCGTTTTTAGCATTATAGATGTAGCTCAAACAGCAGAGCACAGCACTAGCAACACCAAGGTCATGGGCTTGATATCCAAGGAATGCAGGTACTGATGAAATGTATACCTTTAATGCAATGTAAGTCACACAACAACCAGTGTTCTGGTGGTTGAAGAAAAAGTTGGACAAAATCATGGACTAAAAAAGTGCAGTGCATGATGCTGATTACTGCTACATGCTCTTATATGGCATTGGGGATCAGTATTAGGATATAATTACAGTATCTATGGCCAAGAGAGTAATATCCTACTTGGGTCTATAGACGTCATCAGTAAACTTTAGCTGGACGAGTGTTGGTCTGACGTCAGAGACCAATTCTGACAAGAATCAGTTACGACTGATTAGTTCAAAACGCGGATTCACCGTTGTGTGTTGCTTGCAGATGCTCAACAGTTCTGTTCTGGCTTTATAGGTAATATTTTCATTGGCAAAATTGAGCAAAAACAGTCAATAATGTGTCTGAATTAACAATATTCATTTTATTAAACTGCTGTATAAAATCAATATTTCATTTGCACCTGTGCTATTCTGGACAAAAACAGCACTCGTGTTATATTGCGTATGTAATATTGGTTAACTATATCATATGATATAAATATGAGACAAAAACTCATACAGTGGCATTTCTGCCTTAATATCTTGAATTTTAGGGGTGTAACTACATTCTATAGGCACCATCACGTAGTGAGTTGTTGCCCTGCTTCATTTCCTTCACCAATCAAATGTAAGATGAACTATGTAGGTCAGGGGTGGGTGTGTTAAATGTTTTAACATGTTATTTTTATGTTATCGATAACTAATTAATTAAATTAAATTAAAGCAATAAATATAGTATATTCAGGAGTACAGACCAGGTCTTACCTCTGTGATCTACAGATGGTTTGGAGGAGCTGAGGATCTTGGGAATGGAAATTCCCATGTCCAGCTCAGTGAGGGTCAGCTCATTCATGAAGTATGGTAGCTGTAATAATCATTACACCAATTTACAGTTTGAAATGAAACACAGTCAGATAATCTGCTTTGAGATACACCCATAGATATACCCATATATGCTTTGAGATATACCCATCAATACTCACCCTGATCTTACTCAGCTTTTTCTGGATCTTTTTGGACACCACGTCTGCCCAGTATTTCTCTCCAAGAAAGTCCCAGAAAATCCGACCCAATAGAGCATTGACCCAGGCCTCAGACTCTGCTTCCTGCTCACGACTCTCTGGAAACTATGAGACACACGCAACAGGAAATAGTTAATCATTGGAAGACACTAAAGTAATGTCACAGACTACAGAAGAGCACTAATTCTTCCACTTTTTTCTGGCAATGAGGAAGCTTTGTACTCCAAGTGTTGATAATATTTCTAAAAATATTTCCATATATTTCACAAAAATATGTCACAAGAGGCCAGGTGTTACAGGGTGTAGCATGGTTAAGCACAATGCATCGTTTAAAGTTTCCAGTAAATGTAATAAACAACAAGCATGTTACATAGAATAGTTTTGAAATATGGAATTAATTTGTATGATCACAGGTCTTGGTTTTGAACATGGGTTATCCAATGGAACACCATTAAGGATAATGAATACTTATACCACCTAATCTTATTTATGGAAGGGCATACAAGGCTCGGTATTTGACAGGTTGAGTTGGTTTAGCTGATGTTTGGTTTTTAAATGCAAGATGATTGTCTTGCATTTAAAAATGGACATTGTGAAATGTTGTGGACCTTTTTAACGGTTCCTGGGCTGCTTCCAGCACTCTGAACAGGACTTGTGGCGGGGCTGCCAGTGGACTGGCTGACATATTTGGCCATGTAGACGTTGTATTCCAGAACTTTCTGTTTGACACTGGCACCAAGGTCTTTTTGTCTGGGATGAGATTGAAGCACTTCATCCAGACTCCCACGGCTGCTGCTGCGGCTCTGAGACAGACAGCCTGCTAAGAGAGATCATGGAAACAATGCTACTTATTCTTTAAAAATGCAAACAGCTGTAAACATCAACAGACACTTTATCTGTAGTGTATTCATTTCATTACTATAACCTGAAAACCCTGATCAGAGTTCGAAGCAATCATTAATTTGAACATGAACAAAAACTCATGAGAAATATACAGTACTTTCTCTTAAAGAGGCTGCAAGAAAACTCATAAAAACAAGACCTTCCCTGACTTCCTAGGTCAAGGGTGGGGAACATCAGCCCTGGAGAGCCACACTCCTGCAGAATTTTGCTTCAACCCTAATCAAACACACCTGAACAAGCTAATCAAGGTCCATAAGTGTAATTTTAATTACCTCATCAGTCGAAATGGTGCAAATATATCCACATATTACTATGATCAGATGCTTTCTGAACTGCTGCTTTCTCACTGCTGTGATTTTTGCAGTGTGTTTATTTTGTTATTGAGAGGAAAATGCAGTATATATTTAAACGCTGCTCTGAGCAGCATGTACGGTGTCTGGATGTTTGTTAAGAGTATATCGGTTAAAGGTATTTACAACTTTTTTTTTTCTAAGCGAAGAACGTAAAAGAACTCCACCGTGAGTATATCGGGGCCATTAATCACAGTCAGTCTCGTGTACACTATGTTGAGTACGAGCATTGAAGTCGCTTTTCCACCGCTGGAACTTTCCCTGGGAGCTAGGAACTTTGGGGTGGTACTCGGTTTGTTTGAACCGTAGGAAGCAGGGTCTAAATAAAGTTCCAGGTAAAAATTCTCCCCTCAAAACGTCCCTGTTTGCAAGGTAGTACTTTCTTAAAGTTCAGGAACTTTCGGGGGGTGGGACTTGGGCGCTGAACATGCTGATTGTTTAAGTTCTTGCACCATTTTGATGAGTCTGTTGCGATGAGTGCAGTAAGAGTTGTTTGCTATTCGAATCAACATCGGACTTTAAAAATACGACCGATGGACCGACGACGAGCTTCAGGCTTTATTAAACTTATATGCGGAGGACGAAATCCAGCGGGAACTGAAGTGTCACGCGCAGTCCTACGTCACCGTACTAATCTTCACGGTACTTTAGACTGCTATGGAAACACAGACAGCAACAGGTCTGGGGGAAAAAAAAGTTCCTGGTACAAATTGTTCCAGGTAATTTCGGTGGAAATGCAGCTTAAGTTACTGGCAGCAGTTCACTTAACAGCCAACGGTGTTGCTAATAACAAAAGTTTCTGAATTCAACATATAGCCCCTTTAATGAAAGAACTGATGATTTGAATCAAGCGCCACTTGTAAAAATGAACTTCACTCTTACTTGTAGGCAAGCCTGAGGGCTTCTTGGCTTCATATTTCAATTTGGATGCAAACAGCATCCTTCTGAACCATTCCTCTTTGTCTCTTCCTGTCCTCCCAAACAGGTAGAGCACAGGTTGTGTGTGTGCCCTCTTAGGTTCCTCACTAGTGCCAACTGTCTCAGCCTTGTCTCCTGTTGCAGGGGTCTTCTCCTCCACCACCTCTGTCTTATCTTCCTGAGCTTTGGCCATGAAGTCATCCTGCTTGGCCAGCTCAATGCAGATTGGATACTTCTTATTCCACACCCTTTTCCTGGCCAGACTCTGAGGTACCAGGTAGATCTGTAATACAGGAACTCAAACTTAGCCTTCATTTATTTTCTAAATAGTATGCATTTAAACTAAAGTGTTTAAGGAGTTTTGTTTTTCAGAAGTTTGTCAAAAGAACATTTGCAAAAAGAAGAAAAAAAACATAGCATACTTAAAATTCTCTACAAAAAGTTTAAATGGGGCCAGTACATTAAATGCTCTGGGCTGAATTCATTGCAGACATTTAAAACTTTAGGATAAGAACAAAAAAACCCCAAAACAAACAAACAAACAAAAAAAACAGGTTGTACACAGAGGGACCGTGTCAAGCACACCCACCTTACTGTTAGTGAGATCATAGATTTTCTGGCTAATGTAGGTGATATCAGGTTTGAGCTCGCTGAAGGTTGCCCGCCGGGTAATATTGCGGTTAGGTTTGGACAGTCGCAGGACAGAGCCCTCCAGACGTACATACACTGAGTGAGTGAGTGTGGCGTGATATGTCTCAGGGTCATAGCTGTAGATCTCATTCATCCAACCCTGAGTACAAAAGCACAGAAGTTTTACAACAAAACAAATGAGCAACACGAGCAATAAAATAAGTAGTAGTAATTAAGGGATCAAGAACACCCTACATCTTCCACCTTCTGAGAAATTAAACATTGCAAGTGGAGAATCAACACACTAAAACACTGTGGAAAAACTTGCAAACTTGCATAACTATGAACAATCCATTTGAAATGTTTTTGTTGTTTGGGTAACGCTTTATAATAACTTTCATTAATTATGAACAAATATTTTGTAATGCTTAACAGATCATTAGTTAATACATATTCATATAGTTAGAAACATGAGATAATGTGCTTGTTAATGTTTATATGTTATATGTTTATGTTATAACTTATTACCAATGATTAACAGATAACTATTTCATGTATATTAAAATGCTTACAAATATTTCAATTCATATGATCATGAAAATCTACAAAATGATTTTAAGAGATTTTATACAATGATTAATAGCTTTTGTTAATGCACAACACATTTGCTGCCATTGAGGTATGATGTGGGTAAGGTTAGGGACAGGTTTGGTGGTATGGGTGGGTTTAGAGTTGTTTAAGAAGTGTACAGGGGTCAATCCGATTACTATAAAGCAACACGGTTTAATCTGTTTATCTGTTACATTGTTTTGATAAAGTATTTTCCTGAAAATTTGATTTGTTTTCTCCTGTTAATGTATGATTCATGGAATATCCCATTTAATGATATACAATAGTACACTAATATAATAAAAACATATTTTGCAGACAAAATACAATGTGTGTTATGTCTTCAGCTAATACTTAGCTAAACTTAAACCACCTTTTACACAAACGTTGTTACAGTAGCTAAAAGTCTAATGGCCATAAATATACTAAATGATTAGTAAATGTTTATGATCATTTACAAATAATGAATAATTTCAACTTTAGATAGGGTATTGCAAAAACATGAACTAATGATTAATAAATGATTTGTAAAGATGTGTGAATAGGGTGAATTCAGGGCATTTGGGACAGTTTTGTCATCGAATTGTCAGTTTATAAAAGGTACTAATGATTAGTAAATGTTCATAAACATTTACAGATGATGACTAGTTTCCCCTTTAGATTGGGTCCTGCAAAAACATGAACAAATAATTAATAAATCATTTGTTAATGTGTGTAAATAGTAGAAGTCTACAAAACAAACAAAGACCAAATATGTCACTTTTACAGTCTGTGGTCGTGAGTTAATGAATGTTAAGATGAATAGTTTGTGAAGGGCTTAAAATTACTTAAGCTATTTTGTCACATTTGTAAATGTAAAAAAAGTGCACTAGGTAATTTTTTAAAAATGCATGATCATATGAATTGAAACTTTACTGACATTTTTAAGCATTTTAATGTACCTTAAATAAAGATCTGTTAATCAATTCATTAGTAAATATTAACAAGCATATGATCTCATTTCTAGGTATGTGAATTTATCTTAACTAATGATCTGTTTAGCATTACATAATGTTTGTTAATGATTTATTAAAGTTATTATAAAGTGTTACAGTTGTTTGTTTATATAAATGGCAAGTGAGGGATTATTTCTGCTTAGAGAAAATTATACAGTTGTGTTCTGTATTGTTTGAGACAAAACACTTACCTAAATAAAGGCTTATCATTTGATAACTCTTATTAAAACCACCTGACCATAATTTTGTGAAAACTGAAAAACATTTAGTGCTGGGCTCCCAAAAAGCAAAATGAAGAAAAATACCCCACAAAAGCATTGCTTGACCAGGATCAGTAATTAAAAACACTATAAGACCCAAAAGAACAAAATTAATCACAGCGCTGTTTAATGAATGCGAGGACTGCGCTGGCTTTATTGACTGAAGGATAGGCAGTCAGATGTACATAGATAGACCTGTTAATATTACACACTCTCTCTTCAGTCCCAGTTTAAGTGAAAAGTAAAAACAGTTTAAGAAAAAACAAAAACTGAATTGTGATAAAGGGTTAAGACCCATTCGCACACAGAACGAAAACTATAACAATACTTATAACTATAACCTATACTATAACTTATAACCTATAACTATTTTAACTATACAGGTGCTGGTCATATTCATGAAGTACCATTCATTTTGTCTTGCACTTCTGTAACTGAATGTCTTTTCCCATGTAATGCGACAGTCATGGTCCCGCAGCGGCTAAACACCCTTTGGCTTAGCCTGCTATAGTAGCCACATCCCAAACTTGCTATAGGTTGAGCTGTTTTGATGGTGCATAGACGGCAATGTTTGCACTACTGGGCAAGATAAACATGAATGGCAGCGTTGGGGGTAATGCATTATAAGTAATGTGAGTTATGTAATCCGATTATTCTTTTCAAGTAACTAGAAATCACTTTTTAAAAAGTAACATTACTTTTTAAAAAAGTAACTCATTTTGTTGCAAATTTAAAAGTAACGCAAGTTACTTTGTTTTCCCATTTATAGACTGACACCTCTCCTGTCCCCATGTTGAGAGAAATAATGAGTAATTGAAGAAGCATTGTGTGTGCTGTGAGAACAAGATGTTTACTGTAGCTCTAGACTAAACGCGAACAGACATTTACTCATCTCTCTCTTGCACACAAACAGATTCAGTATTCCTCAAAATGAAGAGTGAAACTTGTATGAGCTGCGGCCTCTACTGTACAGGCGTGAATTAGCATTTCCTTCAGCCTGAGGTTTATTCAGTTTACTTTTGGTGTGGAAGGGCTTTTACATACAGATTTTTTTTTTTTATAAAAAGCCCAGCAATTCCAGCGCTGGAAACTGAGAAAAGTAATGCAAAAGAAATTTAATGCATTACTTTCCATAAAAAGTAACTTTCCCCAACACTGATAATAATAGTGGTCAATGAACAATAAACTGGGTTAAGAGAATGTATCTTAACAAAAATCTAACATAACATTACCTTGAATGTTCTATGCAGTGAAACTAATATTTCTAAGATTTTATTTAGCTTTGCTAAATAAGTTTCTTTAGTTAAGTTCAGGAAATGGCTGTCAGCAGCGAACAACAGATTGGTGATGACGATTACAGCGAGCATGAGTATAATCATAAGAATTCCTGGCTGCATCATCCAGCATTATCTGGGAGTCAAGTCTGACATCACGTGTCACCATTTCGTGATCCAAGTACTCCTTCAGATTGTAAAAGCTAAATTCTAAACTGTACAAATATACAGCGTGTACTACTAAATAATCGTGATCCTAACCTTTATCTCCATAATGAAATCTGAGGTGTTAAGACAGTCATTCTGAGTCTTTAAATTAAGGGGGTCTGGGAAGCCATGAGCCGGAGACAGTAGTGTACACCTTGAGTTTTTAAAAGCTGTGCTATCAACGAATAGTGCTTATTAACAGCTATTGAGAGAGAGTTCTCACTTGAAACGGAGTAGAATCTTGGAACTGGAAACAGTATTATCGGAAAGTTGACATCAAAATGTGTCAAACGGATTAAATTTCAAAACTGTGTCTACCAAAACCTGTGGAAATATCATCCTTTTACAGATCCTCCTCGAATTTGCATAAACACACTGAGGTAAGCATCTTTGGAAAAATGGCAAGCAGAAGTTAAATATATTTAGCTAATTCTGTCAACTGTAAATGAAATATGCTAGCTCTAAACTAGCTCCCCTAGTTAAAACAGTTGGTTGTTCATAAATGCTCTTTGTCAGGGGTTGTCCTGCATTGAAACATGACATCAACAACATTCAACACCCCCCCCCCCCCCCAAAAAAAAAAAAAAAGAAAGAAAAAAAAAAAGACATGAAATGCTTAGTTAGCTCCACTTAGTTTCGTACAAAATGGAATAAGGCATGTGGTTAAACATGTACAGCTTTTAGCCCCTAATTGCATTAATCTAAAAGTACTCAATTTGAGTTGGAAAGGCTGACATGGAGCTCTTTTTTTATCATGAAAAGTTGCCTTAATAAACTACAGCCAGCTTTGTTTAAACAAGTCCCTATCCTCCACTATTATCATTATAATCAAACAAGTAGGCTACATTTTAAAAGAGTGTAACGTTTCCATGTAAATCATTAGCTTAACTAAGAAAAGTTCTATAAATGAGAGTCTGTGAAAAGATTTTAAGGAAATGGATAAATAGAGCTTTTAAGGAGCAAGGCATTTGGAGGGGGGTTAAAGGGCAACTTCGCTGATTTGCAGTTTTGTATTAATACAATGCCGGTAATGTAAGTAAATGAACAATGTGTATTCTTTCCCCATGATACTTCCATCCAGGTATCCCAGTTTAAGCAGAAGTCTGCCAGTTTTTACAACTGTCTAAAGTCCACTGGATTACACATGATACAACACTTTTTATGGCTGTCTAAAGTCCACTGGGTGACACATTTTGCTTATATTACAGACAATATAAAGCTGGTTAAAAATCTGCAAGTTCTTCTACTTGTCAAGCAGTAAAATTTCAGTACTCTTTCCACCTCTACCTGAAAGCGATTCCTTGACATCATTCCTCTTTGCAATTATCATTATAGTTGTTGTGTACTCTTCGCTATTCTTTTAGGGTGTAGTTAGTTGTGGTTTGGTTTAATAAAGAAAATGATACATTTAGTCCAGGTTCACTTAGCGTTTACACAAATTTTTTAGACCGAACCTAAAGATACAAAAAAACAAAAACAAAAAACTTAATGAACATCCAAACCAATGCTGTGTTCTGGGCTAAGTGTGCTCATTGTATGTGCATACATATCATGGTATTCTGACCAGCTCATGTTTATAAAAGTTTATAAAATGTGCAAAGGAGTCAAAACAGCAGCAAGAATATTCTTCCATTGCACACAAACAAAGATCTGATACCTGTAGCGAACTGTAATGGGCAATATAGTTTTTGGACTATCCTCTCTCTTGCAGTTACGCTCACCTGACGTTGCTGTGCTGCATACGTGGCTTATCGTCTGCATGCGTTTTTAAGCACTGTGGTTTTAAAACCACTGAGGTGCAATAGCAATTTTTTTAATACATTTGATTTAAACAATTTATGTAGCATTTCTTTTTAGCACTTGAAGTTTTAGTCTTTGTTCTATTGTAGTTTTTTTGGCCCTATTGCTTGCAATTAGTTTATTTTAAAACTGACTGTTTACATGTCTTCAGTAAGCTTGAGTTTGTTTTTCGTTTAGTTATCCAAGTATTAGTTTTTTGTGATATTGACATTGTGGACAAGAATTATGAAATGTCTATGGCATCAAATTTTGATATTGTAAAAACCTTATTTAAAGCAAAAATGACTATATTGTGATATATATCGTTACTGTGAAATAAAATTACTCATAGTGATGTAAGATTTTGGTCATATTGCCCACCCCCGAAGTACTAGGGACTATTACGAATGATAGACTGCTAGACTTGATATTCTTTTTGTTCTCATTGCTATTATTCTATATTTTTTGGTTAAATTAGCATTTGTAGAATTAAGAATGAGGACACATTTTTCATGCCAGGCACTTATATAACTGGTATGAACAAATACCTCAATAAGACCATGTGAAATGCAGAGCAAATTAACGAAAAACATTCATAACCTGACAGGTAAACTTCCAGCTCTTCAAACTGTAGCCTTAACCAAAATGCAACAGAATCATCTTTGGCGGTAGGTTGGGACCAACCTTGTAGATGGTAGGCTCTGTGATATCCAGAGGAACCCTGTTCCATTGCTCTCTTCTGTTCCAGCTGCTGTGACGGCCCCATGAAGGTCTGTGTCTTGCTGACAGCCACACCATCAGAATTGCCAGCATGAAACCTGCCACCACTCCCGTCAACACCCAACACACATAAGTAGGCAGTGGCAACACAAAGCAACCATAAACTATAGCTATAAGAAGAATCAGTCTGTTGTGGGGTACTCCTGGAGGCTCATCATCTTCCTCCTCCTCCTCCCCACCTTCAGTTGGTTCCTCACTGCATCCCTCTGTACTCCCTCGTCGGACTTGGGATGATTGAGGTCTTTCTCCATCTAACTCTGTGTCATTGCAGTGCTCAAAGTCTTCGGGGTAGAGCTCACAGAACTCTTCATCTTCCTGACGAGCAAGTGTTGACATAAAACATCTGTCCATGCCCAGCGATGGTGACTTGTGCAGAGGCAACTCAACAGTTGCCCCCTCAAGAGGACTTTCACCCTCCAGGTCTTCCTCTTCTTTGATGCAGTAGTTATTGTTGCTTTCTGAGTGGCCATTGAGGGCAGACAGGTTGGAGAGTTCAGAGGCGCTGGAAGAAAGATTTCTGGACCGGTAGGAGACTCCCGCAGTTGTGGATGTGGAAGTGCTGACACTACCAGGTTCCTCGCCAATTATTTTGCTGAGCAGCTGAAGGGGCTCATACATTACCTCAGACAGACGGCGCTTTGTGTCTTCAATACGTGCCTCCACCTCCTGAACTTTGAAGAAGGAGCGGCTATCAGGTGAGGTTAAGGGGGATGAGGGAGCAGTTTTGGAGTCTCCACTGACAGCAGGAACACGAGTTTGAGTGAAAGGCTTGAAAAGGTGCAGATTGAGTCGGGAATCTGGGGTGCGGTGAGTCAACGAAGCCTCCTGTTCGGGTCGAGTGGTGTCTGTGGACAAAGACTTAACCAGGGTCTTCATCAAATGCCGGTGCCTTATTGACTGGGGGGCAACGGTGGGAGCCTCACGTGATTCCACATCTGTGGAAAGGGACTTGACTAGGCTGAAGAAAGGCTTTGAGGGTAGGGCAGAGGCCTTGGCTGGAGATGAGTTGGAGGAAGCTGAATAGGTGGAAGGTACTGGGGTAGTCGACTTTTGTTCAGAAGGCCATGAGGAGCTAACAAGACTAGAAATGGACGTGCAACCCAGGCTAATGGAGGGATGCTGGATAGCCAAGGCAGAACTGTGGGTCTGTGTTGACGGTCCTGTAACCATGTCCACTCCCAGTCCTTCAGAGAGAAGGTCCTCGCTGGCCTCCTGAGCTGTGACTACGCTCTGATCTTCAGTTTCAAGGCCAGAAGGGGAATCAGCTAGCCTGTAGAGTTCCTCTTCCTCCTCTTCTTCCTCATTTCCTTTGGCAGAAAAGTGTATGGTAATGGTATCTCTGGAGAGTGAGCGCTGCACTTGCACCTTGCGGGCTGCTGCGGGCCGAGAAGAGGAGGAGGAGGAAGTTGGAGGGTTTAGTGTGTCTGCATGGTCACCACCCTGACTGGTCATGGCACCACTCAAAAGAGCTCACAGCCTGTGGATACAGAGAAGAGAAAGGTTACATGTAATACACTTTTCATATCGGTTCATCATCCATACTGATCACCAGCCAAGATTGTTCAGCTCAGTGCTTCCCATTAATTTCCTAGATTGTGGCGGAATATTGTTACAAACTCTCATAATAACATAAAAGACCTGTAACATTGTGTTTGGCGCATTTGCTTTGTCAATTACCAGTCAAAATGTGATATGGCTTAGTGCGATAATAAAATTGCAAAAAGCTGCGATTTCATTTCAAAAGTACACACTTTGTTGCCCTGCGTGTTTCAGAGTGAAGCACAGCACTGTGTTCATTTATGCAAGTGCAAGCTCATGATCCGGTGTTTTCAGTGTCTTGGTTCACAGTAAAAGTGGCAAACTCTCTCTGGGAATGCAACGTGGACTAGGTTAATTTTTTTTTCACATGATTCACCATTAATTATTCACACAGTTTACAGCATTTCACTATTTTACAGCAAAAAATTTTACAGTAAAATGTTTACAGTATTTTACTAATTTATAAACCTGTTGCCACAAAAAAGGCTTCTCTGCATTTTTCTATCAAAATAAATGCTTGAGGTTTAAAAGACAATTAATATTCAGTAATATTATCGTTTTGTCACCATCAGATGAGAACAAAACTTAAACTGACTGAATTGAGCTGCTTAATGGTGAATCAAATTAGTTTCAACCGACACTTATTGAACTGAATCAACACTGAACTGACTCGAGCTGAATTATGACACTGTTGTCTTCTGTACAGCTGCTTTAGAGTTAAATTGAGTTTGTTTCATAACTGACGAGCTTGGCAACATTGATAGTTAATTAAATAAACTGAACATTGAAATAAATTGAGCTGAACCATGACATTTATCATCTTCTGCACAGCTGCTTTAAAGCTGAAATTAAATTTGCTTCGTAATTTTGCTACATAAACATTTATTTTCCGATTACAGGGAAACTGCTTTAAAATAATGTGTTCATGACCTCAAGGCTAGTTACTGTAACGCTCTACTGGGTGGTTGCCCTGCTCGCTTGATAAAACTACAGCTGGTCCAAAATGCTGCAACTAAAGTCCTTACTAGAACCAGGAAGTATGACCATATTAGATCGGTTCTGTTAACACTGCATTGGCTCCCTATTAAACATCATATAGATTACAAAGCACTAAATGGTTTGGCTCGCCAGTACCTGAGCGAATGCTTAATGCACTATAGTCCTTCATCTATTGCAATCTCAGAAATCAGGCCAGTTGACAATACCCAGAATATCAAAATCAACCGCAGGTGGTAGATCCTTTACCTTTTTAGCACCTAAACTTTGGAACAGTCTTCCATTGCTCGGTAAGCAGACACACTGTCATTTTAAGTTTAGATTAAAAAAAAACATCTCTTTAACTTGGCATACACATAACTCATTATCTACTTCTAAAATTCAAATCATGTAAATTGTTCGGCTGCATAAATTAGGTCAGCAGGAACCGGGAACACTTCCCATAACACCTGATATACTCGCTACATCATAAGCAGAATGGCGTCTATGTTAATATTAATCTCTCTCCGTTTATCCCAAAGTTTGCTGTAGTCTGCCAGATCCAGGCCGTATCCAGATGAGAAGAAGGACCTGCTCCTGGACACAACGACAACACAGCCCTGAAGTGTCAACTAAACTATCCTCAGAGAAAGCAAAGGGAAGGAGGCCTGCACAATGTCATGGGTCTTCAACCGGGGGTCTGTCAATTAATGTTTGATCACAAATAATAAAAAAAATAAATAAATTAAAACATGGGTAAAAACATCACAATCAAATTTAAATAAAATATATTTGATTTTTCAAAAAGTATTACATTAACAGCTTTAATAAAACCCTTCCATCCACATGCAGTCACATGATCTCATGATAACATCAACGCAGACTATGAGCACTATAATTTGAAAACGCTCCTGGCAAATAATTTATATACAATTTAGCTCGCCAGAATGGATCACTTTGTAATATCTACAGCTTAAAGTTCATGTAAACGTATAATCGTCCACCTGACTGCAAAATTAAAATGTGAAGTTCTGTTTAAACTTAAAGGCCGGGACACACCAACCCGACGTCAAAAAACAAGCGGCAACTAAAGCCGACGGTGTTGTCGCCTCATGTCGGCTGCATCGGGGGAAAATATGCGCTTGAACACGCCGAAAGAACTTCTGCGCCTGTGTATAAATGACATAACTGTCTATTTAAGCAGATATTTGTCTATATTCGTCATTCAAAAAGGGAAAGCGAAACTGAGACTGCATGTATACAAACCATAAACAAAGCAGTGCTTGCTTACCGTTTTGAATATCAATCATGCTGATCACGTTCTTTATTCCACTCCGCTCATGTTATTATGAAAATATTCGTGCACTCGAGTGCTCAGGTAAGATGACGTAAAATTAGAACAACCTTGTGTCTGTGCCGTCATGACTTATTTGCTTGCTTTCATAACTTTTGGTTTACATTCTCGTGAACTGACTCGTTTGCTATACTGAACAGCCAATCAGAGTTCTCTCTCACACACCGACGGCCCAACGCCGATTAAGCATGTCGAATCGGCCGAAAAAAAGCCGACGAGGATCAACTTCAGTCGATGGTGTGTAACACACTGAGAAAACTTTGTCGGCCGACGAACTAAAACTGCCAACGGCCGACCGTCGGCTTGATGTTTTCCAGACTTGTTGAAAGTTGAAGTTCAGAGAAATGTTTAATTGTCCACCTGACAATAAAATTTAAATGTATGAAACTGCAAATCTATTAAAATAATTGTGATTAAGACACCTGTGAACTTAATAAATTGTGATTTTAATTGCTACATGTTTGTTATGATGCATACATTTTTTTAACAATGAAAATATAGCCTACAGACAATGTACAACAACATAGTTCTAATCTATATTGTCTCAACATAATATTACTATCGTAATATGACTGATTTCAATTAATATCAGAGGCTCTGTTAGACACATTTTGTGTCGGGGGTCCCTGCTCCATGTCTCTCTCATCTAAGGGGTCCTTGCCCTGAAAAATGTTTAAGACCCCTGCACTATGTATAGATAAAAATTTATCAAAATTATTGCAGAGATCCACGGACATGACAAATTTTTCTGTATTATACGGACCAGACAAGTAATTTGACAATGCCACTAAACACATAAATGAACGGCAAGAACGCATTAAAGGTCTTCGGTTTTCATGTTGGAAAGGTGTAATTTAAGCGGCCCCTAAGTTAATAATTTCTACAACGGAAATGATTCAATCAAAGACCTACTTTAGCGCGATAATATTATTTCTTAGAGCTGCTGCAAAGCCAAAACAATCTCTGTCCATTAACTTTCCCATTATCACTGTGAAGCTGCTTTGAAACAATCTGTATTGTGAAAATCACTATATAAATGAAGATGACTTGACTTAATGTATATTGTACTTGATTCGAGGGTTTAATGCTTTAAAGAATATAGATGTAAGCATTGTATTTTTACAGCTGTTCAGTAAAGTAGTTTTACAGTGCAGTTGTATTACAATAGTAACATACTTCTGTCTTGTTTGTTTTCCAAAAAACAAAGACAAAACAGTGTGAATGTGGATTGAAATACTCTCTCATCTAAAAAGAGGTTTAAGCCCACTTTAAAGTCCAGTCAATACATTTTTTTTCCTTTTACTCTATTCAATTGGGACACTAAAGATGCTAGAGCTTTTAATTTTACTCTTAAAGCACACCAGATTTATGCAATTAATTTTAAAATGTACAAATTCTTCCCCTTGGAGGGTCCACCTGACCAAAAATGAAAATTCTTGATTCACTTCAAAAGGAAAGACATCTATTGGGGTCATGTAGATTACATCACAAAGGATATGTGTGCTTTGAGTGTCTGCATTTGGGAAATCATTCACTTTTGGACACACAAAGATAGAATATACCCTTCATATTAAAAAACAAAAAACAAAAAAAAAAACACCTTGACCAGCCAAGCTCGTTCAACTCAGAGTTTCCCATTAATTTATTAGTTTGTCACAGAATTTGCAAATTTGCTTTTACCGATTACCAGTCAAGTGAACTAAAATCAAAATCTGAGAACCCATTCACTTATGGATTCGCAGTGATGTATTTTCATAAAAAAAAATAAAAAGTCATAAATTTGTAAAGTCATTGAGATTATATTCACTTTTGGGTGAACTATCCCTACAATAGAGTTGGCCAATTAAAACTATTGCTGGTTATTAGTATAAGGTAAGGGTTTGACACACATTCCTGCTGGCTTTGGCTGGTCACCCATCATGCCTTACAGGTCACACTAGTTTATCTGCAACAATACCAGCTAAACCAGTTTCAGTAACAGACGTAACATTATCACTTTCAGGTGAGTCAAAGTTGAAAACTCAAGTTTTATTGTATTATTATTATTATTATTATTATTATTTTTTTAAATATACAAAAGCAAAAATCAACAGACCAAAGCACAGACTTGACATAAATGAAATTTGACAAATCCTAGAACAAGAGACTCACCAAAGAAGAGGGTTAAATAAAGCCAAAGATACACACCAGTCAAAGGAAACATGTGGGCTATGAACACGCAACAGAACTAATGATGCAAACAAGGAACACCTGAACACAATCAAGACAGGAATGGGGAAGATGAGGGACAGGAAACAATGAACAAGACTGGTCTATGAACAGGAAATAAACTTCAAACTAAAAGACATAACATAATAAAAGACATGGATCAAAACAAGATCAAGATCAATGACAACACGCAAGCATTGCCCATCTAAAACCAGTTAAAGGAATCACAAATTGAGAAATAAAACTTTCCTTGTCATTTTTGACATAAGAGGTCATTGTGCTATAAAAACATACTGCAAGTTTCAGATTTGAAAACTTCCTTGTTAGTCCAAAAACAAAAGTTTTACAAATCGTGTGCAGATCTTTAGTTTTGAAAGAGCATAATCTGTGAATACTATCATAAATGATGTAGTCAGCGTTCCATCTCTTTATCTGTTTATTTCTGTTTATGCATCAGTTCATATCTACATTGTTCCATTTATGAAAAACTACTATTCAAATTGTGATTAAATTTTATACAGAAAGTGATCAAAAAGAGTACTGCTTTCTGGAACAGTAGTCTTGTATTTATTTCTTGTTTATTTATTTAATTTAAAAATGTATGTCATAATTTTAGGTTTAATGTTTATAAATGGCAGGTCAACACTTTACTAGCTATTCCGTTCTCAACATGAGGCGAGATTATCTACAGTCACAAGACACTTTCGCTTCCACCACTCTTTAATGAGACCAAAACACATTTTTCATTCTATCTTGTTACAGATTTTATTTTTAGCATACAAGAGTTAGTTCCGGACTTCCGGTCCTAAAATCTGATAGGACGAGAGATCTTCCAAGATTACTGATATTCTAACCACAATTTTCACCTGGGATTCTCGTAGTGGGACGTTCTAGACGTATGTAATAAGCTGCCTTCATGATCGTAAATACAAGCTTCCTAGATAAAAATTGCACATGAACGCCCTCCCATTTCGAAAGTTGAATGTGATGAGCTTGTAATCACGACTTCACCAATGGGAATTATCAAGTTTCCAATAGGACGTGAAGGCAGTACTAGAGATGGGGATCTTACAGTGACTTCAGTGTAGATTACATTGTTATGCCATTAGGAAGTGAAAAGTGATTGTCTTTATTTGCGATTCAGTAGACCATTTATTTAGCCAGTTCACTCAAAAATTCGGAATCATTCAGGAGCGAAACACGTTGTTGACATTTTTGACACCATCTTATGAGGCTCAACCCAAATAGGGCTACAACTTGGATGTAGCTTATTTCTTGGATGATTAATTGGTTGTAAAATCCAAAACTATTTAAATATTAAAATAGTCATCTAAAAAAAGCCATGTGAAATCCCCTTAACCATTAAAAGGATACCACAAATAAGATATCGCTTCTGCATCTATTTAACTATAAATGACAGAAAAAATAGGTACTCACAATAGGGTTTTTTCTTATTTACATATTTGTTCTGTCAAACTGTTGTATAATAGCAACATCCTACGCATGCAGTATGGCTCTGTATCAGCACAGCTATGATTACCTGCGATCTAAGGACGAATCACAGCTTTTCTATATTCAGTTTTCAAGTGACGTGACGCCCTTTTACGAACTCTCACCAAGAGCATTGTTTCGTTCCACTTTTGGCACATAAACACTTTTGTTATAATTGTATAGAGGGAAATGATATCGCGATAATTATCTTTATCATTTTATCATCCAGCCCTACCACAGAGCCATATCGTATGTGTGATATTGCCCATATATATTGCCAATGTGTGCATACAGGGCTGTAATGACACACATGACAAATGATTTTCAACTTCACAGGTGTCAAACCTTCACTTTAATTGTGCAGAATTCTGGGCATTTGTGGCCTAATGCCTTGGGCAAACTCTACTTTTTTATTATCTACATCAGGGGAAGAAAATAACTGCATTTTGTTAAGCCAACAGAGGCAGACAAACTGCTGTTAACAGTTTTTCCCGAAGGACAGCTGGTCTCTGGTCCACAGGGAGGAGAGCTTAATGATTATTAAAAGAAAGCAACTAAAACAAAACACACCTACATAATCACATCTCAATGTCCTGCTGTCATGGTTGGCCACACCCAAACAATGCTTCAGAATTATTTAATCTCCGAACATCTAAGAACCATAGTAATTAATCATCCCATATTTCCACTAAATACATACCTAATGATCTCTCTGAGCTGACAAAAATAAGAAATTCTTAAGAATAGCCTATATATTAAAGGGAGTGAATGCTGCACTGGGAATGGAGCCGTTTGAAGTTTTCTGACAACAAGGAAAAGAACGGGAGCTAAAGAGAACGTTGAATTTAAAGCTGATCAAAGCAGTCAAGGGTGAAGCACTACAACAACGGCAGCAAAGAAACTCAGAGGCGGAGTGCTCAACTGCACACAGCCAGAGGCAGCTCTGTAATTTTCATGATTTCAAATTAATTCTGTGTTACTGGTGATCCCTACAACTTTTGGGCTTTGAAACTTACTTTTATGTTACATTTTACAAGCATCTTTATGTTTCTCATGAAAGCAACATGATTTTTTTTTTCAAAAACTGACATAGGTCAAACTTAATGACTTGTATTATTCGCATTGTTTGACATGAATGAAAGAATGATGTGAAACAGGATTGAGTAACACGGGGTTGGGGAGTTTGGGGTCTACCTCAGCAGTACAGTGCTGATTTGCAGTACTGGCATTGGTTCAGCACTCACATTTAATTAATGTGTCAATCTAAGGAGACATCAGAACAGTGCAGCCAGACTCACCGTTATAAACACTGACATGATGGAAAAGAACGTCTCTTACTGAGACATTATTGTGTTTATTTCATTTTTAAAAATGCCTGGTGTGTTTGTTGTGTGTTTACATTCACCAGAGCACAAGAACACACACAAGTCTGGACTGTGCTAGATCAAAGGGTTGAAGATTTAGTGTAAGTCTAAAGATTCTAGACTGGCTAAGAAGAAAACATTCATTCTCTCATTGAAGTGCTGAATCCCAATTCACTCACACTCATGAAGACAGATGCTAACTTTTCTTAGCAAATATCTAAAGTACATAAGTGACCGAAACAACACCTATCTAGACATCAGCTAGATGTTAAATGCAATCTTCAAATTGATGGTCATCTTATACATAAGCCACCAGTGATCATAATTAGTCAACATGCAATATATCCATTGCTGAGTAATCAGAGACACACATATGGCCAAGTAATTTTCATAAAAGACTGTTATCATTTCCAAAACAAGTACATGATTCATGAAGTCAATTAAATAACAAACACAGATGGTGAGCAGATCTTGCATAACCAATACGACTATATTCTCACTCACAACAGTCAGTTGAGTGGTGGATTTCACTATTTTGAATAGCAACTTTCAACCCATATAGTTAAAAATATTATCTAAATTTGGCATAATATCAGATGAGCGGTATCACTTAAAGGCACAATATGTACGATTTTTATATTAAAATATCCAATAGCCATGTGCACAGTGTTATATATTTCATGCAGCCGTGTACTTACATTACCCTAAAGAATTTGTTTCCAAGAATTTGTAAATTCAGAGAAATTCACAATTTTAAACAGTGCCTCATCCCTCCCTGGTCACATGTTACCTGTCAGTGATGTAATATTTGCGTTATCCCTGGTTTCCGCTTGTACTGCATAGCAATCGTGGCAACAGATGCGGACAGTTGCGTAACGTCTAATGGCGTGCTGTTGTTGTTTCATTCAAACATTATGGAACATGGCAAGCAAACTTTGGGACAAAAATAAAAATGAAAGGAGAACCAATATCAGTGTAGCGTTCCCGAGATGGCAAGGGCTTTGTGACAAACTTTGACTTGACAGAGACGGCGCTCTTGCACATTATTAGACAAGGCAAGCCAATGTAGGCTACATAAGACTAACCAATGTTATATATCTCAACATGATGAAATGTTAGAATATCATCAGTGTGACATTCTAATGTTGATCTAGCTTACTGTTAAGTCTCATACAGACAACAAAACTAATACACAGAATAACATTACAACTTTCAACATACTCAAATACAGTTTAGTATGATAGTGTTATGAAGTGAAACAGCGCTACGTTACCTCACAATTTTAATTTGTCAAATAAAATGACCTGTATGAGTAGTATTTCAGCACTTGCGAGTAGTTTGAGAGAATGAAATGTCCTCATTCCTTTATATCCCCTGGGACTTTCGTGTGTCACTGATTTCTGTCTCTCATTAGCAATTGTGTCGCGATTCTGGGCCACGCCCTGCTTCATACCACAGTCATGTTAAAACATGCATTCACTCATCCATAAACATTTTTTCCCCATATACATTATTAGATCCATCTGCATGACGACAAGTTCCGTGATTCCGCGCTCATTCACTGCGTCATCAATCTACACCTTTGTTATTATTTTGAACAGTTCAGCAGCCCCTAGTGGCAAAAAATACAGACTGTGCTTTTAATAATGAGCTATCACCGATTAAATGACATCTAACAGAGCAATAAAACAGAAGGCAAAAAAGTTAAAGGACTGAAGGAAGATCAGAATAAAGAGAAAATTCTGTGAGCATGACTGTGACTAAAGGGAATGAAAGATGAGAGAAATTTCTATTCCAAAAGAAAAGAGAACATTTGGCTCTTAAATTGGATCTCGTCTCTAAAGCTCCGCACTGTACAAAAAAAAAACTCCAGCCAAGACATCGGAAATTCAGCCCACAAACCCATCACACTGATTTATGCTGTTAAAGTCAACATGATATAGCATTCTCAATCCATTTCACCTCTGAGATATACTTGATATACTATGATGTATTTCTAAGTGAAACAAGATATCCAGCAAGAAAATAATGTAGGGCTGACCTTGATTATATTAATCAGGATTTGTTTGGATGCTGATCTGAGTGGCCACTACACATCAGAATGGAGTCAGGGCTGACTGTTAGTTTGCAGTGCATTCAGGACCACTACTCCCCTCCTAAAACACTGCCAGCAACCACTTGTGAAGATTTCTGACTGGAACGTGGAGGCTGAGATTCCTACTCCAGAGCTTTTCCAAGCATCATAAATGGTAAAATTTAATTTCTTATCTATCAATATTTGCTGTTATTTTTGGAATACATTTTTTGCCATTAAATTAAAAAAAAAAAACTGTAAGTCAGCATTATCTACACACTGTTCAGGACATTATGTCATAATAAAGGAAATTACTGGGCGTGCATTGCATGGAGGGTCTCATGGGAGGCTGCCGCTAGAGCTTCGCACTCCTACTGTAGAGGTTCCTGAGACTGTCTAATTGAGCAGTCAGGAAGCACTAAAGTAGTCTGCACACTGTGGAATGAAGAACAGGATGCAGGACAGTAGGTGATGGCCTTATTCGCCCCATGGGCCACAGGATGTGCTTGTGAAAGGATTGAAAATATCTGAGTTCTGCAGGGAGTGTTCAATCTCCAAACAGAGCAGATCAAAATAGATACATATTAATATAAGGGATACAGAACACATACTGTTTATACAAGATGTGATTAGAATACACAATGGGCAAGATGCCACAGAACAGGAGAGACCAGGCTAATGAAGTAAAGCTCTAGAGATAAGAAATAAGCATTTCTTAGATTCGATATGACGAAAGAAAGAAAGAAAGAAAGAAAGAAAGAAAGAAAAAAGCAAGAAAGAAAGGGCACTTACTAACTGCAATATCAATGGCTGGTTTTAAGACCTTAAAGGGATAGTTCACCCAAATATGAAAATTATACCATAATATCCTCATCCTCAAGCCATCCTAGGTGTATATGACTTTCTTCCTTCAGTCAAACACAATCAGAATTAAATTAAAAAATATCCTGCTTCTTCCCAGCTTTGTAATGGCATTGAATAGATTTTTTGAAGCTCCAAATAGGGCATCCATCCATCATAAAAGTAATCCATATGACTCCAGGGGCTTAATAAAGGCCTTCTGGAATGAAGCGAGGCATTGTTGTAAGAAAAATACCCCTATTTATAAACTATAATCACTGGTTTCCGGCAACGGCTGTACGTGGGTTTACGAGAGTTCAGGAGGAAGGGTGATCTCTGACCAACGTATGATGTAGGTGTAGCATAAGCTTAAGTGAGATTTGATGAACGCGGAAGTGCAGAGGATAGAGCAAAACAAAACACCATTCATGAATTAGAAGTCTAAAACGAGAAGTTTTAAGGAAAAATGTCGGAGGATTTTGATATAAGAGAAAAGGAGACACGTCATGAGTCGGGTCAGAAGTCACTCTTCTAGCAGAACTCGACCCTCTCGTGAATGCGCAGATGTCCCTTTCTGGAAGCCAGTGATTAGTTTATAAAGTTATAAATATTGAGATTTTTCTGGCTTCACTTCAGAAGGCCTTTATTAACCCCCTGGAGCCATATGGATTACTTTTATGATGGATGGATGTGCTTTTTAGAGCTTAAAAATGTCGGTTACTATTCACTCCCATTATAAAGCTGAGGAGAGGATATTTTTTAATATATGCCAAGGATGGCTTGAGGGTGAGTAAATTATGTGATCATTTTCATTTTTGGGTGAATTATCCCTTTAAAACTTTAGCATTTCAGAAATGTGTAATAATGATATTTATTAATTCAATATTTAATAATTCAATATACAACATTCAAATAGTACAATAAATTGTTACATATAAATGACAACAATAATAAACAAATGAAATAAGCTCATTCAGCTGTCATCTCAATATAAGGTTCTTCACTGATACTGATTTCTATGTTTCCTGCTTATCACTCATTCATTTCCCGTGAGCCCACCCACGCAAAGCCACCTGCCCAGGAAATGAGAACAACACCACCTCCATCAGACACGCAAGGAGACTGACCACAGACAGAGCAATCACAGGTAATAATGGTGCAACATTTCTTCAGAAGCAATGGATTCAGCTGCTGACACGTATTTGCCATCCGATCGGTTGTCATGCCAACATATGCCAACACTGACAGGAAGAAACCCAGGGATGAAATGGACTGAAACAATGTGCTGCAAACTGAGAGTGAAGAGGGGTAAAGTTATCCTAAAATAATAGGAACTTGGCAGTTTTAGCAGCTGAAATGGTCTTTTTGGAAATGTGGAAAAAGACACACAGTTAAGGCCTATTCACACAAAGAACAATAATTATAAAGATCACTATAAGGATAACCAAGCGTCCACACCAATGCACGATAACGCTCTGTTTATTCTAAGCACATGCTGAGATTTTGTCGTCTGTCACTTTATCATGCTTTTTTTAGCATGATGACTTCAGATTTTTTCTGTTTTCAGTCATTCATTAGCTGGAAAAAGAATTCTGATTGTTGTGCTATCAGAATTAAGCTTGAAGTCGTTATAGCTGTGGTGTGAACTTTGCTATTTTTATATTTAGAATGATTTTTAGAAGTATACCTTTCTCGTTATCGCTACAGTTATTGAAATAAAACTGAATTATTGAAATAACACTGAAATAAAACTAATCTGATACTCAAATATGAGGAAAATGACCTAACCACCAGCTTTTGACCCGAGACGATGGGATAGGCTTATCCCCATGACTCTACATATCAAAAGCTCTTTGGAGAATGCATGAATGGATGGATGGACTTAACCACCAAATATGACTTAGTGCTATCCAACCAGAACTAGATGAAGAGTCAAGACCTGATACTCCGAGATCCTTCTAGCTGTTCAAAAAGCATATAATGGCATCTTCCTTAGATCTGTGATCTCGTGACAATATCATCATGTTATAATATCACTATCATGCTAGAAATAGACTGTGGTCTTATTTGTCGGACTGAATATTCTGATTTTAACCATGAACTCACAGACCCTTCTGTTGGTGTGTCCAAGGATGAAAGAGTGAGAGATTAGGAAAGCAATCTTCAAAATGGAGAAGACTAGCGCTCAATCAATCAGCAAATCCCACATCTGACTGTTGAAGGAGAGACCAGGGACCGGATTCACAAAACATTCTTAACAATAACATCCTTCTTAACGGTTATTTTCTTATTTGAAGTCGAAGTTAAGAATACGGTGTATTCCCAAAAACATTTTTCAAGAATGTTTTCATCTTTTTTCTTAAGATTTTAAGAAAAAGAAAATATCTTGTTTTAAAAGGGTGGTTGATTATGATTTCACTTTTTTAACTTTAGTTAGTGTGCAATGTTGCGGTTTAAGCATAAACGATGTGTGCAAAGTTACGACACTCAAAGTTCAATGCAAAGGGAGATATTTTCTTTTAAAGAATTCACTGTTTAAGGACTACAACAAACAGGCGGTAAGGACTACAACAAGCTTCTTCCCGTGTTAGTGACATCACTAACGCTAAAATTTACATAAACCCTGCCACCGAGAACATGCAAAAAAGGGGGCGATGCCATGTCAGGTTGATTTAGAGAAGAGGAAGAGTTGTTGTCATTTTATGTCTGACTGCTCTACAAACGACTGTCAATTCAACACTGGATTTGCACAATAAAGATTAACATGACGGCACATGCTAGTCGATGAGTTGAATCAACTCCACAGCAACTACATAAATTTATCCACTAACCGTTCAGAAACGTTCAGTTGCATTCTAAAAGTTGTAATTTCTTCCCGAGTCTCTCCATCAGTGTCCGGTTTGAACAATGTAAGGCTGAACACAGTTACTGACAATCTTCATTTTGGCTGCGTGAGATTCTCCATCTTTGTTGTTGTTGAGCAATTGAAGCCGAGCTGTTAAAGCTCCGCCCTCTTCTGGAAAGGGGGCCAGGAGCAGCAGCTCATTTGCAGTGTTTTTGCTCACACCCAAATATGGGCAAATTTGACAAGCTATAATAAATATCTGTGGGGTATTCTGAATTGAAACTTCACAGACACATTCTGGGGACACCAGAGACTTATATTACATCTTGTAAAAGGGACATTTTGGTCCCCTTAAAAAGAAAAACGTAAAAATTTGCCAAGATTTTTAATAACATTTTAATGTTAACATAGAATGTTATTAAAAATCATAGCAAATAACCTCTAACAAGTTAGGGTGTCTTAAATCCCAAACGGTAAAATGTTTAATGAATTTATTGGGATGTTTCAAATATTAAGCTTTACAACGTAACATTGGTTACATTACACACATCCCTAGTAATAGTAATATACATGTATCCTACATGAAATATGTTTCACTATTACTAGGGATGTGCACCAGTACTCTGACATCAAAAATAGATAATGTAAACAATGATCAGTTATGATTATGCAAGACATGACTTTTTGTTGATTTCAAAATTTGGTAACATCTCTAAAAAATATTCAAACCTTTATCTGTACAATTATGTCATCTTTTTTGGCAGCATTCAGCACATATGAGAGCCCCTAAACGCTGGACATGTTCACGCTAGCAGCTCAAATACACACACACACACACACACACACACACACACACACACACACACACACTTGAGAAAGGCGTGTCGTGACAAACAATTATTAGGCAATCTGCAGGCAGTGCAAAAGGACAGTTATGTGTTTTTCCATTCAGTTGATCAGCGAGGCTTTCGCAAGAACCGCCAAACAATCAGACATTCTTAAAATATTTTAGAACTTCCTAAGAATTTTTTGACTGCTCTAAGGAACATTCTTACAAACTTCCAACAATATATCTTAAGTAATTTCTTTACTCATTTCTTAAGAAGATTTTTGTGAATCTGGCCCTAAATAACAGAAGAGATACTGAAAGCTACATGACTTACAGAAAACACTTACAGAACACTTACAGAAAAACACAACAGAACTGAGTATGAGCTGTAGATATTTTCAGTACTCACAATTCAGATCCAAGACCTCACCTTTCATTAATCTCATCTGATGCTCAGAGTAAAAGCTGAAGATTTACAGCCAGCACTGATGTATCATGCAACAGCTAGACTCAGATTAGTGAGGAGATGCTAAGCACCATGTCAGATAACACACAGCCTAGCAACCGCAGAATGAGCCCAAACAAAATGTCATCTTGCCAGACACACAGAAGGTCTGTAGTAAATCTGAGAATGCTCTGTGAAAAGCACTCAAAAGTGTCACATGCACTTCCTGGTCAAAATGCTTGTGTTGCCAAGATATTATTGTAAACACAAATGACAAATACCATGACATTTTTCAACCCATTCTTACTCCCAATGCGTCTAAAACTGAAGCATACGTGTTAAGACACTAATAGGCATTGCTAGGTTGTTGAACTAAGAACTCCATTAATTTCAATTGTTTGCATTAAGTGTCATGTCTTGCATTTGTAAAAGTAGGACTCATTATTACATATATTTTACTTTCATAGATTTTTTTGAGCACCTAACCCCACCGCTACCCTAAACCTAACCACTTCAGGAATATAAAACATGTAACAGTCAAAGGTACTATTAGGTACTAATAATATATATACACTCACACACACACACATATATATATATATACACACACACACATATATTTATATATATATATATATATACAGCTCTGGAAAAAATTAAGAGACCACTGCATATTTTTTGTTATTTTGACCAGTTGTTGCTTTTGGCAAATAAATGCTCTAAATTACAATATTTTTATTTGGAATTTGGGAAAAATGTCAGTAGTTTATAGAATAAAACAAAAATGTTAATTTTACCCAAACACATACCTATAAATAGTAAACCCAGAGAAACTGATAATTTTGCAGTGGTCTCTTAATTTTTTCCAGAGCTGTATATATATATATATATATATATATATAAAGAGCATAAAAGTATTACAAACTCATGTTGCTTTCCAAGTCTTCTGAAACCATTCCTCAGTGTCATGAGGAATGCTGATGCAATCAGTCACAAGACCACATGAGAGCCAATGGCATTGCACAAACATAGCTGATGTAACACTCCTTCATTTTGTAGTTTTGATCATGATTGTTGTCATTTTACATTATCATCAGAATTATTGCACTTTCACAGAGACAGACGATGCATGGTTTATTTTACTTATCTAACTCATATAGTTTCTTGATTAATAATATTACCATATAAATGAACAGTCTCTATATTATATAAAAAAAATCTTTTTTAAAACCTTCTCTCAAAAGCTGGAACAATGAAAATCTTAATACCAATACCAAAGGTTACAAATGACACTTTTTTGACACTTCAGTTAGATAGATCAATGTAAGAATATCATATTAATAAAAGCTGGATGATTTGTGTTGCTAAATGGCATGCAGTTAATTTTATTAAAATATATTTATATTGGAGAAAATGCTGTACTACTGTTACTCTTTGTGATTATGCTGTTAGCCACTTGACAGAATAGTGTTTCTGAGGAAAAAACATGTTACTAACTTTAAATCAAGAAAACAAGAGATTCAAACCATGAGACTAAAAGTGTCAAGCTGTATAACAAAGATTCCTTTTCTGTCGATAAAAGCATCCAAACAGTTAGAAACACCTTTCTAATAAAACACGTAATATATTAAAGTGTTTTCGGTGTTTCCAAGGTTTCTACAGAAGTAAAACACACTGGAAAAATCGAAGGTAACGTGGATATGGCATCACTGACAGGCGACGTAATGATACTGGATAAAATAGCTGATTTTCTCTTTAAACATTGTCAGAAACATTTGGGATAATGTAAGTATACAAGTCAACAGAATATATAACATTGTTTGAGTGGTTTTTAGATATTTTAATCCAAAAATCTTACATATTTTTAGCTTTTTATTATACTTTAGTCTAGTCTTTTTCATATACTATTATTCATATTGATATAGTATTTTTTTATTTTCATTTTTTGGTCATTGTTAACAAAATTAACACCCATTTGAGTGTTACAGTGGATGGGGATGGTGAACACATCTTTTCACCTTTGGGTATGTTCCCACACAAAGAACACTTGGGATATTTGTAATTTTTTGAATAAACTGTTACCATAGTTGAATCTGCATGTTATATCCTAAGATTGTTTTATAATGACAAATGATTAGGTTTAGGGGTCGCATTATGTAATGTGGATAAAATTATTGTAGGCGTATAAATTGAGAATCATACTTATATAGCGTAATGAAAAAAATAACACCTCAATATATTATTTCATGATGACAAAATTCCCATGCCCTTCACATCTGTGTATCGACTGTTAATTAAAAAGCAATAGTTCCCAGTTCATAAATATAGCGATGTCTAGGGGTACCGTTAGCCTCTTAATAGTCACACTAAAGGTAATTTTAAATCCCAAAAGTTATGTTAAACTTCTACCTTTCATTCATATATATTTTGCCTTCAAAATGTAACCGCATAGAATATAAATCATCCCGAAGCTATCTGAAATCAATATGGACCTTTCATAGAAGGAAATCAAAGCTTAAAAAAAGGGTTTCTATCAGTAAAGCTTCCTGCCCATTCCAAGGTCAGAGGTTTCTGAGACTGAGGGCAGGTAGATGTGACCATAAAGGATCTCAACACCCTCTGCTATCAGAACTATAACACAGAAATCACACAAAATATGACTAAAGCAGACAAACACAAAATGCAGTGATCTGTAAGTGGAGGATTTGAAAAGTGAACATAATCAGATGACTAATCTGAGCAGAACAGAAACTGAGAGATGCAGAGCGAGAGCCCAGGTGCAATCAGCGCTTAGGTCTTGGCCCGCTTTAGCTCCGACATGACTGTTTTTATTACGTAATAAAACGCACCTGCTCTGCTGCACAGTGCCAGAAATATATACACCACACTAAAACACATACTGTACACAAATACTCCCTCCGTAAGTACCAAAAAACCAAACCAAAACAGTATGTTAGACAAAACCATCTGCATTTGCATGCTTAAGGACACCACATGCTCTGTGGCCTCACTACAAAATATAGTCAAATCTGCAGACCCTAATGGACCGCTTGGCTTGACGTACCTGTACAAAGGCAAATGAGTTCACAGTCTATAAAACCAAAGCTCTTCCACCATCAAGACAGGAAAGTAATAGACTCTCATTTTTGTTGCCTAGAAATTATATTTAAAATAATGACAATTAAACAGTTTTTCAAGTCTCGTTTATGACAAATAAGCATTTCCCCACTCTGATTATTATAATGTGACAAAACAATGACATATTATTTAAACTGTAATATGTATACATCATTGCAGTATTTATTGTACTGCCTTTAAAGTATGGTTATTTAATTTTAATTTTGACACACACACACACAAAATAATTGTATTAAATTAGAATACAAAATAACTCAAAAGTAAAATGTCCAGACATATTATACAGCCTCTTCCCTCAGGCTATAAGACTGTTGAACTGCAACTGATCCACCACCACAATATATGACTGTACGTACACATATACGCACATACTGTAACTGTGCATTTCTATGCAGTACTGTGATATTGTCAATCTGTGTTTATATATGTATATGATATATGTTGTATACCCTTTTTAATGTTCGTGTATATTGTATAGTTATACATTGTTCCACTGTATACTGCATAAAGTGTACTTAAACTAATACTGCAAGGTATTGAATAAAAATGCTTGTTATATAATGTGATATTCAATTATGCGTTACAATATTGCTTTAGGTGTGTAAAATAAATTTTTATTATATATTAAATATATTTAAAAACTGAAAATGATATAACAAATATATGTTTATTTTCTATCTGGGAAAAGAAAACATCTCTACAACTTCTAAAAGTGAACAGCAGTGATTTAGTTGTACATAAAAAGTAAGGTCACAAATACGACAATGTCATTTTAACATCAATGTAAATATATATATATATATATATATATATATTATTAATACTATTAAATCAATATTATATTGAATAATATTAATATTATTAAAAAACACGTTTTTTTTTTAAATAATAATAATAGTAATATAGTTATATCAACCTGAAAAGCTAACATCAAGAACTTCCAGGTAAACAAAAACTGCTGAAACCAAACAATAGGACGAATACAATAAATTTGTACATTTGTGATATTTTGATACATGTCGTACAACCCTACTTTAAACTTTATTGTATAAATGTACAGCTGTAATGTCTGGACTAGGAACCTAAGATTTTCACACATTTGCTTGTAAATGCTGTAGTGATAATAAAAGTAAGTCGAGTTATAATAGTAAGTTGTACTACAAATGTAGTTAGTTGTCATGAAAATAATGTTACAAGGCAAAAAAAATATGTTCCTAAAATATGTTTACAGCTAAAACACAAATTTTTTAATCTTTGGATTTTAGGGTGAAATGGTCTGGGCATGTTATAATTCACTGCATTTGTTATGGAGTACAAAGGTCATGAGATGTTGTTTGGAAAGTACATCTGACCTCAATAAACACAGTGCCATTGTGCCTGTAAGCAACAACTCATAATTGGCGAACTGTGTGTCCATAATTCCAGAAGTTGCTTCAGAGGCGGAGAATGTGGAGGTGGAAAAATTAGACGACAAAAAGATTTTGTTTTCTCTAGAATAACATGCACAATAAGAACAGGGATAATAGTCTCAGTTTTGAGTGTCACATTGTGCTATTTTTATTAATTCCATGAATTCTTTTAACACATGTTTTTCTATTTTTTTAGTATTTTGACAGTAGATATTTTGGCTATATTCTTTAGTCATGTATGATAATACTGTTCAGCTTCATTCTTGTCTCGACTATAACAAGAACTTAATACTGCAAAACTAAAATCAGCTCTGAGAATGTGACCTGATTTACTAAGAATATTTGTTAATTATGAAATGAGGATGGGAAAGAGCAACAGTAACTATGGATACAGAGAAGAGTGAGCTCTAATGAGCTCATTGAGTGTAAATGTCTAGAGACCTGACGAACCTCACAAGTCCATGGGTTAAGGGGAATTAAACCACAGAATTATCCCATGCTAACCTGCTGTAAAATGTGTTTAAACACTCCTTAACATTTAGTTAAAAGCAGCCTGTGGATTCATTTACTATGCTATATGTTCAGGGAAACATGTTTATGGTAAAAACACTTACAATGGACCCCTATCAGGCATTCATGGCAAACAAACAAACATGCAAATATAACACTGTGTCAAAAGCACTACCATAATAAAAAAATAAAACATTTCACATTTTAACATGGGATTAATGTGATCAAATCATATACCAATGCTCTTTGTCTACAGTTATATCCTTTATTTCAACTTGTAATGACAAGCTAAAAAAGTAACGCTGGTTAGTTTTGCTGACTCATGTTCTGGTATCCTGTTTAACCAGAAAGAAACATGACGTAACTACAGTATCCATGAAGCACTGTTTACATAGAACAAACAGAGAAAAGAAGCTCCTCCACTTTCAACACAGGTTCCACTAGTTCTTTTTTTTTTAAAAATACCTGACTAGAGAAAACAGAGAAAAAGGCCCTTTTGCCAAATATTTAGGAAAACTTCAACACCCATAATGCACTGGGCATGTTGCCATCCAAGGCCACTCTGACCAGTCTGCAATGGATACGCTTACCAGAGTCAAATACCGCCATGCTTGAGTAGAAAATACTTCTTAGCAACCTTTTAGTCATGGTTTCGACTTGTATTGTTCCCGTGTGCAAGAATTCAAAGAGTAAACATTCAGAGGGAGTTTAGCATGTTTAAGGATGTTTAAGAGTTCAAGCATGTTTAAGGGCGGTGGATAAAGGCCGCAAAAGAATCGTAAATATGAAGAGAACGCCGTGACGGAAAATCTGAAAAACCTCTGTGTTTGTAGTCAACATTTAAAACTGGATGACCACGAACACAGGCTAAACAGAGGGGAAAAACTGCAAGAAACAGCTATTCTTTCAGTTCCACCCGAAGCAAAATGCCGTCGCGTACAGGTAAGAAAGCTATTGCCAATGCCATAGTGTTCCGTTTTTACCATAATGCTGTTTAAAGAGTAGACAAAGTACAATACAATTTTCAGTGATAAACAATATGGGCTTTCACACCAGGTAGTTATAGGAACTTAGTAATAGAAAACGAGTCACCAGGATGGTCCCCTAAGAACGAAATTTTCCCCTATGGCCATTTTCCTGGTTGTATTCGCATTGCCAGTAGGAACTTTGAATTAATGTAAGCCGGCCGACTGCGACGTCATTTAAATACGACATTCAACAACGTCAACTGCTGCAAGATGGAGGACGTCGTGATCAGTTGAGAAGTGCCAGGACTTTTTCATGCTCAAGGAGTTAGTTCAAGGAGTAAGTATACTTAAACTGTGTTTACACAGCTTTATTAAAATGGCTGGTGACTGTGTTTCGTATGGCATGAGTTCGGCCAATCAGCATACACTTGGGTCACCATTTCCTATTGTGCTAGGTTAGACCCTACTCTGAAGTAGGAGTAATTTAGGCCTTCCAAAAAGGTGTCCGTATAACTAAAATTGATCCCAATTCCTGCAGTGTGAGCATGTCAAAAATGCCCCATAGTAAGCGCATTGTTTTGAACAAGCTGATATTATCGTAACTGACAGAATGCCATCCATGTTACACCAGCCTAAATTTACAAGCACATTAACACACAGTAAATGCTGAGTCAGACAGACACATTGCTCACTATTTTTCACACACACAGAGAATTTAAAAGTTGATATGCATTATATTACAGTTGACTAAAGAGCTTTCTATCCTGTGCCATATCATGTCCTCACTAAAGGGTTTCTCCATTAGACCTATTTAGTCATAAATCCCCTCTATCACTCCAATGAGATGAAGCCAAACAAAAACAAACAGAAAGAGGAACACTACTGATGCATTTCATGACCTTCTGTTTCAACATGCAATAACCTCAAACATGTACACAGTAAAATTACTACTGTGCAGTATACAATCTATTCCGTTATCATCAGTTACTTGCACATGCGCTTAAAAGAATAGTTCACCAAAAATTAAAGTTCTGTCATCATTAACTCACCCTCACAATGTTCCATGCGTGTACGACTTCTGATGCTTAACAGAATTTTCACACTACTCTTTTCTATACAATTAAAGTATACAGGAACCATGGATTGTTCCAAAAAAAAAAAAAAAACACTATAGCAGCAATCACTACTCAGTAGCTCTAGGTGCATATTGGGTACACACATTTAAGCAAGTAAATACAAGGCGACAACTACGTTTTTCTAAAGTGCCATACTTCCTTACGCACCAGCTGTTAGTGCTATAACTGTGACCTACAATAACCACATCCATGTGATCAGCCGCCATGACCAAACAAACAGGACCAATCGGATCTAAATCTGACAATGCACAATATGACACTCTTTTTGTAGCTTTTGACCATTAATTTAATCCTAAGCCATGGCAACATCATTCAAGAAATCAAAAATCTCTAATGGCTTGGCATTATGTCACATGAATCCACTTGGAGGACTATTTAAAAAAATTCAGATCCTGCAATTTTCCAAAATTTCACATTAAATCCAAAATGGCCGATATCCTGTTGAGCAGAGCTAATATCATTTTGAAGGTAGTTTGGCTTGATGAAAACAACATATAGCTGTGTTCATGCCATGCCGTAATTATGCAGTCACATGGTACAAGCTCTCAGAAAATTATGAGTTTACAAGTTGTGATTACGAGTTGAATCATTTTCAAGTCGGAAACTCATAATTACGGTAATTCTGACATGGTGTAAAAGCGCCACAAGTACCGACTTTTGTGACTGTATCCACCACATTAGTCAAAAGGGAGTCATACAGAACCTACAGTTTATTTTACTCTAGCCTGGTGGAGACTGAGACACTGCTGCCGCTGAGCTTTTCATGTTCCCCATACCTTTCATGGTTTAAGTGCTCTCGGATGTTTTGTGTCAACAAAATTTGATCTGTTTATGTCATCAGCTAGTTGAGAGACCAAGTATTAAAACAAAGCAAGTGAATTTCAACTAGTTCAAATCAGTGGCTTTTCGTTTAGATCATTCCTAGAAACTACAGGTTTTTGTACAACCATATTCAAACTCATATTGTATGAAAGAAGAGCATGAACCCATTAACCCTGCTGCTTTCACTGCATAGAATATGCAGTGTGAAAAAACAAACAAGAAACTCTGGAGGAAGCTTTGTAAGTGCCAGGCCCTCTCTGACACTATCCCCTGTGCTCTCACATATGGTGTGAAAACGCATCAGACCAGAGCGTCATGAGTGTGAATACAGGATCCGGTCAGTGGATCAATTCCCTAAAGGTGCCTGAAATCAATAAGAGTTCACAATCACAGTTTTAGCACTTACGTCGAGACCTTGGCCACATTCAGTCTCCACCTGCAACTGTGTCTGAGTATGGTGTCATGGATCACGCTTCAAAAGCCTGTGGATGGCACAGACACACAACACTACATTACTGTTTCATATTTACATCATCGTCACTGATGATCACAGACAATTTCATCGCCAAACAGACACACTTTACAATTGCCAAACCATGGCATGGTTCAAAACATGGTAAATGCTTGTTGAGACTCCATTATAAATACGACAGCGGCTGTATATGACATCACACAGAAAAAATACAAATGAAAATCTCTTTGAATTGCCCTATTAATCTTTTTCGAATGTTACCTTTAATGTAGTGTGTAATAAGGCTGTTTGTGAATGTATAGGGTCTGCAACGTTTCAAAGGTAGTTATTGTCTCCAAACAAGAAAGAACTGATTCCTAAATAACAATGTAACAATTTTGCAGAAAACTAGCCTATGGTCTTCATTGGTTGCCCGTGAACAATGTCTACTTTGACTTTCAAACACTGTAGTTGTAGCTGAGACTAGAAGACTTTGTTTCATGTTGTCGACAGTTTTCTGCACTGCGAAACCACTTTGCCTTCACTTCAAAAGGATGAGGACTCGCGCCAGAATTGATATGGTAAAACCAACACCATCGTTACTGCTCGTATCACTGTGTATCAAGTACTGAGGTAGATCTGGAGCAGAAATTCAGATCTGGTAATAGCGTTTCATTTCAGACATGCGCTGTAAGCGGCAGACCAATCACAGCTGACTAGGCCATCTGACCAATCAAAGCAGAGTAGACCAATCACAAAAGATTGGGCCATCTGACCAATCACAGCAGACTTGGCCATCTGACCAATCAAAGCAGAGTAGACCTATAACCTATATTGAAGGACACATCAAAACAAAATTAGAAATCTTTAAAATAGCTTAGGCAGTTTAACATCTCAATTGCTGAGACAGCAATGGAATTCAATAGTTCACGCAGAAATGTAAATTCTGTCATCACTCACTGTACTCACCCTCATGTTTCTCTGTGAAACATAAAAGTTCACATTATGAAATTTGAAACTCACAACATCTAACATTATCTATCGGCAAACCACATTGGTTCTAATGTCATGTGTGCATGTGCATTTGAGGTTTGTAGTTTGGGTATGCGTGCATTTATTAATGCATTGATTTGAGAGTAAATGAAAGCATTAAATATCGAACTGCTGATCAGAAAATGTGTTGTTTCAGAAGATTTGGACTACACGAGTCGAGTCATATGGATTAATTTCATGCTACCTTTACGTCCTTTTTGGAGTTTGAAAGTGTTGGATCCCTTTGACATTTATAATAGGGACAAAATCAACTGAAAAATTCTTTAAAATATCATCTTCTGTGTTCTGCAGAGGAAAGAACATCATACAGATTTAAAATGACACACCGCTGAGTAAATGATGACAGAATTTTTGGGAGGTTGAACTATCCCGATTAATATTCTTTCCTTCTGCACTGTCAGAAAAAGACTGCAGTGATCTCAGGTGTCCTAGAGGTTCAAAACTGCGCTCAGATTTGTCTGCAATCAAAGTGAGACAAACTCAAACATTTCTCATTAAATTCTCACATCAGTGATCTGACCCACTGTATTGTTACTGTATGTCAACAACTAACGCAATAACTACGAAGTATCCTGAGCAATAAAAAGCGAGCTGTGAGCAGCAGGAAGACAGTCGACGAGCGCTCAGTGTTCCAGGCGTCCTTCAGTCTGTTCAGATGTGCACTGCTCAGTGCAGCTCGGGCTGTTTGTTCTGACGTGTTACACAACGCAGGTTAACGTGTGCACTGGCTGCAGAGAGCTCTGCTTTAGTCCTGTCACTCAACACAAACAAACATACTGACAACACTCATGCAACTTTAATGAGCTCTGTGCATGTGTGAGACACACTTTTGCACACAGCAAATAAAGGTGCACTTCTGAATGTGTGCGAGACAGCATAGTATCAGTCTTTATCCAACACTGCAGACGTCAGAGGTCCGATGTTCAAAGAGCTGAACTGCAGGTTGTTCTATGTTGAAATGCATTCTTAGCTTTATCAACACTATGTAGTTCCATTTGAATCTATTTTGAATTGAACCGAATGGGAAAGATAAGAGATTTCGTAGTAGTTCTGGTCCAAGATCCTGGCTGATCAATGTAGTTGAGATGCACATGATACAGTAATGCGAAACATCTGTTTCATTTTCTTTTACGTAGTAAGTGATTTATTTTTTGGAGGTTTTTTGCCTTTATTATGTACAGTAAACATACAGGAAGTGAAGTGAGAGGGGGACGGGGGTTAGGGAAAAGTCCACGAGCCGGGACTCGAACTCGGGTCTCCCGCTGCACAATGACATTATTTGTTGACGCACTGCCCAAATTAAAATATTTTTGTTCATGTTGATCATTGTAGATGTAAACAAAAGCCTAAATTAAATATACAATTGCTGTTTTTTTTGTTGTTTTTTTGGATCTTTTAAGTTTCGGTTACCTGACCTTTCAATTGAGAAACAGATACCACTAAGGTTTCATTAAAATACCTTAATTTGTGTTTCAAAGATAAGCCAAAGTCTTTTGTGTTTGGAACGAGGGTGAGTGAATGATGACAAAAATCTAATTTTTGGGTGAATTGTCCGTCCCTTTGAATCATATTGTTTCAGTAAAGAAAAAAAATGTCTACTTTTTTCCTTCACATTTTTGTACATTGCTCAGCTGCTTAAAAAAAAATCTGGCAATATCAACTTACAACTACTTATTGTATATTAGTAGTGTGGTAAAATATATTGCAAGAGCTAAAAAGCGCTTTCTCATTCAAGATTGAAACATGGATGCCACATAACACTAATGATAGTAAAGTAGTCTTAATGAAGGCCATCCCTAAACACTGAGCCTCTTATATAAAATATAATAATCGGTCATGACAAATCTCAATGTGTTTGGCATGGAAATGGGTATGACGATGTTGATATATTTGGTACTGGTGGAACAGAACTGCGATGCTACTGCTGCTGCGATAATTGCTGCTGCTGCTGTTATTATTATTGCTGTTACTGCTGCTATTATTGTTGCTGCTGCTATTATGGCTGTAGTATGGTGCTGTACAAAATACCAGGCAGATACTGCTAAGGGTACAAATACCCTTAGCAGATCTATACAGGTGGAGCTGGGGAAGGTAGAGGATTTCTGAAACAAGCTGTAAACTGCTACAACAAATGCTGACCAAGTATTTGAAGGTTGAACAGCAAGCTCATTGGCTACTGA
The DNA here is from genome assembly GCA_038088235.1 of Zacco platypus. Classification (NCBI taxonomy): domain Eukaryota; kingdom Metazoa; phylum Chordata; class Actinopteri; order Cypriniformes; family Xenocyprididae; genus Zacco; species Zacco platypus. The sequence goes on along the minus strand of CM076083.1, from coordinate 37,196,291 downwards.
TGCAGCAGGAACCAATCAGGTGTCCCATATAGAGAATGGCGTGATAAAAAAAGACTGAGTTGAGGACCTATTAGCCTGTGCCATCTAGAGTTTCATGACTGAACTTTGTATTTGAATTAATCATATATGTAAAGGACAGAAAGTACCCTTGACTTAATGAAATAATTTAAAAATTGACTAAGAGCATCTTTAATACTTTCCACTCACCTTGATTATTATAATTCTCTTTTTAACGGTCATCTACACTGTCTAATGTAACACCAATTTTAATTTCTTTACATTGGCTCCCAGTTAAACGTAGAATTCAGTTTAAAATTCTTGTGATTGTGTTTAGAGCATTGCACAGTCAAGCTCCTGTTTATATAAGAGTTGTTGCAACCTTCTAATTCCAGCAGGAATCTGAGATCCTCTCAACAGGTCTTGTTAGAGGCTGTTCACATATCACGTCTTTTGCGCGCACATATTCATTATTTGCAATGTAGGTGCGCTACAAGCGCGCTCAAAATGGAAGTGACGCTCGTTTTTTCCAGGCGCGCCTGTGCCGCGCCGAGATGAAAACATCTCAACTTTTCAGAATGCCGCAAGCGCATCGCAGGTCATGTGACAAGAACCATTCAATCAACTCTTTCCCTTACCCTAACGGTGGCCTATTACCTCAGACAAATGCAGAGCCGTCGCAAAGCAGAAGCTCTGTTATGTGATGCTTGGGCCAATTTTTCTTAAATGATTATCAATCTTGGTCCTTGTCAACTCTGAAAAAGGCTTTGAATCTCTCATCGTCCAGACGGAGCTCTTGGATAAGTTTGTGGAATTCTTTTTATGTATTTGAAGGATGGGGTGCACACAAACACTGCGGGAGGTTTTTTTTTTTTATTGTTCTCATGAATAAATCTTTCTAGAGCTACTGCAAGGGCTTTTAGGTGATGGAAATCCATTGAAACTTCCGCGTAGTCGTGGAGCAAGCTGTTCATGGTTGCATAGCAACGACAGACGCCACAGAAGTGCAAGCTCCCAAACACTTGGAAAAGCGTTGCAAAAGAAGGAGGAAGCGGCACGGCTGCACTATCCACGCGTTTTTAGGCACAATATCTAAACGGCCCCTTAGCCATCCCTCACTCGAGACTGAAGACTAAACCGGTGGCTGTGCCCTTGAACTTGTTGCTCCCAAATTATGGAACGTTCTCCCTTTGGATTTGAGATCTGTGGACACTTTTAAAAAGTAGCTAAAAACCCACTTGTTTAAACTTACTTTTGTGTAAATTGTTCTTTATTACTCTGTTTTTATCTGATGTAGGTCACTCTTATTTTGATTTCCTTTTTATATTTGGATTTAAAGCACTTGCTCTAAAAAGGTGCTATAGAAATTAAAAAAAATAACTTATTAACAAATGTAAAAAGCACACATAATCAGCAGTTGAAACAGCCAATCATCCTGGCCTTGAATCTGTGTTTGCAATGCAAAATAAATATTTTTCTATGTTTAGAGCAGCAATAATTACAACTCTGGATGACAACACAACCGAATGTGAACACAGAAAATTTCTTTGGCTTTTTGTTTGCTACTCTGCTTATTGTTTGTTTATGAAAGAAACTTGAAAATCTCTCTTTGTCAATTCTGTTTTTGATCATTATGGATGGCTGAGAGTGAGTTACCACAATTTTACTGAAACCATAATCTGAACGTCTGAAATCCTAAATATGATTCACTTTGCCAAATGGTATTATTATGACATCACTAATAAAGTACCATACTGTCGTGGCTTTGGACATAGCAATAAAATATTCTGGACTTCTAACATGCTAATACACATGTAACATGGTAATTGCAAAGTATTAGGGCAAGTACCTCCTGTTCTTTGAAGTACGATATAAGTATCACGTCTTAAGCATATCATCCCACACCACGGTATTACCTCATGATACCGTCACTGTACTCTTCGTAACTCATCTAACAGCTGTCTGTCACTTTCCACAGCATATCAATCGCACGCGACGCCATCGGGTTTAACAACAGATTATTAAGCATCAACAGATGATGAAAAGATTTGCGGTTGCTATGATACTCGTCTGTCTCGAGACAAGGATGCGGCTTATAGCAACGACACACAGATGATGATGGGCGTGAGAGCGATCTTACCATTACACTTCTTCATTATCCTGCCGAAACTACACACACAATCTCATCCAACACGTTATATATTCGCATGTGCGTCCACAATCGATCCCGCCCGTTGATGCGATCATGTCTGTGTTTATAATCCAGTGACAGCAACACATCAGGGAAGCGGAGCGAAAATAAACCAGACCCCCAGGCAACAGCAATCAAACGATGATCCGCTGCAAATGGAGATCCACGTCTACGTCCACACACTCTGTGCTGGATTAAAATGTCTGCTAGAAGGGCGTGTGTTTGTTTTTATGAGCTGGCCGAACTTGCAGGGCAGAGGCGCCCCCTGCTGGATGGATTTGTTATAATATACTATATTATAATATGTTATATGTACTGTGCTCATAGTCTATGAATGTTATTTCTCCTACTTGTCCATTCAGTGGTTTAAATGAATTCAAATCATGCACAAATACAACACAAACGCTCTCATTCTAGTCATTTACAGTCTCACCATCGCCTTTAAACGCTCTCATCATGCTCTTTTAATTCTCTCACAAGTCTCTTTATGTGAGCAGGAAAATATTAAACTTTTTTAGGAGTGTTGGGATGGTGATGGGACATCTAAATAAACTTCTTCAACACAGGGACTGAATACTTATGACATGCAATCTTTGGAGAGTTGAGATTGTTGAGTTTATGTTTTCTTAAAACATGCAGAGCGCATCACAACAGATACATTGCTACATATCAATCACATCAAAGTTTAAAATGGTAAGATTAAGGTGAGTAATTCAAGTATACAGCAGTTTGCTTCTATCAAGGAAGCATGATTTGATGAAACATTCTCTAGACTCATGTCTGCAGTTTGAAATGAAGCAGCTCCATCTAGTGGTCGCTGATTATACAGAATTTTTTCAGTAAAGCTGAGATTAATTACAACTAAACTAACGATAAAAGGAATTTATTATTCTTTGTGAATCAGTGCTTTCGATTCACTCTCCAGTCAAGGGATATGGGATACTGTACAGAGAACCTCCTGCATTTAATTCACTAATATATTTCACTAATCTCAAATACGGGAGCATTTCACATCATGTTATTACTACTTATAATAATTACAATTGTTTGTCCAAATACTAATTTGATATTTTTCACACACACACACACACACACACACACACACACACGCACACACACACACACACACACACACACACACACACACACACATATATATATATATATATATACAGGGCTGGGTAGGTTACTTTTAAAATGTATTTCACTACAGATTACAAAATACATGCTTTAAAAAGTAATTTGTAACGAAACGTTATTCAAATTTAGTAACTTAATCTAAATACTTTAGAATACTTTGGAATACTAATAAGTGTGGAACAAACACATAAAAGGTAATTGCAAGTTTTTATCTCACAATTCTGACTTTTCCCTCAGAATTGTGTGATATAAAGTTGCAATTATGAGTTATAAAGTCAGAATTATGAGATATAAACTCGCAATATTGAGAAAAGTCAAGATTATGAGATACAAACTGACAATATTGAGAAGTCAGAATTATGATAAAAACTCACAATATTGAGAAAAGTCAAAAATATGAGATATAAACTCACATACTAAATTCACAATTGCAAGAAAAAAAGTCAGTATTGCAAGTTTATATCTCCCAATTCTGACTTTATAACTTGCAATTGTGTGGGGAAAAAACAAATTGTGAGAAAAAAATGCAGTGACCAGTGAATTATAAAATGACTCACAAACAACTATCACAAAACATGAAAACAGTCATGGATCATCAGGTCATGACAGGACAGTTAAGTTGAGTTGACAGTTTTGACATTTTACAAATTCAGTCATTTTGTCTTGTTCAGGACAGTACTAAATAAAAATAACAAACTTTTTATGATCTCTTTTAAAAGTATTAAAATGTTGATGAAACTTAACTCCGCTTTTTCAGACGGTCAGAGTCAGAGAATCACCAATTGCTGTTTAAATGACATTAAAATTCAAAGTAATCACTTTGGTAATCTAAAATACTTTTCAGATGTAACTGTAATCTGATTACCACCCATTTAAAATGTAACTGTAATGAAATACAGTTACTCAAATTTTGTATTTTAAATACGTAAGTTACTTGTATTTCGTTACTTCCCAACCCTATATATATATATATATATATATATATATATACTCTTCGTGTTCATAATTGTTGTACTGGTTAAATGTAGCCGAAAGCCATTAGTTTATAAGCTATAGGCCAATATTTTAAATACAGATGTGTTATGATAGACTTTCTTTACAACACGTTACTTTTTATAGTATTTCATATTTCACTGTGATGAAATCAAATCATGTGCGTACTCTGCTATAGATGCCATTTTAGGAGTGTTCATTAAGAAAGAACTGAGAGAGCAAACAAACCTGCTGTCATTTGCTAGCATGCAGGAGAGAAAGAGGGAGTTAATAATTGATGCGGTCCTGTTCCCAGCAGCTCTCTGTCTCACAGAAGACATTTAGCCGTGATCGAGATCAAAGCCGCAAAGACTCCTGCTGCTAGGCTGAAAGGAGGAACTACTGATCGCCTTCCTCTTGCCCTAATAGCAGCCCTTTTATGAAGTTAATAAACTGCACACCTCAGTCACACTGCAGAGCACAAACTGCTCTGTGAACTAATAACTCAAAAGTAGAGAGCCACCTCTATTTACCTGCTTTCAACTTAAGCATCTTTTTTTTGTGTGCTGGAGGACACATACAAGCCCCGTTTTCATGATAGATATCGAAGGAATCTTACGAAGACAGTTCAGTCATATGAGATAATAACAATGAAAATAAAGAAAATATATTTTAAATCAGAAAAAGAAAGCCTTTCTTGGGACCATTAAGATTTATTATTATTTATTTATTTATTTTTTGCATACTATGACAGGATTTTCATGACATATTTATGACTTTACTCTGTGAACATAAAAGAAGATCTTTTGAAAAATGAGCAAAGATTTCTCTCTCTCTCTCTCTCTCTCTCTCTAGTGTACAATGAAAGTCAAAGTGGTTTTAGTAACCAACATTCTTCACAATATATATATTTATGATAAACAAATAAAACCTTTTGCACTAAGCATATTCCAGATTACCAAAGGATTCTCTTAGTCATGGTATATTACACATTTTTTCCTCTAAATTACAATAATGAAAAAGGTACTGTGACTGATTTTTCAATTAAAATCAGCATTTATTATAGGTAGGCCTATACAACAAATAATACCTTGACACATGGACCTTATGTGGCCTCTCCCCTTTTCAGAGCTGCGCTCGTCGTCTTCTGGGTTGTATTTCTTCAGCAAGATCTTACGGATTTATGAATGAAGCATTCACTTTAAAATCTTCACTGTTTACTGATATTTGTTATGACATCCGCTTCAAACATTACAATGCTCATGATAACTTTTGTTAACTCTACAATAAGTAAATCAACTTCACCAGCTAATTACTCTTTGACAAGATAGATGCCATTGAAATATGAACCGCAAATATGGAAGTTCAAACACAAAATTCTAAAGATGGTTGTGCACTTGGTTCAAGTGTTGGGGAAAGTTACTTTTAAAAGTAATGCATTACAATAATGCCTTACTCCCTAAAAAAGTTGTGTTACTTATTTACTTTTTATGAAAAGTAATGCATTACATTACTTTTGCATTATTTTTCCCAACTGGGCTTGCTTGTTTGTTTTTTAATAACAAAAAAAAGTTATATTTTGGGGCAAATGTTAAGGCCCTTTTGGACCAAAAGTGAAATGAATAAACCTCAGGCTGAAGGAAATGCATATTGTCGCCCGTACAGTAGAGGTCGCAGCTCAAACAAACTTTTCAACTGTGCTGCCATTCTGGATTAAAGAAGAATAGGATACAGGAGAAGGAAGTTCATCACTCTTATTTCTAAATCTATAATCTAAAGTAATTTTTGTTTATTAGTATGGTTAGATCATTGAAGGTCAGCAGCCAAGACATTCTTTAATAAAGTGAGATTAAATACATAAAGTATATTTGTGTAATTTAGTTAATTATTACAGGTTTGCGTAAAATTCTGCATTTCTGCAGATTGCATTTCACTTTTTTTATTCATTTTGAGGAATACTGAATATTTTTTTACAAGAGAGATGAATAAATGCATGTTAACATTTTGTCTATAACTGCAATAACCATCATGTTCACACAGCGCACCTCTGCACTTGGGGACAGGAGAGATGTCAGTCAATTACTGTGAAAAAATAACTTGCGTACGTATACATAAAATGTATTTTATTATTATTATATATAAATGTAAATAATGTAGACAAAAAATCTTATTTTATGTGTTATGGTGATAAGAATTAGGAGGTAAATGTGTGTAGTGTAAATGTGTCATGAAAATAAATTCACAGTGCAAAATGGTAGTGGTCGTATTAATAAAAATATTACTTAAATACTTTAAAATGATATACTTTTGATTTAGCATTTTGTGAAACTTGGTGATGTTTCCTTTATGGCCCGCCGTCAGCTGACTGCTCAACACACACACGGGGCCGAACGCTTCAGAGCTCAAGGTTTTTCAACAAGGCCTCGCTTTGTTGTTTGTAACCTTTTGATCTTAAATAAGAGCACAGGGGTGGCCGACGTGCAAAGAGAGAGAGACAAAGTCAGCGCGAGAGAAAGCTTGCTTTCATAATGAATGTCAGCTCAGATAACAAAGCTCCATTTGCATATCATTATCCAAATCTTTCCTGCTCAGATCAGGTGCGCTGTGAAGGAATATTTTTCTTAGTTGCCTTTGAAAGTCTTTGATGTGCACAGCAAGAATGAATATGAAAAGGAGCTGCTAGCCGATGAGGTCATGTTCTCTCTAACTCTCTTTCTTCATGTTTTCCAGATGGAAATGAAAACGTGCAGCATGCATAGCACTATGTTTTTCTAGTGTTAAAAGCTTTATGTTGTCCGTTCTAAATTAACTGGGATAATTATGTTTTCTAAAAAGTAGTTTTCATCACAATATAGTGAGTGTTAGAGATTCATCTCTAGTGTCAGCCTCAGATGGCACACCCAAGGACATGGGTCCAAACACCAAATTTAAATACAAATAGTCTGTGGCGAGTACATAAAACTGAAATATTTGCTACTTGGCCAGTTACTGCAACATAATATATGGTTTAAATCAGTGGTATATTGCAAATCTCGGAGTCCCCATAAACCATGAGATGGGCCCCGCCCACAAATGATGACACTGCATATGTGCATTGCGGATGAAATATTATCACAGGGGTATCAAGTATGGTTTAAATTGAACTATAAAAATGAAAATCAGACTCTCGTTGATGTCAGCCACACATACTCTTAAAATAAAAGACATTCAAACCCTCTATTAAAGAAAACATCTGCCAATTGCAGTAGAGTGGCCAAGGTCAAGCTATGACTACACATCTTCTAACAGCTTTTAGATGAACTTTTGTTATGGAATCATGACAATTTTTTCTCCAGAATTCTGTCTTCAATTTTTTTTGTAGGAGTAGAACTCCAAATGCCTCCATACTGTTCATAGTAAATATAAAAGGACCAAAGTTAAACAGATAAATAATGCCACTGTCAATCTGCCCAACCTGCACTCGCTGTCTCTCTCACATGTTCGCACACACTGTCACCATGCAGGCTAATGCACTTGTTAATGCTAATCATTTAAAAACAAATGCCAGAATGCAAAAAAATCCAAAATCTGACATTTTCCGGATGTATTCATCCCGAACCGTCAATGGTATGAACATCACGGTTCGGTTCATGCAGTGAGACGACGAATAGAGTCAGTCACAGGCTCAGTCCACACTTCAGTGCAGAAGGGGATGTGCGCGTTGAAGAAACATTGTTTGCCACATCAGGAAAAAGCGCAGAAGAAGAACAGATGATTTAGATATATGTGAAATTTCTCAACCAGTGTTTGAACTGCGGAAAGACATCAATAAAACATCTTGAGAATAATATCTCCCGTAGCATTACATTTACTTCAGGCAAGTCATTTAGTGTCCACAGCAAGTTAGTTTACTAGAGAAATGAACTCTAGAGGGAAGCATTTCACTAAATATATGCACTATATTATCATATATATTCATTATATTTACTTTACATGTTAGTAATGTCTTAATTACTTAATATCCAAAAGGCACCTTTGATTTAATTTTCCTCTAAACCACTAGAGAGGATAAAAACTTGCCACAGCACTTTCCTAAATATTGGCTTTTCAAAATGAATTTTCAATTGAATTGGAGTAGAAAAATAATTTTATAATTAGATGTACAAGTCTAAACCTTCCTTATGTGCAATTTCCATGTTTATTTTTTTATTTATTTGAGTGTTGATTATTATATCTAAAAATAAATAGCAACTGACTTTAATAGTTTGGGCTCTGTATAGATAATTATAACCTTTAAAAAACCCTTAAGAAAAAGTTCATTATAATTGAATTTATTTAAAGAGAGAGAGAGAGAGACAATTTGTTCAATTAACCATTGTTTAATAAACATAAAGAAAAATAAATAAGAAAATTTATGTTTAGTTTTCTCACCCCTGCCATACAGAACCCGTACCGAACCATGACTTCAATACAGAGATACGTACCGAACCGTCATGTTTGTGTAGTTACATCCCTAATATATTCAGTTAAATGTTAGAAAAAAAATAAGCACACATTTCTATGACTGACATTTTAAACATTGGTAAATATATATTTTATGTTATCAATCTAGAGTCTAAATATTTAATATCTAATATATTTTTCTGTAACTGTTATAACTGTTTCTGTATATTTGTATGATAACAGGTTAACAGGGCAATTTGATTTACTATTAAAATACGCTTACAGCTGATTTAGGATATTTTCAGTTTCAGTCCATTTTAATTGTACTTCCTGAAATTCAGATTTGAATTATAATTCTGCATTTTGTTTGCTAGGTCAATTAAAATTGAAGGTGGATGGATGAGGCGCTATAAAAGGGAGAGTGATTGTGAGAAAGAGAGGTGAGAGAGAAGCTTCTGTTTGTGGTTGTCTGGAGTTTGCATCTTTCACAGGCATCTCTTTTTTCTCTTTGTTTCAGTTGTGGGTTTAAGTGACAAGCTCACTGGAAGGCTCACAGTGTGTGAGCGGTGCTGTGTGTGTTTCAGGGGTCAAATGGAGTATGCAATCATAGTGTGGGGTCTTCAGTCAAGGACCACCCTCACTCTCCCACCAAACAGGACGAAAACAGTCCAGCTTTGAATGCAAACTCAAAGTTTGGATGCTGGTCAACATATCATACATCATGAGCTTCTGCATGCTGTAGTGTCTAATGAGCTGATATCTTGACAAGCACTTTGGTGTTTCCAGAATGAGACGACACTTTCTCATGTCTTGTGATGGGCCCCAGCAGAAAAGGAGAGAAATGGAGGGAGGATAGTCTCTCACTACTTCCTGAAGATTTTGTTCTGGTTAGCTTCTTTATTACACTTGCAAATATGGTCTCAGCTTAGACGGCACATCAATCACTGACCATCAGATGTACAGGTGCTGGTCTTATAATTAGAATATCATCAAAAAGTTTTATTTGATAAATTTATTTAAGATTTATTTCACTAATTCAATTCAAAAAGTGAAACGTGTATATTATATTCATTCATTACACACAGACTGATATATTTCAAATGTTTATTTCTTTTAATTTTGATGATGATAACTGACAACTAAGGAAAATCCCAAATTCAGCATCTCAGAGAATTAGAATATTGTGAAAAGGTTCAATATCGAAGACACCTGGTGCCACACTCTAATCAGCTAATTAACTCAAAACATCTGCAAATGCCTTTAAATGGTCTCTCAGTCTAGTTCGGTAGGCTACACAATCATGGGGAAGACTGCTGACTTGACAGTTGTCCAAAACACGACCATTGACACCTTGCACAAGGAGGGCAAGACACAAAAGGTTATTGCAAAAGAGGCTGGCTGTTCACAGAGCTCTGTGTCCAAGCACTTTAATAGAGAGGGGAAGGGAAGGAAAAGATGTGGTAGAAAAAAGTGTACAAGCAATAGGGATAACCGCACCCTGGAGAGGATTGTGAAAAAAAACCCATTCAAAAATGTAGGGAAGATTCACAAAGAGTGGACTGCAGCTGGAGTCAGTGCTTCAAAAACCACTACGCACAGACGTGTGCAAGACATGGGTTTCAGCTGTCGCATTCCTTGTGTCAAGCCACTCTTGAACAACAGACAGCGTCAGAAACGTCTCATCTGGGCTAAAGACAAAAAGGACTGGACTGCTGCTGAGTGGTCCAAAGTTATGTTCTCTGATAAACGTAAATTTTGCATTTCCTTTGGAAATCAGGGTCCCAGAGTCTGGAGGAAGAGAGGAGAGGCACACAATCCACGTTGCTTGAGGTCCAGTGTAAAGTTTCCACAGTCAGTGATGGTTTGGGGTGCCATGTCATCTGCTGGTGTTGGTCCACTGTGTTTTCTGAGGTCCAAGATCAACGCAGCCGTATACCAGGAAGTTTTAGAGCACTTCATACTTCCTGCTGCTGACCAACTTTATGGAGATGCAGATTTCCAACAGGATTTGGCACCTGCACACAGTGCCAAAGCAACCAGTACCTGGTTTAAGGACCATGGTATCCCTGTTCTTAATTGGCCAGCAAACTCGCCTGACCTTAACCCAATAGAAATTATATGGGGTATTCTGAAGAGGAAGATGCGATATGCCAGACCCAACAATGCAGAAGAGCTAAAGGGGGCTCTCATAACCTGGGCTCTCATAACACCTGAGCAGTGCCACAGACTGATGGACTCCATGCCACGCCACATTGCTGCAGTAATTCAGGCAAAAGGAGCTCCAACTAAGTATTAAGTGCTGTACATGCTCATACTTTATGTTCATACTTTTCAGTTGGCCAAGATTTCTAAAAATCCTTTCTTTGTATTGGTCTTAAGTAATATTCTAATTCTCTGAGATACTGAATTTGGGATTTTCCTTAGTTGTCAGTTATAATCATCAAAATGAAAAGAAATAAACATTTGACATATATCAGTCTGTGTGTAATGAATGAATATAATATACACGTTTCACATTTTGAATGGAATTAGTGAAATAAATCAACTTTTTGATGATATTCTAATTATATGACCAGCACCTATATATTACACACAAAAATACCATGAGCTTTCTGCAGCAAACACCAAGTTCCAAAATGATTGGCTGGCCTTTTCCAGGAGTCGAGTACGCAGATTTTTATCTGTCTGAGCTATCTGGAAATTCTCGAAAATCAGTAACTTCCCAGACAATGTTCCCGAGCTGCAACAATGAGTGCCTCAGACTTTTGTTGTATCTTTGTTCTTCATAATGAGCAACCTAACAAGAATGTCAAGGCGTCATATGTGTTATCCTGGTATCTTTAATATGCCCCTAATGCCCCTATTGCCCCTATTATGTTATTTTAAAGGTTCCTAATTTTCTCATATACATTGCAGCATCACAGTGTCAGACAATGTCAGAACCTCCTCTGCTATAACTGGTCAGATGGCTCAGTCTGTTGTGATTGGTCTACCACTTACAGCACGTGTCTAAAATGAAACGGCCATTACCAGATCTGAATTTCAGGTTTGGATCTTCCTTAGCACTTGATAAACAGTGATACGAACAGTAACAAGGCATCGGTTCCAAATCAATTCCAGCGCAAGTCCTCATCCTTTTGAAGTGAATGCAAAGTGGATTCCCAGTGCAGCAAACAGCGTCTTCTCAACACAAAACAATCTCTTCCAGTCTCAGTGACAACAGTGTTTGAGGGACACTCAAATTGTTCACAGGCAGCCAATAAAGACCATAAGCTGGTGTTATTACTGAAGACTCATTTCAGCCAGTTCAGAATCAATTCCTTCTTTTGGGAGACAATGACTCTATTTATGATGCACTTTGATCTTTGAAACTTTGGGGACCTTTTACATTACAAATGGTTTATTACACACTTCATGAAAGGTAATATCCAAAAAAGCATAATAATGGCACTTTAATTACTACAGACTTACATTCCATTACAAATGCGATACTATTTACTTATTGTGCACATGCCATGTTGTTTTACAAAACACTTTTTTTTCCATTTACTGATATAGATCCTTTTCAGATTTCTGGGATTCACATAAGCGGAAGTCATCATAGATGGGTAGATTTTTAATGGCGTTTATTGGAGATGATAGAAAACATAATTTTTGCATTACTCTTTGCTCCAACAGCTAAAGAAAAAAAAACATTGTGTTTCTACATTTTTTTGTCATTTAAAGCCAAGGTAATATAAGGCAAGGTATGGTGATAGAGATGTACAATATTTTTTTTAAACCATGCTAATGATTTTTTATATTATTGCAGAAATACATCATCACAGTCTGTGAAAAGGGTACGATGAGTTTGAGATATGAGTAGGCTTAAAGGCGGGGGAACGGTTTAGAGGGGTTCAGCTGAATGGCTGACACACCATGAGCACTCCAACTGACCTGAGCATCAGTGAACAGTGCGGAAGACCCAAAAGCAGAGTTGAACAGAAACTTTAGAGAATAAAGATATACAAAGGGAAATGGCCAGCTGGTCACAGAATTTCTTGCCAAACTCTAACTGGCAGGGTAACAGGCAGTGCAGTCACATCCAGCCAGATGTAAGAGCTGGGTGGTGAGACCAGGAAAACAGAATAAATGGTGAAGTCAAAGCCAGGCAACCATCAGTCCAGACTGTCAACCACTATAGAGGATTAGGGACTTACCAGTAAGGAGAGAATTGTGAAGAAGGTAGACGCCAGGTAGTGTAGTGTAGACAGAGAAGGGCACGACAACAAATTCATGTAAAACAACGAAAGGAAGCACAATAAATAGGGAGGAAAGCACAAGGAACAGGTGAGCAAAATTTCCAGAATGAGGACTAGACAATGTTCTAAAACTGGTGGGTGCAAGTATATCTGGGAGACCCTGGAGAAATGATTTAGCTGGTAATGGGGTGGGTGTAGTGGTTGTGATAGTGTCAGAACAGCCTCTGTAGCCCTGACAAGGCTGGCAAGCGTGATTTTTCTCCCCAAACCAGTTCAGTGCAAAGTCTTTCCTGCTACCGATTTAAAAAATTTAATTGGTCATGTCAATCACAGTGCTGATTTCTTACACAATGCTACAAAAAATACTAACCTCTAACCCTACCTCACATCCTATCCTTAACCACTGCAATTTGGCTAGATTTACGCTGAACTGGTTTGGGAAAGAAAATCATGCAGATGGTAAAGGTGGTCTGTGGGGGTGTGACAGGGCTGGCAGGCAAGGTGAGCGGCACTAGAGGCTCTGGAGCAGACTCTAGGATGACCACTGGCCAGACAGGGATGGATCCTGAGATAGAGTCTGTGACTGGGACAGGGCAGCCTGGTATGGCATCTGTGGCAGTGACAAGCCAAGCAGGGAAGGTCTCCGTGGCCATGACAGGACTGGCAGGGAGAATGGCTAGCTCTGAGGACTCTAGGGCCCAAGAGGACTCTAGGACCCGAGGGGACTCTAGGACAGCCTCTGTGGTGATGTCTGAACTAACAGGGAAAGTGGGCAATAATCTGTAGTATCTGTAGATTACAGGACTGGAAAGCACAATGGCACTGCCTCTGAGGAGTCAAGAGCAGGCTTTTGAACAGCCTTCATGGCTGTATCAAGACTAGCAGAGAGAGTGACTGACTGTGGAGGCACCGGGACTAAAATGGACTCTGGAGGCTCCAAGGCTGACACACATGAGTTAGCCGACGGCTTCCACCGGAGACTGCATGAGTCGGAAATCACCACATGGTAAGGAGGAGGATCAGCGACCCTCGTAGAGTGCAGGAGAGAATCGATGGCTGCCACATGAGGCTGGAGTAGGTGGCCTAGTCTGTTGTGATTGGTCTACAGTTTATATTCTGTCAGAAACAAAATGCCCATTCCCATATCTGAATTTCAGCTCTGGAGGCTTCCTCAGCGCTTGTATATACAGTGTTACGAACATTATGGTGTTGGTTTTATCGATTTTGCTTTTGAAGCATAGTAGCATGCTTTTGTAGCATCTTCTCAACATTTCAACAACACAAATCAAAGGCCTTTTCCAGGCCTTGGCTACAATTAAAGTGTTTGAGGATGGGTCAAAGTAGACTGTTCGTGGGCAGTCAATTAAGAGAGAGCATTATGCAAAGTAAGAATGATTGAAATCTTCATTCTTGTTCTAGGCAAGAATAGGCTGCAGTGTGTGCTAGCCTTTTGCGTATATTCAATAGTCTGGCGGCATAAGCACCCTAACATAGAAGCTCAAACAACATGACAGCCCCCGTAGTCTTGTGTACATTCAGACACTACTTCCATTCTCCCATGTTGATTACCACACGCAGGAGTCAGTCAGTGTTCAGTAGACCAGACTCAAAGTCACTGAAGCAGCCAGAAGCCACTTGTGGAGTGGAGTATGTAAAAGCTGTTTTCAATAGCTGCTCTCCCACTGAAGTGGGATTAGATTGCACATTGCAAGTTCCCATGGAACAAATGGAGAGTGAAGGGGTTTCTGGGTTACCGCGCTCCCTCCCACACCCCCAGAGGTCTTTAGAGTGGGAGTGGTGTGAGTTTGACTGGCTCAGCCTCAGGAGAAAGCTGCATGCTCAGCATGGCTCCTCCACATGAAATGAGTGGCCCAGCACAGTGCAGCTATTCACTAACAAATCTTTTCTATTCGTCTCCCCCATTTTAGTAAAACTCCAAAAAAGGGAGCGAGTGACAAAGAGTGAAAATGTACACACTTTATAATTAGAATATATATGTGTAATATATATGTAATATGTATTTATCATGTAATTCACTTTGATTGCAGTAAACCTGTAACATAATCAAATGACTGGATGTGATTTGGAAAGATACACACCTGTCTATGCAAGGTTTAACAGCTGAAGCCAAGCCATTAGGTCAAAAGAACTGCCAGTAAATTGTGTTAGGCACAGATCTGGGGATGGCTACAAAAACGTTTATGCTGCATTGAATGTTCACAAGAGCACAGTGGCCTACAAAATTGTTAATAGAAGTCTGAATCAATCAAGACTCTTACTAAAGCTGGCTGCTCAGCCAATTAGGGAAGAAGGGTCTTCTTAAGAGAGGTGACCAAAAACCCAAAGGTCACTCTGGCTGATCTCCAGAGATCATGTGAAGATGGGAAAAACTTAGAGAAGGACAACCATCACTGCAACAATCCACTGATCTGGGCTTTATGGCGGAATGGTCAGATGGAAGCCTCTCTTCAGTGAAGAAACATGAAGATCCCTTGGAATTTAAAAAAAAAAAAAAAAGAAATGAAGAAAAGAAAAATGCACCTTAAAAGACTCAATGTTACGTACTGCTCTGAGACATGGTTAAGGATCCAAATGGAGTTTATTAAAGGCTAATCCACAATCGAGGTCCAAAACAGGCAGAAGGTCATAAATACACAGGAAGGTAGTCCAAACAAACAACAAGGCAGAAACACATGGGCATACAGGGTAATCCAAGAGATTGAAATCAAGAACACATCAAAAAACAACATGCCTTTTCTAATTGAGCATGCAACACAACTTCTCGTTCAGGCCCTGGACATTTCTATGCTTGATTACTGCAATGCTCTTCTGGCTGAACTGCCGTCATGCACAATCAAACCTCTACAAATGATCCAACAAACTGCAGCACATCTTGTCTTCAACGAGCCCAAAAGAGCCCACGTCACGCCTCTCTGCTCTGGCTACCACTTGCTGCTTGCATCAAGTTCAAGGCGTTGATGCTTGCTAACAGATCTACCACAGGCTCTGCACCCTTCTACCTCCACTCACTTTTAAGTCTACGTCCCTACCAGAAGCCTGCGATCACTGCAGGAGCAAAGGCACAAAATCACTCTCCAGAACATTCTCGTCCACTGTTCCTTGCTGGTGCAATGATCTCCCTACCACCATCAGGAATGCAGAATCCCTGGCAATATTCAAAAGACAGCTGAAAACTCATCTCTTTCGTGAGCACTTAACCCCATCTTAAAAAAAACAAACAAAAAAAAAAAACTGTCCTATCCTTTCCTCTAATCCCTCCCTATTTTAGCTTACTTCTTATGTCTGAAACTTGTATTGTGAGCACTTCCTGTGTCTATTTGCCTCTTCATGATAAATCTTATTATATCCCTTGTTGTATTCCTCTCTTGTAAGTCGCTTTGGATAAAAGCGTCTCCCGAATGAATAAATGTAAATGTAAATGTGAACAAACAATGGAGAGACAGGGAACACAGGGATCGTGACAAGACTTTGAAAAACAAAATTCTCTGGTCCGGTGTTTCCCAACCCTTTTCCTGGAGGCCCCTCAACACTACATATCTTCAAACTAGTTGAACTAGTTGAGAATGTTCTGGGTAAGAGGAAAGCTACACAAAATGCAGATTATTATGAAAACCTGATCCAACATCATAAACGACTGTTTTGGAGTGCTGTATATAGACAAAAGACTGGACACACAAATGCATTTCATTATCATGTTGCTAAGCTGATGCAAGTCTCTAATAAGCACAATTCATATTCAGAACATATAAATATTGGGAAAAGTAGCCATTTTGAATTTTAATTATTTTACACGTTTTCATTTATGTTTGTTGTCATTAAATGAATTATATTTATGATCAACATATCTCTTGCTTCAAAAGCTTTAATTCATTTTTTCAAAATTAATTTTACAAAACATGAGTTTGTCATAATGCATTGCTTATGTGATGCTTTCTTGAAATGAGACAAAACAAGCTAGCCTAATATGTAATGCCAAATAATGCCCACGTTGGCAGTACAATCGGTTTTGGATCAGAGCCATGATGTTATGAATGTTTTGGCAATGTGGGATAAAGTTCTTTGAATCTTGAATCAGAGAAAGTGTTTTAGACTTCCACTCTTTCGCCCCCTTTACATGCTCTGATCAGAATATTCTCAGCTGCAGAGACAAGTAAAATTATGATAAAGTCCCATACAATCATAGGAAAAGAGAAAGAATGGGATTAAGGAAGAGGTGGAGATAGTGTTTGAATATATCTTATATCAGTGTAAGGTAATCGTTTTCAAAGTTATCTCTGCCTTTGAACACTTAATTATGATCTGACAGCCAGATGAGAGATGTTTTTGTATCTAGCAACTTACCGCTTTGAATCATTATTCACACTGAGACCAAGAGAAAGTGAGTGGGAGAAGAAAAGAAAAGAAAGATGGTATATGGAGGTTGTAGATGGGAAGAAAGTGAAGTGAATGGAAAGTGTACACAACCCAGGGGGTCAACAAGTTGCCAGGGGGTCTTTGAAACAACTCTTGATTGACAACTCTAGATCAGGTGATCAGTTTCAGCGTCCAATCAACAAGTGTGATTGATTCATTAAAACTTGGGTCGCGGAGCACCGGCACCCCTGAGGATCTCAAAGGAGCCCACAGGGGGCACAAGCTGAAAGACTTTTTTTGACCAGCATCTCATTACTCTGCCTGAGGAGCGTTAGGATTTCAGTCTAAAACTCTTCTCTCCCGCAGGGCCCACACAACGGACTGTTTTCCTTTAGACCAGCAGATGAAAGCATGAGGATGAAAAGAGAACTAGTTAGAGCCAAATTATAATGTTCATCTGTGCGAATGGAACCTTGAAAGGAAGTTGAATAAATGTTGAGAACATGTTCTGTGTTCTATTTTAAACCGGCCCACAATAATTCACTGAAAGTTACACCGAAATCCTTTATCCACTTTAACCGATGTTCCCTTGTCTTCACTGTATGGTTCCATCCCAATGTGCACACAATCCATACTTGGCAACCTTGGTTCCCCTACCTGCCCCCCCCCGCTATATTTGAAATTGTAACACACTAAATAATATTCTGAAACAGGATGCAATGCACAGTGCGGCATTGATGAAAAGAGTCATTTGTTAAACATTTTCAAACTCTGAGTATAAGACATTAAATTTCCACCATGAATAAAAATAAATAAATAAATAAAATAAAAAAAGACTTTTTTCAAATTGCAAGAAAAAAGTCAGTCAAAAAAGTCAAATCTCTCATAATTACAAGTTTATATCTCACAGTTCAGACTTTTTTTCAAATTGCAAGAAAAGTGTCTGGAGAGCCTCGTAATTCCAAGTCAATTCTAAAAAATTTTCACAGATTTGGGAGTTTATGCCTCCCAATTATGACATTTTTTCTTACAATCATAAGTTTATATCTCACAATTATATCTCAATTCCTAATTTGGAACATAAGCAAATATTACATATATGGATATATTGTTTGGAGATCTTAGCTACTGAAAATATAATATTTTAACTTATGTGAACGACATGACTTGCAAAACGTGATTTTTATTTTATATGTGCTAAGTTTACAGATTCAGAAAAGTGCCTGGATGTTAAAAGTATGTTAGGTTATGACTGCTTAAAGGGTTAGTTCACCCAAAAATGAACTATTTCTGTCATTAAGTACTCGCCCCCCTGTTATTCCAAACCCGTACAACCTTCGTTCATCTTCAGAAACAAATTAAGATATTTTTGATTTTTATATCCCCAACAGAGAGCAATGTAATTATCGTCATTCAAGGTACAGGAAAGTACTAAAGACATCGTTAAAATAGTCAGCATGACTACAGTGGCTCAACCTTAACGTAATGCGGTGTTAAGAATACTTTTTGTGCACAAAAACAAAACAAAAATAACAACTTTATTCAACAAATTCTTCACTACCCTGTCAAGCTCCTACGCAATTGACGAAGTGAACACAGTTCAACCCTTCAGTGTTTACGTTCAGCTCAGTATTGGGCGAGGCTATTCACGTGAGCACCACAGGGCATGCGTGTGATTTGGAACGACATGATGGTGAGTACTTAATGACAAAAATTTCATTTTTGGGTGAACTAACCCTTTAAATATCACATTCAGTGTTGGGCAGGAACTTGAAATTGTGGTAAGAATGTATATAGTACAAATGGAGCATCTTCAGTCCTTGAGCAGTTTTCATTTCGTTACAGAGTAGTTATTGGAAAACAGTAACACTGTTCAGTGAAATCAGCTGAATGTTCCACCCACACCTGAAATACATACACTGACATTCAACTGCAATTTAGCTTCATTAAAACCTTGTACTAGAGTGGATTAGATCCCAGATTTTTTCATAATCAATAAAAAAGTTTTTTTTACTTACATCAGTGGCTTATGATGATCCATGTATATATCCACTGACCAAAAACATTGCAGAACTATGACCTGTAACTATAAATTTACTGCGCAATTATGCGAAATGCCCTCCCATCTTTCTCTTCTAAAACAGAGACTTTTTCGAGAGTAGATATAGCTGAATGAAAAATATCTTTGTTTTAGATTAGCTGCAAGGAACTCAATTTATTATGGTCACAGTGCAGACAAGGGAAGAGGAGCAAAAACAAAAAACAAACACAATGAAGGCAATTGCGAAGGCAAGAGTCAACATAACAGATACATTTACATAAAAACAATACGTGCAGGAAAAAGAACAAGCTAAGGGCTTAAATACATGGCTAAATGAGGAACCAAGCCAGATGCAGGTGAACATAACCATTTAACTAATGAGTAACAATAGAAACCATCTAGCAACAGGAGCAGGAATTTAACACAGGAGGGAAACATGGAAACCAAAGGAAAAACAACATAAGAGTCCACAACTGTTACGATTATATGATGAAAAGTTTCCACAAAGAAAATTTTTTTTTGGGGTACTAAGTTATATTATCTTCATTGACTTCAATTCTAGGGGGTCAGGTCTTGGCTGGTTATCTTTAGCAGTTAGCCCCTGCTGGTAAAAGCTGGTACTAACCACAACATTTCTCTGAAGAATAGCTGTGTGTTCAGGTAAAATGCTTTCCAGACTTGATAGACCTCATTAATGAGTTTTTGAGCAGAGGGAGAGGCTCTCTAATAAGATTGTTAATTAAGATTACAGATTGGCACTAAAAAGAAGGACAGATTTACTTCTATTCTGGCCTCCCTTCATTGGCTACCGGTTAGTTATATGATTCATTTTAAGGTCTTATTAGTCTTTAAAGCTTTAACTGGTCTCTATTTATCGGACCTACTGATCTTACACCACCCAGCAAAGAGGTGACCGTCATTTTTCAATAGTCAAGCACAGGCTATGGAATAATTTTCCAGTGAGCATTCAATCTGTCCCTGCCCTGCATGCTTTTAAATTGACTAGTCTCATTTTTTGTACCCTGGCTTTTGAGTCTGACCCAGGAGAGGACTAAATTGTGATTTTATACTAGTTTTGGCTGTTAAAATTTTTTCTTTGTATGGGACATAGCTGTATCAGAAATGGCTTTATAAAAAGACTCTCTCTTTATCTCTTTGCTACAGTCCTCTTTTAAACAAATAAACAAGCAAAAAATGCATATAAATCTGTGTTAAGTGTGGTATATCCCCAGAAGTGTGATGGTTAGAGAGTTAGAGAGTGACTGACATGTTGGTTCTCCCGCTGTCTTCAGGGGAGTCGAGAAAGCTGACTGACAACGCTTAGCAAGAGGTGTTCTTTACATACAGAGCACACACTGGAATAATAAACAGATGTGTTCAGCACACGCTCACATTCAGACACAAACATGAACACACACACACACACACACACACGTGCATGCTTGCTCTTTCTTCTTGCAGTAACATACACTCAAGCACACCTGCACAGGATTAGTTGTCCTTCACAGGGGCCTCGAGTCCTGGCCTCCTTCTAAATCTCTCTTTCTATCTTTTTCTCGTACTATAATGTTTCTGACCTCTCCCCCTCACCTCTATCCAGTGTCTTCAGTTCTGAAACAATCTCTTGGCAACCCCAGTAAATGCTTACATGGATTACAGTAACAGAACCAAAAGGTAGCTAAGAGTAGGGAGCACAGGAAATAAACTACTTCACAAATAGACTCCTCTCCAAAGTCCAGTGAGCTGCCTTATTCTTAAAGGGGTCATGAACTGCATTGATTTTTTAATGTTTAATTTTTCCTGAGGTGCATTTATAATCTAAGTATGTTTTTTTACATCAAGAATTGTCATAATTTAGAAATAAAACGCATTTTTCCTGCCCTGATTTTAGCCCTCTTATTTGAACGCTGTTTTAAGGAAGTTCTGCTGTGAGGCTTCAGTGTAAACGCCCACTGCTGTGATTGGCTAATATATTTGCAATATGAAATAGCTAATTATTACTCTCTCAAAAACTTTAGCATGTTTTTACTATTACAGCTCTCAAGGACAGGAAAATTTGTTTTTTCTGAGGTGAAAGACTTTTTATTTACCATCAAGTTATGGAAATAATGTTAGAATAATGACACTGATGCCTGACAATATCTCATCTAACAGAAGATAGATACTGAATCAGGATAATGCCTTTTTTCTGACATTTTTCTGAAATAAAAGTCATGTATCAGAACAACATTTAGAATTACGTTTGTTTTTTACTACATGACCCATTAAAAAGTTATTTATTTAGAAAGGCTAGTTAAGTAGGTCAAAAACACTCTTTTAAGTTTAACTAACTGCATTTAATTAAAAAATTTAAACTATAATACAATTTTATTAAATGGTAAATAACATGCAATTAAATGCATGAAAAAAATCACATTGAGTTTGCACTTATGTATATTATTTTAAAGTACATTATTTCCCCAATAGGTAGTACCCTTATAAAAAGTATGCTAAAGTGTACTTTTTTACAAGGGAGTACAGAAATTTTGTTAATCAAGGCTTTAAATGAGTCTTGAAGTTATGACAGAAGATATGCAAGAGAATAATGTTGACTTGTGAAAATGGGATGAAGTGTAAAGTGATTAGAGTGATTTAAACAGCTGAGCCGAGACTGTCATGGTATTCAGGATCAAACTCTGGCTGTAGGTGGTTTGGGGTTACGATATAGCAAAATACTGATAAAGACTATAAAGCCTGGAACACACCAAGTCAACGCTGACGAACGAAGATAGCCCGACAGACAGATGAGCTCTGATGTCGATTCAACATGTCAGATAATGAAACCAGGAAGCGACTAGTGGAGAGTAGATGAAAAATAGTAAAAATTTAAAAGATACATAAAAATATTGTTGCACAGCTATCAAGAATACTTTATTTTGATTGGTCAATTATGGCATTTAGTGGTCAACAAATATTATCGTAAAATATAGAGTCCTAATCACTGTTTGAACTGTTTGAACAGGTGGATCCACTAGGTGGCAAAAAATTACAGTTATTAGGCCATTGTAAGGCCACTAGCTGAAGAAGAAGAAACAACAGGTGGAATGCAAAGATCAGCCTGCATCCCAATGTTTACATTATCCATTCCAAGTAGTATGTGAGATTACAATAAGTGTGTTCCACAGCATAGTATGTTGAAAAGAGTATGCCAGAAGTCCCCGGATGAGCTACTGATAGATTTCTGGTAGATTTTCATGGTACGGATCAGTGTACGTTAAGGCTAATATTGCCCACAACCCATTGCGTGTTGAACCCGGATTCGGTTCAGAACTACAAACGAGTAAAATGTGATTAAAAAAAACTATGAAACATGGCGGATAGCCTATGCACGACCGACTGTGAGAGACTGTGTTATTTAATGTTATCAATCAATCAATCATCAATCAACATTTATTTATATAGCACATTTAAAACAACACTTGTTGAGCCAAAGTGCTTTACAACTTAAAAACGCAATAATACAAAAATACCAAAAAAAGAAAGAAATTAAAAACAGACACAGTACCACAGTAATCAACACAGCCAGAGTTCCGGAAACTAGGGGCAGTTAAAAGCCACAGAATACAGGTGAGACTTCAACATCGATTTAAAACTGACTAAAGAGTCACAAGATCTAATGTGAGGTGGGAAACTATTCCACAACCGTGGCGCTGCCACCGAAAAAGCTCGATCTCCTTTTGTTTTCAACCGTGCTCTAGGTACAACTAAAAGCAAACTCTGCGAAGATCTTAGGGGTCTGGAGGTTGTAACAGAGAAGAAATATACTCCGGAGCCAGTCCGTGCAGACCTTTAAAAACGATTGTTAAGACCAATTGTCATGTTTCATTTCAGTGTCAGTGTCATGTCATCAGTGTCATGTTTCATTTGCAATAACATTGAGGATTTTTATAAAGATCCATTTGGCTCTGAACTTTTAAATGCATCATTAAGCATGTAATATTAGGAGAGTTATCTGCTTGAAAGACCAGCGAATCCACATCAACGTGTTACTGCATTTCTCTCCGTTACGGTAGGAAGTGAAATGAAATGAAATGTGGAGGATGACAACTGTGACAATATGATTGACAGGCCAGTTTACAGTTAGGATGGGACAGAGACCAACCATTAAAGATGCAATTGTATGATGTGATAGTATGTCCCAAAGTTGTCTACACACTCAAAAGTATGTACTTTTTCTTCACAAAAAGAGTACATATTTTTAGGGCGTATTAGGCGAATTGGGACGCAGCAGGAATCACAAAAAAATGGATATGCAAGGAGGTAAAAGAAATATGGATGGGCAGATGAAACTTCAAGGTTCTCTTCTGGGATAATGATTCGAAGCTTTGGTAACAAAACAAATTTTTGGTAATCAAAACAAATAGCCTATGTGTATGATTTTTTTTTTTGATCCTCTGATATGTTTCTTTTTTTCTTCTTTTTTTTCCAAAGTTGCATAAATGTATATAATTTTTTGAATAAATGTGTAAAATAAAACATTTTTCAACTATTATTGGTGGTTTCCAAAACAAGCACCATAACCTCGGTATGCCAATTTCTAGTCAGAACAGAAGGTACCTGCATTCGTACAATTTGCAATTTCATCCTCTGCAGGTCAGGTATAAAGGCTAGAATGCTCGATTATACACAAGATGTTAACAATTAGACAGAAAAAAAAGAATCATCCCCCAAGCTTTATTTTGTGATAATGGCTGTCTGACTGTACATTATCCCTTACTTAGATGTGTCTCACTGCCATAGTATCATAGAAGAAGACAGTGTTTGTTGTTGTCACTTTTAGACTGATGTCGCCAGAGACAATCACCTGTGTGGGCTCAAACGAAGCCTGACACTGATTGTTGCTTTTGCTGATTTGTGTAGCTGTCTGTCTCCTTCACACACACGTAGGGGTTTGAAGAGCCATTAAGGTGACGAGAGAAGACAGACACAAACAATGTAAATAATGCATGCTGATCCTAATTACTGCAAAAGAGCTGCACATTACGGCACTGCCTCTGAAGTCCCTCAGACAACTTTCACAGTGATCACTCTCCTCTAACTCACTCCATTTACCTCTTTTCTTTCTCCTCTCTAACGCTACTCTTTCATCCATTGGAGGAATTTCACTGCAGATGGGATCAAAGCAGATGCAGGAAAGCTGATGTGAAGGTACTTCATTTCTGACAACAAAAAACAGAGTAGAAGGAGGAGCTACAGTCACTTCTCACAGAAGAAAGAGAAACAGATGCAGGCCATCTTGTTTTCACTAAAGTTTACATCTGCACTGATCTATGGGCAAACGATCTGTGTTGTACAGTGGTCAAAAGTAAATGAAAACTGTAATCATTTACTCACCCTCATGTTTTCCAAAACAATATGACAGAGCCCTGCACATGTGGAAATTATATATATATATATATATATATATATATATATATATATATATATATAATCGTTCGACGGTTCAACGCATGCGCAATGTAGCCCCGTATTCAGACAGTTTCGCCCGAACATACATATAGACAGTAAAAGTGGAGTAAGGGGCACATATCGCGTCTTTTGCACGCGCATATTCATTATTTCCTATGTAGGCGCGCGGCAAGCGCGCTAAAAATGGAAACAACGCGGCCGCGCTTTCCACGCTTTTTTAGGCGCGATATGTGAACGGCCCCTAATGAAGGATGTGTCGATAAGCACAAACAGGAGAGAGCCGGTTAGGAAACAACTTCTACTGTCCACAGCATTTAAGCAACCTTTCAGTGATAACTAAACCATTGGGGATATTATATATTTATCTTTAAAGTATTTTGACTTGTTTAAAAGACAGAGTTTTAAGAGTTCCTCTCTTTGTCTTTTAAAATATTTTTTTTTGTAAGAGCTACACTGAAGTTGGCAGTTTGATAAATGCAAGTTAATTTCAATCTTTGTGTGCTAAAAAGGCACAAGTTCCTGTAGAGATAACAATACACATGCTCTTTTTTATGCCAAACAAACGAAAAGCATGTCATCATCAATGTCTTCTCTCTTGCTGTATCAAAATCTCACCCAGCTTTTACTCAAAGATGGTCCCAATAATGTGCTTAAAGTCAAGTCGAATTCAGTTAGTGCATGATTACATTACAAAAATGTTAATACTGTATCCTAAATTGTGGATAATTAAGCTAATAAGCTATATATCATATGCTGAAGGAAATTTCTGGAGTGTTAAAGATTAAAAGAAAAAAATAACCGAAAACCGTGACCCTAAAACCGTGATATGAACCGGTTTTGTGAACCATGCCACCCCTAATATATATATATATTATATATATATATGAAAGTATTCTGACCCCCTTAAATTTTTCACTCTTTGTTGTATTGCAGCCATTTGCTAAAATCATTTAAGTTATTTTTTTTTCTCTCATTAATGTGCACACAGCACCCCATATTGACAGAAAAACACAGAATTCTTGAAATTTTTGCAGATTTATTAAAAAAAGAAAAAAAAATCTTGGTAGGTTGGCATGAGCCACAACAGTAATTTAAATATATACCAAATAACAAAGTGAAAATAAAGTGTCATTTTGGATCTAGAATTCTGAAATGAAAAAGTAGCAGGTAAGATTACATTTGTTTGAATGAATTCGAATATAATGATAACGAGAGAAAGAGAGAAACCTAAACCCAGTGAAGCTTTTGCTTTATTAAAAAAACATGACAGTCTCCTTTACAGAGACCGTCACATATACCATTCGCTAATGGCCTAATGGCATTAATGGGCTTTCGTGAAGGGATTCGGTTGTTCACTTTCGTTTGGAACACACCTACAAATGACGTCCTCTTCACGAAGTGCCCTTCAAGGTTGCAAAAATATCGTTTGAAATTTCACTTTGTTATTTGGTATATATTTAAATTACTGTGGTGGCTCATGCCAACCTACCAAGTTTTTTTCTTTCTTTTGTATTTACAAAAACTAGTTAAATAGCCTATTAATAGCCTAATTTACCTTTATAGGCCTAATTATTCATTAGTCATATTCATACAATTTAAGTGTATGTTAAATAGAGTGAGACAATACTTGCGTGTGCCCATAATTTTTGTAAGATAAATTAAATATATAATTTCTTCCTTAAAAAAACGGAAAAAAAACAACAAAAAAAAACAAAAACCAAGTGGGTAGCGATTTAATGATCATGGGAAGATGTGTGTCCCATGGCCAAACCAGTTAAGAACCACTGCTGTAGGACAATCGGTTTGGAAAATGGATGGATAATTGACAGGAAAATACTCCCTCTGTTGTCGGTATGTGGGAACTACAAGTTTTCCTGATTATAATGAAATGTATCTGCCTGCACCTTTAATATTCTGTGCTCCTGTGATGGTTGTTTCATTTCTATTTTATTTTTAAATTTCTTTAAAGTGTCTTTGATGGCTTTTTCCTTGTTTTTTTTCTTCTTCTTCTGCACAACCGCTACACGAACAGACGAGTTCTTCTGACTGCAATCAAAGGAGAAAGAAGATCACAGCTCAGCGGACAGTGACAGCAGGCCAGAATAAACCCTTTATACTGCTAGAAACCAACTTCAAAGGTGTGACGCCTTCGATGTGCGGCTTGTGCAGCAGTAACCGTGTGAGAGTTTGATTAAAGACGGATTATGATTTTAAACAGACTTCAAAAAGTTCTTCTTGACGAAGACATAATATCTTAAGGAGTTTCAATTCAGTGCCGCTTCAGCATGAAGGAGCAATATAATCCAACTATTACGCTCTAGCATTTCAAGACGTTTCACTTTCATCATGTACAATAGTCACTTCAAAGCACCAGAGTATTAATGATTTATGGTGCATGGATATGTCCCACTGAAATTATGATAGACACATTTTCACAAACCCAAATTGTTGATTTGTTGGCAGCCCAGTAGCTCTAATGAAGGTCCTAAAGTCACTGGAGTGGAGGAGGCAGAAGATTATCAACGTTTGCAGGAGGAAGAGCCATGGAGGTTTGTGTTTTCATGGTTTTTGTTATCAGGGTGTGTGTGTTTTTGATTTTAAAAACAAATGTCTGTGTGTGTGTGTGTGTGTGTGGATCAGGTATTCCTGTTGTAGCGACAAATGTCTCCATAATTACGGTGATACTAGAAATCCATTTCCTTGTGGGGACATTCTTGGTTCCCATGATCAAAACAGCTTATAAATCACCATAAAAATTTTTTTTTTTTTGAAAATGTAAAAATGCAGAAAGTTTTCTTTGATGGGAAGTAGTGTAGTGTAGGGGGATAAAACAGTTTGTACAGTATGAAAACCCTTATGTCTATGGAAAGTCCCCATAAAACATGAAAACCCATATTGTGAATAGAGTAGAGAATTGAGTAAAATCTGGTTAAACCACCCTGTTGTAATGTCCTGAAATGATGTAGTCAATACAATTTGATTTATATGCAAACATCTTCTATGATATTTCCTCATTTAGGTAAATGTGTGTGTGGGGGTGGGGGGTTATTTTGCTATCTTTGTGTGAGACACAAGAACATTAAAACCAGAAATCACCATCCAGTGGTTCCCACAATGCAAATTTTATTAAAATGACTACATAATTACTTACAAAGGGTGGATGTAATTAGATCAATATAAAAATGTAGAAGTCAGTGAAGTCCCCATCATAATACAAAAACTACTGTGTACTGAAAACTACTACTCTGGCTCAAGTGCACAAATCTAGTCCACAATTCAGCTGTTGTATCCAGAAGACTCCGTTTGTGTGTGGAAGAATGGCCAAACCGCATAGAAAAAGCTGTTTTGAAAATACCCATGTTTGTGTGGATAGGACCACAGAAGACAACTTCATCAAAACTATCCCTATTCACACGGGTGCGTGAAAACGAGTAAAAGCACTGTATTACGCATGTCAGATAAGTAGTTGGCGATGTAAAGAAAAACTATGCGAAGAAATGACCACAATCTACCAAGAGCAGCGCAAATTAGCATCTACATATGCTGGTATAAGTATATTATTTCCGTAATAAACTCTTTTTTATAAAAGTATTCTTTCAAAAGGAACCACGTACTGGTCTACGACCATGCCACTTAGGTGGACTAATGGCACCACAAACTCAAGCTGAAACATCCAACCTGACATAATAGGTTTGATCCAATCCATAGTGAGGTGCCTTGCTGTCTACTCTTCTCTAAGGTAGCATCCTATCTCATCAGTGAATTCCCAGAACACCCTAGTAACCAAACAGGATGTCATAGTACTAAATGTAAAGAATCTTTAAAAAAAACATCTTTTTTTTAGCGTGCAGCAACCACTCAGGCTATGTTCGGACTGAAATCCAAATCAGAAATCCGATCACATTAAGTGTGAACGGCCAAAAATCACATGAAATGCCATTTTTTCAAATCCATTATGAGCTACATTCATATGGTTCAGATTTCTGGAAATGTGTTTCAGTCTGACTGCTCTAATTCGATTTTGTGTGGTTTATGTGACTTTCTCTCACCACGTAAAATATAAATGTCAGACGTTACTATGAAACATGCTGAAAGTCACTGCAGAAACAATGCTGTGTTGTTGCAAAGTGCCGAACGAGCAGAAAATGACAATATAACGGAGACATGTTTTGAACAGTTGCGATACACAATGTGGATGTCAATAATTTTAGATCAGTTTACAATCAGATACACAAATCGGATTTTAATTGACAGTGTGAATGTGGCCCTAGCAACTTCCTAGCAACGTCCACAACACTCTAGGGGTAAGTTTTGCAAACATCACTCACATTTTCTTTAGAAAAGGTAAAAATCTAGATTTTTAATTCCATTTTTGTTCTGCACACAATCTTGTGAAAAACAAATGTCTCAAAGCCACAGCACTCTCAATGTCACAGCAGTGAATGGCCTCATCTTTATAGTTAACAAAACTATGTCAGACATCCAGTGTAAACAAAATATTTTGTAATAGTATGTTTAGCATCTATATGAGCTTCTCTGATCTCACAGCGTACAATCATTTCCATGCTCAGAGTGAGTGCCAGAGAAAACAGCAGAGGACAATCCAAAAACTCCCTGATTGCTCTATCTAATAATGTGTTCAGATAATTATCTTGGCTCTTTTCCATGAACACTGCTCCTCAAGAAATGAGCATAAGTCATGTGCTGTGTATGGTGCACGTGGAGACACGCCATAATCCCAGAATAAGTTGTGTGAATATTGATCTTTTGACTTTGCACAAAGTGTGGAAAAGTTCAATAGAGATGGAAATGAAGTAAGACGCTGGAGTTTGGGAAAAATAAAGCTTTTTATCCAGCTGTGTTAAATTGGATGCGAATATAAAAGATTTAGAAGGCCCAGACAGAGAAAAAAAAGAAGGGAAAAACACAACAAAAACAAATTAACATCTAAAATACGCCGGTTCCTTTCAACAGATCTTTTCAAATCTCCATCGGGCTTTTAATGGGGGGGCGAGTTCAAAGCACCACTGTTCTCCCGCTGCTCGCGAGAAAAACACAAGCGCAACACTTCCGCCTCTCTGTTCTTGCTCTTCATATCTCCTCTCCTCTCTCTGCTGAAGTCGATAAAGTCTGGTTGCTCTGAGATGGAAGCGAGGGTGCTGAAGATGGCATCTTACTGCGCAGTGTCTGTGAAACACTTCCCAGTAGAGAAAGTAAAAGCAGGCAGAAAGCCCTAGCTGAAGATGCCAGCATTGCCCTGCAGTAATCTCCCAGCATCAAAGAGAGAGAGAGAGAAATGACAGGGAAAAACAGAGAGAGTGCAACCTTTTTTCCATGGTGGCACTTCCTCAAATTTTAAATGTTTAACTCCAGCTATCTGCTCATTAAAAGGTCTTCAAAGCTTTGCACTGATGCAAAGGCATTCATTTGAATTTGTAAGAGCGTTTAGCGGCTACTGTTCAGCGCTATCTCGCAAAAGTGTTTAAAAAATAGCTCTCTCAGCTTGGAACAGATTCTCTTCAGCAGAAATGATACAGTTATATGAGGCTAGGCCGGAGATATATGATGCTCAGGTTTTTTTTTTTTTTGCTGACAACATAATAAAAGATTTAGAAAAAAAGGAAAAAGTTAACAATGTCACAGCACATAATGCTGGGTAAATAAAAGAGAGTAAAGAGCTTTGTGACATGAGTCACGAAGGTATCATTTGGTTAAATTACATTAGGAGATTTTAAAAGTCTTTAGCCACATTTTTCCTGTTTGGGACAAATGACAGAATGCCAAATTACTGAAAGTCATTCGTGTCCAACAATTTTTCAAAAGTTTCCCCCGTTTCTGCAGTTAACGGTCTCTTTAGTTTCTTTCACTCATTTTCAAAAGTCAATTTGAATTAGGGATGCAAATGGTTGAAAGTTTCAAAAAATTCTGTAAATTTACTAAAAATATTCCGCCTCTTTCCATCCCTAATTTGAATACTGTTAAATAGTCAGTACAGGCAAAATGTTTGAAATAACAACACAGAAGATGATGACTTCATAAATTTATGTTGTTTTCCTAAAATGGTTTTGTTTGAAGGCACCATTATGGTGTTATGGAAGTATACTTGGAACACAGAGGAATACAGATGAAGATGCTTATTTAACAGCAGGAGAGTATAACACCAGTTCAAGGTAAGTAAACAACAGCAGGATATGAGAAGGATGATAATAATATTGACACAGTCTTTCTATTGCAGGTGGAGAGAGCTTGTGGATGAACCGGAGACTGGAGGAAGCGCACACACACAATGGGAGATAGGTCTGGACATGGAGACACACACGCACAGAGACCAGGAGAACACAGAGGAGGAGGACCTTGGAGTCACAGGAGGAGAACGGGGAGGTAATTGTTGGATTATCATAAGTCATTGGATATCAACATATCCATATAATGAGCATAGTCCATGTATAAATGTGACCAGACGCTGAGTGAGGTGAGGTGTGTGCTTAAGTATGCTTCGGGTGATTGTCGTGATGAGAGTCAGGTGTGTGTGATTAATACTCAGGGGAAGGAGTGCGCTGTGATTGGCTGAGGGATGAACCTGGCAGATCCGTGGCATATGGTGATTAGTGTTCCCTTTGGTTGTGCACTTTATACCGGTAAAGTGGTGTTACAAGTGACAGTTAACTCTTAAAGAATGTGAATGAAATAGTATATATAAGCTGCTTTTTAAAAGGATTATTTACTTTTTAAGTAGTTCATTAACTAATCGAATTTTGTTGTCATGATATTTTAGAAATGTACTGCTAACACCTGTATTATCAGTATTGGAGGTAATGCATCACAAGTTACAGGGGTTACGTAATCAGATTCCTTTTTTTCAAGTTACCAGTAAAATAGTACATTACTTCACATTTAAAACAAAATATTACTTTTTTTAAGTAAGTAACGCAAGTTACTTTGTTTTATCTGAAATTGAGAGTAAGTGCAGAGGCTTTGTGTGCACTATGTGAACATGATGGTTATTGTAGCATAAAGCTTCAATTCATACACTGATTGTGTGTGTCTGAATGATACAATACTTTGAAACTTTTATGTGCACAATGTGGTTTTAAAATCAGTCAGATTGTCACAATCTCCATAGTGAATTCAAAAGAAAATATCATTTTCAATAAAGCATCAACATCTAAACCTCTTAATTCTTCTTTATTCTTAATTAATAATAAAATAATTATTTACAATTGAAGTATAAGAACAATTTAAAAATATAAGAATTATTTGTGAACAAAGAAAATTAGCCAAATTAAGTTTAATAAATATGAACCTTTCATTAAGATATTCCATCTAAATTTTAAACTTTAAACTTGTCTAGTTGAAGGCAACTCAAAAAGTTGAGTTGATGGATCAATTGTGTTTTATTAGGGTTACACCACATAGCTGAACTTCTATAATGTATACTGACTTAACAGCATATTAACATGTAATCAATAAAAAATACAATTGCTATACCTACAGTAAAATGAATCACTTGATTAAAAATTTCTTTAGAAGTCAGCCATTTAAAACTTAAATTCACTGTATCAGAACAATCAAAGCACATTGTAATGAACAACAACAGATATCTACCTTAACTTATCTAACAGAAGCAATGCTTTAAGTAAGTCACAATGCTTTAAGTAAGTCACATTTTCAATCGATACATTTTAAGTCACCAAAATGTGTACAACAGGAGTATTTACAACGACTGTCTTCCCGTCTACATTATGCTAACTGCCTGTCTGCTAATGCCACTGCCGGAGTAAAATGGGAAAGTGTTTATACCTTGCAAATAACATTAGAATAAAACGTGTTTTAATTTCTACTTACTAGTTTAACTTTCGACTTTCCACTTTTAGACAGTTCTCCTTGCCAGTGCCTTTGCCTGTTGCGTCAGCAAATTCACAATGACCAAAAATATTATTTTATTTTATATTATTTTATAATATTATTATTAATTATTACCTTGTGTTATATCGGCCAATAAGCATAGTTGTCAAGGGAGCATTTCAAGCACAACCAATCATATTACATAGAGACACAACAAATTATTTAAATAAATTTAAATTTTGAGGTCAGAACATATTTCTAAAGAATTTTGCTGCAAAATGAGTACATTAAACACACCTGTTTAAGTTTTGATGCCAAAACTGGGTATTTTAAGTAATGTTAAGTTTTTATAACTTAATTTCTTTATTAATGACAACATTGGAGTTTACAGTGTATGCCTACATATATTTAATTGGTCATGTTTTACCTGAAGGTATGTCATAATAGCAACATTTCATTTAATTAGGCTATAGGTTTTAATGAATAGCAATGATGTCTGAAATGTACATCTAACTCTTAGAGTTATTGAATAATAACCCAATGACAATATATTTCACTCCCCAAATCTTAAAACATTAATGTGTCTACAAATCCCTAATTTACAAAAAGACAAACAACTTTGATAGTCAATAATGCAATGTCACAGTTCAATATTTTCCAGAGACACAAAATTAAATCAGATCTCTTATCCTCAAAACTATTTTGACTTACAAATGATTATATTTAGATGGAATTACAAAATTAAGAAGAGCACAGCCATTCATTGAATGTGTTTAGATGAGATTACAGTTTGACACTGTTAAAATAGTGCTTGTGTTGCGCATAATTTTACTCATCCCAGCAGGTTTTGCGCTTGCACCAAAGGCACTCGTACCACTACACATTTAAAGCCATGTTTATTTAATTTGTCTTTTCATTTTACTGTATTTATTTCTGCTATTGTTTGCAATTTGTTTATTTGTTCTTATTTTATTACTGACTGTTGTCTTTTTTTTTTTGTAAATTTAGTTAAGTTTCATATAAGTCCACCTTGTTCATTTATTCCAGTAATTCAACTCAAATTTACTCAAACTTGAGTATTAATTGAATTCAATGCACACAGACTGAAGTAGTTTAAGTCTTTGGTTCTTTTATTTGTGATGATTTTTGCTCACATTTAACAAAAAATCTCAACAAATTAGAGTACTTCATAAGACCAATAAAAAAGAAAACATTTTTAGTGAATTTTTGGTCTCTGGTTTCTCATTTTCCTCTTGACAATACCCCATAGATTCTCTATGGGGTTCAGGTCTGGTGAGTTTGCTGGCCAGTCAAGCACACCAACACCATGGTCATTTGGTGCTTTTGGCAGTGTGGGCAGGTGCCAAATCCTGCTGGAAAATGAAATCAGCATCTTCGAAAAGCTGGTCAACAGAAGGAAGCAAGAAAATGCTCCAAAATTTCTTGGTAAACGGGTGTAGTGACTTTGGATTTCAAAAAACACAATGGACCAACACCAGCAGATAACATTGCACCCCAAATCATCACAGACTGTGGAAACTTAACCCTGGACTTCAAGCAACTTGGGCTATGAGCTTCTCCACCCTTCCTCCAGACTCTAGGACCTTGGTTTCCAAACTAAATACAAAACTTGCTGTCATCTGAAAAGAGACCACTGGGCAACAGTCCAGTTCTTCTTCTCCTTAGCCCAGGTAAAACGCCTCTGATGTTGTCTGTGGTTCAGGAGCGGCTTAACAAGGAATACAACAACTTTAGCCAAATTCCTTGACACGTCTGTGTGTGGTGGCTCTTGATGCCTTGACCCCAGTCTCATTCCATTCCTTGTGAAGTTTACCCAAATTCTTGAATTGATTTTGCTTGACAATCCTCATAATGCTGCGGTTCTCTCAGTTAGTTGTGCATCTTTTTCTTCCAACACTTTTCCCTTCCACTCAACTGTCTGTTAACATGCTTGGATATGGCATTCTGTGAACAGCCAGCTTCTTTGGCAATGAATTTTTGTGGCTTCCCCATGATTGTGTAGCCTAGTGAACTAAACTGAGAGACCATTTTGAAGGCTCAGGAAATTTTTGCTGGTGTTTTGAGTTTATTAGATGATTGGCATGCCACCATATTCTAATTTGTTGAGAGAGTGAATTGATGGGTTTTTGTTAAATGTGAGCCAAAATCATCACAATTAAAAGAACCAAAGACTGAAACTACTTCAGTCTGTGTGCATTAAATTTATTTAATACACAAGTTTCACAATTTGAGTAGAATTACTGAAATAAATGAACTTTTCCACGACATTCTAATTTATTGAGATGCACCTGTATTGCAGCAAAATTACTCAAATTATCCAATTTTTTTTGAGATAATAATAAAAACATCTTTACGGCAGCATTTTCCCCATGGTATCGAAAATGGCATCAAATATCGAAATTTTTCAAGGTATCCCATCGAAGTTAGAAATTCCAGTACTGTGACAAAACTAAACATATATATATATATATATATATATATATATACATATATAAACGTAAAAAAACATATATAAAAAACTATAGAACTGTTTGTGAATAAAGTCTGAATGAGAAAGAAAGCTGCCAAGATGAGAATAAAATCTTGTTTCTCTCTCTCTCTCTCTCTGTCTCTGTCTCTTTGTGTTTACCAGCTCATCTTAAGGAGGTCAGTTTTACTGTGTTGCGCTCACAGCATGTACCTGCATTCCTGGCATAGCTGCATCTAATGTGCTGTGAGTCTTCTGTCTCAACAGTTCATAGAGTTGAAGATCCAGAGGAAACTGTTGGCATTATGAGCAATTGCCTAAAAAGGCATCAGGTGGATGTATAGCATGAGGTGCATTTACATCATATACTTCTCATACTATTTTTTTTATTTTCCATGCCAAAAAATAATTCAGACATCATTCAGTGGGGTGGAATCTGAGCTTGTTCAAATCACAACCTTAATTATGAGCAATATATCACAAAATCATATTCTGCGTTAAACACTTTTTTGCACAAAACTTTTGTCACCAACATGGGAAATGGTTCCCACCATTTTGGAAATATGGCCATATGGAGTCAATCATGGCTGACGTCACTATCATGTGACAGTATCTTTGGGTGGCTGCTGGGACGAGTGAGGTTTATTTGAAGCTCTGGCTGCTCTGAAGATGCATCTGTGCATTTTTCCCCTCTCTTTCATTCCGTCGCTTTTATCCCACTGCGAGCGGAGACATCAAGGGAGATTCCATGCAAACATGTTATTTGGCAATGATGTCATACCCATGGGGAGTTCTGTTTTGTCTGACGGCCGGCGCCGCCGGAAGGGGGAACGGCTCAGCCTCATTTTAGCAAGCTCCAATATAATCATGAAATGCCATAATCCAGCGGTCAGGCTGCCTAAAAACACTGGCAGCCTACATTTTCCAGTTCATTCTCAGCAGTCTCCACATCATGCTGTTGTGAAAATGGAGGACTCTCTTCAGCCATGTCTTTAAGCAAGCGACAAAACAAACTGAAACGGTCCCATTATAATAAACAAATAAGTCTACACTGCAAACACACAAATTGTTTTCATGTATTTGAAGGAACCTTCAACACAACAGCAAGAACTACGTGGAAAACAGGAGTGGAAAACAGAATTTGTTTACTACAGATTAGCTCAAATCAATATAAGAAATAGTTTGGGCTTGAAAATGTAATCTTTTCAAAGAGCAGTTAATCAAATAATTTGGAGTGAAATAATTCCTGGGATGATGAAAAGGAGAACAGTTGTATTTATGAGTGAACTCAGAGTGTTCCCAGCAAAATTCCCAGCAAAGAAACATTATGGAAGCGTCAAGGTAGATTTTACCCTGGTTAAACATATATTTACTGAAATGGATGAAGGAGAAGAGAGATCAAATTTCCAAAGTCTAAATTGAATAATAATAAACAGATAATTGTAATGCAATGCAATGCAATACACTGAAAATGGGAAAAATATATGCTTTGGATCAATTTAAAAAAACAAAAAACATGGTACAAAATATGGTACAGCTAAATTAAGTTCCCTTTCAAAAGGGAACTTGCACGGCATCAAAACGTTATGGGGAATGCCTCCACTACAACTACACTACAACGGAAGTGATATAATCAAAAACCTACTTTAGCTCTATAATAATATTTTCTTAGAGCTTCTGTAAAGCCAATCTCTGTCCTATTATCACTATCACAAGCCTATCTGTCTCTGTTCCTATTATCACTGTGAAGCTGCTTTGAAACAACCTGTATTATGAAAAGCGCTACATAAATAAAGATGACTTGACTTGACGTGAACCGGTGTCTGAAACACTTATCAAATCAGGGCAATATTATATTGACCATGACATCATAACAGTGCGACCTGGAAGTATATAAGGGGCGTGGAGATAACATGACATCCTCTTTTCATCTTCAGGGACTGTTATGTGTGAATCTATCAACCGGCAAAATGAAATGCACAGAGGAAACCAGACTTACTTGAAGGTTTACTATGTGTGTGGATCCGTGTCCTAATATGACACCAGATGACGCACGAGGTGTGCATTCTCTGTCTGGGGGAAGAGCATGTACGGGAAGTTCTCAAGGGAGCTTCCTGTGCGAACTGTGAGTATTTTCCTTTGAGAACACTCCGTTCTCATCTGGCTCTCTTCTCAAGGGGAGAGAGTTCAGCATCTGGAACTGGTGGTTCTGGTCCCCCTTGTGCTGAGGCAGAGCGGAGACTTAGATCATGGGGTTCTCAGATGGAGCTCGCCGAACAATTTGAGAGAGGTGTGGACCTCTCAAGCAGTTTGGCGGCTCATAAGACAGAGCTGCTGGGAGAGGATGCGCTGTCATCTGCATCCTCCAGTCCAACGGCAAGTGCTTTTCCAGTCAAGCAGGAGATGGCTGAGGAGAATGGAGAGGATGAGTTTTTTATTAATCCTCTCAGCCACCCTACCCCGCGTATCCTAAGCTTTTGGAGGTTATGGAACATGCTGCTAGCAGATTAGAGTTGCCATGGCGCTCCAGGCCACCAAACAGACTGCTGCCATGATAGACCGATCAATGGCTGCAATGGTGGCCACAGAGCGCCACCTGTGGTTGAACTTGGCTGACATCGTGAAGAAAGAGTAGGCCTTTCTCCTCAATGCACCGGTGTTGCACTCTGAGCTTTTCGGTACCTCTGTCAAGGTGGTGGTGGGAAAGTTTATAGAGGCAAAGGCACACTCAGTGGCATTCACAACTTGTATACCACTGAGGTCCAAGTCCTCACCCAGGCAGTTCGCTGGCCAGTCTCGGCCCGAGGGCCATAGTCGGGGTCAGAAGTCGAGTGTTGCCTCTCGTGCGCCCCTCCGTGGAGGAGTAGGTCGCAGAAGAGACTAGATCTGAGGATCTCCATCTGGATCTCCTCTCTAAGGGTTAAAGAGCTACCCCCTCCATTTTTCTTCAGCCCAGTAGCTTCTTAGATCAGTCCTGTGGCAGGGCCAATGATGATTGAATTATGAGTTTGGTGGTCTGCCGTTGGCTTGATAGTGAGAGGGCCCTTTCAGGCTTGTAGGGGTGGTAGAACCTACATTTTACATGGTTGTAGGTCACCATCCTGTGGCCGCAGGGTGAACAGTTCCAGTTCTTTTAAAGTTTAAATACTAATATATTGTTTTGCTGTTCTGCTGTTCCCTATATAGCTTGTGCATGGGCACACTCATCTAAAAATAGGGAAACAATTTTATTTCTTCTAATGTTAGTTAGGACCTTGAAATTCCCTGTAGGTTGGCTAGAATGATTTTAGCAGAAAGAAGTACCACTTGGGTCTTCTTTGAAGGAGTGTGCTGGTCTTGCTTATTGTATGTTCTCTGGCGAGGCCAGTGCTTTTGTAGCTCTCTTACTAGTATCGAGTGGGTTGGCCTCTTCCCATGTTGGGAGTGGTTTTGAGGCCGCCACTCCGTTGTGGGCTGGCCTTATTCAGGCCACCTTGAGAATCACCTCAGGGTAGATTAGTTTGTCTAAGCTCCTACAAGGGAATTTGTATTCATGAGATGAGTGCTTTTGGCTTCAAATAGATTAAATGTCTAGCGTCAGCCAATGGGTCCTACTGACATTGTTACCTGATTAGCGTTACTCTTCCTAATTCTAATTAGGACAGCTAAGGCTTTTATGGTAGTTTTTTAGCCTCTTAGTTGTTTCAGATTAAGTGATTATGCCTCCTCTCTTTTTGCCTCCTCTTTTTTGAGAGTTATTCTATAGAGGCTGCTGCTTCGAGGAGCACTAGGTAGATCTATGCTTTGTTTGCTGGGCCTCACCAGCGCCGCCCTGACAGCTGTCCTAGGGAAAGTGCTAGGGATAGTGAAGGCGGTCTGCTAACACTCCTGCCTCTGACCCCTCATTAGGTGAGTGTAGGTTCCCTTTGGCATCCCCAGTGCTGGCCTCCTCACTATTGAGAGTCGTCTGGCCAAGTCCCGCCCCTTCTGCAGGAAGGGTATAACGTAGGTTGGTGTAGAGGCAGAATAGGTGACTAGGGTTGTAGGCCGCTGAATTGGCCTCCAAGGTGCAGTTGTCTCCTGGGTGGTGTTAGGCCCCTTTTCACTTTGTGAATCAAATACACTTTTGCTGTGGCCCTGCATTTCAGAAGTTGAACCATCGTGGCTCAGGTCAAGCGGTATTTTGACCTTCTCTTCAGCCTGGTCATTTAGTACGCTCACTTGTAACCCGAGCATTGCCATAAGCTGATGCCCGTGTTCATGGAGTAGTAGGCCCTGGTGTGCCTCCTCCAGGGCATGCTGGCGTATGTTTGTACTCCCCTTGCTTAAAGGATAAATAGTGCTTTCACTGAGTGCACTGCTTGTTGGCAATGTGATAGGTCCCAGGCTTAGACACTATGTATACAGTCTATCTCTGCTACTAGACTTGCCATAAGGTTGCTGGCCTTAGCAAACTTCCCTTCAGAGTGAGTTCCCACTATCTTGGGCTCTTAGCAAAAAACATCAGATAGTAGGCCTTAGTAGAGCCCTACATTTCTGCCCAACCTGATGGGCCACGACTTATTTACGGCCATCGGGCCAGGCTTCAGGCTGGTTTTCGGGCCTGTTTTAGGCTTCTCCTTCTTTTAATACTTCTTTTTATCCATTAATTAAAATAAACCATACAAAGCTGATGATGATAAAAACAGACATACATAGAATACACTTGTGGAAACAACATGAGACCATAGCTAGATCTCCTTCCGGGGGCTGTGTCCTTGTATCCTTATAGCATAGCATTGAGTGCACCTTCAGTGCAGCAGCTGGAAGAGTAAGAAAAGAGGACTGGAAACTGGAACAAAACTAGGTATGTTCATTTTGGTGTGACCCATTAAAAATACCAAAATGTGTTTTTCAAGTCTTTAGATTTAAACATGCGCAAATACAGCGTATAAGACAACAGAATAGGAGTATTCACACAGCATACAGGGCAGCGCTTGAATGGAGAAATCATGCCAGTGTCTTGCGCACATACGCAACGCAGCCTATCAGTTCTTTTATTGCTAACTTGACATTGTACGCTGTTTATTATTAAAATAAAATACAGTCAACCAAACACATAAAAAGTATAGTCTGTAAAGTCTATTCTATAAAAAGTATATATATTCTATCTGTGGCATTCAGAGCTACCTGACTCACTTGCAAAGCACATGTGTTGGATGTAGGCTTTTGTTGGAATGCAAGCGAATTACAAAACCTATAATTTACTTAATAAATAATAGTTTAGCATTCAATACAATACAAATATGGAAACATTTGGATTTGTGCCGAATTGGAGAGGTATGCGACGTGATCTTTTATTTTTTGTTATGGTTCTGTTCTGAATAGGTTCCTGTTTATAGGATTTGTTGTCTATAGTTATATGTTTATAATGTGTTTACTTTTTAAACCGTCTAACCAATAGTATTAATCGGTCAAAATTCTTGGTTACCACAGTTCACCATCTAGCGGTTTTTAAGGCCTTTCTGTACTCTATCATTTTCTCTCTCCATGAAATATGAAAAACTTCTAGTTTTGAATTCTTCCAGCTGCGCTCCATTTTTCTGGCTGCTCTCTTAAGGGCCCGAGTGTGCTCGTTAAACCATGGCGTTGGACTAATATCCTTAAACTTTTTTAAGCCCAAAGGAGCGACAGTGTAGAGTGTTGGAAAAGAGAGCTTCAATAGTTTCTGTTGCAACAACAAGTTCTTCTAAGCTGTCTGGTTTGCTAAGATAATGAAACTGATCAGGAAGATTATTTATAAAGCAATCTTTAGTGGTAGAAGTGATGGTTCTAACTTATTTGTGGCAGAGAGACCATTTTGCAGCCTTGGTTAAATGTAGCACGCATGAGACTAGATAATGATCTGAGACGTCATCGCTCTGCTGCAGAATTTCAACGGCATCAATATTGATTCCATGTGACAATATTAGATCTAGAGTATGATTACGACAATGAGTGGGTCCTGACATGTGTTGTCTAACTCCTGTTGTCTAAGTCAATTTCTGTTATTGCCAATCCCAATGCGTCTTTTTCATTATCTACATGGATATTAAAATCACCAACAATAAGGACTTTATCCACAGCCAGTACTAACTCTGATAGAAAATCAGCAAATTCTTTGATAAAGTCTATATGGTGCCCTGGTGGACTGTATACAGTAGCCAGCACAAATTTCAAATGAGATTTGTCACTTACATTATATACATAGAGCATTACATAGAGCACCATCACTTCAAAAGAGATATATTTGAAAGACTTAGTAATACTGAAGATATTACTATAGTTTACAGCAACACCTCCCCCTTTACATTTCCAACGAGGTTCGTGTCGATAATAGTAACCTTGAGGGCTAGACTCATTTAAAGTAATGTAATCGTCTGGTTTTAGCCAGGTTTCTGTCAAACGCAGCACATCTAGATTATTTTCTGTGAT
Organism: Zacco platypus; assembly: GCA_038088235.1. Classification (NCBI taxonomy): domain Eukaryota; kingdom Metazoa; phylum Chordata; class Actinopteri; order Cypriniformes; family Xenocyprididae; genus Zacco; species Zacco platypus. The sequence goes on along the minus strand of CM076083.1, from coordinate 37,154,700 downwards.
AATATCATTGACAATAAGTGCTTTTGAAGAAGGGGATCGAATATTCAGCAACCCAAGCTTTATCATTTGTTTATCTTCATTATCTCTGTTTTTTACTTGTTGAACATCAATTAAATGATCATCCTTAAATGGGTTTGGAAGTTTTTTGTATTTATTAATTCGGGGTACAGACACAGTCTCTATGTGATGATATCTAGGTGAAAGAGTCTCTATGCATTGGGATTTAACTGACTTCTGTGACGTGAGACAGCTAGCAGACGGTCGGTTTAGCCAGTCTGTCTGCTTCCTGACCTGGACCCCAGTTAGTCAAGATTGAGCTCTAAGACTATATGCAGTATTACTAGAGAGAAGAGCGGCACCACCCCAGGAGGGATGAATACCATCTCTTTTCAATAGGTCAGGTCTGCCCCAAAAAACTTTTCCAATTGTCTATGAAATCTATATTATTCTGTGGACTCCACTTAGACAGCCAGCCATTGAGTGATGATAGTCTGCTAATTATCTCATCACTCCTACGAATAGGAAGAGGTCCAGAACAAATTACAGTGTCTGACATCGAATGTGCGAGTTCACACACCTCTTTAATGTTAATTTTGGTGATCTCCGACTGGCGAAGTCGAACATCATTAGTGCCGACGTGAATAACAATCTTAGAGTATTTACAATTAGCATTAGCCAGCACTTTTAAATTTGCTTTGATGTCAGGCGCTCTGGCAAACATGTGACTATGGTGGCTGGTGGCTCTATTTTAACATTCCGTGTAATAGAATCGCCAATAACTAGGGCACTTTCAACAGGGTTCTCAGTGGGTGCGTCACTGAGTGGGGAGAACCTGTTTGATGTTCTAATCGGAACAGAAGAGCGGTGTTACAGCCGGAAGCGAACAATGTGCGGAGTTCCCTAAGCTAGTCGCATCCTCGCTGACAGAGAAACCTATACTATGCATGTGACAGGCAGTGCAAGTAACAATGAAAGGAGATGACATAGCTTACCGTGTTCGTAGACTGATCCGACTTACCAGTTGTTTGATGAACTTGTAGAAAAAGGAGAGCGCGACAGAAATGACGGTGGGCAAGTTTACAAACTAGCGTAATGCTAATTTGTGTTAGTGATTTAGATTAAAAGATTGAAAACTAGCGATGTCAGATTAATGTGATAGGCAATATTAGACAATATCAGATATATAGTGATGATAAAGTAGACAACAAACAATGACAATAATTAGATTCGAAACAAAGCAATACGGAGCAACAGACTCAAAAATTTAGCAGTGAGGCAGACAGGAGCAATCGATCAGGAGCAATCGATCAGACAGTAGCAATCCCGATGAGGATTATCGGGCCTTAACAGGCCTCCCTGAGAGCCAGCCCCAATAACTGGGTGCATGGCGGCTAGCAATGGCTACTTCAGCCAGTGAACTTTTTCCATCGAGGTGTTTGGCCTTACTGGGCCCCTCTGAAGGCAAATTCCACACAGTGCAGGTATTTATACTACGGTTGCACTTTCTACGGTTGGTCTTTCTGGCTCCCCTGGGACCGCACATTACTACGTGTAGCCGGCTCGGTTATCTAGTTCACCCTCGCATTCTAGCCTATAGCATGGTTGAACTAATAGGTCGACCTTGTGACTCCCCTCATTCTGAGGGTGGATTTGAGTACTTAGCCCCCTAAGTCTGGACAGAGGTTGAAGGCTTCTCTCAAGGCCTCCCAGTTAGATCAGCCCTCCGGCTGGGAGCACTCCCCTCACCAGGTTACCCTTTAGAGTCCACAACCTCCTTAGCGCCTTGAAACATAGGTGCTTTGTTCCTTCGGGCCCCCTAGCCACACTCCCTTAAAGGGACCCCTTCTGTTGAAGTTGTTGGTCCCAGGCCTTTGATCGGCCTTCATGTGTAAATTATGGAGGCCTCTTTGAGCCTTATAGCTTGGGCTTTGACCATAGGGAGTGCTGTCACTGACAGCCCAATTGTGACCCATATGGAGAGTGGGTCGCATGGAGGCGTTCCCCATAGTGTTTTGACGTTTTTGTTTTCTTCAAATTCAAAATATGGTTTGAAGCGTTATATATTTTTATTCATTTAATATTAATCAAAAATATTCACACTAATTCTAATTTCGAATACAATTTAGGACGGATAGTAGGATAGTATGCAAATTGGGACACAGCACAAGTTTATCAGCTATTGGTCTACCTGGATGTCCAGACCAGATTGGTCCAAATAATGACAATAACTATATTTGACCTACTAGACTGCATATAAATCATCTTTTCCAGCAGGGATGTTAGTGTACTAAGTTACTACAAGCCATTGCGTTATAGTTAACTGTGCTGTAAAACCAAACAGTGAAATTAATTAAATTAAATGAGTTTGTTTCACTCAAATAATAACTCACTTAATAGAAAAAAAACTCAAAATTTGATTGTAGGAAGCTGGTTCTGTTACGTTAGTTTTGTAGGATTACCATTGTGGTGAAGAGTAGAGCCTGTGGTTAGGTTGAGGAAACAAAACTTTCAAGACCATATATACTGTATGTTGTTTGATTATGTACATAGAAATATATAATGACAATCTCTTTAGTAGTTATAATAGCGTGTTTTATTTGCTATCTAACATTTAACCAAGATCTGAATATGATGTTTATGTAAATTAACTGCATGTAATTAACATTATGATTAGATGGGCGAGACCGAGAACTGTTTGACTGACTGAACTGATTGTTAATGAGAGACACCTGTGTGCCACACTGGCCCCCTTCTGCTTCCACGGCTCTTGGCCCCTCCCCACTTGTCACAAAAATGTTAAGTTCTGTTAACTTAAAAAAATTAGTTAGTTTACTTAAATGTTTTGAGGTAATATGTTTCCTCAAATGTTCTTAGTATTCTGAACTTGAGTTTTATGGTGTGCATTACTTGGAAGTAAGTTTTTATTTTGATGCATTTGATTGATATAACCTTCTGCTCTCAGAAACAGAGACTATCCCTAAAACAACACTGCATTTTAATTCCTATTTTCAGTTTCCTCTTTTTTTGCTCTCCACCTTTAGCACTGTGGATTTTTCTCCTTTAAATAGCAGAAGTATGAGTTATCCGAGCAGCAGCCGCATCCTTGAGGAGAATAAGGGCTGCATTGTTGGCCGCAGGTGTGTGCTTGTGCCAGTTGCCCTCAGTACAGGATAAGAGAACAATGTGTTGTGCAAGCGGACACCCTGAGTCAGCGTACAGAGGTGAGAGAGGCAGATGGGCTGAGATTTCACTGCTTAAGACCCCTGACAGAGAGACGAGTTAAACAACAGAATCATGTGATGGACATGAGTGGGCTTCAATGTGTGAAGGGGCAATGACAAAGAACAATTCCTGCACTTAAACACAATATATAGATTTAATCAATATTATTGTATGCTTGCTGAAACTAAACACCTCTGCATGGTACTGGCATTTTATTGATCATCAGAATCAATAAAATGTCTATTAATGCTAAATGAGAGGAGATGAAAGCTCTGTTTGAAACCCTAGTGCCTGCTGCCTAAGGCATCATAGTTTCTTTCAAGGCATTCATAGTTTCAAGCTCAATGAAAAAATCCATCCATCTGGAGGACAAATTGTGAGAAATATTGAATGTAAAAATATCCCACTCAATGCTGAGAAGTATTGATAATCTAATTAACAATTGACTATTTTACCCAGTAGTTATGTGTGCTGTGTTCTACTTGAGTTTATGTGAGTATAGCGTTGTTATATTAGCAACATGCTAACATCAAACTACTGGAATCATTTGTGAGTCAAGTCTCTTGTGTGCTTCAAGTGAAGAGTGCTATTTTTGTGTTGTGCGGGTTGCTGCCTAGAAAGAGCATTTTAGATCAATCACTTATGTTGCTGTAGACAGCAGACAGCAAAGAGCTCACTAGATTTTTCCAGAACAGAACTTAAATCTGGGCTTAAAGTCACTGTGAAATCAAAATTGACAATTTTGTTTTATGTTGCAGTGTTTATTATACATTTTTTTCTGTATATTATGTTTTTAAAAATTATGAGCCCTCATAATCTTTAACAAAGTCCCTTTCAGGCAAATAATTTCACTCGGCAGCCATCTTTGAAACACTTCTCGAGCAGCTGTTTCAGTCATGCAAGTGCAGGTCACTGTCACTGTGGGGAAACATCACATTCTCCAAAGCTGTTCACCAAACTTACGATTCATTCTTACGATTTCATATTTGAAATCACCAATGAAATCTGACAACTGTCTCATAAAATGAGTTTCTAATTGCTTAAATCATGACAAAAAAAATACATTTTTCAGGCTTTAGCAGTCAATGTGCAACGTTAACCTGGAGCTTCTTTTACCAATTCACCCTCTGCCGGGAATTTGATTGACAGGCGATCTGATCAATCATAGCGCTGAATCCCCCATTTTGTCGGACAAACAAACCAGACAGGAGAGTAGATTAATGTTAATGGACTTGAACTTAAAAAATATGCTATAACCCAGCCAACACACCCATGTGAGTTGAAACAGTTATATTAATTAATTTTAAATTGATATGGATAAACTACTGGACCACCTCGACACACACAGACATCAAGAATCAGCATATGAATCTCAACAGTGGTGAAAAAAAACCGCTTCACACTGCAATGCATGCTGGGTATCACCATAGGACAAAACTCCCATCATGCACTGTAGTATGAATAATTATTGTCACCACTGTTGAGGATTGTATGGAATGTTTTCATGTATAAGAGAGGTAATAGTTGCCCTTTTTTTGCACTGAACCGTTATGGTGGCATCTGTCTTAGACTTTTTTTAATTTTTAGTAAATGATCAAGACATCAAAGAGAAAGAGCTTTCTTTATGATTTTCACTTGAAATGGCTCTCAAGCAGAAAAGTCAAGCTAATCTTCTCTGTTATTATTTTAATTCAGCAACATACTAGTGTTTGCTGTAAAACACTATTGTAATCAGTCATATGTAAATTGTTTTTTAAACATAAAAGGATAACTATCCCAACTTAAACAAACCCTGACCACCATGATGGTGGCATAATTTTTGACCAATAAAACATCTAAACCTCTGTTAATTCTCAATAAGAGCTTCTGTAGACATGTGAAAATAAAGTCAGTCTGGTCAGTAATAAGTGAAGCTGGTAATGCTGTTTGTGGAGTTAATTAATCAGATCATCAGAGATTGAATGTCTTTTATCCTCAGTTGATTTCATCTAAGACTGTGGCTGAAGCTGTAGTTTCTGTTCTTGTTGTTCATCTTTTCTTCAGTGTTTCTGCTTGTTATCATCAGCTCTCTTCAATTATGTTCAGTCATCACTCAATCACTTCATTATCTCATTAACTCCAACACTGATTCAGTGTTACATTTAACAGCCTGTAGTGTGCACACTGAGCAGTGTTCATTTAACAGCCTGTAGTGTGCACACTGCACAGTATTCATTTCATCTGGGCTAACCCATGTGGGGCCTACATGGAAACCGAGGACAAAACTGTCTGCGCCCCACTTAGGCAACCCACATCAGACCCACCTGGGTCCCACATGGGTGTGTTGGCTGGGAACTAGTAGTAAAGAGATGAGCAGTTCACATGCCAATTGAACTTTGGCACTACAGTGATCTCTCATGACACAATAAAGAGCCACAAAACAATATTTTTGTTTGAATTTTATAAACAAATGTCAACATTTGAAAGGCGAGACTTTGTTTCATGCCAATATTAACCTGCTCTGTCTTGTCTGTTAGCATGATGTCAGTGTCCTCTTTGCTCTTGATGTATTTTTCACTTCGTGAGAATGATGTGTGGCATGAGAGCAGCATGACTTGTCAGAGATAGCAAGAGTAACTAAGAGGGGCGGGTCTTTTTGAAGGGTCAATTGGCGATTGGCTATTTATTTAGAAGGCAGGACTTATTCCGCCATACTGTGTGTTGCATTTTCTCCCATTCATAGCAATATGAGTGCACTGTCTTTGTATATAAGTATTTGTCTTTAGATATACCTTGTTTTAACTTTGTCTCAGAGGTTTCTCCTCATATGAAATCTGTTGTATAACTTATTTGCAGACTTTGGTATATTAGGAAATCTGAGCACAGTTTATTTAGAACTGTAGAAGAGACACATATGATATTACTGGGGCTTTAGAGGGACAAGTGATGTTGCAGGATGTTGTAAGATGGAGTCTTTAAGTGACCTTAACATCATGCTTATAGTTTACTATTTATATATTATTTTGCACTATAAGTATACAACTATGTTCCTATTTAGGTTTTAATTTTTATACATGAAAAAGTATAAAACTTGAAGTAGATTTGAAGTAAATTCTCATGTACTCTACCAGTGGACTACACAAAAGTTCACATACTCTGATTTCATAGTTTTCAGTTACGTGACTGACACAGAGACCTCCCACACCTGTTTATTTGTAATGTCTTATTACAAATTAATCCAATCCTAAACTGTGTCAAAAAAAACAAACAAACAAAAAACTGCTAGCACATGAGTAAAATGACCTGCCATAATCAAAGCAAGAGTGGGAATCAAGTCAAATCAAGACTTTTATTTATATAGCACTTTATGGAATATAAATCAACCACAATATTCTTTTGAATAGACTCGAAAATTATGTTGGCATTAGTGGAATTGCATTGGCATGGTTCAAATCATACTTATCTGACCATTATCATTTTGTAGTAGTAAACGAAGAGATGTCATTTCGATCACAAGTTCAACATGGAGTACCGCAAGGCTCAGTACTAGGACCGTTGCTTTTCACTCTGTACATGATACCCTTGGGAGATATCATTAGGAAGCATGGCATTAGTTTTCACTGTTACGCTGATGATACTCAGCCCACGAAACCTACCAATTTTTAAAATTAACGGAATGCGTGGCTGATAAAAAAATTGGATGACTAGTAATTTCCTTCTACTAAATTCAGAAAAAACAGAGATTCTAATTATTAGACCAAAAACCTCTGCACATAATAACCTAGAATACTATCTAACACTTGATGGCTGTTCTGTTAAGTCGTCTTTGTCAGTTAGGAACCTGGGTGTGCTCTTTGATACCAATCTTTCATCTGAAAGCCACATTTCTAGCATATGTAAAACCGCATTCTTCCATCTTAAAAATATATCTAAACTACGACATATGCTCTCAGTGACAAATGCGGAACAGTTAGTTCAAGCATTCATGACCTCAAGGCTAGATTACTGTAACACTCTACTGGGTGGTTGCCCTGCTCGCTTGATAAACAAACTACATCTGGTCCAAAACGCAGCTGCTAGAGTCCTTACTAGAACCAGGAAGTATGACCATATTAGCCCGGTTCTGTCAACACTGCACTGGCTCCCTATTAAACATCATATAGATTTTAAAATCTTGCTAGCACTAAATGGCTTAACTCCCAAATACCTGAATGATCTATTAATGCATTATAGTCTTTCGCGTCTATTATGATCTCAGAATTCTAGCCAGTTGTTAATACCTAGAATATCAAAGTCAACCACAGGCGGTAGATCTATTTGGCACCTAAACTCTGGAACGATCTTCCTAGCATTGTTGCTAATTTTAGTCTCGCTGCTTATCCCGAGGTTTACAATTTAACATGATTGGCTGGATCCGGGTCGGATGGGGAACCTGCGCCTGTGCGCGGCAGTAGCGTGGCCCTAGGGTGTCAGCAGAGACTGTGTCAACTAGCTCACTTGTGAGGGCCTTACCGACACATCAGCCAGTGGTACAGATCGCCAGCAAACGGTTCCATACCGGCGTGATGAAAACGATCTTAAACTAGATGAAACTGGATTAAATATTTTGACTGTTGCGATCCCAAATCTGATTTATGACCTGTAACTGCCTGAATATCGGGCAAGTGTTCACTGTTGGCCAGAGGAGAACTGGCCCCCCGACTAAGTCTAGCTCTCCCAAGGTTTTTTTCTCCATCTTGTTGGAGTTTTGGTTCCTTGCCGCTGTTGCCTTTGGCTTGCTTAGTTGGGGACACTTGCTTGATATTCAGCAGTGTTTTTGGTATGCCTGCATTGGCGCCGTTGTATGCGAACTGAGCTGAGCCGGACGATTACATCACTGTTTTCTCCAGTGCTGATATACATAAATTAACTAGACTAATAACTATTGATCTTTGCAACGGAATGAATCAATACAAATATATAGAATAAGCTGGACAATGACACCATTTTCTTTGGGAGCTGCTGTGCAGCCAAAATTATTTGCCAATTATTACTGTAAAGCTGCTTTGCCACAATTTGCATTGTAAAAAGCATTATATAAGTAAAGGTGACTTGACTTGACGAATAAACAAAGCACTTAAGGGGCAAAAGACAACTGCCACCAGTGAGAGGGTGATATTGTCTAATGTGCAGGGATGTGCGAGGTCCGCTGCACGGCTAAACTATTAGAAGATCATGTTACAAACACGAGGAAGCTTATTTCATCCAGCTATCTCAAGTCTTTCTGTTTGTTTACCTGCGACTCACAGCCCTGCCTTTGTTTAGAGGAACTGAATTTTTTTTGTCCAAAGGAAAGAGGGTTATGAATTGGTGCAGCCAGCCAATCCTCTGGCAGCAGTCTGTCATCGGAGTGTGTGTCGTGAAATCTTCTTCAGAGATGTGAGTTGTGACAGCACTACACTGCTTCCTGAACACACAGTGGTGAGTTATTTTGAGCTGAGTGGACGAGTCATTATTCCAACAGCAGTGATGAAGAGAGATTTTACAGCTTTCTCTCAATATGCATGATTTAATCTTGGTTCCCTCAAAAGAGGGGAATGATGGAGACTTTAAAGGTTTATTCCAAACTTTGTGCTCTAACTCAAAACTTAATAAACATAGGCATAGACTGTTTATTTATATATTATTAACTCTACTTGTGGAAAGTGAGTTGCTAAGCTTACAAGCCAAGCAGGATTCTCTGCCAACTGGTTGCTTTAGCAGCAAGCTGAACGAACACGGAGAAACAGTAATCCCACTATGACTAGAGATCACCTACCAATGTCTGTCTTAATGCAAATTAGGCCTACTGGGTGAATGTCACACAACATAATTAATATTCATAAGCCGAGCTATGCTATAAGTATAAAGTATATCAAAGTAGTATCAAAGTATAGTTTGAGTGCACTAAAGTACCATGAAATTTATGCATTTCGTTACATTGCATTCAAGGTATACATTTTTATCAGTTCTTGCTATAAGAATCAAACCCATGACCTTGCTTGGAGTTGGCCCATGACCTCCACTTTGACTTTGGTGCTATGCTGTACAGTTTAACACAAATTTCCCCCAGTTTCACCGACTAGGCTTAAGCTAGTCCTAGATTAAAATGCAGGTTTGAGTTGTTTAAACTAAAATCAGCTTGCACTGACATATCTTTAAGTAAGTGCCATTGTTTGTCTCAAGATGCACACCAGTAAGGTTGTTTCATTCTGTACATGCTACCCTTGGGAGATATCATTAGGAAACATGGCATGAGTTTTCACTGTTACACGCTGATGATGCCCTGACGAAACCTACCAATTCTCAAAATTAACGGAATGCGTAGCTGATATAAAAAATTGGATGACTAGTAATTTCCTACTACTAAATTCAGAAAAAACTATATATATATATATATATATATATATATATATAAAATTATTTATTTCAATTGTGATCTTTTAAAAAGGCACCTGAAATAATAAACTAAATGCACTGCAGTGCTGCCAAAAAATCTCTCCGACATTGAGTTGACACTCAAACCCGCCTCCCCTCACTCACTTGCTTCATTTGCTATGGATGAATATCATTGGTGTTACAGGGCATGAATTTTGCCATGGGATTGCGTGTATTGCGCATAATATTACTCTTTCCCATAGATTTTTTGTTTTGTCTTTCGCTGCTGTTTATTATGCTTAAACAGTTCAAATACACAGTAAAATAATGTCAAAAATACACATGAACACAATCATGTTATAAGTAAACGTAAACAGTTTAATGTGTGTAACAGTATAATGGTGCATCAGGTCTTAAAGTTACAGCAGCAAAATAATGAGATAATATTAAAAATATGGCAGTTTTCCCCATGGTATGCATGTCAAAATTGTGGCAAGTGAATATACTGAGTGGCTAACAACTTCTGAGCAAAAACGTTAATGTCAAGCCCTGATCATACATGTAGTTGGTTTATATAATGGCATTTGATAATGACATTTTTAAATGTGGCTTAAATTTCCGAATACTTTTTGCTACTAGTGATGGTGCTCATATATGAAGTGATAAAAGTGCTGGTCCTGTCAGCCTTTGGTGTATAAGGTTGATGGTTTGGATTGCGGCTAATTAAAGTGTGCGGGCCCAGCAGGGAATCCACAGACACCGGAGCACGGCTGGACCATGATTGATTTTGACTGTCACGACACTCAGCTGGGCATCACCGTGCCCTCCCGAATAAAGGATTACAACGTCTAGCCATAACTTTCCACTGCATTGTTTGCCCTGACATCAAAGCACAACGGGGCACATTAGCATTTTTAATCAGTTGCAGGGTTCCAAGCTGGCACAGGATGCCAGATCACTTTCATCAGAGTGGCCTGTCAGCCCCCACCCCACTATTACTCTCTCGCTTGCAGGAAAGCCAAACAAAACGACTCCATTTGAGTGAGCAAAGTGACCCGTCGCAGGAAATTAGCAAGACCCTTCCATGCGCATCATGTGTTTCGGTGAGTTCAGCCACTGTTCATCCTGCAATGGAAGATGGGAACTAAGACAATGTCGGCTTCCGCTAATGTAAACCTAAACTTTGCCTAAGCTTTTCCCCCCAATTGTTTTTGAGAACAATTAAAATTGACGCAAATGAGACTTACAGTCTTACAATTAAGAAGGAGGGATGGAGAGCACAGTTCAGATCATTCGATGAGGAATGTTTGAGTTCATATTGAGATGATAAGACTTTGTCTGATACAATGTTGAGACCTTTTCTGAAATTCTACAAGGCACAGAGATCACTGGGAGAAACATTTGTGACTTCAGCAAAACTACATTTAACACTGAGAAGAAACAACCAAGATATTTATGATATTATTTTTCAGCCTACAGGAATCCGCCCAAAATGTATTTTTAACAAAATTGCTGTCAAGAAGAAAAAATTGATGCATTCAAGAGATTTAATTGTGAGGGGAAAAAAGACATACAAAAATCATTTCTTTCCTATGAGCTGTTCTGGTAATTGTAAGTAACATGGTTTGTGATATTTTATGGTAGAAGTTATTTTTATTGCAAAACAGCAATAATAATGTAAAAAATTACTTAAAGGCATTGTTCACCCAAAAATGAAAATTATCAACATAGTTTACTGACCCTCAATCCCATCCTAGATGTTTATGACTTTCTTCTTATAGACAAACACAATCAGAGTTATATTTGAAAAATATCCTGGCCCTTCCAAGATTTATAATGGTAGTGTATGGAGCTCAACATTTTGAAGCCTAAAAAAAGCCATCCATCATAAAAGTAATCCATACGGCTCCAGGTGGTTAATAAAGGCCCCCTGAAGCGAAGCAATGGGTTTTTGTAAGAAAAATATCCCTATTTACAACTTTATAAACTATAATAACTAGCTTCCAGTAGACGACCGTATACATACTGTGCAAGTCGACTTGCGTCAAATGAGCAACCCCCTGACACAATGTATGATGTAAGATGTTAGCTTAGATGCCTCTTGTGGATCAAACAAATAGGACTGGGCAGCAAACTCAAATTCTCTTATATCAAAATCCTCTGACATTTCTCTCTAAAAATTCTCCTTTTAGACTTCTAATTCCTGACTGATGGTTTCTTTTGCTCTATCCTCTGTATTCCGCATTTGTCAATACATTATCCGTAACTAGACTTGTGTTACCAGAAGCTAGTTTTATATATATATATATATATACATATATATATACACATATATATATATATATACATAGAGAGAGAGAGAGAGAGACAGAGACAGATAGAGAGAGAGAGAGAGAGAGAGAGAGAGAGAGTTATATATATATAGTGTAATGAATCATCACATGAGGTGGGATCCATGTGCAGGCTTTTATTGATAAATAGAATAATGAAACAGGCCAAGGTCAAACAGGAGCGAGCAGCAATGTCAGTGATCAGGCAGACTCGTAATCGTAAAGCAGGCATTATCGGGACAGGCAGCAGAGAATCGAACAGAGATAAATCCAGGCAAAAATAACAAGGCAGGCAGCAAGGGTTGAGAACGGGAATACAATAAGGTCAGCAACAGTAAATCCAAAACAGGTAATAACGCTCAGACATGCACCGTGAAAAGAAACAATACTCCACAAATGGTAACAGGCTGAGAGTCGTTTTTAAAGTCCACTAGATGGGCTGCAGCTGGAGCTGCAATCAGAACCAAGGTACGAGGATTATGGGAGATGTAGTGAAAAGCATAGCTAAGTGCGTATTAGTTATAAATATGTAAATTTTTCTTACAAACCTGCATCGATTTGCTTCAGAAGGCCTTTATTAACCCCCTGGAGCCATGAGGATTACTTTTATGATGGATGGATACACTTTTATTGGGGCTTCAAAATCTCAATCCCCATTCACCACCATTATAAAGCTTGGAAGAGCCAGGATATTTTTTAATATAACTCCGATTGCGTTTGTCTGAAAGAAGATCATAGGTCATATATACCTAGGATGGCTTGAGACTGAGTAAATCATGGGATAATATTTGGGTGAACTATCCCTTTAAGTAACTTTGCGTATTGTTCTCCATGTCCCCATAATTTCCAAATTGGTATTTGCTTACTTGTCCACGTTGGTTGTTTCTAGTGATGTATAGATTTCTACAACAATAATGTTAGTTTGATTGGATATTATATGTATTGTATATTACCCTGGGTCAACAGGAAGTTTTTTCTCCTTTTTTATGCTAACTATGCATGATTATGCATGGGGTTAGTTGCATTTATTATTTATTGTTTTATCATCAAAGCAGACTTGCGCCCAATGTTTAGTTTGTGACCCACTATTTAAGAATCACTGATAAACCAGAGTATAAAAGCTGAAGAAAAGAGAAAATGATGTTTGTAGTTTGCACTTTGATAATATCACTTAGTGTTTTCTAACATTTATTTCAGCATTTGAATGTACTGGCATCTTAATAACATTATTATATAAATAAACAAAAGACAAGATAATAAACAGTAAACATGAAACTGCCCCATATGTACTGTTAGTTATTGTCGGGCAACCTAGCAGCATAATGGAATTTGTGTATTTGTATTGTTGATATGGACAGGGCAAGTTTTTCAGTAAAACTACACTGAAGGTAAATATAGGTCAGATACCCTTCCCACAACAAACATTTGCAAGGGGGGGAACATGCTTTGGAAAACACATACCATCTGCTAAACAATGCGTGTCACAGGCCTATTAAAACTTCATCACAAGGAAGCTGCCTTTAAAGACAGCTGTACATTAACCTCAAATGAGCCTCCAAGCTCCAAACAATGCCAGCAGAAATAGACGAGAACGTCATGATTAAGACAAGTCCAGTTTGTCATTCTGTTTGGTCGCATCATTTCCACTCATAGAAGGCTGTCAGCTCCATAACTTTTGGCAAAGACATGAAAGCAGAGGATTAGATGGCCTTTGAAAAGCAAATGCTAATTTATATGTAAGTGTGACACTAGCGTCAAACTGAATAGCCAGTAAGACTTCAGAGGCGTTATTATCCCAGCGAGGTGTCTTATCTCTCATACACCGACCGGCATCTTCTGCTAAACTGGCAAACGCTAGGAACAGAGGCGGCTTTCATTCAGCGGCGGTCCAGGGCACCCTATCAGATTTACAGAAGTCTATCAGCCACCAGTAAAAACACACAACACTGTCTACATGCTGTTTCTTTGTATCACATTTTTTTCCATCTCATTATTGTTTAGCGAGAAATATGGAGCCTTTGAAGTGTGTCTTCAAAGAAGGAAGAGCTGTACACTCATTTTTGCGTAGCTCCCGTTTTTAGAAAATCTTGACTGTGGTTATACTTTGTTATTCTATGGAACCTCTGATCAAAATGATGAAAATGCAGAAAAGATCACCTGCCCAGTATCCGTTTAATTGCATTCTTGGAAAAACCAAGTCTTTACTTTGCATATATGGTGTTTAACAAGCTAAAACCATGAGACATACGTATTATTCTGGGTTAAATACTAAAATGTTGTAGGTTATGCCACAGACAAAAATCTGACTTGTATATAATGTTTATATATTATCACATTCGAAAACCAGGATGAACTGTATGTATATGTACAGTTCATCCTGGTTTTCGAATGTGATTGGCTGAGAGCCGTGTGATATTCCCCCAGTATCAGCACTGGAACCATTTCACTGTTTGCATCATTCTGCTTGTGGCGACTTTCATGCCGGTCAAGCAAATTCACCATATTTTTTTTTTTACAGATACTATGTTGTTGTGTCATGTAGAATGTAGTTATTTAGAGTTCAAATATGTGACTCATATATAAACATTAACAATTAACAATTTGTTTTCCGCTTTCAGACATGTGAGCTCCAGGCGCTGCTTTTGTACGTTTGACTGAATTGTTTGCTTGTGTTTTGTTTCCTATTGTCTTTTATAATGGCAATTGTTGTTAATTTAAATATTATTGTTCAATAAATATTTTATATAATAATATGCCGCATTGTTATTGAGAAAGGGTCTGTTAGTATTCGTGAAATGGACTTCAGAGAAAGTTACATTATTACACCATTAGATGGCAGCAAATACTTTATGAGTGAATCAGAACAAGGAAGTTGTTTTAGCAATGGGAAATCTCCTTAACTTTTAAAAGGACAAAGATATCGCTTTCCTCAGCGGACAGTCAAACTGATTTTTTTTAATAGACATAATATTATGGACATTGACCTGAAGAATGAATGCTATATCAGATGCAAATGATAATCCTTTAGTCGATCTCTCTCTCATAATACCGCAATACTCTACTTTACATAATACAATAAGCTTCAATGAAGCGACTCAGTGTTCTTTTGTATAGTTCTAAAGTGATGTTTTAGAATTAGTAGCGGAGGCTTGGTCTCAACTATTAAAATGTCAACTTGAAATTTGAATCCATGGTGGAAGGAAGTAGTTCTGCATATGAATATAATGTCAAATACGACGTGCAACTGCACCAATAAGCGTCTGGGGTGCGGGTTTGGCTCCTTGTCCGATTTTTAAGCCCTACTATGGAGCAGGACATGCCTGAAGCAGCAGTTTGAAAGCAGCAATGTACTCTAAATGACGTAAGGAGAGAGAACACACTTATGAATTTGAATCAGCTATTTAAAAACAAAAGGACATTTAAGCTGTTGGTGGCAGAAAAGGGTTTGATAGTGTAAACGCTGTCATGATTAAGACTGAAATTAAAACTTGTCTTTGATTGTGAAAAATGTCACAACTTCTGACCACAGAGAGAAGCCATTAATTATATACAATAGGAATAGATAAATAGGTGCCTACACACCTGCAGTGCTTGACCCCCCAAAAATACCTAGTGCACCTTTAACTAGCCATTGCACAAAAGCACTCTTCTTCCTTGTCCCTTCTGCTTTTCCAACCCTTTGACACGATCACTCCTTCCTGTCCCATCTGACATCTGAGAGAAGAGAACAAACAGTAATGCTCAGTCCCTTTCAGCAGCATCCTGCCTGATGAACTTTAAAGAACAGGAAGCAAACAGCTCTTTTTATGGCCAGCGAGCTCGCATGGATAAAGACACGAGAACCCACGAAGAGCAGAGAGCAAAGCTGCTGATCAGTCCGGTCCAGGTCCTGGTGGGTTATTTCAACTCAAATTTTAATATTTAATAAAATCACAATTAGACACAGCAGAAAGGACACCTGCAACTGCTGAGAAATGGAATTCTGCCTCTAACCCTCTGTTTTATTTTGGTGGACAAATAATGAAAGAGCCATGAGCTCATGTTGTGCAAGCATCGAACTGTGATCCAGTTGAAATAATGTGCTCTAAAATACACAGCACACTTAGTACACTTCCATAATGTACGTAAAGGGCTCTATTTTCACGCCCTAATTTTGTACTTAATATACTAAAAATATTCTTTAGTACTTCTTAAGATAATATTAAGAACATCTAGGTTTACGTGGCTGTACTTGAGACAATAAACTAAAATGTGCCTTTAACATACTATCTCTGTATTAAAAAATTTATTTAGTTACCACTTGTAGTATACTTGAACCCATCTTTCATACACTTTTAAATATACTCATCAGACAGAAAATAAACGTATGAATTATTTAAAATATAATAATAATTTATAATGTCCTGCCCAGATATTATTATACATTAAATAATTCACTCCAAATGTATTCCCTTTATATAACGTAGTTAAGTATACGTTAATGGTGTTTTACATGTAATTTCTACATTAATACATTTCTACAAATTTTACATTGAAAATCCATTAAAATAGAACTTAGTGGTAGTATATATATATATATATATATATATATATATATATAACTTCAAAGATTTTAAGTAAAGTGTTCATAGCAAAGTAATGCATTTATAAAACACTTCTGTATATTTGGTTTACTTTATCTGACTACACTTAAAAGCAATTTAACAGTTAGTGCTCATTAGTGCATTTTTATTAAGTGTACTTAAGTACATACCACAGTTGGTAAATAACTAGTACATTAGTAATGTATTTTTATAAAAATCAATTTAATTTAAATTTAGGATTACTATATCTGGCAAAAGTCTGCCAAGATTGAACTAATTTTTAAAGCATGAAAAAGCACACTTTTAAGAAATACACTAATAAAACTCCTCTGTATATTTTTGCGGTAGTATACTTTATTTCAATGACCTAAAAATCAATTTAAGTATTACTGGTTCTAGTACACTTTTTCAAGTACACTGAAGTACTACTAAAGTTGAACAGAAACTTCAATTTTATTTAGCACAAAAAATAAGAATATACCACAAGTGTACTTGTTTGTATATACAGTGTGGAGAACAAGTATTTGATACACTGCTGATTTTGCAGGTTTGCCCACTTACAAAGCATGTAGAAGTCTGTATTTTTTTTTCCATAGGTACTCTTCAACTGAGTGATGGAATCTAAAACAAAAATCCAGAAAATCACATTGTATGATTTTTAAATAATTAATTTGCATTTTATTGCATGACATAAGTATTTGATCACCTACCAACCAGTAAGACTTCCGGCTCTCACAGACCTGTTTTTCTTTAAGAAGCCCTCCTATTCTCCACTCATTACCTGTATTAACTGCACCTGTATGAACTCGTTACCTGTATAAAAGACACCTGTCCACACACTCAATCAAACAGACTCCAACCTTTCCACAATGGCCAAGACCGGAGACCTGGCTCAAGACAGCGCATGTCCAGGCCCGTCTGAAGTTTGCCACTGACCATCTGGATGATCCAGAGGAGGAATGGGAGAAGGTCATGTGGTCTGGTAAGGTGTTTGGAGGAAGAAGAAGGAGGAGTACAATCCCAAGAACACCATCCCAACCGTGAAGTATGGAAATGGAAACATCATTCTTTGGGGATGCTTGTCTGCAAAGGGGCAGGATGACTGCACTGTATTGAGGGGAGGATGGATGGGCCTTTGTATCGCCAGATCTTGGCCAACAACCTCCTTCCCTCATTAAGAGCATTGAAGATGGGTCGTGGCTGGGTCTTCCAGCATGACAACGACCTGAAACACACAGCCAGGGCAACTAAGGAGTGGCTCCGTAAGAAGCATCTCAAGGTCCTGGAGTGGCCTAGCCAGTCTCCAGACCTGAACCCAATAGAAAATCTTCTGAGGAAGCTGAAAGTCGAAACCTGAAGGTCTGGAGAAGGTCTGTGTTTTGGAGTGGGCCAAAATGCAGTGTGTGCAAACCTGGTCAAGAACTACAGGAAACGTATGATCTCTGTAATTGCAAACAAAAGTTTCTGTACCAAATATTAAGTTCTGCTTTTCTGATGTATCAAATACTTATGTCATGCAATAAAATGCGAATTAATTATTTAAAAAATTATTTTAAAAAAAATTATTTAAAAATCATACAATATGATTTTCTGGATTATGATTTTTTTTATCACCTATGATAAAAATTATAGACTTCTACGTGCTTTGTAAGTGGGCAAATCTGCAAAATCAGCAGTGGATTAAATACTTGTTCTCCCCACTGTAAGTATTTTTTAAGTGCATTCAAATATACTTTATTTGTACCTGGGATTCCTTAAAAGAAGTTTATTCAAGTGTGCTATTACTTATTTTAAACTAAAAAGATAAGAAAGTATACTTTCAGTCTACTTTTTATGTACTTAGAAATATACTTAAAATTGCATTTAAGTATTAATTATACTGCCAGAAAGGTCTAAGTATATATGAACTATAACTACTAAGAATATCTCTTAGTATAATGTACTTGGCTTGTAGTTTTGTTTTATAGTTTTACATACACTGTCTTATAAACTTACATTGTTTGAAAATAATGATTTATAAATAAAACTTACAAGTATACTTGGAGTATAAATCTACTAAACTAGTAGTTTACTGAGAGTACACTTCAAAATGTACTTTCATAAACTAAAAAAATACTACAAGTATTAAAATAGTAAACTACTAGTATAGTAGACTAAAAGTCGCCTAAGTTCACTTTTAGTACAGATGCAGTACAAATGAGAAACTAGTTGTGCATTTAAAGTTTACTACTGTTACACTTATAGTACACGTAAACATATACTTTTATATACTCCCAAACAGTATTGAAACAGTACACTTACAAGTTTACTACTAGTACACCTATATTAATATACTTGAATTTTACAGTATTAAGTGAATTAAGTATATTTCATAAAATGAAGTTGAAGTACACTTCTTTTTTCGTAAGAGAAGTTCTAATTCTAGAGGAGCGACAGAGAACATGGAGTCAGGGACTGCTTTTTATTGACTCATCAGAATCACCCTCAAGTCACTGTTAAAATGAGATGTCTTCCAGCTGCTTTAGATTGCTCCACCTTCTCATCTGTCTCAGACACTATTAGTTTTTAACAAATGCAAGATCCAAAGGGGTGTTCATCTAACATTATTGGTAAAACGCACCAGGAGTATAAGAGATCTCACCTATGTGCACATGAGAATTTAATTTCCCGACGTGTCAGAGGTCTTTGTCCTTCGCTGATCTTCTTCATAGTAGGCCTATGTAAAGAATAAGAGCTCTCTGGTCAGACATGGTGACATTGCACCGGAGAAGAGTTTATGCAATTTATATGTCTTATTAAGAGTAATGCAATTACCCTTTTAACATGTTAAAAGTACATGTTCCTCAGCCACTGGTTGCAGCATCCTGATACAGACAGGTAGAGTTAGCAAAGAAAGTCTGGCATGCTAAAAGAGCTCAGAAGACCAAACTTAACAAGGGAAAAAAGTGATTATACAAATAACACCTCACACACACTAGCACACACACACACACACACACACACACACACACAAAGCTTTGTCCCTGGTTCCCCAGCTGGTCAGGGTCACACAGGCTCAGAAATCTTCATATCTTGCGATTAGCTTGTGTGTCTGTGAAGGAAGCCTTTGAAGTGACACCAAAGTCAGCCTCATGTATCTCTCATCTTAGGATCTTTCTTTTAACACCAGAGTAGCGACATTTCAGGCTTCTTCTCTTTGTGTGCATTATGCTTTGAATTCTTTTTAAACACTAATTTCAACATCTTCAAGGCTGCGCCAAAGCCTCATAGTTAAGATTCTTCCCTTTGACATCTTCCTTTCGAGCCAAACAACAAACGTTCAAAGGTAGCTCAGCTCTTCAAACGTAACAGAGAGAGATGTGTGCCGTTTTGATGTTCTAGGTCATTGTCCTTTGGCATCTCTGTTGCCGTCTGGTGGTTCAAAATCAAGCTCATTATGTCCTATTAATACAGGCAGATAACTTTACTTAATAAAGATAATTGTAAAGGTCTCACCCTCACTATCACACCATTGTGTTTATCAAGTAGTCTCAATTGTAGAGACTGAGAACAACTAAATTTTGACAGTTTCTGAAGAAATTGACAGTTGTGTTTTTTTTCATGCAAAACTCGCAGTCACAATGCTGGGGCTTAGCTATATGCTAATGTGTTCTGGGTTGTTGCTAAGTTGTTGCTCACTGGCCAAAGTCAAATGACTCTCCTTTATATTTTACTTCTGAATTGTGCTGGTTCACGTGCCAGAACTGGTACTCTGGCAGGTTATTTGTGAGCTTCTTTCAGACCCTGCACATATTTTTGAGAACTGAGCAATGACATAACTGACTACATCTGCAAACTGATAAAAATGTGCAGTCTGTATTCAGGCCTTTTGAGAAGTTTGAAAGCATTTTAACATCCAAAATAATTTAATTCAGCTATGTAATTACAAGCTGTGAAGTTAGTTAAATATATAATAACAAAGATATAGAAATCAATTCAGATATTTGTTGATTTTAATGGGTTTGATTTAATGTCATTCAAGCCAGATTGACAGTTGTTTTTCTGAAAACTGCCCATACGAATATGTAAATTGTGACATATTTCCCTCTATCTAGAGTAATATTATAAAGTGTCACCTATAAAGTGATCTACCAAATATTATCACATACATACATGAATATATGAGGATATAAGTTTATGACAAAATACCCATAGTAAAATTTGTAGGATAAGATTGTGGAAGATGGCCCACTTATAAATAATGTGTATTTTCTTTTAAATTGTAACATAGGTAAATAAGTATGATCATCATCCTGGACATGCTAAATATAAATCTGAATATAAGTTTAGCATGTGCAAGATGATGATGCATCAGCCAGTGTGTTAATAAGAGTCACAGCACAAAATTATTCAAATATTTTTTCCACTAGTGGGGTACTTGGCACAAGCAGTCCCCCTGGTTTAACTTTTAAAGAATGTTTAAATTACTTAATTACCTCAAATCGAATCACTTTAATGTCATTCTTTTGATATACTGTATAGTTCAATTATGAAACTCTAGAGGGCACAGGCTGGTAGGTCCTTAACATACAGTCTGCAAGCAATCACAACATTACTGCTTGGCACAAGCTAATTGGTCTCTCTTGATCCTCCAGCAAATGAGATTGCTTTCTCAACATTTAAATAGTCTGGTTCAGTGTTTGCTGTAAGCTTGTCCTACAATGCCCTCTGAAACTCTCCATCTCCCCCAGCTCCACCTGCCTAGATCTGCTACGGGATTTACATATGTCTATTTATGTAGCAGCATATCTTACAAGCTCACCGCAGAGTTTCTATCTATTGGCAGTAGCAAGTCCATAAGTCCATCAGATCTAGTCCGCCAAAATCTCAAAAGAATATATATATATATATATATATATATATATATATATATATTGTATACAGTGTTGTATGATTTGTGGTATCATTTATGTCTGTAGTGTAAATGGAGCAAACAAGTACACACAAGCAACATGCCAAAGTTTAATTTTTAGGGTTTGGGGTTTGTTCAAATCACTAATCCTAGTAAACGATTCACAGTAGTAAAGATACTTACCTTATTAAACACTACTAAATATTGTAAAATGTTTCCTCACATTTGCATAAATATTAATTAGGAATCAACAGTTTCATTAGACATTCTAGAGACTTCTAGTATAGTTTGGCTCTGATGCATGAATATTAAAATCATAACATGGACCCCAGCTCAAAGAGGAAACTCAGTCAAAGGCAACAACATTCAAGGCTGCCGGGAAAAAAATCTTCCTACTAGCTTATGTCACTCAGCCCCTTCTCCATCCAAATGTGCAGGCTAATTTTCCTGTTTTTGCTAGGAAGATTTTACAGTTCACAAGATCAAACGCTGGCATAAGCACTTGGTTTGTTTACACCAGCCCACTAGTGAGAGCTGAGCAAAAACGGCTAATTTTCTACATTTGGGGTGGGGTGGGGGGCTCTACTAACCATTATCATCATCCTAGGGGACTATCACTTCCACTGCAAAGTGGTCACCCTTACTCGAGTGCTTTTCCCTTTATCTCTGCCTCATTCTTCTGGTGTATATGGGCTTCGCATTCCCTTCCAATCATTATCCAGCTCTAGACATTTCTGAGCATTGATCACCTTCGCAAATCTTTTCCCCTTTCACTTTCTCTCCCTTTGTGAACTGGAGCATTCACTCTGTAAAGAACTCCTCATGCGAGGTGAGAAGGATCGTGTGATCTCTCTCCAAGCCGGCTGCTCGCAGTGGCAGGTCTGGACATAGTAGTGATGGGAGTGGTTGATCAGTGTCTTGGAATCCTGCTGTTTCCTGCTTCTGATTCCAAGCCAGCAGAAGAGCTGGATGACTCTGGTGGAATGTCGGTGAAGGAGAAGTTTGGAACAATGTTCCACATTACCTCACACACTATAAACATAACCATCCAAAGAGAAACTCCAGTAACCCATCAAGGAGTCTGTGCTGTAATTGTTGAAATTGAGGCATTCAAGATAGATATAGTCTTTGAATAAGAAAGAAAACACAACCGTAAGGTTAGATGGAAAAATATGTAATTAGGTGAACTTTTTTAGGTTCCTATCTTATTTTTCCCATCTAAGACATTTTTGTCATATTACTTGATTAATTAAAGGTGATGTGTGTAATTCTTTGGATGCTAAAATCCCTGTTCAATGTGCAGGTTGTCGTCCTTGCAACCTTTTTACTTTGAGCATGTCAAATTTTGGCTTAGCCAATGGCATGTGTTTGGTGTGGGAGTAACTGTTTGACCAAGCAATGGAAGATGGGGGCTACATTGTCAAAGTTTTAAGATTCCAACCCTAGAAGTCTGTAGCTTACTTATAATTTTTATATTTTAAAGCTCCCAGGTGCCCAGTCTGCAGTGTCCGTTATGGCCGATGGATTGCCAACTCTGAAATATGACCACATGAGGGCCAAGAGGGGTATTTGGAGGTTTACAAATCTCTTAATCACTGATGTTTTCCACATACCAAGAACATTGCATCTCCTTCCCCCACTACCCTGCACATTATTGTGTTTATGCAGCCATCACATGATGGTGTATTTTGTTGTTTCTCATATGAGGGCGTCGCAGAAGCCATACTGTTTAATCATTGAGGGGATGTTTGGATTTCCGTTTTACTTCACAGGGAAGAAACATGGCTGCTTCATCTTAACCCTTCAAACAAGAACCACATGTTTTTCTCTCCCACACCAACTACCCCCCCCCCCCACCACCACCACCAATGTCCCCCAACCTACCCGTAACCCATCCCCTCCCCACACTACCCCCAACCGCCTTTCCATGAGAAATAGAGGCCCAGATATCTAAAAACACATGTGGTTAGCCATAAAAATTTGCACATGTACTCTTCCCCTCTAAGCTTGTGACCCCTCAACCATGTACCCATAGCCTTGCAGAGCTGAGAGAGAGATAAAAGGCAATAAAAAACAACAAAAAACAAAAAATGAGGTCATGAAAAGAAAAGATGAAACAATAAGAGGAAATGACTATGGACAACAACCGCACAGTTGTTTCACAGAGCGAAGTAAACAGGCATAGGCTGATTTCACTTTTAATTGAAAAATGGCACCAAAATCATAAGACAAACTTTTTAAAACTCTTTTCTGTTCTGGGGTTACCTTCCCGAAGGCGGAGCTCCAGGCGGAGCATCCTGAATAACTATTTTGTGTCCTAAGCACATGCATCAATGTATCTACCCTAAGGGAATTCAGAATTCAGACATGAGATGACATCAGGCAATTACATCAAACAAGCCACTGCTTGGTGTATCACAGTTATCAAGACCTTAAAGACAGACAAGGTAGAAGAGATAATGTGGTCTGCTTCACTGAGGCTGTGGTCACTGCACAGCATTAACAAATCATTCTCGATAGGTAACTGCAAGGAAATGTATGTGTATGTGATCATACATTTTTATATGAAGACTTCAGATGTACAAACCTTTAAGTCCGTCTGACAATTTTCTTTTAAATTAGCTTTTTTTTTTTTATCAGGCTCCTACAGGTGCTGGTCATATAATTAGTTGAATATTAATTGAATTAATTGAATATCATCAAAAAGTTTATTTATTTCAGTAATTCCATTCAAAAAGTGAAACTTGTATATTATATTCATTCATTACACACAGATTGATATTTTTCAAATGTTTATTTTTTTAATTTTGATGGTTATAACTGACAACTAAAGAAAATCCCAAATTCAGTATCTCAGAAAATTAGAATATTGTGAAAAGGTTCAATATCGAAGACACCTGGTGCCACACTCTAATCAGATAATTAACTCAAAACATCTGCAAATGCCTTTAAATGGTCTCTCAGTCTGGTTCGGTAGGCTACACAATCATGGGGAAGACTGCTGACTTGACAGTTGTCCAAAAGACGACCATTGACACCTTGCACAAGGAGGGCAAGACACAAAAGGTCATTGCAAAAGAGGCTGGCTGTTCACAGAGCTCTGTGTCCAAGCACATTAATAGAGAGGCGAAGAGGAGGAAAAGATGTGGTAGAAAAAAAGTGTACAAGCAATAGGGATAACCGCACCCTGGAGAGGATTGTAAAACAAAACCCATTCAAAAATGTAGGGGAGATTCACAAAGAGTGGACTGCAGCTGGAGTCAGTGCTTCAAGAACCACTACGCACAGACGTATGCAAGACATGGGTTTCAGCTGTCGCATTCCTTGTGTCAAGCCACTCTTGAACAACAGACAGCGTCAGAAGCGTCTCACGTGGGCTAAAGACAAAAAGGACTGGACTGCTGCTGAGTGGTCCAAGGTTATGTTCTCTGATGAAAGTAAATTTTGCATTTCCTTTCGAAATCAGGGTCCCAGAGTCTGGAGGAAGAGAGGAGAGGCACACAATCCACGTTGCTTGAGGTCCAGTGTAAAGTTTCCACAGTCAGTGATGGTTTGGGGTGCCATGTCATCTGCTGGTGTCAGTCCACTGCGTTTTCTGAGGTCCAAGGTCAACGCAGCCGTATACCAGGAAGTTTTAGAGCACTTCACGCTTCCTGCTGCTGACCAACTTCATGGAGATGCAGATTTCATTTTCCAACAGGACTTGGCACCTGCACACAGTGCCAAAGCAATCAGTACCTGGTTTAAGGACCATGGTATCCCTGATCTTAATTGGCCAGCAAACTTGCCTGACCTTAACTATGGGGTATTGTGAAGAGGAAGATGCGATATGTCAGACCGAACAGTGCAGAAGAGCTGAAGGCCACCATCAGAGTAACCTGGGCTCTCATAACACCTGAGCAGTGCCACAGACTGATCGACTCCATGCCACGCCGCATCGCTGCAGTAATTCAGGCAAAAGGAGCCCCAACTAAGTATTGAGTGCTGTACATGCTCATACTTTTCATGTTCATACTTTTCAGTTGGCCAAGATTTCTAAAAATCCTTTCTTTGTATTGGTCTTAAGTAATATTCTAATTTTCTGAGATACTGAATTTGGGATTTTCCTTAGTTGTCAGTTATAATCATCAACATTAAAAGAAATAAACATTTGAAATTTATCAGTCTGTGTGTAATGAATGAATACTTTTCACTTTTTTCCACATAGTTTCACTTTTTGAATGGAATTAGTGAAATAAATCAATTTTTTAATGATATTGTAATTATATGACCAGCACCTGTATGTTTAGGCTCAGTAAATTCATTTTAATGGCAATGAATAGTTTATTGGTCAGTTATTGAAATGCTTTATTTTGAAAACTCACGTTTGTCAATTCATTGGATTTTAACATATTTGATTGTCTATTTGTGCTTTTTTTTGCAAAAAATTCTTCTTTAATGTAGGTTATATCCGTTTCTGTTAGAGTTACCACAGCATCTGAAACACTGTTGTGTTACATGCTACTTGTGAAATTCTGTCATTGCTACTGTAATGATTTTCTTTAGCCTTAGAAAGGGCAGAATTATGAGATTGACCATGTTTCCTTTTGCCAGTGACTGAAACTACCACAGGTTCATCCATTTTATCATACTTATCCGTCTGGTTCTCTTTAAATCTCTTTAAACAGGATAAAAACTTGCAACTCGACAATAGAAAGCTGGCTCATACGCACAACGTCATTCATCTTGAAATCAAATTATTCAATTCATGTCTTCAGATTGATTCTGTGGACTTAGAGGCTTTTACTGACAAATGGAAATGGCGTTTAGTGGGTTTGGCCAACAAACTGGTATTTCTGAATGGGCTGACTCTCGGATTTAGGGGATTTGGAGCGAAAGTATATGATGAACGTATACTATGTGCGGAGAGCATTCACTCAATATTGTTATCTCATTTTTGACGGGGGTGGCGTTTAGCGGCTTTTGCATCTGAAGTCTTTATATACAGCTCTGGAAAAAATTAAGAGACCACTGCAAAATTATCAGTTTCTCTGGGTTTACTATTTATAGGTATGTGTTTGGGTAAAATTAACATTTTTGTTTTATTCTATATACTACTGACATTTTTACCAAATTCCAAATAAAAATATTGTAATTTAGAGCATTTATTTGCCAAAAGCAACAACTGGTCAAAATAACAAAAAATATGCAGTGGTCTCTTAATTTTTTCCAGAGCTGTATATACTCTTTACTTTTGACTTGAACACATAGCCATTTGTTAAATTGTATTTGTAAGTTGTACTGATTGCATAAAACAGGAAGCATGAACACATAGCATGAAACATATGGGCCTATAAAGGTCAGCCATCAGGCTATCGTTGAGCTCCTGTAGCTCAGTTTTAGCATTGTGTTTGGCACCATTGGCACAAATCAGGCCCCGTTGGCCCATTGAGCATCTTGAATCAGCCTTTAGATGTACTGTAGTCTTTGCGGTATATTCCAGCACAACTTTTTTACCCAGATGCAAGCGACACACGGCAACAACACAGTCGGCTTTTGACGCCGCTGGTTCATTGATGTCAGTTTGGTGAGTCACGGCCTTAAGTTTACATAGTATTTAGAATTACAAATTAAACTGTTGCTCCATGGACTTCATGCATCCCTCTACCCCAGTTTTCAGGCTGATTTTCAAAAAGGATGGTTTTCTCCTGAAGTCTTGAAGAAAGAAATGAAGAAAGACTTGCTAAAGGGAACATTTGACTCGACAATGGCAGCAGGCACAGTTGCTTACCTTTGGAAACTCCAAGGCGCTCTTCAGGTATACAGCGTGACCTTTCATGATGAAAGTGCATAAAGTGGTATTTTAACAATATTGTGATGACCTTTCAATATAAAGGCAGTATAAGAATTGTTCTGAAGCTATCCACTCAATCAGGTGCTCCTAGAGAGCTTTTAACTAGCGTTTTGGGGAGGGATCTGCTTCCTGTCAGCACTAATAGTGCTTTTTTAAACATACTTACAAAAAATGTTGCTCATTATTCTTTTTTTATAACTAAAAATATACACAAGCTTAACTAACAGAAATTATGTGAAATTATTAGTGTTTTCCAACAATGATGTAGAAACAGTGACAATTTAAGTTTGAAGGGAGTAAAGCCTGTGTTTAGGTTATTAAGGAAATGTAATTTAGCCAAAGATTAACTTTTATTTTAAATACCACATTGGTACCACATTTTATTTTGAAATAAAAGCAGCATACTTCAGTGTGATATGTCAAACATTTGGTAAGTAGCAAAACATTGCATAAAACGCCAAAATGAAAATATTCAATTACCAAAATTCAATTCACCAAAAAATGAAATATTCAGCAACCCACAATAATATCCAGTGATGCAAATTATTCAACATTTTTATGAAATTGAAATTGAATTGAAAACGTGATTATTTAATCAGTATATGACTAATGTAATTCATAACTGAATGTGACGAGACAAGAAAAGTTTTGTGTTTTTGACATGTTAGACATAAAAATGAGTTAATATTTAAAAACATTATTTTCAAATAAATTGATAAGTTAACTACAATAGACCTGTAACTTTTACAGGTCTTATTTCTTTTTCGTTATTCCCTTAAATCCATTTTAATATTTTAATTGTTTAATTCCTTTTAATAATAATAAAAAAACAATAATACCATTATTATAATCAGTCTAGAAATAAAGGGAGATGATTGAAAAAATAGATTTGGAGTGACCATCTGGATTCAGTTTGGAATGTTCAGGCAAGGAGATTTTGGATGAATTTTAAAGGTGATATGACATAAAAGTCTCCCCTGGAGCAGGCAAACCATCTTGGGAAACTGAGGAACTACAGCAAGTGAAGACATGATACGTTCTAGAGTCATCGGCCGTCTGCATTACGTCTGCAGCAATGTGGCATATTTTCTGCTTGCTTTTATCTACTTCCAGGACCCACAAGCATGCAAACATGCACACTTTTCTTTATTTAGCTCTAGTTTAGTGTCTTTAAAAATTGCTGATTTCAAAATAAAGAGAATGGGCAAGAAAATGAAAAGTTTGTGGGTCAGGAAAAACACTTATAATTGGCTGATCAACTATAAAAACAAAGACAAGCATAGCTTATTGGGCAAAGGCTCAAAGCAGTGCACCAAGAACATGGGTGGATGTAATCATAACCTGGTCTTAGCATCTCCACCATTACCACACCCTGCTGTTCCTTTTAGAGACACAAGATGAGAATATTTGTGCCCTCACAGGATTGCTGCCTGGCTCCATACTTCTGTCTGTCTCTCTCGCTCTTTCTTTTCGTCTTCCTGCTGCAATTCTTTGCCTTCAGAAACCATTAGTGCCCATTCAAAATAAACATCAAGGGAGCGCTTTGATGTGTCTCTTGGCAATAGCCCATGTCTCAGTCTCTGTCGCTCTCTTTTCCTTCTTTTTTCTTCCTCATTTATCCTTTAACCCTCCTCCCACACACACACCCTTCTGTTTCTCCCACGTTTCACAGCCGAACGTTTTTACCTGGCAAATAAATCTATCAACAGAGACCCATTTTTTTGGCAGAACCGGTTTGGAGTCCCTCTCTTAAGTGTAACAAAAGTGAAGTAGCACAATAGCCCTGGCCTGCCATGCGAGCTAATGTTGGCTGGGAAGTGAACTAAGGCAGCTTTAGCTGTCTCTTTCTCTCCCTTTCACACACACAGAAGCTGGTTAAAGCCGCCAGAGTAGCGCTTAATGCCAATTACCACCCCACACAATGAAGTGAATGAAACAGTTAGCGCTCCTCAGAGCGAGCCCCTGGCACACACTGCCTGATATGGTTACTGTGCTGCCTCCCACGTGCTACGCTTTGTGCCATGGGAAGGGAGAGCACTGATATCATCAATCTAACGTTGCGACATTGTCTAAACAACTTGGGGGTTAATTCAGCCAACGTTAAACTCTCCCTGGGGTGGCAGATGGCACCTGCAATTTCCACGACAGCACGGCAAGGGATGTTACGGGCGCATTTAGGTGGGAAGGTCATGGCTGTTCAGGGAAATATAGCAAAGAGTTTCCTAGATGGTTTCATGATCAAAGCACAGGAAACTTTAAAATAGAGCTCTGTGGAACGAAGGACAATTAGGAGAAGGGAAGTGACAAGTCAAGGGTCATGCGTGCTCTGATCTCTGCCAGGCTGTATTTGTCATTCCATTCGAAGAAAAAAACACTCTTACGTGCAAGACATGCTGAGAATGCTTAGCTCTCCAACCTATCTCTAAGCTCGTACGCGCTCATACAAACAGGGCTCTAGTGGCCAAATTACTGCTGCATTTATTAATTTTCTACGAGGGAGAAAATTAAAGGCTGATAATGGGAACAAATATGGCTGGGATTTCTCACCGGGGTCTGAAGTACTTCATTATGCCGCAGCATTGTCTCTGAGCATGCTGGGCCAGTGGTGCTTCCAGGGGCATTCTAATCCTCCAATTAGCCCCGGGAAAAACCAGCTGCCCAGGCCCTGGCAAAGCTCACATCTCCCAGGGCAGAGGTAAAGGCCAGGGCCTGGTCCAAGTGTGGAGAGGCACTCAAGAAAAGCATGTCACCATTAAAACCTCCTCCTTCCACTTTATGGTGAACACTTGAAATACTAATCTGGCAGCCAGATAAAACTATTCCCACATAGAACTCAGGCAACAGATTGCTCTCTCGGCCAAAATGGCGACAAAAACCACCTGATGTCTGAATCCCCCCTCCCTCATAATGGACTGTTCTTGATCTTGAGGAAAGCATTGGAGGAAGCAATAGGGGTTTTCTGGGAAAGGCCTTCACCTTGGAGTTGGTTTCTCATGGAAGGAGCTACAGGGGGTGAGATTTTAATTAAGCATGGAGGTGCTGGGGCAGAGCTGGAGGGAGCTGACGGGGGGAATGATCCATGAACAAAGCCTTCTATGGTGTACAAACAGCCATAGAGTTACCCCCAACTGGCAGGAACCCCGCCTGCACTTTAATGGATGGGATTAACAGCCAATCAGGGAGTCTCTTTACGATATCCTCGTGCTATCATTCATTGTGTCCTTTTAGCTACCCTAAAACTGATCTCAGAGCAGTCTAATACAGTAAAGTCTGGGGAGATCAATTGGTAAAGCATAACGTTAAGATCATGAGCAGGCTCAAACTAAATATGAAGACGAGGCAAATGTGTGGAATAGTAGAAGTAACTCTAGGGTGAGAAGTAACTCTAATGGTGACTGAAAGCATGTTATTCTCAAATGAATGTTCAAGATGAGTGTTCCAGTACTGTGAAGCATTCTGCAGGATTTAGCGGTCACAGATTTAGTGTGGGCCTCATCATGGGGTCGATTCCCAGGGAATGCACATACTGACCAACGTATACCTTAAACTCAAATGAAAACAAGTGAAGGTGCAAAAAAAAAAAAAAAAATCACGAACAAACTGTCATCCAAACAGTAACCACACAAAAATGCTGGTGTTCATTTAAAAAATATAACTTTTAATAAAGGCTACATCTCTTCATAATTACAATAATTAAAGTACCAAGTTGTCTTTAAAATGAAGCTCTATATAATGCATAATTTACATTTAAGTGGAACACAAACAAAATTGGGGGAGGAAAACACTGAAAAGTAATGTCATGATTACAAGATATCCAAAGCATAAAAAAAAACTTATTTTAAACATAAACCCCTCAGAAAAGCAAGGGAATAGTCACACCCTGAAACAGGGCAGCAAACAGCATGGTATCCATGTAGGCACAGGTACTGTATAATACACTAGCGATGGCATGTTCTTATCCGCTCATGCCAATGCATTCCGCAATTTTGCCCTGGAGCTCAGCGGTTTCAATTCGTCTACTCCAGGTCTTTCCATTCAACGTTTACACAGGACATTAACCCTTTCCATGCACACTCTCTGATTCCAAACCGTGCTGAATTTAAGTTTTTTTCAAACAGTATGACTTCCCATTACTTAGGGTTTTTGAATAGGCTCCAGGACAAGGCTATTGGTTCCTGTGCAATGTCTGGACCTTAAACCAAAGGCACTAAAGATGCAACAACTATTGGCTGGGCGTTAAAGGTTGAAATTACCACCCAATCAGCAGAGAGGTTTGGAGAGGCGTGCTGGTCTGAAGCACAGTTTGTTCTCATTGGCCAGAAGAGAAGATTCCTGGTACAGTCTGAGTTAAGGTGGCGTGACTCTAGACATCCGTCCATGCATTTATAACATTGGAAAGATCTCCCAATCAAAATAAGCAGCTTGTCCATCACTGAACACAGGTATGAAGGGAATGACAGTTTAATAAATAGCAATAAAGTCTTTAACTCGTGACAGAAGCATATTATAACTTTGTGTACATATGAGCACCTCTGTATCACACATGCACACATTCTCGCATTCAACACACGTATACACATCTATAATTATCACAAATGCTGGTCAGCAGTTCATGGTATGGTAACACACCAATGTTGGCATGTTGTAGTCCAAACAAGCAAGTGGTTGACTGCATCTTCATTGGTCATAACATCTCTTGATTTTCTCATGATGCATTGCTGGTTCAGATCCCCCTGTACTTCATTGGCTAGTATTCCTTCAATAGCTTGGTAAGCCAAACATTTAAACTTCTTAAGCTTCATAAAATGTTTATTTTCTGCTCTTTGAGTTAGTCTTGAGTGCTGGGTAAGTCCACATGTGGGCTGTCATGTTCATTTAGTCCATTCTCTCCACTTTGCCGAGGATTTTGCCCTCATACATTGGCAGAACTGTGCAGTCGTCCCAGACCTCCTCAAACACAGCACCACATTCAAACTCATCACTGGCCTTCTTGAAGTAGTACCTGAAACAGAGATGATGTACAATCAACAAACTGATGATGGCATTCAAAAAAGTATAGATCTATAGCTCAAAAGATATTCTTCCATTCCAAGAAGACGACAAATTCCTGTCTTCCAAGACTACGGACCATTTCACGTCGACTTTAAATATCCGTATCAGACACTAATGCCATCCTGCGTTGCACTCCACTATTTGGGGGACAAAGAGGTGCTTTAGCCTAAATTAGAGGGTCCGTTAAACACTACCACACATCTACCGTCAGGCCTCTGGTGTCTAATTGGGAGCTCTGTGAGCAAATGACGGGGATCTTTCACAAGGGTTGACATTTTTGGGTGCCGAGGAGTCTACACTAACTTTTTTCATTACCACGCTGGGGATGAGTCTGAGCTTAATCTAGTGTTTGACCTTGATGGATGGCCTCTTTGCCTCATTTATATTGTCCGATTAGTCTCTTTCCCTCCACCTCTGATGCACTAATGATCTCCACCTCCTCCAGAAGGAAGAGAAAACAGTGGGAGGGGAGGGAGTGGTGAGGTTTGCCTCAGTAATTGGCTTTGTAATGGAAAATGCCCCCTCTTACTAAATTGCGCTGCAGTGCATGCTAGGTTTTTACAAGCAAACACCACCAAGTCATAGAAACAGTGCACATAAAACACAGGAATAACCATGACTCAAAACAACAACCAACGAGAACAAAGTTTCTTTTCTTCTTTCAATGTGTCGGAAACAATCCATTGTTTTCCCACTGCCCAAGCTTAACTTCATAAATGAGGGACAAACTAGAATACTGCAACATGGCACATAATTACATCCTTATTTCTGGAGAATAAGCTATATCCTCCTCCGCAAAATCTTCAAAAGGGCAGCATGGCTCTTATTTGTTAGAAAAAAAGAGAGGGAGAAGAAGAAAGAAAGAGAGAAAGAAGTCTTTCCATTGGAACATGTTTTATATGGCAAGATTTTCTCTTCGCAACATCTGGCACCAATATAGTCTGGCAACTCTGGCAGTACTGTTCTTTGTTGAATTTCTGCCATGTTGAAATGACCCGACTCCACACATTTTCTGCGATTAAAACCATCAGCTTTGAATTCTCTTTTCCTTGAAAATGTGCATGGTCAGAGAGAGATCCTCAACAATGGGAATTTTTCAATATTCATATAGAATACAGGCCTCAGACAAACTATTTTATACAGAGTTGATAAACTATGGTTATCTAGATTGATAACCCTACAACCGCATGTTTAACATGAAGCATTAAAGATTTTGGTCAAGGGGCATTTGAAAGCTATAACCAGTGTAGTTACCAGTAAAAATTCCTGAACCGTTCCAGTGTGCTTAAATTGGCTTTTTTGGAGATAACGTGCACAAGGAAAACCATTGGCGGCCATCCAACAATGCCCCCTCAAAAAAATAGGCCAAAATGAAGAGAGCCTTTGATATAAATGAGAAATAATCATTAAAAAAAAAAAAAAGACTTATGTAAACACACACAAACATATGAGAGCAACGTAGCTTGATACAATTGTTTAAAAATGTGTGCGCGAGTCTTTTTGCATCAAATGAAAGGCCTGGGCTTCAAAGAGCTGCTTATTAAATGTGCCTTAAGATGAAATCAATACCAGATGTGACCAAACGGCTACAGTTAAAATTCCCTCATTCTTTCGTTCTCTGTGCACCCACCCCTCTCTGTTTCCTGTCGTCTTAACTCCATACTTGCTGCTAATGTAAATAACTTACAGTAAACATCGTAGTCTTGCAGAGACCAACACAACCAGCTTGAAAACAAATCAACAAATACCCTGCAAGAATATTTCTTGAGCTAATTGCAAAACGAATGTATACAAATTCAAAGTCTTCAGCAGCCTTAACATCAACCACTAAACAGAAATTCTCTTGTCGGAATTGAGAGTATACCTGTAGTTGCCTTTTTTCCGTAGTTGTTCCTTGAAGTGTCCAAGTGTGAGGCTGTGTGTTTTCATCATCCTGCGGTACGGGATTTCCTCACCACAAAAGAAGTACGTGACCACTGTCTCTGAGCCCAAACTACTGTGGCAACCTGACATCTTCTTGGGATCTTTTGGTCTGTAAAGACAAACACAGATGAACACAAATGTTAAGATCATCACACGAGAGGAAAATGTTAGCTATGCCTTTAAGATCACACAAGGCGGCATGCAAATTAAAATTTTAATTCTGTAATTTCACAACAGGAAATATTTTGCATGGGACTTGTCAGGATTTTATTAGGTGGAGGGTCTAATAGTCTTAGTGATTCTTATCAAATACCACTATTAATTTTTATAGTCTTGTTAGATCTATTACTATTGCTCATATGGAATTGACTCAAATTATCAAAGTTCAGGATTCTTTTAAATATTACTCCATGACTAGGTCAATATTTTTCTAGGTTAGAAAAGGTTCTAGTACACTAGGGCTGTAAATCGGTCAGTTCATCATGATTCTATATAATATCCATATAAATATATTCTCATAGCTAGTGATACGATGTTTTCCGATAGCTCAAAATGTTCTGCGATAGGATTACGATACGATTCAGGGGTACATCGATCGATATTATGATATTATGCGCCTATTTTACACAACCAGTTTACTTTTTATTAACTCACACGTCACAACTGCAACCAAAATATTTAACATACAATTATTTCAAAATTTCACATGCTGAACCCTGATAGGGAAATCCACAAATAAAAAAAAAAACAAAAAAAAAAACACAGTAATCGAATGACAGCTTATGACAAGACAACAGTAAAGATTTTAAGATTTTAAGTTTCTGTGCTAAAATGTATAATGCTAAAAAACTGATAAACAAGAATATATTGTGTATATATTGTATTTATATTCTACATAATTAAAAGACATTTCTTTTAAATGCATAGCACAGCTTTTTTAAAGCAACAACATATAAGCAGGACAGAACAAGACAGGCTATTAATATTCTTTAATTGTGCACAAAGCACATATGCGCATCCTGTGTGCAGAACGATGCGCTTGAAGCAACACAGAGTCACAGCACGCAGTTTATTGAGCATTTTCTTTCAAAAGTTTTAAATTTCAGTTACTATGTGTGTGAAGAACGAGTCACAGCGTTCTATTCTCCAGTGTTGGGATCCAACAGACACTGTTTGACGTGTGCGCGCTGCTTTTTGCAAGGCTTTAAACTCTAGCAAATTATAAACTTTCGTGAAGATTCAGCACTGTGTTCACAGAGTGTTAAAACGAAGTTGCCTGATTTTTTACGTGTTGCATCGATACATCGTTTCGTTAGACATTAGATCGATGTATCGTATGTATTGTTACACCCCTTTAAGCACACTAGTTTTAGTGTGAACAGAACAGTGTTTTAGTCAATAGTTGATTCAAATGTCGTGCTGTGAGTTTAACAAAGTCATGCTGTCAGAGATGAATGAAGAGAATGATGGCTAAGATCAGAGAGTTACTGTTAGCTCATTTATGCCCTCCATTGGTTCCTTTCTCCACTTCGTAGTGCTACATCACAAAGTGCACCCTATCCTTAGACTGTGACTGAAGGTCAGCCAATTAAAATTGAAAAAGGGGCCAATGCTCCACACTTTAAATACTGGCCAGGGCCAGAGAACAAGAGAAAGAACAACCAGGTGTTTCTGAAGGAGGAGAAAGAATAATGGCTGCATTTGATGACTGCCGCACTGCATGCATGTGTGTGTCATTCATCATTGAACAATGAATTAGAGAGTGCGGAAGGATGACAATTAGGAGATACATACTCGTCCATTTGAAGCACTGAACAGCCATTTTGAACAGGCACTGGGTGACTCTTGTCTCTCTGAAGGCTTGATGTTGAATGCCTGTGAAGTGGAACCCATATCTCAATACTGACAATCAAGAATTTTTAGAGCATACAGAGTGTTGAAAAAGGTGTAGATTGGAACTCATACCTCTGTTTAGAGGGTTTAGAAACTTCCTCTAGGCGTCTGCGGGCCTCTTCCAGCTGTGCTAGGGTGTTGGGAGGGGGTAGAGGTGGCATGGCGGGGTCCTGAACGAAGGGGTGCGCGGGCTGGTGGGCACGGAGATGCCCACTGCTTCCACCACCTCCCCAGGTGTGTGTGCGCGTGGAATCCAAACAGTGCAACTTCTTTACATTTTGAGTGCTGCAACAACAGACAATTTGACCATGTAAGTAAACAGCACAAATACTCACAGATGGGCCAATGGTAAACCTCCATCTTCAAATCTACTGCTCAGTTAAATAAAGAAAAGAGCATGTTCATTCTCTAATCCTACCTAAATTTTGGTAGTAGCGAAGGTGCATGAACAAGAATTTTCAGAGAACAAAGGTTACAACATAGACATGACTATAGAGCTGCAAAACAGACCTGTGGGGCTTGTGCTTGGTCTGTCGGTCGCTCTCCAGGATCCACTGCCATACATTTTGAGAGCGGTCTGTACTGTCAGCTGGCAGCTGGAGGAGACTGCTCTCCAACCCTTCCGTGTTCACCTCCTCTCCAGATTTACACAAACGCTTGGATAAAGAGCTGGAATGCCTGGTAGAGGGAAAATACAAGTTGAAAAAAAAAAAAAAATCAAATGTTTTATAAATGCGACTATCTATTGACACCAGGATGCCACAATTAAAAAGAAAAAAAAAAAAGCTTGAGTTTACCCCAAGGCCACTTCTGCAGGGCTGCCACACTGGTCTCTGCCCAGACTCCGGCTGCGAATGTAGGGGGCGGAGCAGCATTCTGAGGCTCCATGGCACAGGCACTGCACCCGCTGGGTCGCCTCCGCCTCGATCTGCTCTTTGCTTTTGGGACCAGCGTGGTGATGGATGTAGTGGTGATGGATGTGCTTGGTTGACTGTCTGGAGATGAAGGTCTTGGCTGGCACAAATCCATTCACAGAGCCAGACTGCGACCTGGTGCTGGGACCGCCGCGAGGAAGTGGGCGCTGTTCAGGAGAGCGGGAGCGCGGGGAATGCCGAAGCATTCCTGGAGACTGGCAGCCAGGGGTCTTGAGGACTCGGGAAAGGTGCTCGTCCAGGATGGCCTGTGGGTCCTCCTCGCAAGAGCCAGGAGGGAGCAAAGGCAGAGAGTGGGAAGCACTGCTTCCAGACACCTCAGATTCATCCCGCTCCTCCTCCTATAAATGCACACAGAAAACACCATTTAGGTAAACCGTTAAAGGAAACAGAACTCAATTCAGTGCTTTTCTGAATTCCTTTGATAAAGGAAGTAAAGTTAAAATACTCCATTTGACATAGTGACATCATTTTTAGAGAATTGCAGCAATACCCACCTCCTGAATCTGTTGAAGTCTCTCCTCCAGGGAGCTCATGGTTTCCTGTTCCCGCTTCAGACGCTCCAATCTGGCTATCAGCTGTGCTGCAAAGGCTGCTGGCTCCACGGGAGTCATCTCCTTAGGTGGCCGCCGCGTCCTCTGCACAACCAGAGAGAGATACAGATTAGCAAGAAGACCAGACAGGACAGGAGGGGTTGATTTCTACAGCTGCCCTCCCTGCATAAGTCTACTGCCCATCCAATGCACACACAAACACAAACACATGCCCCACACCACTGGCATGGGCCGCTGCCGGCATGAGCAGTTGGTCACGCTCTAAGGAGCCTCGGCTTGTTCCCTCTGTAGTGCAACCAAGCCATCAGCCCGGCCTGTGAAGTGAGGCAGCTTCAAAGAGCCCTCGTCAAATATCAAACGCTCACCAGGGGCGGCAGGGACACTGGCTTTACATCTAGCAATAAAAGTCACATATCGACAGGGGGAAAAAGGAGGGAGGCAAAGAAAAAAGGAAAGAGAGGGGGATTAAAAGAAGAGAAAGTAAGATGGTGAGATGTGTGCCGCCACTAGAGGAGTCAAGCAGTGGGAGATCAGAAGCACAGAGGTAATTTATTCCCCCCCAACGACAGCGGGCACCTTTGAGCTACAGTAGCCACATTATCCTCCTTCCCCATGCGTGCGTCTCACACAAGGATTTTCTATCACTTTCTTATTATTTTTATTATTATTTTGTGCCCTGCCTTTCTTGATTTGGCTTCCTCTTTCCATCTCTTTGTGAAGATGAAGGGAAAGACCAAAGAGAGAAGAAAGCAAGACGAGCTGCTGGTGAGACTTGCAGCAGCTCCAGGCCCCTGCTGCCTAAAAGTAACATCCTGGGAGAGGCAGGCAGTCATCACCAAATCAGAAGGGAAATATTACAAGCTAGAAAAAAAAGAGAGAAAGGGAGGGAAGGAGAGAGAGAGACAACAGAAAATGGGAAGTTTTTTTCAACACAGAACTTGAAATTGCATGTATGAGAGTACAAGTGCACAAAGAGTGACTGAAGTGACAGGAAGAGGAAAAATGGAGAGAAAGAAAGGATGAGAAGGCACGGGGAAGGTGGATACGGGTTTATTTGACTTGATTAACAAGTTGTCTTTCCAAACTCTCTCTCCAAATACAAACTGACCATCTCTCTTTTTCTGCTTTCAGGGAGGCAGAGAGAAAACGAGGGAGAGGGGGATGTTGGAGGAATAAAAAGGGTGCAGCTCAGTTGGAAGTTGTCACTTCCCTTGAAGTCAGTCCCATTCATCCACTGATCAAAGCGCTCTCAGAGAGAGACAGTTGATTTTGGTGCCCCGGGATAAAACAGACTCATTTAGTGTGGTGTGGCAGTTTATTAAGAGTCACTATCCGAGAAAAAGCACAACAACATGAGCGGTCCACAACCACGAAAGGGTAACGCTTTTTAATTGGGGGTGATGTTGGAGTTGTGTGTGTAGTTCAGAAGAATGGCAAGAACACTTACAGGAAACGGAGGTAGAGACACTTGGCCGTTCATCCTCATGTTGCGCTGCATCTCTCTCTGTAATTGTTTTTTACTTCCCAGCTTGTAAGGAGGGATGGCATCTCTATCAGGACACAGAGAACGATGAAGGTTATTCACTGCCCATAATCCTACACAAACAAACATACTCCACATACATATTTAGCTCCAATAGAGTGTTTCCAAGAAACTCAAAACAGATCAAACAGATCAACACTTAGTATGTTGTTGAAATAATGGCCCAGAAAAACAAAAAGCAAAACAAAACGCAAGCCTCGTGACTTTCCTTTCAATATCATTCAGAACCCAAAGTTCATCTTGTTCCTCCAAGTCAGCCGTGAGCATTTTAGAGTGCTGGTAACAGCAAGATCTTTTTCTGCACTCTTGCCCAGAACAGATGCCCAGGGGCACACTTAAAACCAAAGGGCAGCAAAACAAATGCTGCCACTAATGCCAACACACAATCAAGCGCTGCTACCGTTGTGACATCTATATGACGTTACCAATTACAATAAAAAGAAGGCTTGTGTTTCCATAAACATTTCTAATCCATCTAATCCACAACAGAATGTTCCTAAACCTCCACCTCTTCAATCTCGCTCTTTCTTGCCTCTAAAGCCAGACATCTTTCTCATCCTTCACTTTTTATAAAAAAAAAAGCCAGGCCAGTTTCCTTTGCTCTGTTCTGACTCTGAAGTGTATGACCTAGCCCAAATGCAGTTTCCAGCACGTCTTTGAAAGCTCACAGTCATGCGCATAAAGCCGTCGCTCCAATCTTCATTTGGCAAGCGCTCGGCAGTCAGCCTCTGATCTTGCGCACATCAAAAGGCTGGTTTGTAAGATAAGGTAATGTTTGAAGTCGGCGCAGCGGCATTCCCTAGCGTCCAAGTAAATCCATAAATAAGATATAAGCAAAATTTCCCCCACTTCTCCTCCCCTCCCTCACTCCCTCCCTCCCTTTATCTGGAATTCAGATTCTGATTTAACGCTGTGCCTTTTAACTCAAATAAAAACACAGCTATTCCAATCAAATCAGCCTCCAAATAAAGAACACAGAGGCTGTTTTCCCCACTGCGTATACCACTTCAAAGTGGCAAAAATAAAAACAAAAATAAAATAAGAAATGCAATGGCTAAATATGGGTAAAATCATTGGACAGGAGCATGTAGATAAATTCTTCAGTAAAAATGAGTGTTTTCCGAAGTAAATGTTTGCTAAACTTGCGTTTCTCCCATTCATTTGAATTAATGTTGTAATCTTGTAAGTACTATTCTGCAGTTTCTACTGTTAAAAGACATACTTCAAATGGGAGATTATTTGAGTTAGTCACCCAGGACGAGGACGAGTCACCCAAGAAAGCTGTTGCACATTTAGGTTTAAAAAAAAAAAAAAAAAACTGCTGCATGGTTGCACCTATCAAAATATTAATCTTTGGTTCAATCAGCCCACTGTCCACAGACACTTTCTCTGTTCAGAGCTTTGGGGTGTCACAGGCTGGCTGTGCTTTATGGGAATCTCCTATTCACTTGTGCAAGTAATTTTCAAAGCAGCCAGCC
Source organism: Zacco platypus (assembly GCA_038088235.1). Classification (NCBI taxonomy): domain Eukaryota; kingdom Metazoa; phylum Chordata; class Actinopteri; order Cypriniformes; family Xenocyprididae; genus Zacco; species Zacco platypus. The sequence continues at coordinate 37,114,091 of CM076083.1, read as the reverse complement.
ACCCTCTTATCCCTCTAAGCTCCCGGGGCCTAACAATGGGCTGAAAGCGATTCAGTTAAGCCTTTCATCCAGCATGCACTTTATTTCTCACTCTGTGCACTTAGCTATGCACTCGCACAATTGCCTCTGCCGCAAACACAGAGGGGGGGGGGCTGCTTTCAAGCAGAGGTGGGGTTGAATGGGTGGCGTACGTGAGCGTTTGGGGGATGGGGGTCCCAAACACCCTAATCCCAGGTGACCTGCTCTTGTGCTCCAGAAATGGCTAACCTCTCAAAGGCCTAGCTGACACAGAATCCCTCCATTCCAGCCGTGGTGGGCTCAAACCAAACCTCCCTGCGAGTTAAGATTCCTTTAATTTACTGCCAAAGCACCTCGATGAGTGTCTTATAGTCCACATGGCGAGTAAACCCCCCCCCCTCCTTTTTTTCCCCGGGACAATGGCAAAACCAATAAATAATGACTGTCTTTGGTGACCATGTTGTGCAAAGTCTAAAAAGAAAGCCCTTGAAGATCAAAGCTATAGAGGAAAAGGATATGAGCAAAAACAGAGGACAAACTAGCCAGTGTCATTTCCTGTTGATTAGCAAACATTAGCTTAATTAACGGATAGAGGAAGCACAATATCTGACTCCGAGAGGGCAGTCAACTCCAAGCCCCTTAATACTTTAGCAATGCATAAAGACATCTCATGAACACATTTAAATGCCCATGTATCACCTGAATGTGTACCATCGCATTACCATGACTAAATACTTAAACCCAATGTCTGCTAACAGCTTAAGAGAGATGTTAGTCTTTGACCAGAGTCTAATTATACACTGTACTATGAAACTTTCAAGATGTAATTTTTAGACTTCATATATCCATTCAAATTTGTCTATGATGCTCATGTTATGAAACAGCCTATGAGCCACGAATTCTTATTGCTTTGGTTAATATGAGACATGCAAACACTTACACACTACTGTCTGTCATAGACATGGAGTCATCCGTCAGGGCATCACTGGAGACCTCGCTGTCATTGGCACTGGTGGCAGGGGCAAAACTATAACCGGACGCAACACGGTAAGGGTTTCCGGGGTCATTCCGTCTGTAGGACCTGCAGGAACAAAAAAATATTTTAGTTTTCAGTAGAAAGGATGGTGTAGTTCAATCTGAAGGCTGGTAAACTGGAGGGTTGCTTAGTTAATTCATGAATTCACAACTGAGCAAGACACTCAACCTCAGGCTGCTCGTAAGGGACTGTATCGTTTTCCGAAATGTGTTCCACTGCATTCTCAGTCTTGCCACAAAGGGAACTACAAAGGCTAATGGCATAAACTGATGAGCATAAACTAACTGGCATAAAATTTCTCTTTCAGGAAAACTACTGTCATGGCAGAGCAACAATTTGAAGGGGAACTTAGCTAGCTATAAACTATAAACAACCTTGACGATCTTTTGCTATGTCTAGGGTCAAGCTGACCCCAAAGCAACTTTGACATCTCTGAAAATTTGCTAATTGTATCTATTATGTACATCTATTGTGTATCAATTCACAAACATGCACATCACAAGTGTTTAAAATGCCTATTCACATTTTGACCCCACATGAAAACGCTGACATTTACACATAACAGGAGGGTTAAAAACGGTAATGCATCCAGTTAATGGGACTGACATCTAAAGGTAACCCGTTTGCCATGTTGACAACTGTGGCTTGTTTCCACCACAGTAAAGCAAGAAAGTATGTTAAGTACTTGTGTAGACTATGATTCTGGCCTTAACCATGTGGATTAAAACATCAGTTAAAAAAAATTCAATGAAAAATTTTACGATATCATCCAAATATTAGTTTTGCCATTAAGAGCAGTAGAGAGAGAGAGAGAGAAAAAAAAACACATTGCAATTGCAAAAGGCTTCCACTATGCTTCCTCCCTTGTGTTTGTGAAAAGGGTCCAGCTATTTTTACTAGTCTTTTTTCTTGACGGTGGGGGGAGGAACTCGAGCTCAGTTTGTCTTTTCTCTCCTCTTCCCTTTCATCTCCCTTGCCCCACCTCCCCCCTGGGGCAGCCCGGTGAGGGCTGATCAGGGGGAAAGTTAAGTGAGCAGCACATCTGTGTGAATTGCCAATGCCACTTCCCCTCAGTGGAGCATATCTGGGGCCTTTTGTCTGGGCCAGGCACCCTGTTCCTCACTTTACCTCCCCCTTCCAAACTTTCCCGTTTCATGTCATTCCTTCTCTTGTGCCGTTTCCTCTGCTAGGGCACCTCCTCCACATACCCACCCAGGCCGCCCCTCCCTCCGATCCCTCTCTCTCCATACCCTTCTCTCCTGCTGTGACACATTCCTGCTCCACTGGAAGAGGAGGAGGAGGTAGAGAACCTGAGTCGGACCGAAAGAGAGCGAGAGCGAGAGAGTGAAATAAAGAACATGAGAGAGCGGAAAGAAAGAAGAGAAGAAGGGGGAAGGAGGGCCTCCTCTTTATGAGAATGCCTACTGCCAGCAGCGCTGTGAGGGGAGACCCAGCAGGACTATAGCCTACGGCCCCAACTCAAACCTGACCTTTGGAAGCTCTCGCTCAGAGTCAGGTATTTAGCACAGCTGGGTTCACATTCTTCCCTTGCTCACCCCCTCATTCATGCTTTCTTTCATGAGGTGCTTCGCCCCCCTCTGTCCTTCTTTTCCGCTCGCTCAAAAAGTGTGCTTATTCTCCATCCGTCGGGGTTTTTTCCTAGATAAAAGTGCGAAGAGAGGCAGTTGAAATCAGAGGAGAACGGTGGTAAATAAGAAACGGAGGAGATGAAGGCCACGGTCTCTGTGACTCACAGAGGAGCCGCTGCTGTGCATTGTTTTGTGAATAACTCGATTCAGAAACACAGAAAGGGAGAGAAATAAGTTCCACATGCTTCAGATGAACAAAAAAGTGCCCCGAGAGAGAGAGGAAAAACAGACTGCTCAAGGAGCATTCTTCAAACAGAAATCAGGGAATAACATCAAAAAAGAGAGACTTTGCTTACACTCGTCTGGTTCTTAATCATCTCCTACATAAACAACCAGACAAAGATAAGCAGAGATGAAAACGATCTGTCACTTTCTTCAAGATCACCCTCCCAATGGGCTGTCTTTGAGGCAGATAAACATTTGTCTGGCACCACACCTTGATGGGTCACCTCATTTACAACCTCAAGTGCTATGACAGGTATTAATTCATCAAACCACATTTCCCTGGCGTTTTGTTAAACCTAGACAATCTACTTTTTGAACAACCAAACCAACAGCTCGTCAAGACATCTAAAGGTGTCAAACATATAGAACATAGTACAGTAACAGAGCTTGTGTAAATGCAGACTATTTAAATCAAAATAAGCTAAATCTTGTGAGTTGGGTACTTTTTTGTTAATAACAAAGCAAAAACAACAGTTTCAGTTTCGAATCCGTGACATTTTTGATGTGTGCCACTTGTTTTATCCATTTGACGGCTGAAACCAATTTTGCATTGTGAACTAGCCTTGATCCTTGAAGATGATCCTCTAACGGCGGAAGAATTTCAAAGCAGAGGAAACTGTGTGGAGCCAGCAGAGGGCCTGGTGCTAGACAATATTTACATGAAAGGAAGAGCTGCTTCTATTGATGTTTTTTTCCCTTCTCTCTCTCTCTCTGCGTAATGCAAGCCAGGTGAGAGCAAACCGCCCCAAACTTGGCCTCTCATGTTTAAAGCAAGAATTCAAGTGCAATAGCTACATGAAACCGTAATAATACACTTAAACACTCATTACTGATTTATAAATTTGTCATTAACCTGATCAATTTATCCAAAGTGATTTACGTTACACTCAAACAGGCAATTAATCCTTCTGGAGTAACCTAAGAGTTAGTGTCATGCTCATAGATCAAACAATCTGTGATGTTTCAACCTGCAACAGTTACCACACTGGGTCTTTAATCACTAGTCTGCATCTCATAGGGTGCATGATACACAAAGCAGTACAAAGCATGTAGCAGTAGGAACTTTGCAGGATTGTGAATTTATAGTGGTTAAGTAAGTGAAAAAGAGGTTTTTTTTTTTGGTCTTACCTGTAGCTTTTCTCTAATGCTTCCGCAGCACGAAGGGAAGGAGGTGACCGTAGTGTTTTGGCAGACAGACCCACTACAGTGGCCAAAGCTTTGGCTTTAAAGTCATTACAACTCCATTCTTCCTCTTCATTTAGAGTCGGCATCGGCAAGTATCCGCACACCAGTTTTAGGCCTCCTAGTCCATTGGGATTCACATGACTGGGGTTCTCACACCCGGTTCTGACATACTCAAGGTATATGTCCGAGGTCAAGAACATCTGATAGGCGTTCTCCTCCATAGCCGTCTGGATCTCCATTTGAGCCTGATCAAACATTGCGGAGTCAATCTGCTGACGCTTAATATTATCCCTAATAAAGGTCTTAGTGGCAGGTTTAAGCTGCTTGGCCACAACGCTGTTGTTCTCAATATACCGCTTGTAAATGGCTTTGGCAACTCGGTGCGTTTTGGTATCCTTAAGGTCCATTTGCCTGAAACCATTGCAGGCGAACCAAAAATCTAAAGTGTCCTCACATTTCTCCCGTTCAAGATATGCCCGGAAAAGTTGAGCGCCATCCTGGTCCCCAAGAAGGAAATGCAAAGATTTGGTCCACCGGGCAAGAGGGGAGTCCGGGGATGCACTGCCCTCAGGTTCCCCAAGTCCATCCTCATCCCTCCTGGCTGTGGAACAGTGAGGATCAGCCATAATGGTTTTCACAGGATCCTTCGGTCTCATCATGGCCAGTTTGCTGGGATGGTGGCATGTCGTCTCACCCTCTTCCCCTGGGACCGGTGGACGTGGGTCATCTTCTCTGAAGCTACTGACCAAAGGATCTGTTAGTGTCCTATTCATGGCTCTTGCAGCTCCAGCAGCAAAGCCTTCAATGTGAAGCTCAGCTGTAATCTCCTCTCTCTCTTAAATCAGCAGGGAAGCTTCTCTCTGAAACACAAAGTATTGATCTCATCAAAACCAGATCCGCCCCAAAACTTCAAAAGAGTCACTTCAGACACATCTACATTGTGCGCGCTCGCGGTGTACAATCGGCTTCGTCGAATGAAATCTGAGCGACCTGGTTTAAATTCAATGCAGGCACGACATTAAGATATTTATAAGTTTCAAAACTGAATTAACATAAAATATTTTCGGACCAGGTTGTTTATTCCATTACATCTTTTTCATTCAAGCCCAATCTGAATCACCACATCGCGATGTAATGACAACAGGAAAAAACTCACATCAAAGAAAACTGAGCTTAGCCGATCAGTTGGGCAATTTTTAATAACAAATAAAACGGCCAAACATCCAATCCTCAGTTGTATGAAAAGAAAAACACAACAGTATGAACTCCAAGTTTAAAAAAAAACTCAGAACTTTTAAAACGGCGACACTAGAATTTCACCGTTCACAATGTTCAATTATGCAGATAATACTGTCGCGTAAATGTCGACTCACTACGCTGAAATCGAATCGCTATGAAACGCAAAATTACGCAAACCCATTTAATGGATAGCATGCTTACAGTGTATCTGTACAGTACAGAAACTTGCATTAGCCGCATTAAGGGTTCAGAATTGACCACACTTAATAAAGTATAATTGCGTAAAACTACACACAATTATAATAAAAACAACAACAACAGCATAGTGCAAAGCTGCACTTTTGATGACAAAAGCTCTCAAATGCATCATAAAAGACACAACGGCATCGAAACATTCAGAAGTCTAAAAACACATTAAGACGCGTCTCTAAACTATTCTTTCAGTTTTAAAGGGTTAAATAGCCGCTTAAAGTCCTTCCTTACGTATATAAAGAGTGATCGAATCCAATCCATGAGAAATAAAACAAAAATGTGCAGCATTTAACTTCAAACCCCTCAAGAAAAACAAAAGTGTGAGATCACAGGGGGTGAAGTCCCATAACACCATAATGAATACTCTTTAAACACAGTCAAGAGACTCTAATCTGACCTCAAAACAACACAATAAAAACCCAAACCGAAAACACGCGTTTTGATGCAATGTCTATCAGAAATACTTCATTTCACAGCGACACATGACTTCAAAGTCGGTAAACAGCACATCAAAGCAATAGCATGGGGCCAGCGCTGGGAGAACACACACACACACACACACACACACACACACACACACTGCTCGAACTCACCATCCATCCATGAGTTCAGTCCCCAAAGTCCCCGTTTTCCAACAACGGAACAAATATAATCCACAATATATCCAATTGCACGCAGTCCTCTCGTCCTCTGATGTTGTTTAGTGTCAAACGCAGATTTGGGATTTTCGCCGTACACTTCCTCCAGTGAAGAGCACACTAGATCCCTGTTATAGTGTGTTTGAATGCGCTCTGGTCTCTTATTCCAGTGTGTGGACTGAGCTCAGGGTTTAAGAGCGGACATCAAAGAGCGCAGCCGACCGCACGGTCCCGACAGATACATACAACACTATTTCTCTCATTCCCGCTTTAAAACAACATAGGTCGCTCCAAAAAGGTCTAAACGCACATATTTATTTTTATAAACCCTATCGATGCTTCTAACCCGAATGCGCTCAAGCAGTCGCGGTAAAGTGCCCGTTCGCTAAAGTCCGTGAGGGAAAAGTTTCAACCGAGGCACAAGGACCTTATCAAAGCAGAGAGATCTTGAGCCGACTCCCCTCGAGCTGTGGAGCGTCAGGAGTAAGTGATCTGCAGCGCCGCGATCCTGCTGTTGCTACAGAAACTTTAAAGACACAGGCCGCTTTTTCCTCCGAGGACTTAGAGTTAACCCCTTCATTACCACATTCACAGTTAACCCCATCATTTCTGCGGTCACGCTGTAAAATTTGCTATCCTAAAACCTCGAGGAGAATAAGTCTTATTGGAATTTCCTTTGTGTTTTTATAATAGTACGAGTAAAACAATGTCAGTGGTTATTACTGACTTTCTACAATAAATCACACCTCAAACGTGAATTAATGCTGCTTTGTGTTTGTTTAAATGATATTAACAAAATGGTATCTTCAGGTTCAAAGTCTTTTTAACTGCAGACATTAATTTACTAATTTTATAAATCTATAACCACTGTCTGAAATTGACGATGTGAACGAACAACAGTTCTGTTGCTGACGAATAAAGGTCTAGGATACATTAATTCACCCCAAAATAAAAATGTTACCATCGTTTTACTCATGTTCATATTGCTTTAGTCTTCCATTGAAAGCAATGAGATGTTTAGCAGAATATCTGAGCAGCAAATATTTTCCAAATGTGAGTAAATTATGACAGAAAAACCCTAATGCATACTTATACATTGATTATTAAAGGGATAGTTTACCAAAAATGAAAATTCTGTCATTATTTAGTCATGTATCGTTAATGTTGTTCCAAATCTGTGACTTTCTTTCATCTTTCTTCTCTAACACAAAAGGGATGTTTTTTCCTTTACAATGAAAGACAATGGCGTTCCTTATTCTTTCGTTTGTGTTCCTCAGAACAAAGAAATACTTACAGGTTTTGAACAACATCAGGGTGGTAATTTTTGAGAGAACTACCCCTTTAAGACCAGATGAGGTTATAGTTAAAACAGTACAAAAGTTGAAGTGAAGTAGGTTACTTTACAGTAGCAGTATAGTTAAAAGTCCTTCTCAACTTAAAAAGTGAAACTACCAGAAAAGCTTGTCCTGCATTTTGAACTAGTGAGGGAGGACGTTCCACTGATTCCACTTATGATACTTCAAAGGCTTGAGCGCTTCCTTTGATGTTCTACATTCACTTTAAGGAGCAGGATATTATAAAATACATGCATTAGTGCTAAATGAGAGGAATTTAAAGAGCAGATGTGAAGCTCTGTATACATTGCTGTCATAATATGGTGAGCGGAACATACAGTACATTTTAGAAAAGGATTTTTAAGACACATTTTTAGACCTCAACACAGCTTTGCTCACTTCTTTCTCTCTTCACGGGCAATCTTTCACAGTAATCAAATGTTTTGTCTATAGTAGAAACAGTCCATAAATGAGACATTCCTTCTAATGCTCTTGTCTAATTCTAATGACAGTATAGGAAGTCATTGGAAGTCCCAGGAGGGACCATTCACAGGCTCATAGAGATGCATGGATATCATTGGACAACACTGCAAACTATTTTGCTTTGTGTGCAGTTGGTTATTATTACTGATCACACCCAGCAAAACCTGTTTAATAACTAATAATTGTGAGAAGAAATTAATGTTATTAATGTTTGTAAATTTTAGTTTTACATTTTCAGTGCGGTCTGTGCACACTTTATAAGTACTTTTTTAAAGTTAACCGCCAATGGCCAAAGCCAGTTTTTTTTTTTTTTTTTTTAAATTCCCGTTTGGTACTTGCTGAGAATTCATTTTGGACCGGCTAAACCGAGTGCGTCTGAGAGCGTCTGCTGCTTCGTGATGAACGCTGTGATCAGTAACTGCTCTCAATGACTGTATTGTCTGCCTGCTCTTTCAGCTCAGGGCTAAACTCTCAGCAGTTTGCTTTGAAGTGATTATCCCTTTATCACAAGCCAGAGCAAAGACTTTAGGGAGAACAATGGAAAATGAAAGCAAGTAGGAGGCTTATGGCAATTATCACAGACGTCCACCAGGAGTGAAGTGTGAATGTCCACTTTGTGAATGTGTGTGAATGTGGGGGAGGAGGAAGGGATAGACATAGGGCGGCAAAAGAAAATGAAACAGATCATGATTTGCATGGCATACACAGAGCAACGACCATGCTTTTGGAGGAACTGATGGCTTAGGCAAATAAACAAGACCGTTCTGGGACAATATCATTAAAGGTAATGATCCAGATATGAAAGTTCTGTCATCATTTACTCATCCCATGTGACTGTCACAAAAAATGTTAAGCAGAACTTTTTTCCATACAACAAAAACATAAAGTGAGCAGGGTTTGTCAAGATCTGAAAAGAAAACCATGAAAGTATCTTAATAGCACAATAACAATATAGTAATACAATTTGTACATTATATTCCAAGTTTTCTTTAGTAATGGGATAGTTTTGTGTGAGTAACGGATCAAAATTTTCACTGAAATCCCTTCTGCCGCATTCACACTTCTGCATATTCAAATCTGCAGTGTCTTCAAGTGTTGTGGCATAACATGGTAACTACACATTTAGTCAAAATTGAAATGAGACTGAAATCAGGTCTCTGAGATTATAATCTGTCTTCTGATTTACGAGCTTTGTTCAGATTCATAAATGGAGTGTGAAAATTGAGATCAAAAGAATAAAAAAAAACTTTATAGCGTTTTGCATTTGTAGGTCTGTTTTGTTTGTATGACATCAGAAGATTTTTTGTTGTATGGACAAGAACACTTGGGTTCATTCTGCTAAATTTCTCTTTTTGTGTGGAACTGGTATAGTTCACTTAATAACACTTGTTGGATTTGAACTGGTCAGAAGAATTCTGAGCATTAAAACATCAGATGAAGTCTTGTGGTGAAACATAACCAAATGAGATTATTCAATAAACTCAATAAACTCCAATTATTATCTCATCACTTCATCTTCTGCTTCTTCTTTTTCATGCCTTTAAGAGTAAAATTCTTGCGCTGATATAATACTGTTAATATAGTTTCGAGGCCAGACAAAACGGGATATATTCTGGCAGGGATTTGGCGTCTGGGGTCGGTTTTGATTTATCTGATATTTCTGACATGGAGATCCATCCAATCTAACATTTTGGTGTTGTTGGCAGGATGCTGGTGCCATCTAAGTAGAGAAAGTCTTTCGGGTTTGGAGTGACATGAGATTGAGTTAATAATGACATTTATAGGTGAAGGATCCCTTCAAACGGTTAGTTCACCCAAAAATGAACATTGTCATCATTTACTCACCATCATGTCGTTTGAAAAAACAGAAAAGACTTTTGTTCATCTTCTGAACACAAATGAAAATATTTTAATGAAATCTGAGAGATTTCTGTTTCTCTATTGACACTCCATGGCAACTACAACTTTGACACTACAAAAAGTTCGTAAAAGAGATCGAAAAAGTAATCCATATGAATCGAGCAGTTTAGTCCAAATTTTATGAAGAGACTCGATCATTTTATATGATGAACAGATTTAATTTGATTTAATTTAATTTAATTTATGTTCACATATAAACATTCATCAAGTCACACATCAGATCTGTTAGAAGAAAGCTCAAGCATGCTTGCTTGACATTCTCGTGTGTTACACAGCATGTTTTAGCTTCGGCAAGATCCGGTGAGGTTCATTCTTGTGTGACACAGCACGTTTTAGCTTCAGCAAGAAACAATGAGGTTTGTTCTCATGTGTTATGCAGCACGCTTGAGCTTCTGCAAGAATCAGTGAGCTTCATTCTTGCAATGAGCTTGTGTCACTTCAGAAAATTTGACTTAACCACTCGATTCATGTAGATTAGTTTTAGATTCTCTTTATGAACTTTTTGAAGTGTCAAAGTGGTAGTTGTGTAGGCTGTCAATAAAGAGACAGAAATCTTTCATTTTAAATACCTGTTTCAAAGATGAATGGAAGTCTCATGAAAGTGGAACGACATTAGGGTAGATGTTGTGAATGATGACTGATGAATTTTCATTTTTGGGCAAACTAACCCTTTAAGTGTGCATGGCTCAGAAGAAGGGTTGACTGGACCCAAAAAGAGAAAGAACTGTTAGTGTAAGAGTAGTCAGCAGAATCAGATGGCATGCAGGGTGTCGGAGAAGATACAATTAAAGTGTGGCGTTAAGATGGACTTTGAAGTTAGACATGGTGTCTTACACCCCTCCAGATGAAGAGAGCAACATTTCAGCTGCTTGTTATGGGCTTTTAAGAGGATCTTGTTAGAAATGGGAGATTTGAAGAAAATGGCCTTTGAGGTGATAGCAGCGGTGGGACGCTGTCAGGAACACGGTTGCTATTTGAAGCTGGTTTAGTCTTTTGCTGAGAAGTGGGTGAGGGGTGGGGTACTGAAGGTTATTTATCACCATTTTTTGTTTTGTTTTAATCCCATTTTGCGCATGACTTTAAAGTCAAACAATACATAGAAACAATGTCTGATGTTCTCTCTAATCCCTTTTTGGCCATGAAAGGGAGCACATCTGTATAAATGATTTTCATTTCCTCTACCAGTGGTGGGGAGAAGATGAAGACATCCTAAAGGTTCTTCCTCATCCTCTTTATTTCTTAATTTATCTGGGTGGAGAGGCAAAGTTATGGCCACACTCAATACCAGTCAGTGTTTGCTGGTCTGATGTCACTCCATTAATCTTTATAGCTACACTACAGCCTACTACAGCTAAATGGACAAACATTCAAACAACAATAAGAAAATCTGCACTCGTCCCTCTTAAAGTTGTGATAAAACAGAAGTATATCAACAGATGGTTTCTTACTGTGACATGAGTGTAAATGATTGTCAAAAAAGTAAAAATGTAGGGTGGAGACTTAAGCAGAATAAATGATTAGAGGAGTCCTGTATTCGTCACCACAGAGAAATCACCAAGATCTAGTTATGACATTAGGATTGAAAATAAACATATACATGGATGAATCATTCAAAATACGATCTATAACATGCATTTAGAAAATAGACAGGATGGATTTTCATTTCATGACAACTCTGATCTGTATTCACAGTGGGCTTTGGTACCTACTTTAGCTCAATAATAATATTTTCTTAGAGCTGCTGTAAAGCCAAAACAATCTCTGTCCATTAATTTTCCTATTATCACTGTGAAGCTGCTTTGAAACAATCTGTATTGTGAAAAGCGCTATGTAAATGAAAATGACTTGACTTGACTTTGAGTCCAGAAAGATGCTGTAAAATTGCTGGTGAGCTTTCTGCATCAGTACAAAATACGATGGCGGTACTAGACCCTGGTAACAGAACACAGTTTTTGTAATGACCACCACCACAAAAAAAAAAGAAGAAAGAAATAATTCATCTATGTTGGAAAACCAACACTCTGACTACACTCTGGCTACATTTCTGTAAAACTGGAAAAACGTACTTTGACATACAATTCACTACAGTTTCCAGCTGAAATAAACACTAGAGGCAGTAAAACAACTTTTATCTCTTTTCACAAAAATTGTGATTACAGGGGCAGATTGTCAATCAATATTAAAGACTTATTTTCACACAGTTCCTTGCACAATGTTATGACCTCAAAACTAATACATTTTGACCTTTGCATCACATAATTAGCTTCAAATGTATGGCTTTTCAGACATAGTAAGCTTGCTCTGTAGCAAGGGCACAGTAATGCGGAAAGTGTGAAACACAAGTCATGATAAAAGAGCTCATTGACCTGCATAATCAAGTAAAAATGATATGGTTGTTTCAGAAAATGCATGTTTATCTCACGTGTGTTTTTGTTAACACTATTGTTTAGGTTTAGTGTAGGTGGTAGGCCACATTATTTTTAATGAACTCACTGGACATTTAATTTCCTGTCTCAACGACAGGAATTGTTATCATGCCAGATGCCAGATTTGTGCATCCTCCTCACTCCTTGTGGTGCAATTAGATAATTGCTATGTCCTTCAAGATGGCTAACTTTGATTGGAACGAGGAAGAATCTCAACATTTGAGTACCCCATATCATTTTGCAGAAATGTTGCCACACGCATATTTTTCCAGTGAGCCAGGGTTGAAAAATGTTTATGCCCCCTCTGTTTGAGTGCTTTGCTTAGAGCCATTGAATGCACTGTAAGTTGTATATTTCCTGTTGTAACAAGTAAAGAAGAAGAGCTGATCGGTTTACGTGTGCTCCACACTGCTACAGCGACCTATCGCACACCACAAAAGATTGCGGCAGCAAGAGAGACGTCTGTGGGCTCACTCTAGTCTTTGGGAAATTAGCCCATTTTTGATTCTTGTGAGGTTTATTGTGCTTGCAATTTCACTGAAAAATGACTAATTTGCAGGTATGATTTAATGATCAGTGGAAAAAACTCTCTACGATTGCGTTGTTTATTTTCCCACTCAAGCAAGAACATGGATTTTTAAACAGCAATCACATTATTTAGCATTATATTTCCTATGTGGGACACTGCTTGCAGGTCTCAGGACAAAGTTCCCAATTTCGGGACTCTGGTCACCCTAAGGCCTCAAAAGTATTTGGACACAAAAAAATGACACCTAAAATGTCTGAATGTCATTACCAAGGCAAGGCAAATCTGGAAACCAATGCTGCTCTCTTCACATGGGTGTCCTAGCAGAGTAACCGCAGGTGTAGTTTACCACATTACACCACAAATCAACGGGTTTCACTAATGTTTGACAACAACAAAGTGAACAACAAAGTGATTTTGAACAGTAGCAAGCTATCTATCATTCCAACAATCCACTAGTGAAACAGCCTTGGTTGCACTTTTTAAATACCTTTTCCCCATTTACAAGCTGTATTTTAAGCAAAACAATTTGAGTGAAAAATTTAATTGAAAAATTCTTAAATGAATTTAAGAATTTCATTGATTTTGCAGTGTTGTCGACAGCGGCAACTTCAATGACAGCAGCACTTGCGCTGACATGAAAACATGATGATCATGTTGTCCAGCGTAATCTGAGAATGTTTCAAACACCATCTAATGAAAGCAAGAACATCTGACCTGTCAGAGTTCACATGATTAATGTCACTAATGTGATTAGTGACCTGAAAATGATGCATTAGTCTTAGAATTGTCTTTACTTATTATTATAACATCCCTTTTTTAATTTTTCAAAGCACTCTGTTCATTTTAAATTAGATTTAGAATGGTTCTCAATTTTTTGAACACCACTGCATCTTAACATCCTAACATCTGTTGCCTGACAGACACTGGATGGCAAGGCATTGTGGAAAGATGGAATTAACATCATATTAATGGACACTTGTCTATAGAAGTGTCCTCAACATTATATGGCTCATTGCTTTGGCATTATTAAACAGTAATGTAAAAACATGGTCATTTTATATCCCGCTCATACTGACAACAGCAGACAGACACTCACTGTCAGACTCAGTGACACAAAATGCAACACATCAATATTAATGATGGGAAACATACAACTGTGAACTTGTCTGGCCCTATACAAACTGAGCACATCTAACAGAAACTCGTCTGACAGAGAGACAGAGGAACAGGAAAGATTGTCACACATATTTACACTCAGACTGTGTCACTGTCAGGCTGCAAACACAGGTTCACCTATTACCACACTTCAAGAAGTCTATATAGTAGACAAGATGTTACGCTGTGGATGTGCCAGTTCAATCATTAAATAATATAATCAGCCTAAACATCAGAAGGTCTCTTCACTAGAATCCACTAGGAAACTCACAGGATCTCAGCAGAAGTGTCTGTGATCACTGGCAAAGGGATTGTAACAAGGGTCATAACCATAACAGCGATTAATGGTTAAAGGGTTAGTTCACCCTAAATTTGAAAATGAAGTCATCATTTACTCACCCTGGTGTTGGTCAAATCCTTTTTTTTTTTTAAAGAATGTTTTTAAAAAAAATGTCCCGCTCGTCCATATAATGACAATGAATAGCGATTAGCATCAAGCTTTTTAAAAAAGACACACAGAATTAACTCCCTTGACCGGTATCGTATATTCCAAGTGTTCTGGGGGTTTGTGGTAGGGTTTGGCGAAAAACAAACCAAAAAGGAAAACCTGCCCATGGCCATTGGTCTTCTGTGCACAACATGTGCGTTCATGAGACTATTAGCGCTAGAGTTCACTCTGACCCGCCCAGAAAAACACACAAGTTGTGAGACATCAAGATTAATAAAAACGAGACATGAAATACAACAACTCCTAGAAATCCCCAAAAAAGCATCCATGTACTTTCTTCACTGAGTTGAATATATCCAAACAGGAACTCTATTTGTCTGATGACACTCAGAATGAAAGTTGACAGATGTGACATGATAACCTCTTGTTCACCTCAGAGAAAAAGGTACATGGATTGTATTTCATTTGGGTAAATCTCGATTTCTCCCAACTTGTGTGTTTTCTGTGAGAGTTGGAGTGAATTCGTGAACTGAGTCACTTGTCAACCACAGAAGGCAAGGATATTTGTTAAAAAGTACATTAAAGGATTAGTTGGCTTCAGAATTAAAATTTACTCATAATTTACTCATCTCTATGTCATCTAAGATGTTTTCAGTCGAAAAGAAATTAATTTTTTTGAAGAAAATGGGTTGAAGGTCCAAAAAGCAGTTTCAGTGCAGCTTCACAGGGCTCTACATGATCCCAGACAAGGAATAAGGGTCTTAACTAGTGAAACAATTGTTTTGGAAAAAACATATATATATATTTTATTTATTTATTTATTTTTTTTAAATCACAAATGCTCATCTTGCACTGCTCTACGATGCGGCACACGTTACCTAGTCATGTTGGAAAGGTCTTGTGATGTAGGCAGGAGTACTGATCCAGTGTTTACAAAGCGAATGTAAAAAAGAAAAAAAGAAAAAAAGATTAAACAATAATGTCAGACGATTTTGAAGTTGAAGGAGAAAATGAGATTTTCGCTCTGGTTTTTTGCCCTACCACGGTACTTTTACCTACGTCACGCATGACCTTTCCAACGTGATTATGTAATGTGTGTTTAGTGAGCTAGTGCAAGACGAACGTTTGTGGAAGTATACAATTATTTATTTATTTCTTTTTTTTAGAAAATAATCAATAAAAGAAATAGAAAATGAAAGATAGTAAAGTAATAGAAAATGATTTTTTTTTAGAAAATGATCAATAGTTTTGCTAGACAAGACCTTTCAAACCATTGGTAACTGTTGAGGTCCATTATTTGGAGAAAAATCCTGGAATGTTTTCTACAAAAAACTTAATTTCTTTTCAACTGAAGAAAGGAAGACGTAAACACCTTGGATGACATGGGGGTGAGTAAATTATAGGAAATTTTCATTCTGAAGTGAATTAATCTTTTAAATTTCAGTTCTACAATTATGTAGATAATTATAGTATAATTATTATGTAGTATAATTATATCCTTTGTGTGTTAGCACGAGACTGGCGTGATGGATTCACTTTCACACTTTTTAGTGTGTCAGTGTGTGTTTGTAATATTTGATCATGGATCTCAGATTTATAGCCTTAATTCAGTTCTTATAATTATAATCGTTCTTTTGTATATTCTTGATTTTTTTGACAAAACTGCTTGTTTGCTCACACATAATCTTATCATGTTCAGTCCATCAAACTCATGTAATGCCTAAATGAGTAGAGAATTATAAGCATAGGTGAAGTAGAAAAAACTGGATCAATTTCTTGAATTTCCTATTAGGATCTAGTAAGAGAGATCTAATATCCTGTGGCTCCAGTCTTTGTTCATGTAATTGTTCTAAACCCATACAATTCTACTAGAAATACATCTGTGTTTTATACATATTCTGACTTGAACTGGGGACGTGTGCAGTGTTACCCACCCTAAATAAGGGTGTGACTAACCGAAAATAATATTTTCTTTGTGAGAACTCATGAAAACATTTACAAAACATACTGTATATTTAAACATGGAAACACGTGTGTAGTTTCACCTTGCTGCTGTTAAATGACAATAAGTAAAAACCTGGATGGCGATTATAAACAATCAGTTTAAATGAAAGTTACATACATATATTATTCTGCAGTAAAAAGGCGGATGAATTGATGTTGAGGGATGCATTAGCAATATACAGCTCGAATGAGAAAGCATGAATAGTTCATTATCTTAGATCATATTTGGTTTAGATCCAAATGAAATGTCTGTTTGCTTGTTTTATTTGTTCGACTGAGCCAAATAATGGCTGAGGTTGTTTTTAACCCTGATCTTTTGCTGTCCTCATGGGAATTTTCTGCTTACAAATTCAGAAGTTGCCATCATGGCATGATTTTGATGAGAACATCGCATTTATTGTCCTCTTTTATCCTTACTGAAAAAGACAAGTAGCTTTTTAGATTTAATGCAACAATTTGACGAGAAAAGGTTTTGTATTCAGCTCCACAAATGTTACATGAGTAGCATTTTTCAAGCTCCTACAGTTCACAAAATATGAATTGAATTAACTGTATAGTAAAAGTACACAATTACAGCTTAATTTCCTTATTTAAGTCAGGACTAAAAAGTCGTGCTGCCTTAAAGTCACATCAGAATAAACATATTTAACAGATGAATGGCACCTTATAGTCACCATGAACTCAAAAAGTCTTATTTTTCATGGAATATTGCAGTATTTATGATGAATGATTTAACCATGTTCATCATTATTTTTTTAAATTGAGCTGTTAAACAAAATAACTTCCCCTCCTGCTTGCAGTGATATCTCTTCTTTTCTCTGATGATGTTTTTACTGGCGTGAGGGCGGGGCAACCTGTCACTCAAATGAGATCCACCAATAGCAAACCACAACCATCCAATCAATTCCCCATGGACAAAATCAAGCCCTTAATACATCACAATAGGGAAGAAAAGAAAGGTACGGAGCCCCGGATATGACATACCGGAAAAAAATAGTAGGCTAAATCGTGCACACGATTTACTAATTTGTTCCCTCGATTTACTAAAACATGCGCACTATTTACTACTTTGTTCCCTTGATTTATAAATCATATAAATCAAGGGAATGAAATAGTAAACCGTGCAAACGTTTTAATTTTTTTTCTTGCATGTCATTGTGTGGGGCTCTGTAGAAACATTAAAGGTGCAATAGGTAATCCTGATGCTGTTGAACTCTGGGTACTGCTGTCCAAATATAAAATATTGGAGAGAGTTATTCCCCAGCCCTCAGGCAGGTTGCCAGATTGAGGACACACAACAGGAATGAATTGGAAGCCAACGAGCCTTACACTGTAAGTCGATAAGTTGATTTATCTGTGTTTTAACATGCCTCTGGTCATAGACGTTTTAGATGGATGTCGAGGCTTTTTAGGTCGGGTGGAATCAGCGATTACTGACCCACTTTGTTTGCTGACTTCCATGGCTGTAATACGCTGTTTTCTGCCAACTGGCAACCCCAGGTGTCGAATACTATTGGATAAATTGGTCACACAGCTTCTCCCCCAAAAAAGTACAGTCAAAAAAATTACATACTGCACCTTTACTGTTTAAATGAAACCAGTAGAAAACAGGGAGCCCCAACTTTCC
Organism: Zacco platypus; assembly: GCA_038088235.1. Classification (NCBI taxonomy): domain Eukaryota; kingdom Metazoa; phylum Chordata; class Actinopteri; order Cypriniformes; family Xenocyprididae; genus Zacco; species Zacco platypus. Next base: position 37,095,923 of record CM076083.1, on the reverse strand, counting down.
TGGTTGGAGACCCATCAAGAAACATTGCAGTTAATTGGTCCAAAATCGTTTTTAAAGTGTATTTTTAATTTAATTGCAAATGAAACATCACATCAACATTCTCTGACATCACACACACACACACAAATGTGCAGACAAAGCAACAATTTATCTGCTCATAATTTTGTTGCATTAATGCTAAAAATAAAAAGTTTTTTGTCAGTTAAAGAGAGATGTGAAATTTGCCCAAATCATCCATCCATTTTTGTCCTATGTAAAATCACAGGGAATCAGGGATGCTGTAAACAAGGAAATACCCTGGGTATTTTCAGCATCTCTAATTCATCTGTGCTACATGCCTTTGACTGTAGGGACCACACCAGAAAAACCACGCAAACACGAGGAGAACATACAAAACTCCACACAGAAAAGCCTCCTGGCTCACTTGGGACTTGAACCACAGATCTTGCAACAGTGCGACCCACCATCCCTCTGATATATTCATCTTTGACTAAAATCACTTGAACAAACTTCACACCGTAAATGGCTTCCAAAATAATAAGTAGGAACTTCCCGGAAGGACATGACAGCAGCAGAAATCCCACTAGTGGTGTTCACATGCGCTCATCTCCATAAACGCAATCATTCTGATATGACTTGAAAGGCAGTATTAGACTGTCTTTCCAAACACAAATCCTAACTTTGACCAAAGTGAATGCTAGCTATCAACACTGCTGCGGAGTTTAGGTATGGAAACCCAACTGCCACCTCCTGTTCCAGGGCCGGAATATACGGGATATTCCACGGGTTGTAATCTGCTTTTATGAGGTAATGGCACACAGCGCTACACCCTCCTGATTAGCAGATAAGACAGAGACAGAGCGGAGCGTGTGGAAAAACCTTTGATCCTCCCAATACTCCAAAGATGAAAAATATTGATAAGGTTGAAAATAGCTTTGGTTTTGGCTGCAGTTAGGATCCATTGTGGAGTCGTGTAGAGCGTGGTCACGTTAAATATGTGACCTCTTGTTTGGATGGACTTGGTGACTGCGGTACAGGGCAAGATCGGAGCATAATGGAGGCCGGAGAGAGTTCCCGTGTTATTGTTTAACAGATATCCAGCTGTCTTCACGTTCTGTGCGGTACAGCAATAGATGAGTGGGAAGAAAGAGAGAGGGAAGTAAATGCCTCTATGAATAGGTACACTTTGGTGGCCCATTATTTTTACAAATCCCATGTTTTTTATATTGAAAGCTAAATATATTAGATAAACTAATATATAACATAAGTTTAAATAAATATTTCACCCAATACCAAACACTCTGTCATCATTTTCTCTCCCTCATATACTTTTTTTCTTCCATGCAACACAATTAATTTCATTCAAGTAAAAAATAATGTGATGTATTGTTTATCCAACCTTTAATCAGTGATACAACATTGATTTTCTATTAAACAGTTCTAAACACCCAAAGTTTTGAGAGGCATTTACAGAATGAGACTTAGACCGCAAAAACTCATCAAGCTCAGATCCATTTCAGATCCAAGTTTTGTATGTTCATGACGCAGCCTGAGTCTGTTTAGAGACATCTTTGTGTTTACAGGTCGTACCCTGAAGTTGCAGAAATAGATTTGCAGCCCATTATTTGTTTTCTTTTTTTTAACTCTTTCCCCGCCATTGACAGAATTTCACTGCTATACGGTAGGGGGTGCTATTACACATGTTCTGAAAAAGTACAGAATCTCTGGATCAAAACACAGGCGAAGAAGCAGCAGAAACAAGTGATAGAAACATTGATAATGTTAAATAACGTGACCATCAAACATTCAACAGCATACAAAACAAAACTGCTTAATGGATGGACCATTCCATCTGTGTTTTGATTGTCATTCTGAACCCCTTCCAGATGAATCCTTTGACAAAACCACGATTTTCTCAACTTTTGTCCAAAATGTTTTGTCAGAGGCTCTGTTCTTTCTTTTGATATATTGCATGTTCAGATATTCATAAGAAAATATTCTGGAGGCCAATGAAATTTTGTGGAAATGGTAAAAAATGTCAGCGGTGGCTAAAAAAAAAAAAAGAGGCTGGGAAAAAGCTAGATGTTTCTATTAGGAAATAGCCAAGAAAGGCTTTTTAATGATTTTAATTGGAAGTGTGCCTCAAATTAATTTAATTTTTGCACTTTCTTTCTCTGACCATTTGGAAAACAGATTAAGGAAAACAGCTCATGTTCAAGCCTATTTTGTAGATTATTCATGGAAAGTGCCAAACCTACAGATTACAGCTGGTACTGACGAAAATCAGAGCACCAAACATCTCAACTAACCAAAAGACCACGGTCCCTATTCACTGAGAGACAGAGGATGCTTGATAAAACAGCACTCAGGTTCTTGATGATCCTTTGAGCAGGGTTTCCAACCACAACTCCTCCAAGATTTTTCCAGCAAGAGTCCGAAGCTCCCATTTCTCAGAACTTCTTCTAACATTTGCCCATTCTGCTACAGCAGTAAAATCTGCACATCAAATAAATATCTGGTGGGGTCGTGTTACCTTTGGAAAAAGCAGATCAGATCAGATCATGGACCAGAGGAATTTGAGTGGGTAGATGTGTTAATGATTGTAATCTCCAATGCAGACTTCTGGAGACCTTTCTGAAAAGAATACAGCCACTTCAAAATCCTGTCCAGGAACAAGCTTTCAACACTCGCATTCTTTTATATTGAAGTTCTGGTGTTTTTCACAAACATTATATGTTGTAGAGAAGGCAACAGAAGAGATGGTCTGTATTTCAATGCATCATAGAGTATGTTTACTTCATGAAACTCAAGTGTGACACTCATATGGGGAAGTTGCTGCCTATGTAGAGTGCGTCAAATCAGTCACCAAGTGAAATTTGAATTTGAAGTTTAATGTTATAGAGAAAGATCCAAATTGGTTCGAACATGAGTTCATTAGAAATTAATAGTTACATTTTATATTGTTCATTTATAATGTCAAATTCATAGGCTATTTGTCCATGGTTCAACCTGAGACAGGCCCGAACAGACGCTTGTATCCACATGATTCCACACAGGACAAGTGCTTTGGAAAATGCATGGATGAATTGTCAGCTTGAGAACCAAAGAATGATCTGAGGCCTACAGTACAAAGCCAGTTAACAAACTCAAATATATCAATCACTCAAAAAACAAATATATCTAACCTAGTTTAAGCGATACCACAGCACGTCATAAACTGTTTGATCCTGAGTTTGTGATTGCTTTTGGCGTGTAGAACTATTCTCACTGAATTTACGACCGAACTGTTCCCTCAAACTTAGATTCATCCATCCATACAATACTCTTTTCTAATCATTTGCCATCCAAAGTTTATTTAGTTTATTTTGCCCATTTCACGTTTCTTCTGAGATGTCCTCTCATCACTGATGGTGTTCAGTGTGGTCTGTTCAATGAAGCTTCAGTTGAGCACCAGTGAGGGGTCTGTTTCTTTGATTGTTCGATCGGATTACAGGTAGACAAGGGAGAAATTACCTTTTACACCTGCTGTTTTAATGCATTTCTTTTGTCCACTATCAACCACTTCTGTCCTTATCCTGGCTGGCACATTTCCCATAATGTTTTCTCATTAGGTCAGTAGAGGAGAGTAGGTGGTCCTTTGTGCTGTTTGAATGCATTCGACCACATTCAAGTGTTTACTCTATGAATCCGGTCAAATGTGTTTTCGACTCCCTCTGGAAGTGGTTGAAAGTGGACAAGCTCAAAAAATTTTAGACCCTGTTTACACCTGTATTTAGCATCGTCCACTTGTGATCCGATTGACCAAATGCATCTTAATACCAGGTGTAAACAGGGCCTAAACAAAAGGAACTGCTCGTACACACCATCCACTGATCCTGCAGTATCGGTTAGATCCAGTCTGCTTTCTTCTTCCAAGACAAAGGTACATGGCAGCAGTTTTTGGGCTCTATTTTAATGATCTAAGCACACGGTCTGAAGCGCATGGCGCAGGTGCATTGGACGTGTCCAAATTCTCTTTTGCTAGTTTAACGACGGGAAAAATGGTCGGTGCATGGTCCAAAAGGACCTAGTCTCTTAATGAGTCATGGGTGTGTTTTGAGAGTAATGAACCAATCAGGGTTTCATCTCCCATTCCCTTTAAAAGCAAGGTCCACTTGCACCATGGCGGATTCTGCAAGTGGAAAGACTGAACGCTTCTCCCGAGAAGAATCCTTTTATTTTTAATATTTTTTTAAGAAATGGGGAGTTAGCTCAGTAAGTTACCACTCATTTCTTACGCATCAGAGACCCGGGTTCAATCCCCACCAATAAGCATAATTGCTTTGGATTAAAGCGTCTGCCAAATGTGTAAATGTAAAAGCTGTGCCATTGACTGTGGATCAGGTTTCGTTGGTCAGTGGAGCATTTGTTTTCAGTTGCCACAAAACAGCAACGCGGCAATAATGGTTTTTCGACCATGGGCAAACAGGTGGGTGTGAGTGCATGTGCTATTTAAACAATGGTTGCTCTAGATGCGAAAATGATAACTGCTTCCGGCTGAAACTAGCAAGAAACACTTCCGTCGCGTCTGGCATCACAATGCGCTGGGTGTATGATAGAGCCCAACGACTCAAATGACTGGGGAATGGACATGACAATGTGTATTATCATTAGCAATGTGTAAAACTTTTTGACAGTGACAGACTGGGGTTCTCATTTATAAAGCGTGGGTACACACAGATTTGTGCGCACGCTTAAATCCACGCCAACGCTCATATTTGTAAAAATGTGGAAAACGCTCATATCTTTGACGTGGAAAAGTGCTTAGCGCCAGATTTTCCCTGTCAGATTACTGCAGGATTTTAGAAATCTAAGCTATTCTAGCAGCTCACCATTCTAAATTATAAGATTTGGACGATGACTGGTGATCTTTTATATGTAAATGGAATTAATTCGGTGTTGTTTACATCGAGGAAAACTGAAAACATTCAGCTGCGCGCAAGTTCAAGATCATTTATAGATTTCACATCTGAAAGGAGCGTACGCTCATTTTCTGTGCGTACGATCATTCTATGAATCATTAATGTTGGCATGATCGTAAGATCAAATTTAGGACGGTTTCTGTGCAACATTTTTATAAATGAGGCCCTGGATTTGATGCCTAAACTAACTAAATTAAGCAGCACTATCATTTCAAGATGCAAACAGGGTCGTTCACAAACAAATGTTGATTTTCCGACTTACAAAATATTTTGAATTTAGTTCAGTTAGCTTTATTCTCTCACATATTATCTGATGGTAAGTTTGTATTATTTTCCCGACAATATCATCAGTTGTCATAACTGTTTTTTTTAAATTATAAAATGTAATATTCATAATATTTCATGAATTAAGAAATGGTTGGAACACCAGTCACATTGTCATAAAAATGTTTTTTCTTTATATTGTGTTGATAAACTGTCTGAAAACAATAAATTATGACATCAAATAATTTCTAATTAACATATTTCACATAAACATTATCATCAATGTGTACAGACAAATCAATCATAATAAATACAGCAATATTCCATAAAAAATAAGAATTTTTCAAAGTGACTAAGCATTTTATACAGTGACGTAAGCTTGTGATTTGTGCTTTGATTAGCTGGTCCATCATTATTATATTAGCAATGAATAACAGTAAACCTGTCAACTTTTGTGGTGTCCGAAGATAACCTCAAACTTACCTGATTTGCAGCTTGTTGGTGGTACAGGTCTGTCTATCATGAGGTTACAAACCATTCAAAATCAATCAAGTGTATTAACAGTCAACAAATGACCAGCATGCACTGGATAAGTGACTTCAGGAATTGCCAACAAGTTAGTAGTCGAGAAATCTCACAGTACTGTGAGACGGTAGAGCGCCATGAGAAAAAGTAAACACTGTGACTCTGTAGCGCTATCAAAACATTGTTTGACAAACATTTGTTCACAATTTCTGCTAAAGGATGATGGACATGATTTCATTTTGAAGGAAAGACGAATAAACCTTTCAACTCTGGAGAAAAACTATTTGATGAAAATATGCTGAATTTATTATTTGAACAAAGTATTTTCATTGTGCTACTGTAAACTCTGGAGGTGTAACGAAAGCAAAATGCATGGAAGATGCATGAAAGACTAGAGACATGGACCATACTATTAAATAATATCATTAATGCTGACGTGTGTAATTGTCTATGCTAAAATACTTTCCCCCATTTCAGTTGAATATGTAGAGTCACTTTAAGTAAGCCATTGCTTGTCTGTCTTCCTGAGAAGTGCAAACACTGACTCTTTCAAAGCATTGTTTGACAAGGCAACTTCTGACTCTATTAACTGAGTTTGGGGCGGGTCAAGTATTTTGTCAAATGACAGATGGAGGTGAAGCAGACGGGGCTAAATGGTCATTATTTTTGCAATTCTATTTAATTCTAATGGGAATCACACATTTCACACTCTAAAAAATGCTGGGTTCAGCCTGCTGGGTCATTTTGTTGGGTTATTTTTTATTATTTTACCCAGGTGCTGGGTAGATGTTACTCAGCTGTAGGGTCATTTTGTACTGTCAACACAAATGATGAACCCCCTTCTCATGCCTTCCCAGTGCTGGGTTAATGTTGGGTAGTCTGTGCTAAATTGAAAAACTGGATACATTTGTCAACGGTCATTTTGTGTTCTGAGAGAAAACTTCCCGAGGGGAAATCCCTTAATGAAATTAAGGTTTATATTACATTCTGTTCCTGTCTAATTATTACTGTACAAAGGAAAATCTCACTTTTTTGTTTACGTTATGTCGCAGCTAACATCTGCTTGGAACGCTAGCTTTCTACAAACCCAGCACAAACCAGATCTACAGTTGAAGTGTACGATGCGCCATTGAAGTGTCACGGCCACCATGCCAAGGCTGATACACAACGCGACATCGCTGTCATATAAAACAAAGTTGCCGTGCGCTCCACTCACAACAATTGAGAGTTCACAAAGAACCCTTTAGTTACTGTTGCTATGTCCGACAAGCCATGCGCTCTCACGCCACACATCATGTTCTCACGCAGTGAAAAATACATCGCGGAGCAAAGAGGACACTGACAACACGTCGACAGACAAGACAGAACAGGTTACTTTTGATATGAAACAAAGTTTCAAATTTCAAATATTGTAATTTTTTAAAGAAGTTTAAACAATAAACACCTTATAATGGCTCTTTAAGGTGTCATGACAGATCACTGTAGCTCCTCAGTTCAAGCGGCTCGTGAACCGATAATCTCGTTTATCATTATTCATTAAATAAACATGAATGAACATCAGAAGGAATGTTGTTTCAAGCACGGAAAGACATGAGTACACAATTTTTCAAGTTCAAGTTCACCGACGTTAATCTACTAACTATCTACTAGCTTTGTTGGACAAAACGGCGCATTCGGAGTTATGATTGGGCGATCTGACCAATGTCAATGAACCTGCTGGTGAAGGGTCAGTTGGAGCCCTATTGTTCTAGCATGCTAGCTTTGCATCTGTGGTCACGTTATGCGTTTTTGACTGGTTGAAACTTAAATGTCTGACAGACAAGATGGAACAAGGTAAAGATGTTTTTTATGTAAATTTTCAAACATGAACAAAAAGATTGTCATTTAATGAACTTGAACAGTCTACTGATACCAGTTTTCTCCCAACAGAGTCCCATTGGCAGGTCTTGCTACTCCTGTCACGTCCTAAAATGTTATCAAATGTTTTTGAATGTTTCTTGATTGCAAAAGACTGACTTGTCATTGAATAAAAAATATTGTATATGAACTGTCCCTGTCCTATACATTTAACAGAGATTCCAGTTTTATTATTTAAAATAAAAAACCTTCAATATCAGGTTCAAGGTTAAAAAAAAACAAAACAAAAAAAACAACAACCCAGCAAATGGGTTAATGTTTAAAACCCAACAAACTGTGTCAAAATAACCCAGAATGTGTTCTGTACAATACTTACCAAATAACCCAGAAATGGTCACAGCATCTTTTAGAGTGCACCAAAAGCAAAGGCTGAACAGGAAAATGACAACAACGCAAAGTCTGGAATTTAAAAAACTATTTAATAATAATAATGATGATAATAAAAACAACTGACAAATTTCACAGATGAACATTTTAATTAACAATGAGTTCAACAACAAAAATAAAAGCAAATACAATGACTTATATAAATATGGCTTAAAAAATGTGGCACATCAGATGAGTGCAGCGTGGAAGCAGCTGTGAGTGAGGATGAGGATGGGCGGATGTGTATCGGGACGGCTCCCTTACAAGTCTGCATGCGGACATATTAATGGCCTAATATCATCCACTACCTATATGGTGAGAGAGACAGAGAGAGAGAGAGAGATGGGGGTAGTGATTACAAGATATAAAACATGATTTTTAACTAGTTCATTAAAACATTGAATTTTACCGCCGCAAACTCGCTTTCATGTAAGGCCTGACTTCCTGCACAACATGCCAGTAGAAGAATAATGGCAGAAGTGGATCCAAATTAGTTACAGACATAATGCACAAATTCTTCATTGAGTTGCATTAGTGCTAAACGAAGTTTCCATCCAATTCTATGATGATACCTAAAGTTCTTTGAGTTGAGAAAAAGGGTTTTAACGCAAATAAAAGATTGTCAGGGACTAAAAAGGAAAGTCTCCCTGTAGTAAAATGCACATACCAAGCAATATTCATCCTTATTACAACCAAATCCTTATTATCATTCTTATGTATATATTCTTTATACATTTAGCTCTGCAGATTAAAAGAATACAACTGTACAACTGCATCTGTTTTTGAATATTTATTGATCTAAATAGTCTACATTATGAATACAAAAACAAGACATGAGTAAATATATATATATACAGTGGGACAAAAAAGTATTTAGTCAGCCACCAGTTGTGCAAGTTCTCCCACTTAAAAAGATGAGAGAGGCCTGTAATTTTCATCATAAGTACACTTCAACTATGAGAGACAGAATGAGAAAAAAAATCCAGAAAATCACATTGTCTGATTTTTAGAGAATTTATTTGCAAATTATGGTATTAATTATAAGTATTTGGTCAATAACAAAAGTTCATTTCAATACTTTGTTATATACCCTTTGTTGGGAATGACAGAGGTCAAATGTTTTCTGTAAGTCTCCACAAGGTTTTTACACACTGTTGCTGGCAGTTTGGCCCATTCCTCCATGCAGATCTCCTCTAGAGCAGTGATGTTTTGGGGCTGTCGCTGGGCAACACAGATTTTCAACTCCTTCCAAAGATTTTCTATGGGGTTGAGATCTGGAGACTGGCTAGGCCACTCCAGGACCTTGAAATGCTTCTTACGAAGCCACTCCTTTGTTGCCCAGGCGGTGTGTTTGGGATCATTGTCTTGCTGAAAGACCCAGCCACGTTTCATCTTCAATGCCCTTGCTGATGGAAGGAGGTTTTTACTCAAAATCTCACAATACATGGCCCCATTCATTCTTTCCTTTACACGGATCGGTCGTCCTAGTCCCTTTGCAGAAAAACAGCCCCAAAGCATGATGTTTACACCCCCATGCTTCACAGTAGGTATGGTGTTCTTTGGATGCAACTCAGCATTCTTTCTCCTCCAAACACAACAAGTTGAGTTTTTACCAAAAAGTTATATTTTGGTTTCATCTGACCATATGACATTCTCCCAAACCTCTTGTGGATCATCCAAATGCCCTCTAGCAAACTTCAGATGGGCTTAAGCAGGGGGACACGTTTGGCACTGCAGGATTCCCTGGCGGCGTAGTGCGTTACTGATGGTAGCCTTTGTTACTTTGGTCCCAGCTCTCTGCAGGTCATTCACTAGGTCCCCCCGTGTGGTTCTGGGATTTTTGCTCACTGTTCTTGTGATCATTTTGACCCCACGGAGTGAGATCTTGCATGGAGCCCCAGATCGAGGGAGATTATCTGTGGTCTTGTATGTCTTCCATTTTCTAATAATTGCTCCCACAGTTGATTTCTTCACACCAAGCTGCTTACTTATTGCAGATTCAGTCTTCCCAGCCTGGTGCAGGTCTACAATTTTGTTTCTGGAGTTCTTTGACAGCTCTTTGGTCTTGGCCATAGTGGAGTTTGGAGTCTGACTGTTTGAGGTTGTGGACAGGTGTCTTTTATACTGATAACTAGTTCAAACAGGTGCCATTAATACAAGTAACGAGTGGAGGACAGAGGAGACTCTTAAAGAAGTTACAGGTCAGTAAGAGCCAGAAATCTTGCTTTTTTGTAGGTGACCAAATACTTATTTTCCACCATAATTTGCAAATAAATTCTTTAAAAATCAGACAATGTGATTTTCTGGATTTTTTTTCTCATTCTGTCGCTCATAGCTGAAGTGTACCTATGATGAAAATTACAGGCCTCTCTTATTTTTTTAAGAGGGAGAACTTGCACAATTGGTGGCTGACTAAATACTTTTTTGCCCAGTGTATATCTATCTATCTATATATATATATATATATATATATATATAGATAGATTGGACACATTACTATTTTTAATGTCTCTTCTGCTCATCAAGCCTGCATGTATTTTTATCAAAAATACAGAAATAAAATAATACAGTAATATTGTGAAATATTATTACAATTTAAAATAATGGTTTTCTATTTTAATATATTTTAAAATAAAATTAATTTCTTTGATGCAAAGCTGAATTTTTAGCATCATTGCTCCAGTCTTCAGTGTCACATGATCCTTCAGAAATCGTGCTAATATGCTGTATATGCTGCATTTATTATCAATGTTAAAAACAGTTGTGCTGCTCAATATTTTTCATAACCTGTGTTACTTTTTCCAGGATTCATTGATGAATGAGAAGTTAAAAAGAACATCATTTGTTCAAAATAGAAATCTTTTCTAACAGTACAAGTCTTTACCATCACTTTTTAAAATCAGTTTTATACATCGTTGCTGTATAAAAGTATTAATTTATTTAAAAAAAAAAGAAAAAAAAATACTGACCTCAAACTTTTGATCAGTAGTGTATATTGTTACAAAAGATTTTAAATAAATGCTGTTCTTTTTAAAACTTTTTATTCATCAATGAATCCTGAAAAAAGTATAACAGTTATTATTTTATTAAAATAATAAGCATATATTAAGCACAAAAATATTAAATATTATAATACCAGGTGTGAACGTGGCCTCTGCCAGACAGAAACAGTCTGGATTTGTTGTCCTTTCTTAGGCTGCCCAAGCAGACAAAATTTGGTCAGTAAACAAAAAATTAAAGTGAAAGATACACATCAACATCAACCAGCGGTCACTTTTGACACGGTTTGTTTATTCCTCTGAACAAAAGGGCCAATCAACACCTTCAGCAGCCACGGCTCTGGTGGGGGGGTGGGTTTACAGTTCCGGCGGTCTCTTTATTATAAAGCTGGTCTGGTGAGGGTCTCAGTCAGCACATCACTGACCGTCTCATGCATGCTGATCATAAAACTGGACAGCACTTGTGAACATAAGCTCCAATCAGGCAGTTTTTCTCAACATCTTGGCATCAAGTTGCACAGGTTTACTTTTTATGACCTCTTAACAGCATGCAAAAACAAACTGCAATTGGACCCTTTGTGTATCAGTAATTATACCATACCCAAATACCAAAGCAAAGGGGTGGAAACACTGGAGTGCTTTGTGCACTTGTCATGTTGGTGGACTCTGTCACAGTCATTCTGACATAAATGTATATAAAACATATAATACACAGCTGACACTCTGAATGGATGTGGATAAATGTCCAGGCCCTCACCTCCTGATGTGGCCAGCATCTAGTTGCTCCTGTAAGACTGAAGCTCTCTTCTGCAGGAAGTTGACCTGCAAACAAACACAGCTCAAGCTCAGTGGTACATGGGGAAAAATTTACTTTGAAATTTTTGGTAACACTTTATTTTAGTGTCCTTGTTACGCACGTTACATGTAGTTTTTGTTGTAATAACTATAACCCTTAACTAACCCTAAACCAAACCCTATAGTAAGTACATGTTGTTAATTAATATTACTCAATACATAATTGTAATAATACTACACCATAACAAGGACCTGTTAAAATACAGTGTAACCAAAATTACCCTCAGAAATGACAAAATTTCTCAAATAATTACAACAAAACAGTAAGTAACATTAATTAAATGTGAAGTAGAAAAAATGAAATAGTATTTTCTATTTTCTTAAACATACTTGCACTGTATTCAAACAAGGTAGGTTTTATGACTTTTTTCATGCATTGACTTGAAGTAGAACAAAATCATTCACATTAGGGTCACATATTAGCATTCTCTGTGCATTGTAGGCTAAGCTCCTGAATCTCTGGGGAAGAGTATGAACACTTCAGCACCAGCACAATAGTAATATACAGGTGCTGGTCATATAAATAGAATATCATCAAAAAGTTGATTTATTTAATTAATTCCATTCAAAAAGTGAAACTTGTATATTACATTCATTCATTAAACACAGGCTGATTTATTTCAAATGTTTATTTCTTTTAATTTTGATGATTATAACTGACAACTAAGGAAAATTCCAAATTCAGTATCTCAGAAAATTAGAATATTGTGAAAAGGTTCAATATTGAAGACACCTGGTGCCACACTCTAGTCAGCTAATTAACTCAAAACACCTGCAAAGGCCTTTAAAGGTCTCTCAGTCTAGTTCTGTAGGCTACACAATCATGGGGAAGACTGCTGACTTAACAGTTGTCCAAAATACGACCATTGACACCTTGCACAAGGAGGGCAAGACACAAAAGGTCATTGCAAAAGAGGCTGGTTGTTCATAGAGCTCTGTGTCCAAGCACATTAATAGAGAGGCGAAGGGAAGGAAAAGATGTGGTAGAAAAAAAGTGTACAAGCAATAGGGATAATCGCATCCTGGAGAGGATTGTGAAACAAAACCCATTCAAAAATGTCGGGGAGATTCACAAAGAGTGGACTGCAGCTGGAGTCAGTGCTTCAAGAACCACTACGCAAAGACGTATGCAAGACATGGGTTTCAGCTGTCGCATTCCTTGTGTCAAGCCACTCTTGAACAACAGACAGCGTCAGAAGCGTCTCGCCTGGTCTAAAGACAAAAAGGACTGGACTGCTGGTGAGTGGTCCAAAGTTATATTCTCTGATGAAAGTAAATTTTGCATTTCCTTTGGAAATCAGGGTCCCAGAGTCTGGAGGAAGAGAGGAGAAGCACACAATCCACGTTGCTTGAGGTCCAGTGTAAAGTTTCCACAGTCAGTGATGGTTTGGGGTGCCATGTCATCTGCTGGTGTTGGTCCACTGTGTTTTCTGAGGTCCAAGGTCAACGCAGCCGTATACCAGGAAGTTTTAGAGCACTTCACTCTTCCTGCTGCTGACCAACTTTATGGAGATGCAGATTTCATTTTCTAACAGGACTTGGCACCTGCACATGGTGCCAAAGCAACCAGTGCCTGGTTTAAGGATCATAGTATCCCTGTTCTTAATTGGCCAGCAAACTCGCCTGACCTTAACTATGGGGTATTGTGAAGAGGAAGAAGCGATATGCCAGACCCAACAATGCAGAAGAGCTGAAGGCCACTATCAGAGTAACCTGGGCTCTCATAACACCTGAGCAGTGCCACAGACTGATCAACTCCATGCCACACCGCATTGCTGCAGTAATTCAGGCAAAAAGAGCCCCAACTAAGTATTGATTGCTGTACATGCTCATACTTTTCAGTTGGCCAAGATTTCTAAAAACCCTTTCTTTGTATTGGTCTTAAGTAATATTCTAATTTTCTGAGATACTGAATTTTGAGATACAATTTTGAGCTCATCCACTTTCAACCACTTCCAAAGTGAGTCGAAAAACTCATTCGACTGGATTGCTTTCATAGTGTAAACGCTCATCTGGTTGAATGTGTTCGAACAACCACAAGAGATCACCTACTCTCCGCCTACTGACCTAATGCGGAAAGATTACGACAACCGCGCAAGCCAGACTGGACTTTATCGGCCGAAGATCCAAGATTGGTTTGATGACGTACCTAAAAAACGTACCAAATACAATGTTCTCTCACCATTCCTGATTTTTAACATGCATTCAACCCATTAACTTCTGCAGCTTTTTGACCTCAATTAGAGGAATACATTATCACATCAATGGCATCCACTGGATGTTCAGAAACTTTGCCTGCCCAGTCAAAATCAGTGTTGGGAGTAACACATTACATGTAATGTGAGTTACATAATTCGATTACTTTTTCAAGTAACGAATAAAGTAATGCATTACTTTTAAATTTACAAGAAAAAAGTTACTGTTTCAAATAAGTAATGCAAGTTGCAATGGTTGCAAAAAGAAATCGGGAGTAAGTGTGAGTGCGCTGTGTGTGAACATAATGGTTATTATAGTTCTAGATTAAATGTGACTAAAAACAGTGAAATGTAAACTCAGAATGTGACAAATATTTAAACATGATCAATTACAAAAATGCTTTATGTGTTTAATCTGACTTTATTAACCAATGTCTTTGCTGAGTGTTGAACTTTCTTCTCCTGCATCCTATTCTTCTGCGGTCCAGCTGAAAGGTTTGTTTGAGCTGCGCCCTGTACTGTACAGGTGTGAATTTGCACTTTTTACAGCCTGAGGCTTATTCATTTGTTAAAGTGACTTTACATTTGCCAAGAATAGAACTTTTTTTTGTTATTAAAAAACAAGCAAGCAAGCCCAGACTAGATGAGAAAAAGTAACGCAAAGTAACAATGTATTACTTTCCATAAAAAGTAGGGAGCAATGCAATATTGTAATGCTTTACTTTTAAAAGTAATTTCCCAACGCTGGTCACAATTATGAAGAAAAATACATTGTTTTTGAGAAACCCTTTAAAGTCTAACAGTTACTTTAACCTTGTGCTAAAATGTAACAATAGTGTGTAGCAAAAATGTTTACAGTATGCTATTGCAGCAACCATATATATCCGATGTGAGGAAAATCAATTGTTCATTTCCTTTTAAAGGAATACACTTCTAGCTTTTTTAATTTTGTATGAGCCTGAAAAGAATGTACATTGTTCTGCGACGATTTTCCTGGGAACCAAGATACACAGAGCAAACCTCAAAGCAAATCTAATGTTACCATCCTTGTAAATGCATGCCTCTGACTCTGAAAAGAATGACTATGGTTAGATTCCTAAACGGCTGCTGGTTTTGTTAAAATAATGCACTGCAATGTGCAATGCTCGAAAGTATTCAAGGACTTTGGAGGCCATGCTGGTCACCAATTACAATGCATAAACATATCAGATCACAGAGTTGTGGCTGCGATTGCAAAAGAATCTAGTCGTAGCTATTCAGAGGCATGCGCCAGGGTCTTTGAACTGTGATCTCGAAATGTTGTTTGAGGGGCCCCGGACCATGTCTGACAAAAAGGAGCTATTGTTTAGATTTGAAATGTTTAACAAAAATGCTCTTGCAACGGATTCGTGTAGAACAAGGCCGACTGTAACTAATAAGTCCCTGGCCGGAGCCCTTGAAGCCTGTATTAATGTGGTTGGCGGGTGTAATTGCACATAAGGAGATGAACTGGACCGGAGACTTCAAAGCCCCATGGCCAAATTAGATCCATGTCTATGGAGGAACTCACAGCACTTGTTACCCCCTCCCCTTCCCAAGAAATCAAATAAACAAGGGACACTTGAGTTCAAAGACGTGAGGTCTGACTGCTCTGCATTATTAGCTGAGGGTCGGGAAGCATGATGCTGCGATGGCATACAAGACACCAAATGCGGGGGTACTGAATTGGACTGATCACATGCGCAGATCCTTCATAGAAGGGGCTGAAGCCTGCTTCAAGTTTTGGTGTAAAATGCCTTCTGTACATCAACAACTGCTGGTACATATGAATGAATGACTTTTAAGATGTTTTGGAAGCTATAAAACACATGATAAATGAATCAATCAAATGACATTTAAAGTAAAAGGGGTGCGTTTCCCATACAATGATGTAACTCGCTGTTTCACTTCCATAGTACGATGCATCGTTGAACAAATCCACTAGCTAGTCATGACTGTTTCCCAAAATGTCGCAAACCTGTCGTTCAGTCACATTGGTGAATGATGTCACGTAGGCGATGGATAAATTACGGATATGGCATCTGAGGACTAATCCACATTTTTCTCAGTTATTTTGCTTTATTTCCAGATTCAATCATAGGCTCATTCTTACGTACTGGAGCTACGTGCTTAATATGTAAAGGACATTTGTATATATTCGAAATATCAGCTTGCTTATAAGTCCACATGTAATAAAAATAAGAAACTATGCAGCTCACAACAGCTCGAAAGCTGAAATCATTGAAATATGCTAGTAATGACGGAATTTGCGATATTAGTTGAATAACAATGCTTTTGGGAAACGCACTCCAGGTCGGTAAATTTGCTCATGACATACAGAAAATTTAAACTAGACCTTAATATCAAAGAGGAAGCTCCAAACAATGTCAGAGACTATAAGATCGCAAACAAAAAATATCTTACTCTTTTTCTGACCCAGGTTAATTGGAAATTCATAACTCATAATTCATAACATTTCTGTATATATGTTGTTTTGGGTATATTTGGAGTACATTTGGTTTTGGCACATTTCAAGGCAGTTTAAAACTGAAATGTTCAGTGAGCGCATACTAAAGAAACATGACTGTGCAACAAGACATGTATCATGGCTGTTCGGAAATGAAATGTTCGGTGAGTATCGCTAAAACCGTGATATAAAAATTCATTTGCTGAAGAAACCATATCATTTTAGCTTACTTCAATGAGGTCTTGAGCTATTTTGTGGAGTGCCATGATTTGTGTTTCATGTGATTTGTACCCAAGCTCCCAGCATTGCGATTACACGGTGAGCTACCAAGCAAGATTATTACATCAGAAAAGCCATACATATGGCGCTGGTTTTGTGATGCAAATGTAAAAATGTATTAGTTTACAAATCATGTACCATGTTAAAAGTGATCTGTGATTTGAGATGTAGGAACCGTGCAAAAATAAAGTCTTTATTAATTGACAATCGGCCACCGTAATCATAATTTGTGTGAAAAGGAACAAAAGTTGTTTTACTGCCTGTAGTGTTCATTTCAGTTGTAAACTGGAGTGAAGTGTATGTATAGGTATGTTTTTAAATGTGGAGTCATATATTTCCAATGAGCCTGAGTTGCTTTTTTTCAGCGATTTATTTTTTTAGTGTGTGAGGTCTAGAGTAGCTGAGTCTTCAAGCTTTGTTTGCATGTGGTTAGGGTGTTGTTCTCATAGCTGTTGGGAGTTGGTTTCACCACTGAAGACCAAAGATCAGAAGTTCCATGATCTGGACAAACGTGGACAAAAGGGAGTGTTGTGTGGCCAGAATTAGTTAATTGTAGCCAGGCTTGGGTGAGCAGTTTGATGATGCATTGTATGATGCAGGGTAAACCATTGGCTTTTGTGTTTTGCATGAATTTAGAAGGAACTGCCAGAAAATGCGGAGACTTGCAGTGACATTATACTCCTGCATCTTTACTTCAATTCATACATTCTCTGAACCGCTTCTCCAATGTAGGGTTGCAGGAACGTTGGAGCCAATCCCAGTGTCTCAGGCTGTAGGCAGGGAAACACCCTGGGTGGATGGCCAGTCTATCACTGGGTTCTTCTTTCATTGTACAACTTAATTGTAATGTTTTTTCTTTTGTGGATAAAAGAAAAATAGCATTTTGTTTCCTTGTGTCCTACATATTTGAATCACAAAACAGTCATTAAAATACGATGATGTAAAATGAAGTACATATAAATAAAGAACTGACTGGACAACTGCCTCAAGCAATCTGATAAAAATAGAGAGAGAGCTGCAACGGTCCTAACACTGAACTTTGTGGTCCTCAATGGTGCTGGTACTGGTAGAGGAGATCAATAATATACTACATTTATCAAATAAATATTTAATTTATTTATTTATTTGGTAAGTAGTCATATAAGAAGTGAGATAATGTTCATCCAGTTGTTCATTACCACAAAATAAACTCCACTGCTTCACATGCTATTGTCTGGGTTTATTTTGCGATAATGACTGATGTACTAAAGTAATACCCTGGCTGTCGAGCTGCTTCCCTGGACTGTTTGGAGGAAGCCGAGTTGCCAATCGAAGCTGCTCACATCCAGGAACTCGTTGTTTTGTAATGCACATCATCCTGCCTATATATGTGATCCAGGTGTGTTTGTGTATCAGTTGAGATCAAGTCCATGTATATGAAATTATGCAATGTCCAGATGTGTATGTGTTGGTGGTTTTTCTGACCTGCCTTATAAAAATAAATTTAAACACTCAACATATATTTGTCTTGTGTGTCCAGTGGGAGCTCTTGTGGTGTGTGTATTTGTTTGATCACCTGTGACTTAAGCGAGGTGATGGTGTCCTCCAGCTCCTGCTGCAGCTCTGCAGGCATCAGGCCTTTGATCTTCAACTCACAGTCCTGACGGACATGTGTGATCTACATGAGGAGAGAGGGGAAGAGTTTAAAAAATGCCTCGTAATAACGGATCTATCAGGCTGTCTAACACTGTGATCAGTCCTCAGTAAACTATAGCTGTGGCAAGAGTAAATTGGCAAACTATGGCTGCCTGTCTAGCAAGAACAAACTATACTATATATATATATACACAAACTAAACTTTAATGAACATACAACTTAGGCAAGTTGGGTTCGGTATCCCCACAACACACTCAAGTAAAGAGGCACATTTTGTCAATAAACTAAGGAATGAACAAGCCATGCATCACTGAAGATCAGGTCTAGAGGGGTTTTCCCTTTCAGAGAAGAGAAAACTATACCTTTTTCTGAGGCCAAACAAACAAGACTGTTTTAATCTGTCACATAGACATCTGTTAATCTGTTAAATTGTTAGTGCTGTAATTGTACATGTATCTGTACCAAACCAAATTAATAAAGGTCTTTTGGTGCGGTACACACAACTACACAAATGATTGCATAATATGACAGCCAATCAGAAGAGTGTGTGGGCAGAGTTTCTAAAATAGAATCCCCGGTTGCATGTTATGTATTATTGCCGCAGCTAGTTAGGACAAAAACTCTGATTAACATGGAAAAGATACCTTTTATCGTGCGGCATAGTATCTGGTTAGGATATGGTTTTAGAGTTAGATTACAATTATTATGATGCAGTCTTACTTAAAATACAAAAAATACAATGTGCACAAAGTACTCAGTAGTTTTGTATTGTAATTTTAGGCTAGTCTATGCTGTTCACCATCCTGAGGGTCAGTCACATGACAAGCTTAGTGAATGTGAGAATGCAAGACGATTTCTAGTCTTGGTCTTAAAGGGGTCTGGTATTGGTCTGGGTTTAGGTCTTAAGGGATCTGGGTCTTGAAAACAACTCTGGCTCATCTGGCTTGCTCCTGCTGGCTGTGTCAGACAGGCACTGATGTCTGGCAGGCTCTGTCCACCATCTTAAGTTAAAAACATCTTAATATTCGCCTTATTTGAGGGAACAGAGGCGCAACAAGAAAGATGATTGCCTTTCCTAAAATAATTTTCCTGTTGTGGATTTAACTGATTGTTCTGGCTTTCTATAATTAATCTTTCAGGGTACAATGAAAGGATTGGAAGCCACTTCAAAGAGGAAGAGTACACATTATCTGAACACAGCTCTCTGTTCTTTTTTTGTCCCACAGTGAGCTGTAGACCAGGCCTTTGCCACTTAGCCAATTGTCCTCATTTCTCTGCCCTCGTCTTCATTTGATGATGCATCAATCAATACTTATTTCTGGTTGAAAAACCAATGTTGAAAAAATACATCATAGTCTTTCCAAATGGTAACTGAAAAC
Source organism: Zacco platypus (assembly GCA_038088235.1). Classification (NCBI taxonomy): domain Eukaryota; kingdom Metazoa; phylum Chordata; class Actinopteri; order Cypriniformes; family Xenocyprididae; genus Zacco; species Zacco platypus. Next base: position 37,076,063 of record CM076083.1, on the reverse strand, counting down.
CAGGTTCATTGTGAGACAAGACTCCTGTCAGAGTGAATTTAACCCACAAGAATTATAGCACTGGATATCGAGTCTACGAGTGTCTCTTAGCTGACCGTATTTGGTCCAAGGGTTCTTGAGATCTAGTGGTTGATGCAGGACTCATAACAGTAACAGCATGTAGTATTGCTATAAACTGGCCTCCAACCCCAAAAGACCTTATCTCAATTACCCTCTTCATCATACACATTCCATGCAACACAGCTAGTACACATTACAGCAGACGCAGTCCTGCATACTGTATCGGGAGGCCCACGTGTAATTGAAGTCGACGTGCCATGAATGTTTGCCTCAGAGAGTGGGAGGTAAAGGCATCTGTAAGGGAAAGTAAACGGGGGGAGTGGATTTCATACAGAGCTAGGCCGGCCTGTTACGTACAGCTTTATTTGCGCAACAGTATTCAGCACGAGATGTAGCAAAACTATGTCAGGGAAAGGCAGCTGAGTGCTAACAGCAAAATGGCTAAGCGGACTTGTAAGAGTGGGTTAATGGAGGGTTTACTCATACTGGTGTTAATACATGAGATTATGGAGGACCCCTCAACAGCTGAATGATCACCTTTGGCAAAGTGTCGGTGATCAGTGGAGGTTTAGCCTTCATTTATAATCACTGGTGTCAAAAGTATTCACATTAATTACTCAGGTAGAAGTATAGATAATAGGGTTTAAAAAAGATTTCTGTAGAAGTTGAAGTATCAACTCAAGCTTTTTACTCAAGTAAAAGTGTAAAAGTAAACTACTTGAAGTATAAAAGTAAAAGTAATGTAAGGAAAAAAATGTCATTAAGGACAAAAGCTTAGGCCGCACCACAGGGATCTATTGTGCACTACCTTATGTCCTCAAAAAAATAAATAAAATAAAAATAAACATGAAAATAATTTCATTTCTATAATAAAAAATTCTTCCAGGTATGGCCAGGGATGGATATAAGGGTAGGCTGGTCATCCTGGCTACCAACCTCCTCGCTGATGCTTGGATGGGACATTTCGCTCGAGTTCTCTTCTCGAGTATCTGCCACGCACATCTTTTGTACTTTGCTACATACGTCTGCTATGTCCAGTGTTGGGGGTAACGTTAACGAGTTACAAAGTTAATATAGCCTACTTATCACAACATTGTCAATCGCGTTGGCAATCACAAACGCTAATTTATTCAAACGTCTTTCTACCGAACTACCTACTGTAGCTTAATTTGTGGAGGAGGAAGAGAAAGCACCTGTTTGATAAATGAGCCAGTAGTGGAGAAATAATAACTTTTAAGAAATAATCTTTTTTGAGTAACGATCCCAACACTGGTTATGTCCTTGCTGGAGTGTGACATGATTTGTGTCATGTGCAGGTGCGATGGATCGCGTACAAACCAATAGGGTGTCTGAATGGTATATGTTTATACTTCTCATCCAACCACAATCAAATTCACTCTATCTGGATGGCATGATTTATCTGGATAGTTTTTTTTTTTTTTTTGAATGAAAACAATCCGAAATGAAATAGGAGTAATGAGGCTATTTTTAAAATGTAAGGAGTAGACAGCACAGATAAATGCGTGAAAATGTAAGAAGTAGAAGTAAAAAGTCGGCTGAAAAATAATTCTCTAATTACTCTTTATAATTTCTACTCAAGTAAGGTAATGAAGTATTTGTAGGTATTTGTGGTATTAAAGGAGGCTTTAATTTAGAGCATTCTTAGTGCTGCTACAAGGAGTGCCATACAGTGTAACAGTTTCTCCAAGTAAAATACCCCTACATTTTCTCCCTAGGGGAATTGATTTTTAACAACAGCCTGGCAACCTTTAAAAACATACCTACTGTGACATATGAGGTGGTTAATTGATGTTATATACTTTTGTTGAAGCAATCCGTTCGCATTATTTCAACTTAGTTTTTTAATTTAATGCACTTAACTTTTTAATTCAATATTTCAGAAGAAAAGGCAAGTACATGCTAACATTGAGAGTTTAGACTCCAAGAAGACCATTCTAATGGACCCCATATCTGTTATCCAGCTGCCTAATTAGCTCTTAGGCTAATTGACCCTTCAAAGCAATCAGGGGAGTTAGTAGATTAACATTGGTGAACTTGACCTTGAAAAATTGTGTGTACTCACGTCTTTCCGTGCTTGAAACAACAATCCAATGAACAATCCGATGTTCATTCATGAATAGATTGTGCCTGCATTTGCTGCTATACTGAGGAGCTACAGCGATCTGTCACGGTATTTACTGTTCTTCATTAAACTTCTTTAAAAAATTACAATATTGACACAAAAAATTCAATATATGAAACTGTTTCATATCAAAAGTAACCTGCTTTGTCTTGTCTGTCGACATGTTGTCAGTGTCTTCTTTGTCCTGCGATGTATTTTTCACTTTGTGAAAACATGATGTGTGGCAGTAACTAAACAGATATTTTAACTAAAGGGGGCGGGTCTTTGCGAAGGGTCAATTGTCTTCTTGATCTTGAAATTGATTCAGACATTGATTAATGTGGCAGATGGAATATCATTAAATTCCCACGGAGAAAAAACCTCAAATGAATTATGAAATTATATTTAAGAGTGTTAAACAAATGCAATGAAATTTGACATTCACACTTTAAGCAGGTAGCTCACAAACTGCAGTCGATCAGCAAACAAGAAGCATTCTTATTAACTATATATGGAAAACAATTAAAAAAGCCAGAAGTATTTGTTATATGTCTGGTTTGTTTAGCAAAATCAGTTTTCAGATTGTGTCTAGATGCTTTTACAGAAAGTCAGACAGCTGTGCTAAAGAAAGCTGACAGGAAAAACCTTGATACTATATATGACAGAGCAGAAGTCATTCCTTTCCAATGGAGAGTAGTACGGGAGTTTACGTGGAGTTCCGACTACATGCATATATTTGAGCTTTGGCTATGTTGAAATATTTAAACTTTTGTGGCTAAACTGTATGTAACCGCCCAACTGTGTGTTCTAAGTGAGTGCTAAGTGAGGATTACCAATGCATTGGCACTAAAATGTTAATCTTTGAACACAATTTCTGTACTATGGACAGTTATGAATAATTAGGCTTGAAATAATAATTTTACAATTATAATTTATAATCATTTATGTTATGCTTTTCTCTCAAACATATTGACAGTCATTTGTTTCGTGAATATATATTCATACATGCATTAGATACATGCATTTACTAGCCTCTTCAATTAAAAATTCTTATTAATACCTGTTGATTCATCACTATAAAAATACCTTCTTTAGAAGGCCTAGCAAAATTTTGATGAGATGTTTCTGTAGCTCAACTGGTAATTGTTAAGATCACTAATCCTAAGAAGGGGCAATAGCGATGCTCGTCTTAGCAAAAAAACATTATATACTTAGGCGCCTTTTACACTGGTGCGTTTTTGTTTTAAAACTGCATTTTAAAATTAAAACGATCCTCGTCTACACTGGCGTTTCCACAGCATTTCAGAAACGACCTCCATCTACAATACACGGCCGAAAACGCATGTCACATGACCGTTCTTACACACTGGATATGCGCATACAAGTGTAAACAGTTGCTTATTGCACATGTGGGTAGCTAACTGCACAGTGGCTGCTAAAAATGACAAAAAAGCCAGCAAAGGTTGCAGCTCAGTCTCCATGATATTGTTTACACGGTCGTCAAGGATACGCAGAGCGAATGTGGGGAGCCATGCCATTGTTTTCAAAAGTCTACGTTTTGGTACGTTTACACTGAAACGCAACCCCGGCGTTTTCGAAGTAAAATGGGCTCTGCAGCGTTTTCGAAATTCGAAAATGGCAGTGTAGTGTAAAAGACAGTCGTAACCGTAGCAACACGCATGCATTTTAAAACGAAAACGCAGTGTAAATGGGGCCATCAAAGATAAATAAAAAATAAACAATAATGTCCATTGGATTATAGTTAAAGAGTTTTCAAAAATGAAAATTATGTCATGTCATTCCAAACCTGTAGCACTTTCTCCCTTCGGCGGACCACAACAGAAATGTTTTTGCTTATACAATGAAAGTCAGTGGTTCAAAACAACATGATTGTGGATTTTATGCATTGTATTTGACTCAAAATATTATTTTTAAGTAAACTATCTCTTTAAACATTCTCGACAGTGGCATGAAATACAAAGACACTCAGTATATTCCCTGGGACATAATAACTTTGAATTTAAACAGGTTTCCTTTTTCAATAAATTCTGACAGGTCCGTATAAGCACAGCTGAAACACTGGGTCATTTTGAGGATAAGGATTTGTGCTTTATTTTTGATCTTCTTCCATCAACTAATGAACCGCATATAAAAGCTTCCAGATTTCACAAATGAACAATATGACTAGTGAACGATTCATCTTCATTTCCTTTTTTTAAAAGTTTCCTTTGTTGTTAATAAACCAATCCCTATTTTGAATACTGAGCGGCAGTCTCTTTTCCGCACTATTCTCACTTAAAATGACACTATTTCATCTATATATAGTCTTTAGATTGTGCCTGCATTTGACTTTGCGTGATGCAGGATGTGTCACTAGCTGGGGTTTTTGACAGCTGCCAGCTGAAAGCAGCTAGACCTCGGCACTTTGAATGTTCAAATAAAGTTTGTCATGTCGTCAGGAGCTTGATGTATGCTAATGAAGGGGTGGAGGGGAAGGAAAGAGAGCACAAGCATTCAAAAAAACACAGTAAAGTGACAAAAACATTGTCAGATTCACAAGGGTACATCAAAAACCTGCACCACTCACAAAGTTTTGCATCTCAAAATTGGCGGTTCTGGAGTCAAGAGCACCGGTTGAGTATGAAGCTCTCTGAATAGCACGCAAACTGAAAAGGAGCATTTTCAAGAGGCAGAAAATTAGAGGTTGGAGGAGACCCTTTATGAAGTTATGAGGCAGAAGTATGATTTATGAAGTGCCTCTCCAGTGAAGTGTAGCACCGGTGCGGTAATGGGAAGCTAATGGAAAACGACGGCACTTACTCTATGGTGCGCTGGCACTGGAATGGAACAGATTTAACGTTCAGGCATGTTTTTTGTGGCTATGTAAAGCCAAATCTAATGTCCCTGTCACTGGCAAAAAATAGTACTGGTTTGTAGTACATGAATTGAATTTGTTTATACGATACAGTATTAAAGTTAAACTAGAAAAAGCATCTGCAACTCATTTTAATAGCATAATGTGACATTTTTCTGAATAAAAAAGGAAATTAACAAGAAAAAAGTGCAGAAATTATTGGGTCATGAAAAACATATGCTACTCCATATGGTAGCAGTGGCTCTGGACTTAAGGGGCTTTCTTATTTGGTTGACATTAGGGGTGTAATGGTACACGTATTTGTACCAAACATTTTCTTTACAGTTCTTTCGGTTCAGCATGCATGTCCTGAATGAAAACAGTGTTTGTTCAACCACCAGTTGGGGGTAACGCATTACAAGTAACATAGGATACGTAATCAGATTACTTTTTCAAGTAACTAGTAAAGTAACACATTACTTTTTCAATTTGCAACAAAAGTTATCTTTTCACATTTAATGACTGACATCACTCCTGTGCCATGTTTAGAGTAATAAAGTGCAGAGGTGTTGTGTGTGCTGTATGAACATGATGCATGCATGAAAATATTCAGTATTCCTCAAAATAAATGAAGATAGTGAAATGCAATCTCAGAAGAATTTTACGCAAACCTGTAATTAACTATGTAATATTACAACAATATAAAGTGAGATTAAATACTTTGCATTTACAAATAGATTTCTTTAGATTAAATAAGTGTTGAATTTCCTTCTCCTGTATCTTATTCTTCTTTAATCCAGAATGGATTTTCTTCAGCCTGAGGCTTATTCATTTCACTTTTGGTGTGAAAGGGCCTTAACATTTGCCAAAAATAGAACTTTTTTGTTGTTAAACAAGCAAGCCCAGCTCAGGTGAGAAAAAGTAACGCAAAATTAATGTAACTCATTACTTTTCATGAAAAGTAACTAAGTAACGCAATTAGTTACTTTTTTTTTTAGGGAATAACGCAATATTGTAATGCATTACTTTTAAAAGTAACTTTCCCCGGCACTGTCAACCACTGCACGTGCAGAACTTCCCTGTGTATGGAACCAGGGCTGGATATTAACACCCGCCAAATGCAGGTGGACTTTAGCAGTGGCGTGTAATATATACTTTTATATACATATTTTGAAAAAGACATCTAAAATAAGAAACTAAATGCAATGTAGTGTTGTCAAAAATATCGTTTTTTTTTTCGTGTGGGATTGTGTGTATTGGGCATAATTTTACTCGTTCCCACAGATTTTGTGCTCACGCCAAAGTGCGCACAAATAAAACGCCCTCTCAGTACAAAATTTATTTCTTTTCGCTGATTATTGCACTTAAACAGTCAAATACACAGTAAACTAAGGTCAAAATGGTGGTCTTGGTGAGTATTCATGTAAGCACAGTCAGTAAGTGAATGTAAAGAAAGAAAACGCATGTGTAACAGTATAATGGATCCGTGCGCCAGGTCTTAAAGTGATAGCAGCCTAACATATCTGCTGCCAAATTATGAGATAATATTAAAAATATCTATATGACAGTTTTCCCTTCATGGCATGGATGTCAAAATTGTGGACAGTAAAAATGCTGAGTGGCTAGTAACTTTGGAAAACCACTAGCCACAATTGCTGGTGAGCAAAAAAGTTGTCAAGCCCTGTGCAAAACGTAATTTCATACCTCGAGTTTCCCCCCTAGGATGGACCAATATCGTTTATATAGATATACTTAGATGACGTGAACACATCTGAAAAATAATTAAGGACACAGAGTGAGTTGCAGCAATATTGACAGAGTTGATTCACTTAAAAACAGCCATAGTTTGTTCAGTAAACTGTCTAATATATAAAAAAAAAATTGTTTTTCCCTAGCTGTACTGAAAACATACCGAACCGTGACTTCAATACTGAGGTATGTACCAAACTGTCATTTCTGTGTACTATTATACCCCTAGTTGACATCATAAGCTTTATGTATGTTAAAACTGGTTCAAATTTGCTGTTCTGTTTTAAACACAATTCTATCTCATGTGAATTGTTTGTTTAACCACCTGACACAGCAATACTGGCTCAACCGATGGAGTACGTTTAGGGAGGGACTATTTGTTTGACAAATAAGGCGAGTGGTCAGGAACTCTGTTCAAAAACAATGGACTTTTTTCATAGACTATGCTGACACATTTATTAAGTTTCATCTATATAACCTTCACATTAAAATATAGAAAAATAGGTAAATGTTGTTGTCAGTGCTGGAAAGTAACTGATTATATGTAAACTGCATTATGTAATCGGATTCCAAAAATTAAGTACCTGTAATTGGATTATATTACATTTTAAAATACTTTAATCAGACTATCGTTAGATTTTATTGATAACATGATTACATATTATTCACACAATGGCAGTAAATTATTCATAATTATTCCCCATTCTTCTTTTTCATCATTTTAAACTGCACAAATTCATGTCATTCCATATTTAATCGTAAAGCATTCCCATTTTTTCCCTAGAAATTCTCAACAAATTTATCAGTTAAAAAATAACAGAATTTTTCAATAATTACTTTTAATATTAAAGTCAATAATTTAACAAGACAATTGCATATTCACAGTACATGGTTAACGGTCACCTGACACGCAAGTAAACACATAAAATAATAAAAAAAATTTTTAGCAAATTTTGATTTGCTTGAATTCATTTATTTTAATTTGACATTTTTATCATCTTTTCATCGACCGCTGCAGTTCCTTCAAGAATCTTAGTTTAAGAAACTCTGATGTAATGTAATTTTTAATTAAAATTTTGTTGTTAATAACAAAGAATGGAATATATGGTCTTTCTTGTTAAATATTTTCTGTATTTTTCTATCAAGATTATTTTCAAGTGAATTTGATAAATGAATTAGGTAAAAAGTAATTGAAAATGTATCAAAAAGTATATTTCCTAAAAAGTGCATTGTAATCGTTTGTTACTAACTACAATTTTCGTAATGTAATTGGCTATAGTTAATAGTTTTTTAAGTTCACCACTGTAGAAGTTTACCCAGAAATTTGAAAAGGGTCGATCATTTTTCCAATCTGTTTAGTGATAGAGAAATGACTGTACGTTTAACAAGCAAATCAAAGTTTGAAAGCTTCGGAGCATTAAATCATCTGAGCATCTGAAAACCCATGCTTGCATCAAAAGCTCGGCTTCGCCCTCACCAGCAGAGAGGGGAGATTCGGTAGATCAAGACTCAATGCTGGCACTGCAGTCGTCAGCACACTTAGCATGCAGTGAATAGCTCCTGTTTAACTAACATGTCAAATCCATCCTAATATGAAAATAACACCTTGCTGCGCCTCAGGAGGAAACCTCTCTGAGGACTTCGTAACTTAACTGTTTCGAAGGCTTTGTGTCTGTAATCGTCTCATCCTGCGTGCCAGCGAGACTGCGCAGAAACACACCGCTGCCATGCCGACATTTCATGCCAAGCAGGCGTGGAGGGGCCCGGAGCAACCGAGCAAGGAACATCTGTTTGAAGTCTGGGCAAAAAGAGGGCTGTTTTTGCATGCCGAGGATTGCATTACAAAGACATGTCTTGGAAGATAAACTGGGGCAATATCACTGCACTGAAAAGAGAGCAGGCCTCTCAGCCTTTATTTCCACACATCCTTCCTCTCTCACGAACACATTCACAGCGTTTGAGATGTGGAGTGCTGTGAGGGTTTATGAGGTGGGAGTAGATGTTCTTTGCAGGCGCTCTGTCTCTTAAGGAGGTCTGGGGTGGGCGATCACATTCCAAAACGTCTTGTTGAAGTCTAAATGAAATCAAAATTGACCCTAGACACAGCTCACCCCAAAATGAAAATTCTGTCAGTATGTCGTCCTCATATCAAAGGTTGTAAGAAGCTTTCAAGACGGATCATGCTGCACTTTTCCATGCAAGTTATATTTTCCAAAAGTTTTATTCACTGCATAGTGACCATATCTGTCAAGCCTTTGTGGTTTATTTTGTCCTTGAACTGCAGTTCTGTAGAGCTAATACAGATATTTTTCTCACTGAACATTCTGATTCACTCAGAAATATGCATTACAGAACAACATGTAAGTACGCTGAAAAAAAAAACAGTGTGTTAAATTTACATGATTTAATAGTGTACATCTGTCCCGCATGAATCAATTAAGTTACACAAATATAATTTGTTAATGTAACTTCAACATGATGAAATTAAGTCACTTTTAAATGACCCAATTAATTAGTCTCAAAGCGAATTTTGTGAGGTTCATTGATACATGAACCTCATCCATCTATCCATTTTGTTCTTTCATTCAATATGTGTTCATTCATTCATATATGTGTTTGAATCATCAGACTGTACCAGGTGGTCAGCAGCCTATACGCAAACACACTAGCACGTTGAATATTAGCTTTCAGCACAAAGTAAAAATTGAATATGAAGCACTAGTCCACAGCCTAAGCAAATGCTCCACTCTTCTCTACAATGGTAACACAGTGAAATTTCTAATAATTCCAATATAAGTGAACACTGAACACTATTAAACACTATCAAGCATCCCCCATTTTCATCTTACAGCAAAACACATAAAATAACATCCAATTTTTGATCCGTCCATATGCAATGCATGCTGGGAGCTAACAAGCACTGCGCATTTTCAGCAAATGGAACAAAGTTTGTTCATGTAATCCCAACATAAACGGATTAAGTAAACTTCAATATTAGATATATATAAGTGGATCGAACACAATGTAATTAAGTTCAAAATGTGTAGGAATTTGAACAAGCAGCAAAAAGATTTTTTTTCCAGTGTAAAATGCTATTTCTGTTGTTTATATAATCTTATACAAGTATATCCAACTTTATCTGCATACATACTTCTCACATAAGGCGATATATATGTAATTGGGAGTTTGAGATATGACTGGCTCATGATATTAAAACTATAAAGCAGAAGGAAAAAGATGCCAGAGTTGGAGAAATGTTAATACACTTTTGTTTCACTTGAGTGCCCAGATCATTTTGGAGAACTATTTTTTCAACTTACAAAAAAACCTAAATTGGCTGTTTACTTTCTTAACATTAATTTCATTGATGTTAAGGCTGAAGCTTTTATTTAACCTGCCTAGTAAAAAAATAATATATTTAAAATACATTTATTTCATACTAAGTAAAGTTCAAATAAATTAACATATTTACTGACATATCGCTTGAGACTTACTGATATAAAAATTATAATTAAACATTATTTGGAGTACTATTTGTGCACATTGCACATTTCTGTCAAACCTAAAATATGTTTTAATGTCAATATTGATAAGGATTTTGAGAACTTTGAATAATATTAGTATTATTATATTAATAATAGTCTTTAAATGCAAGATATTTAACGTGTACCTAATGTATAGTTCCACTTTATCACAATCAAATATACTTTAGTTGGATTTCAGCACTACTTCTGCACAATTAAAGTGCATTAAGTACAAAATGAGTTCTTCTAATTTAGCAGACTTGAAGTATACAAGTATAGTATACCAAAAATACAATTGCAGGGTATTTTTTATTAAGTAAATAAATATGTAAATGTATTTGTAGTATACTGAGCATGAAATAAATGTATTTTAAATAAATTTTAGTATATTTATTTTTCACAAGGGCTTCCAGGTATCTTCGACAAACAGCAAGATGTGTCATCATCTAGTTGTCCCTAATTGTAGGCGTCTGCCTATGTTAGTTATGACACAATCTGACCACTAATCTATCGGCTCTCAGTCAGACAAAAGGCATCTTTGGGGCTTTTCCACAGAATATGGTGCCAACTCAGTGCAGCTGTTCCTCTAGAGAGCCCGCCTGTAGTTTAACAGATACTTCAGCCCTGGGCACATCCCAACAACTGTCTGAAGAGCCCAGTTAAGGTCACCAGAGGTTTTCAGGACAAAAGGGTATTTCTACACACATACCAGGTTCAGAGACCCTCCCGCAGCTATTAATCAGCTAATTGGCCCTCTCTCTCTGTCTTTTTCCTTAACTCAAGGTCAAAGTGGCCTGTTATTATGGAGAAATCCCTCTGAAACGAGGACAGCATTCCTGGCCCAGGGCTCTGGCTCTTGAAGCCGGATCTCATGGAATGTGTAAAATGTGCACAGGGCATATCAGTGACTCAATGAGGAGACGTGGCTTCTTCCTGGCCCTCTTGGGGCTGTGGTACACATTCTGAGATCCAAGCCGTTTGTAACTTTACCTGCTCCTGGTATTCCAACTCGCGACTCATCAACTTCTTCTCAATGGCATGCAGCTGTCTCTGTAGAGCCTCTGCACGTTCCTGAAGAACCTGAATGGGAAAATTGGGAATCGAGTGTCAGATTTCAGATAAAGGAAAGAAGCATCACTGTCAATAAAGCCGAGCATCAATCAGATCTATAACGAAGGGTATAAAATGAATCATAAACAGTTTGATCAGCCGACAGCCTATCGTTTCATTTCAAAACCGTTTTAAAACAAAATTGGGCCAAGCAGCAAAGGATTCTGCAATCACAGGCACAGTTCCTGTCACTTTGAACCAGATGTTTCTAGCACTATCCACCATGAAAATTAGGAAAATGAGCAGGATGCATTTAAGCAGATCCATTTAAGAAATTGCTAAATTCTGATTGGATGAAAGCTGTTGCTCATCCTTAAAGGTGGTCACACCCTGGTGACATGGAAACATTATTTTTATACTACATTCTATAACCTTCAGACAATTTATTACAACACTAAGCTAAACAGCTTGTTCACAGTTCATCATTAACATATGACCACCCACATTGGCATATAAACACCAATTTAGCATTCTGAAACTTGCCCTGACCTGGTGAAGGACAGTGCATGGAAATTAGCCAGTCCTTAGACATCAAAACAGAGGTAATTTACATAAAGATATCTTAAAGCAAAAACAACCTGATTAATTGTAAAAGGCTCATGAAAACCCCTTTTTGGTGCAAGAAACCTTAAATAATGCTGTAAATGGACTTCTGCAGAGTAAGCACTGAAGTTCCAGCATAGCTGTAATTGTTTTTGTGGTTGGTGCCTGATTTTCTGGTTGTGAAGGGTGAAAGGTAAGTGAAGGTGTAATGCAATGGAAATTGACCACCTGACTGATAAATCGACCCAGGGTCCAAAATGAATGCTATGCCAAGCCAAAAAAGGTGAGTCACTTTTTTGAGGAATTGCAACACAATACCGTGTTTAAATCCAACTGTAAGAGAGAAAAAACCTAGCCTGTACTGATGTGATCAAAGACAAACCAACAGTTGTGTACCTCTGTGTCAACCATTCAACCTGAAAGTATGGTTTTCAAAAACATTTCCAACGGACAAAAAACTCTCCATAACACTTAAAGGGATGGTTCACCCAAAAATGAAACATCCCATGATTTACTCACCATAAAGCCATCCTAGGTGTCATCTTTCGGACGAACACAATCTGAGTCACACTTAAAAATATCCTTGCTCTTTCAAGCTTTATAAAGGTAGTGAATAGAATGAAAGCCTAAAAAAGTGCATCCACCCATCATAAAAGTAATCCATATGGCTCCAGGAAGAAGGTCATACACATCTAGGATGGCTTGACGGTGAGTAAATCATGGGATAATTTTCATTTTTGGGTGAACTATCCCTTTAAGTTGTGAACCCAATGTACTTCCATCCAGTGATGTATAAAGTACTTGAAAGCCATACTTGAGTAAAAGTATAGATATCTTACCAGAAAATGACTTAGAAAGTATGTAGAAGTAAAAGTCACTGTTTAGAATATTACTTGAGTAAAAGTTGTAAAGTATGTGATATTTTTTGTACTTAAGTATGAAAAGTATTTTTTTGATATTAAACATACTTAAGTATTGAAAGAAGTACAAGTAAACGCAAAATACAAAAGGAGCAGAACATATTATTAAAAAATGTTCTATACACAGTTTGAGCAGAAAGATTGTGTTCAGTTTTAACTCTGTTTCTTAAATTTTGTTTGCTTTGTTTAATCAAAATATGTGTTAAAGTGCAGATAAAAAAAGAACTGAAATCGAATACATTTCCGATTTGTTATGTTTCTGGCGGCTGCATGATTAGGATACGATTAAAATATATAACTTCGCTGGATAACGAATGCATAAAAGTGAACAAATGGATATAATCTAATGCAAATAGATGGTAACAATCGTGACATTAAACAGTTGGTGTTTTTGTCACATTGTTTTAACCGCTTGAGCTAACGTTACTATTAATGTTAGTATCCTCTCAGCCTCGACGGCAAACACACTGCTGTTCTCCAATAATGCAGCGTCTAGTCAACAAATTAATTACTTTAGTGATATGAAAACATGTACTGTAGTGTACTGTATAACATACCAATTTGTTGTCTATGTTTTTGAAGTGTCCCATAGTTCTGTGCTGCGCGCAGACTCACGTCACGTGTCAAAACAATCTCTACGAGGCGTCATTGAGTTTTTATTTCACCTCTAGAGGCCGCTCTCGTACCGCACTCTTCTCAGCCGCTCCTGCAACGGGCGCAACCCGGAAAATGAAATCAGCCGCGGTTGTGCGAGCACTTTGTACATGCTTGCTTGCTGTGTTCTTCTGACTTTACTTTGTAAACGAAACTGCTTTGGGGAAATGTAATAGGAGTAAAAGTATACATTTTATTTAGGAAACGTAGTGGAGTAAAAGTAAAAGTTGACAGAAATATAAAAACTCAAGTAAAGTACAGATTCTCCCAAAAAATACTAAATACTATCCCAAAAAGTATTATTACTTCGTTACATTACACCTCACATTTACAGTGCATCAGCCTCAAACGAAATAAGGTGTCTAACTAAAGCCCATCAGCAGGTGTGGCAAGTTAATTTTGGACCCTGAACAGGCCTAAAGGAAAATTTAGGAGGCTTGTATAAAGGACTACAAAGTCATAACCTTCATCGTTTAGTAGTCCACATCTAATGAAACACAACAAGCCAGTAACCCAAACGCCAGCAGACCCCAGAACTGTAACAGCCTTTGTGTGGTGATGTTTCCTGGAAGAGTGCTGACAGTTATGAGCGGAGTCTTTCATGTGGTTCCTAGCAGATTTACGAAACAGTCGAGTGCCGGGATGGGGTGAGGGGCTGAAAATATCTCTGTCTTTGTCATAAAAGGACCCTGTCAACTGTGGCTCTCATTAATAAACAGCCTGAATGAGTCATTGTGGGTGATCCCTTTGTCCCGATGTTCTCCTGAAGAGCTCATCAGGTCCTTCCAGACGGGATAAAGGTCACCGGCTAAGCCGAGCACGAAGGTGAGGGAGGCCAGTAAAGACAAGCTCTTAAAGTGGATTTGTGGCCCGATGCTCTACAGGGCTCCATTTCATTTGATCTCCGGGGACAGACAGAGCACTCAATAGGCCACTTCACTACAAACCCTAGGTCTTCTGGACTCCCGAACTACACTTGATCCAGGATACACCTTGATACCGCCTTATGTTTTCCCTCGAAACCTTCCAAAGGGCCGAGGGAAGCATAGCAACCTCACAGCTGTTGTTCCTCTCTGCGTGAACGTGTGATTTTCTATGGTGAATCTCTCCAAACAGGGTCCAGATGGCCAGGGCGATACGCTCTTTATCAGCCAGCCAGAGTGGGATCAATCTAAACAAGCGGCAAACGTGGAACATTTGATTTCCTGGGGGCAAGGGAAGGGGGATTGAATGGAGAGAGAGGCATGGCAGTGGCCTTTATTCTCTCACTTTCTTGTCTTGGCCTGGTTTTCTTCAACAGCTGTTCATCCCCATAGATTACTAAAACACACACTCGCGCACAACTAATACGGCGTTCACACACGTACGGACCTGCATAGATGTTGATGCGCAAGCTCTGAGCTGAAAAGCTCACTCACACACTCAAAGGTGAGACCGGAGTCATTTTCCTTGGGTGGTCCACCTCGAACGATAAGGCAAGTATGTCTCCCTCGGGTAAAGGCAATAGAAAAGAGAAAAGAGAGGGCCTCTTTAAACTGCAGCCCATGTTTTGTTAGCACTAGCCGGCTATTCATGTGGAATTTCTATTTGTAGTGTGCTGCTTTAAGAAGTTTTCCAAGCGTCAGATTAAAGAGATCCACTAATGACGACAAGCCAGAGCACTTTAAAACTACAGAAGTGCAGTTCTGGCCCAGAGGGCTGTGGACACATCAATGTGGCCGTGTGAGAGAGCTTGCACGGCTAAATTACAGACGGTCTTCCCTTCCCTTCGCTCTGTCATCCAGCTGCACACATGTGAGGTTGATGATGACAGCAGGGAATGTGGATGTGGTAGATATAATGTCTTTAACCTGATGGATGTGAGGAAGAGTTTTGCTTGCAACAACAACTTGTTTATTAAGAGCAGATATTCATTTAACGTTTATTAAGTCGACATGGAATTAAAACGAACTATGTACCTTCTTAATAAAAGTTATTACCGAACATTCATCTATGCATGTTACGCTAAAGAAAAAAAAAGTTCATAAGTAAGGAATAATTGACGACAAGCCATTGAATTATTAGAAAATAATGCACTTTTTAAAAATTTCTTCTAATAAAAGCAAACGTTTTGGCTTACTACGGAAAACGCACCTCACAACACTGTTCAGATGTTGTATTTCAAGACATTTGTAAGGTTTTTGTCCTCAAAACACTTAAATATCTAACGCATCTCATCCCAAGCCTCCATTGTTAATTCCAAAACTGTCTTGCATTGAACTGTTTGTGTTTGAATGGGAGAGAGAGCAGGAGAAAGAGAGTGTTTTTCGTACAAAATAAAACATTTTGTGATAAAAAAAAATTTTGTTTGTCATATTGTTTACTATATTCTCTTGGTCAGTGTCACTGTGGGTTTTGGTTCTTTTGCTGTTGCAGGTTCTAAGGACCATTGAAATAATTGAAATCTCTTTTCTACCGGTTTTAGTGTCATTACATACACTTATTACAATTATTTAATATAAGTACTTAAATATATATTTAATTTAAATTGTATAATATTACAGTGCAACAAAGACACCTTAAAATAAAGGGTCACATTTTATTTTAAGGTGTCAGTATTATACTGTGATTATACATTTAAGTACTGAGTAATATTAATTAACAACATGTACTAACTATACGGTTAAGGGTTGGGATTAGGTTTAGGGTTAATTGCATATAATTATGCATAATTTATAGTTATTATTACAGTAACTACATGTAACAATGACACCATAAAATAAAGTGTTACCAAATAAAGTGTAACAGATTATAAATTGTAATAATTTTTAACATTATATTTACTGTAATAACATTTACTGTGTTTTAAAATAAAATTTTCTGGCTAGATCTGGCTAGTCGCACCAGGAGATAGTAAGAAAAAAGTCCAACAAGACATGACGAAAAAATGTAGTTTTAAGTGCTATAATCTCGCCATTATAGCAGAACCTTCCGATCCGACCCGACATCATTGCCTTAGTGAATCAGGCAAGGCTGCACTTTTGAACACTGATTCAGTAATCTAATTTTCTTTTTCATTTTCATCAAATCCATGGTGCAGCTTTTAGTGTGAACAACAGCAATAGAAAAATCTGTCTTTTCTCTTTCAGATGTAGCAGCATGTAGTATCTGTTACTCAAGGGCAGTTAAACAAAGTAGTTTGCTTTCATATTTCCATTTCCTGTTCTCAAAAGACTTCCAAGCATCAGGTCTGTTTTAATTACACCGCACACTGCACTGGACCCTTTTTTCTCCCACAAGCTGCTTTGTGTGTTTGTAGTTTGCTGAAGGATTTGTGAAGGACGTGTTGGCATGCTCAGCTCTTGGCATGGGAGAGTTGCGGATGCTATTGAACTGCGATTGTTTGAAAGCAGCAGTCACTGTGTCAGAACCACAAAACACCAAAGCAGAAAGGAAATAAAGGCTCAAACACTGCTTTTACAAACCCAATATCTGCCTCATAAAGAGTCACAGGGTCAGAAGAATATGTCTCTCTTTCCCTTGGTAAACGGGTGAAAAAAAAATCACAAAAGAAATACACTGAATTACACTTGAAGGTGGCTTGACTTTTGCCAGCATAGCAACGACTCAGCATACACCCTAGCAACCACAAAGCAGCAACAAAAAATACTCACCACATAGCGACACCCTGGCAACCACCCACAACACACATCAGGGCAGTATATAATTTTGCACGAATGAACAACGCTAACATTTTCTTCAGAAAAAGCAAAATTCTAGTTGATTATATTTGTTTAAAATTGTATAGATTTTGCCCTACCTTATATAATTATATATATATATTACCATCAGTTCTTTTAAAAATGTAGTTTATCCCTGGGGTTTTCAGTATCATTATTCATTACACAGTCTTCAGTGTCACATGATCCTTCAGAAATCATTCTAATATTCTAATACAATAATGAAATCTGTTCTTAATATAAAGTACGTATGAATTATCTTTAAAATTACCTTCATGACCTTTTTGGATCTTCTTTGGTTACTTGGACTTTCAATGGAGGGACAGAAATATCTTAGGTTTGATAAAAAATTTCTTAATTTGTGTTGTAAAGATTAAGTCTTATGTGTTTGGAACAACATGAGAATGAATAAATGATGACAGAGTTTGATTTTTTGTGGGAATTATCCCATTATGGAAATTATGTAACATGTACAGTTGGAGAAGACCCAATATTCCATGAAAGGATCAGCTTAGATATTCTTTACCAGTTGGAAACCCTTTGTTGTTGTTTTTTTTTTTTTTTGTTACTGACACATTGTACATATTTATGTAGGATCTTTTGACTGGTCTGGCTTCTGATAAGGTGTTTTTTTTTCTATATTTTTATTACTGAAGTTGTGATCTGTTACACACATCTTTCTTGCTTTTTCAATAAAAACACCTTAAAAAAGCATATGTATAACAATGCTCTAACTGCACAGACAGAGCATTCACATTTTCTTCAGATAATGTTTCCTTCTACTTTGTTATTCTTTTTAAAATCGAGGACACTAAATGTGTTAGGCTCAGGCGGGAGGTGAGGGCTGTCTGACAGTGTTTAATGAACAGAAGTGTGTGAGGGTGAGAGCTGCACTTTCGAGGCTTGACTTTCTCACGCAGGCCACTGAGACGTTATCACATGCTGCTTCCTGTGATACGTGGTTCAAAGGGTTCTGGGAATCTGCCCCATCCCTCATCTATTCATTTATCAGCTACCCGCTACCCCCCCCCCCACGCACATACACACACATACACACCAAGGCAAAGCTAACGACGATTATCTTACTCAAATCTCACCAAACATGCTAACTCATCATTCCTGTGGCTGCGAGAGTCTGTGTCAAACCTCAAGCATATGACGGCAGATTACTGAACGAGAGCTGCGTACAGCTCAGAGGTCGTGGCAGGGTCAGAGAAGGAATGAGGGAATAACAGGACGCATTTGTTCCAGACACCATGTGTTTGAACTTGAACAGATAGGAAAAAACCCCAAAATGGGTAAACGGAATTACAGTTCACCCAAAAATGAAATTTCTGTCATCATTTACTCACCCTCATGTTGTTCCAAACCTGTATGATATTTTTTTCTCTTGCAGAACAAAAAAGAAGATATTTTACGGAATGATTTGGCCCCACATTATATTAAGTGTCTTTAACTATTAATATTACACATTTAAATTAATCATTTGATACATTCACTGTAAATTTACAGAGACTTTCTAACAGTATTAAAATTCTGTCAGTAAAATCTTTTACAGAATGTCTGTAAATATACAGCAGTTTTCCGTTTTCACCCAGTAATACGGTATCATACTGTAGAGTCATTGCATTATGGGATTGATTTTTTCCATGCTAATTTCACGTTTTAAGGTCAAGCAAATACATTTGAACCTCTCTCCCAACATGTTTAGTGCTTTATGTCTACTCTTCAGAGTTTAATTTGATCATCAAAAGACGTTTGAGCAAATTTGTGTGTAGTTTTAAACTCTTGTGAGCATCATTTTGCCTAGTTAGAAATTATTTTTTGCGGAACTACCAAAACATTTGTGTCTATGGGCCTGTTTACACCTAGTCACTTCCTGTGTTTTCTCTGGTTGGACAGCTATCTGATCGTGAAGAGACCAGGTGTAAATGCCCTCCGAAACACATTCGAGACAGATATATATCCGATCGCTCAAACCACTTCAGGAGGTGATCTGGGACATATTCCAGTCAAAACTGAACAAGTCTAAATGCATCTAGTTGTGAAACCACATTTGTAAATTTTACTCCTCCCAAAAATAAAAGTGTGAGGACATGTTATAGCCTAAATAACATGTTATAGCCAGATATGACAGCGCTACTACATCATGCATCTCTTCAGAAAACTACCATGAATGAAACAGACTTAATGAGACTAAATGATCTTAGCAGTGCTGTTGTCGCTCTCTCTCCAATTACAGTCTTTGACATTGAAATTAGCTGATGGTCAATAAAATGCAGCTCATATCAAGATCTTTTGTATTTATGTGGCCAAGAGTAAATGGAATTGTTTTGATAAATCAGTAAAAAAGCAAGACCAGGTGTAACGACGATAAGTGGAAGACGAATAAACGATTCTTCGTCTAAGTATACGTTAAGTCAATAATTTCTGGAGCTTTTTGTTCGTGTTTGTAATTTTTCATGAACCTTAGAATGTTTCACTTTTCACAATTTTGTTTAGTCCAGAGGTTTACTATGTACGTAACATTGTAACACTGACGTTTCACGTTATAAACAAAAGTCACCATACATTATTCATAAAACCAGCTTTGGAAATAACCTGCTTTTTGTTGTTTTAGGCTGAATCATCAGATGCAGATAAACGTGTTAACATAAGTGTTGTGCTTAATTATAAGTAACGCAATTAGGTTTGCATCAAAAAATTCAATAACTGAACAATTTTATTTGGTCAATTAAAATTATAAGCATTACGTTTAGACACATGACCTTACTGTGATCACATTCTTAACTTGAAAAATTGTGTGTACTCACGTCTTTCAAACATTGTTTGAACTGAGGAGCTACAGCGATCTGTCATGACACATTAAAGAGCCACTATACGGTATTTACTGTTTAAACCTCTTTTAAAAATTATGATATATTAAATATGAAACTGTTTCATATGTTTGTTGACGTGTTGTCAGTGTCCTCTTTGCTCAGAGATGTATTTTTCACTGCGTGAGAACATGATGTGTGGCGAGAGAGCGCATGGCTTGTCGGACAAAGCAACAGTGACTAAGGGGGGGGGGTGTCTTTGCGAGGGGTCAATTGGCCGTAGGAGTGCGTGAGTGTATCCCAGTTGCGATAGGAAGGGCTTCCGCCGTAAAACCTGTGCCTAATTCAATGTGTGTGTGCGGATAAAAAGGGGACCCTGCAAATGAGCAGGACTAACGCTAGGAAAATGATGATATAGATATGATATAGACCCTAAAGATGGCTCAAGAACCAAGAAAGTTGAACGTTTTACAAAAACAGCAGTACTGTAAAATAAGTTGTATTGCAAAACATTTGTGCTGCGACCAAGGTGTGATCCGGGTAAAGTTAGGACAGGGTTAGTGGTATGGGTAGGTTTAAGGGTGGGTTAAGGCGTAAGGGATGGGCCAACAGTGTAATTATATATGTCATTACGAGAAATTAATAAGAGATGTAATGTATTTTAAATGTAAAAACATGCATGTACACAAAAAGTGCATTGAATTGTACATGTACATAGTACTTAAAGACGCTTAATATAAAGTAAGACCATTTTTTGGGTGATGGAATGGAAAGGCTAAAAATTTTTGCATAAAATTTGCTTAAAAAAGTAACAGAACACCTTTCCGAAACGTTGGATGATTTGGAGAAACGTTCATGAAACCGAGTGAGTTATGAGTCAAGCATAACACTAAGTATGAGCAATAGTACTAATAGTCTTAGCAAACACCACTAACTATAGCTTTTTTTGGTTAAAACTATAGTGATTAAGCTCAATTTTGACAGGGTAATTAATTGCAGCTGGAATAAAAATGAATGTGCTACTGAAGTAGTGCAGTGTGAGTCAGTACTGATACCTGTGCACAAGTCCGTGTATCGTGACACTGAAATCAGCAGAAACAAGTCATGTGCATTTGTTTAATGCTTTTCACAATACACATGGTTTCAAAGCAGCTTTGCAAGATGTTAATGTTTATAATATCTTAATATCTTCATGGCTTATGTCACACATGTGGGCGATAATATAGCCCACATTTTGCGATGATACAAGCAATCAAGCAGGTGAAATTTGCTAAGTATATATCTATAATTGTGAGAATGCTGTATGTAGATAAACTAAATAAAGAGCGGAGGAATTAATATAGTTTACATTTTGTGACAATATAAACACTGCTGTCCTCTCACGCCGCTGTCACCTCCTCTCCTCTATGTCTCTATCTGCTCGCGGTTCTAATAAAGCTGCTGCTGTACGAGTCAGAGAGGTAACGCATGTCAGGACGCATTCTCCCATCGGACGTGTTTTAACGTGTCACTGCCGCCTTACAGCACACATCTGAAGTGTGTGTGTGTGGTGAAGATAGCCTTGAGAATATACATATTCAACCCCCAACCTCAAATGAGCGCATAGTTAAAAGAACACACATGAAAGAATCAATTACAGGCAGGACTAGCAATGGAGGGCTGCATTTGTGGAATGGAAAGTATCATGTGAACGTGCTTGATCATCTGCTGAAGTCTGAATAGATTTTTACATATTCTGAAGAAAATGTGAGTTGTGTTTGCCTGTGCAAAACTCACCGCCATGATGCAAGAGTGATCTGAATGGTTGCCAGTGCATTACACGACAGTTGCTAGGGTGTTCTGAGCAGTTTACTGTATTACTTTGGGGTTGCCAGTGCACTTATATGTAGTTGCTAATGCGTTCTGGGCACTTGCCGAATCCTGGCGTTATTATGGACATGCATATAGAGTCACTAGAGGCTCCTTCTTCAATGTCTGTTTTTGGGATATCCTCAAAATCAAAACTCATTGCTTCTGTTTACCATATTTGATGTGCGCTAAGTATGTGTGTTGATCAATGTTTATAAGTTAATAAAGACCTAAAATCTGCTCACTATATAAAGCGATCATATCTCTTGGATTAAACGACTCGATTCATATGGATTACATTTATGATGTCTTTATAAACCTTTTGAAGCTTTGGTGGAATTAACTTTTTTTTGTGCAATGAAAGTTTTGGTGTAACGAGTGTCAGAAATCTCTCTGGTTTCATTAAAAGATATTTTCATTTGTGTTTCGAAGATGAACAAATGTCTCATGGATTTGGAATGACATGAGTGTGAGCAATCAATGACAACATTTTCATTTTGTGCGAACTAACCCTTTTAACTAAACGACATAAAGCAAATTCTTGATTTAACAAACATGACCAACCAAGCCTAATCCTGGCTTAATCTAAGCCCTGTTTGTGAAACCGGGCCTAAGAGTGTAAAATGTGTATTTAAAAACTGTCATTCTGAGTAGAATCTAAAATCAAATCTTTATTGCCAAACCAACAATATGATGCCACATGTATTACACGTTCAGATATTCCAAAGGTACTCATGTAGTATTTAAAGGGTTAGTTCACCCAAAAAATTAAATTCTATCATTAATTACTCACCCTCATGTCATTCCACACCCATAAGACCTGCGTTCATCTTCAGAACACAAATGAGAATACTTTTTGTGTGCAACTTTATTCAACATATCCTTTCTTCTGTGTCATTCTCTTACGCTGTTTACTCACCAATAACAGGCGAGTAAATAACATAATTTTGTATTTTTGTCTCTTCAAGTAACAATACTCAAATCACTACTGGCGTGCTGTCTGAGAAGCCGATTTCTGTGCGTGTGTACTGAATGTGTCTGCTTCTCAGACAGCATACCAGTACTGATTTGAGTTGTCTTTTGTGTCTTATCGCACTGAAATGGTTTAAAAGCATTTGAACGAATAACAGCTTGATCATATAATGCGGGATGGCCAACTTTGATCCTGGAGGGCCACTGTCCAGCAGAGTTTAGCTCCAATCCTATTTAAGGTCATCAGAGTAACTAGAAAGCTGCAGGCAGGTAATTTTTTTATCAGGGTTGGAGCTAATCTGTGGAGGACAGTGGCCCTCCTTCCAAGTTGCTCATCCCTGATATAACGTAACACCAAAGGATGCCAAAAAACCTGATGCTAAAATATTGAAAATATATGAAAATATTTTTAACGCATTAAACACAAAATAATTAATGGCAAAATTAACGCATTCATTATGACAGCCTTACTATTTATTTATCAGTTA
The DNA here is from genome assembly GCA_038088235.1 of Zacco platypus. Taxonomy (NCBI): domain Eukaryota; kingdom Metazoa; phylum Chordata; class Actinopteri; order Cypriniformes; family Xenocyprididae; genus Zacco; species Zacco platypus. The sequence continues at coordinate 37,052,684 of CM076083.1, read as the reverse complement.
TAAGTTAATTTTCTGTGAGGTTTGTGCCAATTCCAAGGTTTTTTTTTTCAGTAACAAGCATTTTGCATAGTATAGGTAATGCTTGCATTTGCATCAGTATTTGATTCTTAGGGCATTTTTGTTTATTTTCTTTCTGATCAACAATTTTGGTACTGTGTTGAGAGAGTCACCACTTGTTGTTCAATATAAACTCTGGATCCTGAACTCTTGTAGGACTGAACCTGTAACACCGTTCTTCTCAAACTTTTTTTTGTGTAAACCTTTAAAAATGCCCCACACTTTGAGAACCACTGCTGTAATAAGAGCACAGCAAGTCTTTTTAAAATAATGAATGAATAAAAGAACACTGCCATCATGGATCAGATGAGCATGCTAATAAATTCAAAGCTGACCGTGATCTTCATGTTGTGTTCCCGTATGTTATAAATAGAAAAGTCAGCATCAGAATGACACATGCCACATACGGCCCGGATGCATGTGGCACTGTGAGATGTGTTGCATGCTGCGTGATTGATGTCACAGCAAGAGTGCAACATGGCAGGCCTCCTGTGGTGATGGAGGCACTGATCAAAGTGCTGCGGTTTGACACTGGAGGTGCGGAGCTATTGTTGATGTCACAGCCAGGCATGGCAGCAGAAGTCGAGAGTAAAGCCAGGCTTAAACAGCAGCTGTGCATGATGGGGCTGCTGCGTTTAAGCAGGGGGTTGAAACCGGACCAGCACACGCGCCCTTCTGTGTCACATGTGCGCAGGAATACAACTGCACCAAGGTGAGTCACAATGTGACAGAGTGGCTTTGATCACAGATACGTATCTGGAAGGACGGCCACAATCATATTTGAAAACTAGCGATTGGAGCACATTTAACTCTTTCCCTGCCATTAACGAGATTTTCCAAGTTGTTCCAGCTCCGTGTTTTCACTGAAATATGCTAGGGGGCGCTATGACACTTCTTCTAGTACAGTAGTAGAGTAACTAGTACGGTATCTCCAGATCAAAACACAGGAAAAGAAGCAGCAGAAACAGAACGATATGTAAGCAGATGCACATGAAAAATAACGTGATCGTCAGCAATAAACAGCATATATATCAAGAAGGGCCTAATGTTACTGAGTGAAATGTCAACCCAGGAAGTGGTTAGGACTGTGCAAGCTTTGGTGGTGTTTATGGACTCAATCTACTCTATTTATGTTTTGATCATCATAGTGAATCTGACAAAAATGTGATTTTCTCAGCTTTCTGCTTAAATTTATTTAAAGAAACTTCAAGTTTTGATTAAAAAAAAAGAATACGTGAAGCTAGAATAACATTTTTTTTTTTTTTTTTAAAACAGTACTTTCTTTTGACATTCTGCATGTTCATACAACAAAAATATTCTGGGGGCCATGAATTTTTTGTGAAAATGACCAAAAACACTGGCAGGGAAAGGGTTAACAAGGGCAATCAGCAAAACAGAGGAACTGCAAGATTAAATGGGATGTATAACGCCATTTCATGGATTCGGACTTATTTACACTATTAAAGAATTGGATTCTCATGCTAAACATGGTGAAAGTTTCAAAAAACGACTTAGATGTATCAAGTATGTATCACGAGTTAGATGTATCATCATGTATGGCTCTATATGATGTAATAAAGGGCGGACTTCCTTGTATGGGCACTTCTTCTGGAAGAGCGCACGCACACATCAACCAGAGCGAGAGCAAGAGTTCGCCCATCAATGTGCTTCGTTCAGGTTACTGAAGTTTCAGCAGCCCTGAACTGGACTTGGTTGAGAAAGATTTGTCATTTTGCTTTTAGACCAAGAAATCAAGAATGTCACCAAAGAAGTGTTTTTGGTTGCGAGGGAAAGATAACCTTGTTCAGCTTCCCAAAGAACACAGCGTTAAGAGAACAGTAAAAGGAACACAGAATGCGAGACCTTTAATTATAAAAAAGCCAGAAATACACTGGGACTCTTATTTTGAAATGTATATGTTTTACTACTGCCAGCTGCACTCTTACAAACATCTCCAACATGCTACAATATAAACACCATAAAGAAAACTTATATTTATTGTAGTTTTAATCCATGAACAGCAGATGTCAAGCAATTGCTTGGCATAAATGCACGGTAATCACTGACTGACTGTGAACATTAGCAGACCGGGATCAAAAAGCCACTTTCAACATTCAATGTGAGCAGGGGAAGTTTGTTCCATATTCTTTTTCTCCATCAACAAACTTTTGAGAAAGAGTCATGCACTAATCTTTTTCTTTATTTAAAGTACCCCTGTGGTGAAGATGGAGTTTTTAATGTTGTTTATATGTTTATGTGGTGTTTTTAATATGATTTTTTAAGACAAACCATGTGCAAATTCATAAGTCAACACCATTGCTGAGTATTTTCTCTTTAAAACTGCAGTGATCTCAAAAACACGGTTTGAAATCGGCGAAATCACATCAACGTGCCGGCGGACTTTAGCATATCAATAACTGACCGTGCAAGGGAGTGTTGATTTGAAAAATTCGGTAGATTTAGCAAAATATAGCATGTGGATTAGGATGTTATGATGAACTATATGCCTTTCTATACCGACATTCTAAGTTGTTTAAAGTGTTTCTAAGATTTTGATTTTAGAAGGCATCTGACTGACTCGGGAATGGAGAACAGGAACATGGTTTGTGTAGCATTAGCAACACATTATTAGCTGTTAAGTCAAGCAATAGGCTAATCATATTAATTACCATTATGCGTCCGATGTTGTAAAGAGCGACATCATTGTGCAGTGTTTACCTCAGTAATTTGACTGAGTTGACCTCCGAGATTGCGTGTGAGTGGAGTGAGTGGAGGCGGGAGCTAAAATGCATAATGCATATACATGGTTTGTGTTACATTTAAGCTATTTTAAGGCATAAAGACATTTTTTTCACAGGGAAAAAAACATGTAAATATGAGATTTAAGGGATAAAAGTATTGACTACAGGGGGACTTTAAGGTACTTAATTATCTGTTCCAACATCCCACATTAACAAAATCTTCTACAATTGTCATGGTAACCGCGACATCTCTGATTGGTGAATCTCTCTTCAGGATTATGGGTAGTGTAGTACTTCATTGAGGATTTGGCAATTAAACAAGATTATTATTATTTATTTATTTATTTTTTAAAAAAAAGTTCTAGACAAGCACATGCCATCAACAACAAGTCTTGTTTGCTATATATGTTTTAACACGTTCCCAGTTTCTGGAAGCCTACTGTTGCGTGAGCTATAAGCTGGGCAAATAAATATAGAGGAAAGAATGAAAAAGCCATACAGCAGTAACACATGTACTCTACCTGACAGCACTATTTTGGGCCTTATACAGACATGTGCAACACAGTCGATTAAAGACAGAAGAAAAGTTTTCACAGACAGTATTTCTAAAGCTTTCGGGTGGAGAAAGTGGGACTTTAGGAGACTTGACAAACAAACACATGTTTAATCTTAAACAATATGAGCAACAGAGACATCTGATAGCAGACAACGCAATCAGAACAACTGTTTTGGGATTATTGCATTCAAACGCGCCACACTTTGATGTTTCTTTCTGCTCTTTTTTGTCTCAAGCCCTTCAGCTTTCATAATCTGCCTTTGAAGTGAGCGACTTGGCAACAATGTCAGCGTGTGACACGCTTGTTCTTACCGACCAAACACACACAGGCTGTGCAAACCATTCTTTCCTGTCTGCTCTCTCTGTCTTATCAGTATTGCTATGCATATGTCTGGACTTACATCAACTAGTCAGTCATTAATTAGTCTCTCATTAACAGCAGTTAACACTAAGGACTCAGAACACTGAAGGTTTTGCGTGGTCAAACGCACATAGTAACTGGACTAAAATCCCTGACCGGTGGAGCCAGTCAGACTCCATAATGCTCCTAATATCAGCTGAACCGTGTGTCGGTATAAAACAGTCCAATTGAAACACTCATAATGAGAGAGCAGGAGACCGCTGGCCAACAAGGTCACAACAGGAATATTGAATATAACAGAAAAAGTTAGTAAGCAGCGTTGGGGAAAAGTTACTTTTAAAAGTAATGCATTACAATATTGCGTTACTCTGTAAAAAAAATAACTAATAGTGTTACTTAGTTACTTTGTATGAAAAGTAATGGGTTATATTACTTTTAGTAACAACAAAAAAGTTTTATTTTTGGCAAATGTTAAGGCCTTTTCACACCAAAAGAAAATGAATAAGCTTCGGGCTGAAGGAAATGCATATTTACGCCTGTACAGTAGAGGGCGCAGCTGAAACAAACATTTTAGCTGTGCTGCCATTCTGGATTAAAGAAGAAAAGGATACAGCAGAAGGAAGTACTTAAGAATGACTTATTTCTAAATCTAATCCAAAGTAGTTTTTGCTTATTAGTATGATTGATTTGGATCATTGATCATTGATGTTCGGCAGCAAAGACATTGGTTAATAAAGTAAGATTAAATACATAAAGTATGTTTGTGTAATTAAATACAGTTGAGACAGGAGAGCTGTCAGTCAATAAATGTTGAAACAAAGCAACCTGCATTACTTATTTGAAAAAGTAAATATCTTATTTAAAAAACTTGAAATGAAAAAGTAATGCATTACTTTACTGATTACGAAAGTAATCTGATTACATAACTCCTGTGCTGGAGTCATCTCATATTAGATTGTCCACAAAGTCTTGCAGATGTGTTTACAAAAAACAGTATGTATTTTAGCATTTTGTTCTATAGGCATTCGCACAATTTTCATTTGTTTTTACAAACTGAGGGATGAATCAAAATGATTGAGGTCATTTTTAAGCAGTAACTGACACCATGAGGATGATGAGATGAAATGGAAGGAGCCATAAATCTCTTCTTCCGTTTTGTGACGTACATCCAAGTGTAACTGATTATCGAAAAAAAAAAAAAACAATTCTGTGCATTGGTTGTTGATGTTGAGATGTGAGCGTGGCATTCAAAAGTGGAGGCGGATGAACAAGAGTTTGAAAGGGCAGGTTTAAGTGTCTAAATGATTGGAGAAATCCTAAATATACATTTTGTTTAAACATTACGAGGCCAAAAAAATGTAATTACATTAATAAAAATTAAAATAGAACATATGAATGGGCAAATTGTTCACAATAAGACATATAACAGGCATTTATAAAATTGATATGCTGAATTTTCATTTCACACTGACTTTAAATTGTAACCTGTAAACCTTTTAAAAAAAAGTAAACAGGTGTTAAAGAGATAGTTCACCCCAAAATGAAAAATTCTGTCATCATTTACTCACCCTCAAGTTTCAAGTTCCAAACTAGGAGTGCACGAAATAACATTGAAATCGTGCTTAAACGCGATTCTTAGTGCAATTATGAAATCGCAAAGGCTGCAATTATTTTTTTACGCGCAGCTTGTCAATGTAGTATGGCTCCATATGCTAATCCATATGAAAGCAGAGTTTGAGTTGCATATAATATACATTTGGAAAAACAACGTGCGTCAAACATCTTTCCAACATTTATTAACATCTTGTCTAACAAAAGACAACATTTAATAACATTTTTTTTACTCCAAACTCACGTCATAATGACAGTTGAGCATCCTTCTGTGAGTTGATGGCAGTCATGTGTTTATTAGTCATGTTTAATCAATCAAAGCATTATAATCTTCTGTTTATTCAGCTACAGCGAAAGTATGATGCCCAAAGGGATTTCCTGGAAAGACGTGTGTTATCTCCTTCTATGGGAGGGCATATTTTGAGTTTCTGCACGAGAGCACCCTCTGGCTTTCAGATGGAGAAACATTTACTACTGATCACAGAGCCGTACAGCTCTGACAAGCTGCGCATAAAATAATTGCAGACTTTGGCAAATCACGTATGATTAAAAATTGTGATAAATCGCAATATATTGTGCAGCCCTATTTCAAACCTTTAAACATTTCTGTGTTCTGCTGTACACAAAGGAAGATATTTGGAAGAATGTTTGTAACCAAGCAGATCTTGACTACCAATATACGAAAAAAAAAAGAAAAAGAAAATACTACCGTAGTAAATGGGGGCTGCTTGGTTACAAACAAATATCTTCCTTTGTGTACAGCAGAACAAATAAATTTGTACAGGTTTGGAAAAACTTGAGAGTGAGTAAATGATGACAGAATTTTCACTTTTGGATAAAATATCCCTGTAAGAGATATAGTGCTGACACAGTGGAGAAAACCAGGTTCTAAATGTTAGTATTCCAGAAAAGTACTGTTTGTACATCCATGTCACACACTGTGTTCATAACGATTAGCAGACTGTGGGAAACACATGATGTATGCAGGTCTGGAAAGATTTCTTTTATGAGCTTATATGAAGCTTTCAGCAGCTGGTATCGTTTCCACACTTGCACATAATTTCAGTGTCTATCCTGTCAGACTCTTCTGATATAACTCATTCAAATTGATAAAACTCTGATCAAACTGGAGCTTTTGGAACTAAAAGTATGGTTTTAGGAATTAGGTAAGAAACTAAATCCAGTGTAAGAAGAAGCAGAGAGATACATCAGGAAATCAATGCTATTTACACTGTAACTCACTAGAATCAAACTAGTAAAGTCAGTTAACTCTGCGGCCATCTTGCTCTTTGGCAGCTATCGTTAGCCTTGTAAGTACAGCTATTTAACTGACTGGGGAGTTACTTAAATCTCAAAAAGTACTTGAAACCTCACATTTCAATAACACATTTGTATCATTCTCTCAATCAAGACCAGGCCATGCCTTTGCAGATTGGCTTTTACCTGCTTTTATTTGTGTAGGCTAAAACCCTGAGTTAGCATTCCTGAAGTCAGTGTGTTTTTTGAATTGGTTCTTGGTTAAATGTTTGAAATAAGGTCGGTGGTGAACACAAGCTAAAGATATTTTCATGATTTATTCTAAAATAAAAAACATCAGTTTTTTAAAGCTTATATTGAAAAAGGAGATTGCCAACAAGTGGCTAAATAGGACTACAGAGGTTGTCAGGGACATTAAACGTCATCACACCAAACAAACTAATCAACTCAATAGTCCTCTTTCACAGCGTCATTGTGTTTATAATCACACTCTTGGAAGCTATTATAACTCACTTTTAAGGAAAATGTTTTTACTGAAAAAGACTGAAAGAGTTCTTGGAAGCTTAATGGTGGTGACACTGGTCTGTCTCAGCTATATACAGTATGTACGAGAACTAGACTGTCTCTTGAGGGAATCTAAAGAAAACAAGTATTATGAAGTAAATACCCATTAGTTGTTTTTTTAACATAGCAGCATGCATTAAAATACCCAATATTCTAATGTTTATGATGTACACACCGTAGCCAACATACAAGAAAAGCAGTGATTTCTAACTCTGACCCCGAACACAGAGAGCATTACAGCTTCAGTGACAAAACTGAGCAGTTCAAAGCAGGAGTTGCCACTTCAAAACCCTCGTAAAACACCACACTCCAATCGGCCATGATCCCAAACCCTCTTTGAAAGCTCCACAAAGGACAGCAGAGTCATGTCTACTCCATAAAAGCCTGGGCCAGACTCTGGCACCTCTGTCATGCAAAAAGGCATGTTGGAGGCCTTTTGTGCACAGTTGTTTCAGTTGTTACACACATAAAGAGCTGAAAGCACTCAGTCAGCCATGATGGATTGGTCAAAACAATGACACAACAAATCATTTGGATCAATCTAAAGAAGCCTCTTTGTTAAGGGTGTCACACTTTAAGCTCATTTTCATCTGCATCTTATAAGAAAGTATGTTGCTGGACCATATTGTACACATCTGTGGCATCTGAAGTCCTCTAATAATGGTATTCAGGGTTCCTTCACCAACATTTTTTAGTTTTTTCATGAGGATTTCCTACCCTCTCTCTCTGATCCTTAGAATTAAACAGGTACTGTATCTTTAAGACTTCCATATGTAAATGTGATTTGCTAACTTCTTTGCATATGAAATGAGTTAACAAACCGAATGGCTGAATACTCGAATGGTGTTGATATAGGTGTCCGGATTGGCGTTCTTGGAACCAGCAGTTAAAAACGTTTCGTAAAAATCAGATAATAGAATAGAACTACATGTTGTTTTGAAACGACACCAATGTTTATGGTAACAACTGTAAAATGACCAAATCTATGATTTAAACAGTTATATGTGTAGTTATTTATAGTTAGTAGAACGCTCATTCACACCAAGAATGATAACTATAAAGATAACTATATTTGCATCCACACCAACTCAGTCTATTTATTCTAATCTCACACGCTGCAGTTTCAAAGTGTGTACAACATGTTTTTGCTGTTCCTGTTGCAGTTTTTAGCCAGCAGATGTCCTCAGCATGCTATGCTTTGAGTGAATAGCTAGTGTAAGCGATCTATTCTAACAGTGAATTTAGCTGACAAAATTAATATCGTGGAAGAAAAACAAAAAACACCTAGTCTTTTTCACAGCAACTTCAAAGGAAGCAAGACGATGTTGTCGAAACTAGCGCTGGATACCTGAGGTAATTTTTTGTTGCACTGTTTGCTAGCCTGGCATAACGATCTCAATTTTAATACTACAACAGTTATTCCGAGGGTATGACCGATTGTTTTACAAATATCCATTTCTCTTTTAAGTATCCTTGAAAAGGGGGTTTGACTTGTCAAACAGTGGTGGATTTTTGTGGACCTCGTGATTATCTTCTCCAAAATGTCGTCTGCCATTTTTAAAGCACGAGCCCTTAAATTCAAATGGATTCTGATTGGCTGTCAGTGTTTTATCGCTCAAGCTGGAAAAAAAATAATTCTGAAAGTGATCCCAATGATATCGCTTCTCTATGTCATTATAGTTGAAGTGTGGACTCTGCGATTCTTTTATATTTACAAAAATTTTTAGAACTATATCTTTAGCATTATCTTTATAGTTATAGTGATCGTTCTTGGTGTGAACGGGACTTAAAGCAGACCATCGGAAATGTCACCCAAACTAACTCTCTGACAGTAGGTGGCGCTTATGAAAATGCAAAAATACAGCAGTTACAGCGATGGTAACTAATAACATGAATGGCCAAATTTCACAGACATGTACTTCTTATTGTTGTTGCCTAATAATGAAGATTTACTTTCAATAAATGTGCCTGAAGGTTACAGTTTGCCTACATGGTACATCAAATTCATTTTATTTTTAAAACATGACATGGGCCTTTTGACATTAAAGTGTTAGTTCACCCAAAAGGAATATTTCTGACATTAATTACTCACCCTCGTTCCAAACCCATAATACCTTCGTTCATCTTCGGAACACAAATTAAGATATTTATGGAACTTCCAGTCTCGAGTCAACATGACACACGTGTCTTGGTGCTCCCCCTACTGGATATCAGGTCAATAAGCTCTTAAATAAAGTGGTAATTTATGTTTTTTTGTGCAAACCAAGCAGTCACTTTGCTTGAAAAAATTGAGGTTAAACCACTGGAGTCACATGGAGTACTTTAATGGTGTCTTTCCTATCGTTCTGGACCTTGAATGTGTAAATTGTATCGCTCCCAATGAAGGGACCGGAAGCTCCTTTGTGTTCCGAAGATGAACAAAGGTCTTATGGGTGTGGAACGACATGAAGGTGAGTAATTTCATTTCTGTGTGAACTAATCCATTAATATACTTTTATCATCACACAACTGCCTGTAAACAATCTGTTTGCTGATACAAAATGTGTATTTGCGCTGCCTGACCTTGTTGGTTTGGTCAGCATCTCTGTTGAGTTGTCTCCTCTCTTCATCCCAGCGGCTCTGTGCTTCCTGTATTTGTCTCTCTAGTCCCTGCTGCGTCTGCCGGCTGTCTTCCTTGGCGTTGCTCAGAGACATCTGCAGCTCAGCGATCACCTGTGTGGACACATCCACTGATCAACTGATATGTCAGGGCGACTACAGCAACAGGCTTCTGAGTTCAGTGATCAACAAAGCACCTTAGGGTCTGCGTTAATAACGCAAAAATGTAATGCTTGACAAGCTCGAGTCAAAGTATCGAGCAATGTCTTTGTGAGGTTTTAAGCAGATTTTTTTTTTTGTTGTTCACTGGAAGCCAAGATATCAATTCAGCTGCTGGTGTAACATAATCAATCGTCTCTAATATACACACTGGATTCAGATGAACCAATAAGCTGATGAAATGGGTGAGAGGTTCAGTGTTGGAGAAGCTTCTGTAATTCTAAAGTAGTGAACTACACTAAAAGCTATACTTAGCTAACTTCACTGAAGCTGTTAAAGGGAGGCACATAACTTTGCAATTCCATAACTATGAGGTTATAGGGGCATAATGTGAGCAGCAATGAACTGCCACAAAAAAGAGGATCTCTATAGTGAAAGCATCAATCTTGAATTACTGTATTCTATAATTGATCCTTTATACAGTTATTGAACCAAACTGAATCAACACTGAACTGATGTCAATTGTCTTTTTAGAGCTGCTGTTCAACAGAACTCTTTTTGCATCAATGATCAGCATTTTCAGTTTATCCCTATAAAGCTGTTTTGAAACAACCTACAATGTGTAAAGCACTATAGAAATATAGTTGACTTTACTAATGAAATAAGTAAACAATGTAATTTAGTTTTAGATTACTGAAAACAGTTGGTATTTAACTTTTAATTTTTAAAGACAATGCCACACCCATGAAATGACTGGAAAACACCAAGAAAGGATTTTCAAAAATTGAATTTTGACGTAATTGACATAACTGGGGTTATGCAAAAAACATAATTTCACGCTACCTACTGACACACTATTGAAAAAAATGTTTAATTACTAAATTTCAATTAATCGTCAAGCAAACAAAATAAAAACAAGTGTGATTATGTCTAATGAACACCAGTGATGGAGGTCATGTTCATGCCTTCATGTATTGCGTCTTTTGCGCGCGCATATCCATTATTTCCTATGTAGGCGCGCGGTAAGCGCGCTTAAAATGGAAGCAACGTGGTCGCGACGCGCATGCGGACTGCTCGTTTTTTCCAGGCGGGCATGTGCCATGTCGAGATGAAAACATCTCAACTTTTTAGAATGCCGCAAGTGCACCGCAGGTCATGTGACAAGAACCATCCAATCAACTCTTTCCCTTACCCTAACGGTAGCCTAATTACCTCAGCCAAAGGCAGAGTTGTTGTGCAGGAGAGATGGTTTCACGGCAGAAGCTCTGTTTGGTGATGCTTGGGCCAATTTTTCTTAAAAGATTATCAAACTGGTCCTTGTCAACTCTGAAACAAGCTTTGAATCTCTCATCGTCCAGTCAAAGCTCTTGGATAAGTTTGTTAAATTTTCTGTGGTTTTTACGTATTTGAAGGATGGGGTGACAGAACGTGTTTTTTGCAGCGAGAGCCGCCTTTTTAAAATTATTTTCTATTGGCAGTGAGCATTTTGCACGCTGTTTATGCGCACCGGGCGCCTTGCGTTTTAACCACCTGCTGGAAGCGGCGCGGTTGCGATTCACATGCTGTGTGGCAAACTTGTTTTTTCCAGGCGCGCCTGTGCTGTGGCGAGATGAAAACATCAACTTTTCAGAATGCCGTAAGCGCACTGCAGGTCATGTGACAAGAACCATCCGATCAACTTCACCCTTTACCTTACCTTAAAGATAGCCTAATTACCTCAGTTTGGTGATGCTTGGACCGGTTTTTCTTAAAGGATTATCAAACTGGTCCTTGTCAACTCTGAAACAGGCTTCGAATCTCTCACTGTCCAGACAGAGCTCCTGGATAAGTTTGTGAAATTTTCTGTGGTTTTTATGTATTTGAAGGATGGGGTGCACCCAAACACAGCGGGAGTTTTTTTTTTTCTTCTCCACAAATAAATCTTGAACTAGAGCTACTGCAAGGGCTTTTTGGTGATGGAAATCCATTGAAACTTCCGCATAGTCGTGGAGAGCGCTGTTCATGGTTGCATAGCAACGATAGACGCCACAGGAGAGAAAGCTCCCGAGCGCTTGCAAAAGAAGGAAGTGGAAGTGGCGCGGCCATGCTTTCCACGCGCTTATAGGCGCGATATGTGAATGGCCCCTAAATCAACAAAAAAAGGCAGTGCAGCGTCCCATGCATTTTCAGACCTGAAAAACGAGTTCTGTTTGATCGGGGCCTTAAACATGCATTGTTGAGGATAAGTTTAACTTTCATAAACTTTACCTGCATACAATACACTTACGTAAAGCAATATATAGCAAATTTCAGTGGCTTGATTTTTTTTATTTCATTGGAAAATATATCTATACTATCATCCAGCTCTTTATATAAAGTTGGATATATAAGTATGCATACAAGTATACTCGTGTAGGCCGATATACTAAACTGTATTACCACCCTCTATCACTATAAGGCATGATAAGTCATTATAAACATTAGCATCATGATTTTCTATAAAGCTGCTTTGAAAGAATGTGTATTGTGAAAGGAGTTTTAAGCACTTGATTTCTGCCCATTACTTCAATTTATTTGCATGTTTGTGTTGCTCTGTTTACAATTCGACGTCAAGACCAGAAAAAACTATGAAATCTCATGTAAGGCATTATTGGCTTTTAATAATGAACAGATTTTGATGGTTATCGTTTTGTTTCCCGTGTAAACACACTTAATGACTGTTAAAATCTGTCTCTGTCAAGTGCAGATGAAGGTCTAGCCTCTAGCCTTTCCAGAGTCCTGTCAGAATCACTGTTGTTAGTGCCCAAATGAGAGCCATACAGTAAAATCCCCAATAGACCACCCCTGCATCACTACAGTCGCATTTCACACAAAAAGCCCAAACCGAAAAAGAACAGAGGAGCAAAGCGAGAGAAGATGGACTGTTTAATGAAGCTCTAGCGAGATGAAAATGAGCAAAACCGGCCTTTTGAAATCCCGCAGTCCAAATTCAGATTTTATTTCAACTGCAGCCAAGAGAGCAGCGACGCGCAGGGCAGCGGCGAAGCTCAGGGCTAGACAGATAATTGTTTATTGTGCATAAATGTTCGGAGGAATGGTTTTACTGGAATCCGTTCATTGTGTGGGAGTTGGGAGTGAACTCTTGGAGCGGACACAGAGGGAGAGATTAGGCTTATTTTGTCAGTGGGCGAACCACATGAAAGCACCAAACGCCCCATTATTATGGTAACATAAGTTCTCATGGTAATAATTATTTGGCTATACAGATTCTCGCATCAAGTCTTTTGCCTGAAGGGACACACTCATCCCTTGATTGTTATTCCTCTCTCTTGATATTTGGAAATTTTGCCGTTAATGGATTCAGCACGTCTTCTTTCATTTTAAAGCCTTTAGATGGTGGAAATGTTATACTGTAGCTATGATGTGTTAAACTGACGTCCTCTTTCTGATGGATGACTGAAGCATTGGTATGGGCAAAAAGAAAATATACATAAATAAATCTGAAAGATTCAGTGATATAATGAGACATTGGGGAATCATCAGAAGCGATGGATCAACTTAGGGGTGGGCGATATGGAATAAATATCATCATGATTTTAATCACAATTCTTTTTCATGCTGGATTTTAAGTCTATTTGGCAAGACACGGAGCAATACAGCCAAACTAATTTCCGTATTTTAAAAATTTAGCTTTACAAGGTAACAAAAGAAAGGGCAAGTAACAGTGGGCCAAAATGGTTATTTAACAAAGGACAAACAAAAGACCTGAAGCGGAAGCGATGCTACCTGTTTTATAGAATACGGAAGTTTTTCCCCCATTACAGCTGAAAAAGTGAAATGTGTGAATCTCAGAGCTGTACTGGTTTCATAGGCGCATGAATACTAATGCTCAAGCACTATTATCCATACGATAGTGGTGCTGAAGGGAGATCTACTGTAGAAAGCAAAGCTCTGTTCGGACAACACCTTGTGTTGCCTCATCATTAGCTGGAAAGCTTCAAACACTAGTGAGATTAAAGGTCACTGAAAGAGGAGCTGGATTTCCAAAATGCTAATTAAAGATGCTCCAGTACAGCGAAAAGTCATAGCCAGAGCTGAGATCCCTCTAGACCATGTATGGCACGGTATGGATTTAATTGCTGGATTTCACATGCAATTCCATAGCTTTGGGCACATCTGAGAGATGCCTGTTGATGCCATAGGTTAGTGTGTGCTTCAGAAGTTCTAAGAATACTTGTCTATACAACCTTGCAATGCCTTATGGGACGCTACAGCAACTGTACGGTTATTCTTCCAAGGCCAAATAGACACAAAGGAATAGTTCATCCAAAAATGGAAATTCTGTCATTAATTTATTCCAAAACAATATGCTATTCTTTTTATTTCTTTGGAGCACAAAAGGAGAAATTTGCTCTTCTTTTATACGGAGTAGTGACCAGGGGCTCCAAAATGGAAATTTTATGACTACAAAACTAACTAGAATAGAATAAAAGTTTTATATACATGGCATATTATGAAATTGGAACATGAAAATAGCAATGGCTTTATACTGAAATGTAACACTGTTAAACATTTATACCTGCTACTATAAACCAGAAATAAAAATGAAATTAAATCAATGCTATAAAAACCCTGCTACTTTTACAGTTTCTGTTTTTGTCCATTTGGACGAACTATTCCTGACAAGACAGCAAATAAGAGGAAGAAATCAACAGAGCCCTCGCTTGTTTGGTGTGGAGGAGGCGCATTTAATGTGTATTAAACAAAGACGTGTTCCCACCAAATGCGAGTGGGAAACAAGAGAGAGGAAAAACTATGTTTATCCAGCGAATGCCAATTTTGTGCCTCGGAAAAGGAATTAATCATCAGTGGCCCTCTCAGAGGTTATTTAGAAATGGGAAGATGCTTGTGAACTCTTTTTCTCACACACTCAAAGTGTGTTCTTTTGATGTCAAGTATTGTGTAATTTAATAGGCCTGTGTTTTCACACAACATCTGCTTGTCAACCTGACATTCAACGCTCTGTGTTGTGGAGAGAACTGAAAATGGGGCCGTGAAAAAAGAGCGAATGTTTGAGCTGGGACTAAGGTAATGAGAAGCAATTATGACAGGCCCACAACCTCACACTGAACGTTTTTTTACAACATCTACAACATCAGTGTTTGAGGAGTTCAGCTCTGTGTTAATCTTACGCACAGAGAAGAATGAAGGTTATTCTCCTGAACCTAAAGCGAGCGTAATGGCGTTGAGTCTGAACAGATTAAATCTAATGTTTAACACATGGCAGAGGCCGGCCTCGGTAACACACATGATGCAGGGATATAGAGGAGAGATAAGCGCTCAGACACCCTCAGAACACCCACTAGACCTTCTGAGTGTGAAATCATGGCCAGGAACACAGGGCGGGCAACAAGTGTGGAATAGGAATAGTATCAGCGGCTATAAAATGAAACGCCTCAGAGGGCAAGTTGTGTTATGAAAAAAACAGTGTTGAGTAAGCCACATTGACACTTCACTTTGCCAAGCTGCCCAACAAGCCACTCATACCTGAAAGTAGTTCACTACAGACCTGCTATATATATCAGGGGTGTAACGGTACATGTATTCGTCCTGAACCATCGTGGTATGGACTTCACGGTATGGCATGTGTCATTTGTTTCTCTGAATGTCATTTGTTTGACGTTGTGTCATACAATTCGATGCATTCAGATACACTCGGTTTCTCTTGCACAGTTTAATTCCCATGCTGGCACCGCCCACATGACGGTGCTGAAGCTTGACGTTTCACCTCAGAGTTCAGTACATTAGGGAATGTTGATGTGAGTCATGTGAAAAGGCCCTTAGAGAAACAGCATCAAACACAACAACACTAGAAAATAAAACAAAAAATACCACAAATAAAAGTAAGCCAAAAATTTATTTTATATAACTGAATCGAATCAGTGATTAACAACATTATTTAACAAACGTATCTATGAACACAACCATTGAAAATTTTCAATCAATCAATCAATAAATCAATCTTATCTGTCTATCCATCTAACCATCCATCCATCCAATATCTATGAACATAACCATTAAAAAGTTTGGGGTTGTTAAGATTTTCAATCAATTAGTCAATCAATCAATCATTCAATCTTATCTGTCTATCCATCCATCCATCCACTCAAACCCATCCATTCATTCATCCACACACCCTCCCATCCATCCATTCATCCATCCATTAAATCCATCCATCCATCGTATAAGGATGGAATAGCAGAACAAATGTTTTTCCTTTTTTGAACTTGCCTTAGAACATTTGTATGCCGTGTTCAAACAAACATGTCTTTACCTGTGTAGACTTGGCTAGCTTCTGATTATATTCCTTCTCAAGATGCTTTATCCTGCTGTTGCTCTGTATTGAAAGAGAACACAGAAGAAGAGGTTGTTAGAAGCAGTGAGTGTGGACACATGACACCGGATCGGCTGGCAGGAAGTGCAGCGAGACGCTTTGCCGTGACCTCTGCGACTGGCAGGCATGTTGGCATGCGTGTGGCTGGAGCTCTGGGCTCAGGGCCAGGCCTAACACCACAACAGCACACAGGCCTTTCATCAGAAGCCAACTTATCACCACTTAACAGGAAGAGAGAGAACAATATCACACCGTTATCTGCAAAACAAGAATATGACAGGAAAAAAAAATCCGCTGTGGCTTTTATGAGCAAGAACATGAAAAGCGACAAAAAACAAAGAGATAAATGAGTATACGAGGGTTATTTTTTGTGAACAGACAGATGTGCTTTTGTTGCTTGCTCACGTAACAAACGATCTGATATTAGTAAGAGATTGACAGAAAAAAGGTAGAGTTTACTGCTTGTTGGTTTCTTGATGCGCTGAGCAGCAATCCACTAATATAATATAATCATATAATACTCCTATTATAAAACTGTAAAAATGGGACTCTTAACAGTTTGTCTCAGACAAGTAGGTCTAATATAGGTAAGGCCTTCATTCTTCTTGTGGTCATAGATGGCACAAAATTTTAACTCAACAATGAATAGTTGTGCTGTTCTTAAAGGGTTAGTTCACCCAAAATTGAAAATTGTCATTTTGTACTCACCCTCATGTGTTCTACATTCGTAAGACCTTCGTTCATCTTCGGAACACATTAATTTATTTTAATAAAAAAAATAAAAATAATAGAACGACTTCTCTACAATATCTAGTGATGGCCGATCTGCGATTGATTCGAAATAAAAGATTCGTAAAGCTTTGAAGCAGTGTTTTGAAATCGCCCATCACTTGATATTGTTGAAAAGTCATTATTTTGTTTTTTTTGACACACAAAAAGTATTCTTGTCGCTTTATAATATTAAGGTTGAACCACTGTATGAACTGATACACGCATGAACTGCTTTAAATATGTTTAAGTATTTTTCTGGCCATCTGAAAGTGTTAATTGTCTTCCTGGGAATAGAGGCCTCACTAAGCCATCGGATTTCATCAAAAATATATTAATTTGTGTTCATGAGGGTGAGTAATAAATGACAGAATTTTCATTTTTGAGTGAACTAACTCTTTAATTTGATCATTTCATTGGAATATCAACAATTGCATGATCAAATGTAACTAATTTTGTGTCTCTGTAAAACATTGATTTGTGACATTGCATGATGTTGAATATCAAAGTGTTTTTGTTTCTATGTGTTAATGAGGGATTTGTGGAGTAACAATATTATTTATTTTGAAGTGAAAAAAATAGACCCGTGCAGTGTTAGGGAATGTTACTTATAAAAGTAAAGCATTAAATATTAAGTTACTCCATAAAAACTTTTTATGGAAAATATAAGTGCATTACGTTACTTTTTCTCGCCTGGGTTGGACACACACACACACACACACACACACCTAAAGTTTATCTAAAGCCATTTTTGCTTATTCGTTTGATTGAATTGGATCACTGAAGGACATTGGTTAATAAAATGAAATTAAATACATAAAGTACGGGAATATTGAATCTGTCTTTGTATAAGAGAGACGAGTAAATGTCTGCTCACATTTAGTCTAGAACTACAATATCCATCATGTTTACACACAGCACACACTACACCTCTGCATTACTTATGATTTCTCTCAGCTAATATTCAATGAATGGGAAAACAAAGTAACTTGCATTACTTATTTTTAAAAGTAACTCAATTAAAAAATAAAAAGTAACAAATGACTTTGCTAGTTACTTGAAAAAAGTAATCTGATTACATAACTCGAATTTCTTGTAATGTGTTACCCCCAACACGAGTTCTTGGCTCAGGTCAGGGGCCATCTTACCCCAGTAGTACATTTTTCTACTGACAACTAAATTATCATTTTCTATTTATTTGCCTTAATAGCACATTGGCTGATGTATCATCATCCTGCAAAAGCTAAACTTCTATCTAAATGTGTTACAATTTAAAAGTAAATTCACATTGTTCTAAAGGGGGGCAATTCCCCCCATCTCGACCCTTTGCAATCTCAAAGGCAGTTGTGTAAAGGCCCTAAAATTGTCGGACCAACATGCTGTAAATCTTTTTTTGAGCCAATCAACAGATCCACAAATGTCACATGACTGATCACACTATAGAACTTCTTGTAGCAGACAAGAAAATTTCATGCTAAGAAGAAAAATGTGTTCACTGTTGAAACACAGTAAAATGTAATGAAATATTTATATGTGGCTAACAAAAAAAAAATGGCTAATGGTTTTTAATGGCTATTGATAAAAATAAAAAAAACCACAGCTTTCAAATTAAACTCAAAAAGTTGAACCAAAAGCTGTTAAAAGCCTTCAGACAAAACATGAAAAGTCAGTTGTTGAGGTTGATGCTTCTGATTCAGAAGGCCGGAGACATCAACAAATGAGCTACAGCTAAAACACACACACATACCAGCAAACATACAAGCTGATCCACCCTGGGCCCTCCCTCTCTCCTCCTGTCAGTCACTTTATGTCCCCTCGAGCCCTTCAGACTGATGAGAGAAACAAAGCAACTCCGGCATCTATAAAAAGGATATGCCTCGGATTTTGCAGCTTGTGTTGCCATAGAGACCTTACGTCCCTTTAATTCTGTTGATGGGTAGTGGGGAAGTTTGTGTGAAGGAACAGTCAATATAACATCCACCCACATTTTTAATGCCAAATATCTGCCTTTACGATTTTCCTCAGGCTTAAAAGCACTCACCTTCACCCTCACATTGTACCAAACATTTTTACGAGATTATTTCCAGAGAACACAAAAAGATATGTTTAGCTAAATGTTCATGCCGCTCTTTTCTATGAGGACAGATACTGCCAAGATCTGACATCCATTCATTTTGGACCTATATTAAAAAAAAAATCGTCCATTCATCGATCCATTTTCCAAATTTTCCTTGTCCAATTATGCAACATTCAGATTATAGAATTGGAATATAACGCAAAAGTTCACCACAAGTATGGGCTAATTTTATGGCGCTTTTATTGGAGCTTGGGTCACTCTATGTTTTTGTTGTGTGGAAAAGCAGCATGATTATTCCTCTATATCTCTCCTTTGGTCTCCCATGAAATAAAGTCATACAAGTTTGGAACAACATGATGACAGAATTTTCATTTTTGAATGAACTAAGAACAGGCGATTTGATAAAAAAGAGGGTGCTTAATGGATCTGCACTGATACACTCAAACAGGTATGGAAAAACACAAACAATAAGAGTAATAAAGCTGGAAAATTAAGCATTTGGGCTGCTTTGTGTGTGTTTTTTCCTTGGCAAATATCTGTACCTTGCCAAAGGCATCTTAGAGCTACAGGCGCTTTGAGCTTCTATCAGGTGCTGCAATCACTTCACACAATGCTGCCGGTGTGAGTCCATGGCCTTTGAAGTGTGAACGCTCTATTTGAACATTACTATATTTGAAAGCACAAAGCATGCAGCGCTAAGCCAAACTTCATTAGCAATCTAATTCTGGAGCTGAGCAATCACAACACTCACCTTTCCAATCATACACATTAAAACAGATGGAAAATAAACAGCAGCACATACACCTACAGGGATAATATGATATGTAATTATTATTATTATAATTGCAAATAAGAACAATTAAAATTGATGGTGTACAAAGCTGGCAGGCATTTCTCCATATTTTTGCTCCATTGGATTGTGTTGCTTGGAGATGAAGACTTTTTTGTAAACATGGTTTTAAAAGCAATGTGCATTCTCATGTATCCAAACTACCTTGGGTTTATTGGTTCTTGGTGTTGGGGAAAGAAAAATTTTAAAATTTTAACACAAATTTAAAGGGATAGTTCACCCAAAATGAAAATTCTGTCATTTACTCACCCTCATGTTGTTTGAAATCAGTTGTTCTTTTTAATACAATGAAAGTACACAGAGACCAAGGGTTGTCAAACTCCAAAAATCCCATAAAATACTAAAAAGCAGAGACGGGAGTAAGACAAATATGCAAGTCATAATCAAGCTATACAAGTCAAGTCATGTCAGCGGCTCACCTCAAGCAAGTCAAGTTCAGTCAAATTACCTAATAGTACCATATGAGGTTATTTTACTTATTTGCTCTAATAATTATTTGATCTCTGAAATCTCATTACACATAACTGAGAAGAAGCATGCACTAACTTTATCAACATTTTGTCAGTTGAAAAAACTTGCTTTGCAATCATAAAACAATATTTATGATGAAATATGATTAAAAAAAGAGAAAAAAACATATTGCGTGTCATTATGTATATTGAGTGAGAGAGCATGGCTTGTCGAACAAAGCAACAGTAACTAAAGGGGGCGGGTCTTCGCGAACGGTCAATTGGCCTTCGAATGCAGCCTTTGAAGGATGCAACCTCTGAATTAGGACACAGCTTTAGTGAGCATTGATACTTTTCACAGCACACTTTGTGTTTCAGTGTTTCAGCGAATGTTTCAGTCCACTGGAATGATTTTGCAATTGAGACAGCGCTTAAAATGACAACTCAACACGTGCCCTGAGCTGATTGAGACGCACCCAATGCCATACAAGTTTGTAACAACATGACGGTGAATAAATGACAGAATGTTCATTTCTGAGTGAACAATTCCTTAAAAGATCCCTTTTGTATGTACAGAATAAAACAAATTTTAAAAAGAAAATACTGCAACGGCACAAAAAAGTGAAATGTTAACATTGCGGTAAGTAAAACGTTAACAAACAAAATGTCTGCTCCTAAAACGATATGCATTTACATGTACAAAAGTGGATATTTTATTGTTATGCTTTTCCAGGTAACTAAATAAAATACTCAAGGTCAAGGTTTTCATGTCAGAGAGATGAGAAAATATTTGTCCAGACTGTAAGCACTAGATAAATCACTCGCCACGTTACATTCAGACCATTATCAAACAGAGATGTGCAAGACATGACTTTAGTTACTATTCATTATTCACATCGTACTCCCTTTGATTTGGATTTAAAAAAGACTTCAGCATCATTATAACCGCATCACTCAAGCTACGGACATGAATGATATCGAAATCTTACTGAGGAGAGTTGAGCTGTTACTCACTTCTCTCTAATCAATCAGAATTGTGATTTTCACCAGGTAAAACGGATGAAAAAAAGCAACCTACGAATAAGGAGGACCAGCATTTTCTTTTTAGTAGTATTTTTTGGCTTTTTTGAAAGTACAGTAGAGAGAGACAGGAAGTGTTGTGTAAATGTTGGAGCACTGTCCATATGATAATATGAGGTTCAGATGATTTATACTCTCTCTAGTTCGCAAAAACAGTATAATGAATACGTATAATAGAATTTGTAAGATTCAAACAATTTGGAGAATCAGTTCATTTTAATCAATCATTAATCTGATTTGTTAGCATAATTTTTTTTACTAAAATTCAGATTTTTACTGTATCTTAGTATAGCATTTTCAGTTACTTAGCAATAGTGAATATTTGGTTGAAATGATGGTTCTCTAACTGATAAAAAATGCATGCATGTATCTATCAAATACATAAACATGGGGTTAAATATTGTATATCATCAAAAGGCTTAACAATATTGACATGTATTTTTTCCCCCATCTATATTGCTCAGCCCTATAGCGAACACACCAAGTCAGTGAAGGTGACACCATGCTAATGAAAAACAGATCAATCCTCACTCCTCGTCCTTCCTCGTCCTCTTTAAAAGTGCTGTCACGTATTACACTGGCAGGTGTGGCTACACCCCCAGCCCGAATGTGTGGCCATAGGGTTGTTTGATTTTTATCATGGCTTCCAAAGTCTGTTTTTGGGCAGGGATCTGTCACATCTCTGTTAGCAGGTGGATCAATGGACTGGCGGCAGGGATCATGGGAACACAGCCATTAATGCATCTGCATGAGGATTTAGGCTGCTGGTTGGTTTATTGGCCTCTCATGTTTTAAGTTGGGAACTCCTGCGGTCCATCCCATTTGATGACCTTGGGTGCTGATTTGCCACCAAGGTCAACAATACAAAGGCCAGCTTAGGGATTCAATAAGAGGCTTTTATTTGGCTGGTGACCCCAGAGCCGCCATCTCCATCTGGTGGTGTGATTAGAGTGCTCTGATGAGGGATGGGCAGCTTTCTTCATGTCGGCTTCATCAACGATTCACAAGTTGTAGAGTGGACCACTTTGAGCAGAAAACATTGACTGCTTCAAAAAAACAAAACAAAACAAAACAAAACAAAAAAACATATATCATTGACCTTCAGCTGGAAGAGGAGAAGAGAGCAGAGACTCCAGAGTGATCACTCAATACTGATCAAGTTCCTGCTGACAGGTGACCTTTGTGCCATCATGCATTAGTTTGTCTAGCACTTCATTTGTGTCTTTTTGGTGATAGGTGGAGGATGGTCTCAGGACCTCATGGAACGCCCACAGATTGACTGTTCATAGACCATCTGGTGCATATTACACATATGTAATGACTCTCAAAATTGCAAGCTACGATCTGATTGGTCATTGGTCACATTTCACATTTTGTGAGGTTCATGGTTTTCACTTGTATGGTATATATTCAATCCAGTGAAAAACTGTAATATATCTAACAGGCAATTTCAAGCAATTTTACAGTTTATATATATATATATATATATATATATTCTGGTCTGGTGTGTTCTAGTCACCACAGAGGAGGAAATACTACTGTTGTCTGGTTCGAATGAATCGTTCTTTTGAACTGTTTCTTCATAGTGAACCGGTCGAACCAGTTCACCAAATCGAACTGAATCATTCACAGTCCTTACGATATCCCAATATCCCAAAGTCGATGTTACTCTAACGCACAGAGTTCACTGAAATGAGACACACTGTGCTGAGAAAACTGAAAACAAAAAAGCTGACACTGAAAGCTGACACTGAGCATGCAATTCAATAGTTCTCGAATCACCAGTAGCCTACACTGAATCGAGAATGGTTTCTTTTAGATGTGCTCGACTGTGAACCGATGAGCTGACGATATAAGGAAAAAAATGAACTTAAATGATTTTAGCAAATGGTTGCAATATAACAAAGAGTGAAAAATTTAAGGGGGTCTGAATACTTTCCGTACCCACTGTATATATATATATATATATATATATATATATATATGCAAAGATATACATCAAATTTAATTTCAATCTGTAAAACATTTTTTTTAATACTTTTAACAGCTTCTAAATGTCACACTAAAAAGGTTATTAGCTTTACCTGCCAGTTGATCATTTCCTATGTGACAATTCTTGGTCAAATTAAGCTGCTACATGAGCCACACTACATGCTGATTGAAAAAAGTCGATCTGTACAGGACTAGATTGAGAATTTCTTGTCCAAGTCTCTGAGCGAGTGACCAATGGCATTGTGGATACGTTAGGTTGGCAGTGGCGCTCTAAAGCCAGAGTTTTCTCCACAGCTCTACACTGCCGGTCTGTGGCAGTCTTTTCTTGTGTCACCGACTTTCCCAGCCATCGTGCGAGAAACAGAATGAGAAAAAAATACTGGAGGATGGGGGGAAAAACGGCATAACTTTCATCTCTGCAGAAGAAAGAAAAATAGAATCACCAAATCCATCCACATGCCTGGCTGGTCTAAATCTGATTTTCTGCTATTAAGCTCCATTTCCCTCTCTCGATCTGCCACTCCGAGGTGATGGGGAGGTGTCTTTGATCATATTCTCCCACTGTTTTGCTCTCTGTAATCCATGACCAAAAATAATGGGATTTGGTGTATCTCCAAATGGCAGAGAAACCACTTGACAGAAATTAATAAGTTTGCAGGGACAAAAAGCGAAGACAAACAATGACAACAACATCCCCAAAACACCACCATCTTCCATCAGGAGTGAAAGAAAAAGAGAAAATATGAATCATAATGTTAAACAGAGAATAAAAATGGTGGTGGCACATTAACAAAAAAATAAATAAAGTTAAAAAGAGGCAACATCCAAACTTTGGGCAGACTGACAACTGACAGGCGCGCCGTGGGGGAGCTGGGTGTACTGATGTGTCTTTGAAGTGAGCGTATGTTTACCGCGTTCTCCGAGACAGCAGCAGCCATGTTCTCAGGGCCTGATTCACTCTAATCCCTCCTGTCACTGCTCAATGGAAATCTTGTATGAATGCCACATTCTACTTTGTCAACAGGTGCATTTCATTATGCAATGTGTAAACGGAATCATCTTGACCAGTTTCCTGCCGGTTTTCTAAGGTTTTATGTGCAACAGACTCACAGTATTTGTCCAATGGCTGTATTGTTGCTTGTTGTTTTAATATCCTGTCTCAAACTGCCCTATTAGTTTAAATATGATAATTGACAAAAATCTTTCAAGAACGATTTACACACTCTCTCAGACTCAGACTTTCTCAGCTAGGGAATATGAAGTTTTTGCGAAAAAATAACAAAATTTTCGATTAACGAAAATCACTCTGACCTGGTTTCACAGACAGGGCTTAGATTAAGTCTTACTTCAATTGACCCTTCAACAGTTTGTTCCATTTGTTCTCAATTGACCCATCGCTAGGAGTTTGATTGACAGGCGATCCGACCAATCATAACCCTGAATCCGCCATTTTGTCTGACAAAGCAGTCAGGAGAGTTAGTAGAATAATATCGGTGAACTTTGTGTGTACTTTCGTCTTTCCACGCTTGAAACAACATTCCTTCTGATGTTCATTCATGTTTATATGATGCTATAAATGAACTAGTATGAAGAGATGATCAGTTCACGAGCCGATTGAACTGACGTCGATCTGTCACGACACATTAAAGAGCCACTATACTGTTGTGAAGTAGCACACGTTTCCAAAGACATGTTTGGTAAGATCTTTATATTGTTTGTTTTACTTAGAAGCAGTAACATGGAAGGTGCACATTCCATGGTGACTGCTGGTAACATGGAACATTCAATGAGGTGATGAAGTCAAGAAATGTGTGAATCTTTATGTGTGTGTTTCGTTTCTGTGTCTTACCGGTTCTTGGAAGTCCAAAAAGGAGTGGCCCGCGAACAGGAAACCAGTTTTATGGCATCCTGAAGGGGAGGAGTTACCAATTAAGGATGTGTGGATTAAAATGTTTTATACTAAAATGTATACTTTGATGAATTATTATGGAGACAGGAAAACTTCATCTTGGGTGTGACTTGTGAGGTTGAAAGTCTATGTTTAACAAATGGAGTGTTATGATTGGTCCGTTTGAATACTAAGGGAGGGGACCAAGAGTATAAAAGAGCAGTGGAAATGTTTGAAGAAGGAGGACGGGTGTTTGTTGGAACAATAGCCAACCATTTAGTCTTTTCTTTTGTTTTTTTTTTGTTATGTGTTGAGTTGTGCTTTAAATAGGTTTTTTTTCTTTCTTTAGTTTTTTCTAGTTGTTTTGTTTTCCTGTGTTAAATTTGCAAATTCATTGGATAAGTTGCCTTGGCTTCTGCTATGTCTTCTTGAAACTTGTGGATCCCGAAAATAAAAAGAACTTTTCGTGGACCTTTTCTGGAGTTTTGCGACTTCTTTTGCTGTCAGGTAGCATCTGCATGTTGGAGGCTAGGATAAACTTATTTCATGTGAGGAACGTGCAAGATCCTGAGACTGAACCTGTGGTGAGACCCAAGACCAGTAAAGTTAGTACACCCCAGGTGAAGCAGAAGGTATTGTGGTGGGTCAAGAGTTTCTATTGGAAATGAGGAAGTTTATGCAGCAACAACAAAGAAATGAAAAGATATTGTTTGATGAACTGAACAGTCTAAAGGCTAGTATTTTACAGAAACCCAAGGCAGGGTGGGAATCAGTCGAACAGCTAAGCCAACAAACTCACTACCCATTACCTACACCCAGAATATTTTCGTAGGCATCAGGGGGAAGAGCCATGCTTTCAGAACCTCCTCAAACTCAATTTGAAGACCAGGTATGTCTCCACCACCAGTAGCACCTTATAGACGTTATCATCAACCACAAATTCCTGATTTTGTAGAAGGTGAGGATGTGGAGAGCTTCTTTGTGCAGTTTGAACGCATTGCCAGAACGTGGGGATGGCAAACCGATGAGTGGGCGGCCCAAATAGTAACTCTGTTAACAGGCAAAGCTCTGGAGGCCTACGCAGGCATGTACGAACAATGCTCTGGATCCTATGCTGACATCAAAGCTGCAGTGCTGTCCGGGTACAATGTGACTGAGGAGACATATCGCCTGCATTTCAGGAGCCTTAGGAGAAAGTGTAAGAGAGACCTACAACCGCATTAAGGGCTTGAATAAGAGGTGGATGCGACCAGAAATGAAGAGCAAGAAACAGCTGGGAGAAACAATCATACTGGAACAGTATCTGCGAGTGTTGCGGCCTGAAGTGAGAGTATGGGTCAAAGAAAAGCAACCACTGACTGGTGAAGAAGCTGCTAGACTGGCGGAAAAGTACAAGGCTGCACATCGAGAGCCAACACAAACCAGCAAAGGTACTGTGACTGTGGGCAGGGGTAAAAAGTATGGGAGTGCCTGGGAAACATTCTAATGCAACTCTGATTTGTTTTTATTGCCAGCAACATGGACATAAGGCTTCCCGTTGTCCCCTTAAAAAGCCCAAAGTGACTAACATGTATTATGTTCCTAGGAATGAGTGCATTGGTGAATCATCAACATCTACTGAGAAACATAGTCACCTTATAATGGTAACAGTAAATGGTCAGCCTGCCCTGGCTTTGGTTGATACAGGTAGTACGCAAACTTTGGTCAAATCTGACTTGCTGAATTGTGAAATGTTGAACTATGTTGATGCTGTGTGCTTGGGATGTGTACATGGGGATGACGAAATTTATCCAACTGTTGAAGTCTAAGGGTGGGGGTGGTTGAGAAACAAGCATATGATGTGGTGTTAGGGGAAGATTTTTCTTATTTAACTGATTTGGTGGGTGTAGTATCCAAAACGTGTGCAGTAGTTACAAGGTCCCAGACCAAAGGATTGCAACCCCTTCCCAATGCTGATGCTGATCTGTTTTCCAATGCGAGGAAGGATAGATAAAAATGTAAAAGACAGAGATGACAAGAGAAGCATAAGGGGAAGGATAGGGTACAAGAGAGCTTACCAAATTTTCCTGACCGTCTGAGATTATCACTGTTCAGGTAACAAACTTTATGGCTAAAGTGATGAAGCTATTGTATAAACATCTAGGCGTTAAGGGAGTCAGAACTACATCATTTCATCCTCAAACTGATGGTCTTGTCGAACGGTTTAACAGCAAAAGTTTGTCGACGAGTCTGGGAGGGATTGGTATAAATGAATTATATAAATGGATTCCGTTTCTTTTCTTTGCTTATAGAGAGGTCCCTCAGTGTTCAAACGGTTTCTCACATTTTGAACTTTTGTTTGGCAGGCAAGTTTGTGGCCCCCTGGACGTGCTCAAAGAAGGGTGGACAGCAGAAGAACCAGCCCAGTGCAGTATCGCTTCATATATCTTACAGAAGTGGGACAAATTGGAGAACTTTAGAACTCTGTCTAAAGAGAATTTAGCTGCTGCCCAACGAAGACAAAAGGTATGGTACGATACACATGCCAGGGAAAAGAATTTTAAACCTGGACAGAAAGTTCTGCTATTATTACCATCAGGTACCAGCAAGTTGTTGGCCAAATGGCAGGGGCCGTTTGTTGTGACCAGAAAACTAGGTCCAGTAACCTATGAGGTTTTGTGTCCCGAAAGAAAACAGCCTAAGCAGGTCCTACATGTTAATCTCCTGAGAGAATTTAAAGAGAGAGGATCTGATCTCAAAGGTCCTGAAGGACGTCAAAGATCAAGTGATGATGGTGAGGGCCATTGTGGAGGAAGAGGATGAACCTGATATGGAACCATTTCGTTTGTTGCTGAAGGCCCCAGAATGTAATTCAAATTTGAATAGCCAACAACAACAGTAACTAACTGAGGTACTTCAATCTTTTCCCTCTCTTTTCCAGAAAAGACCGGGTCGGACTGAGATCCTAACACACAACATCATCTTGAAAGATACTGCTCACATAGTCCCAGAGAAGATGGTGGACCAGTTAAAGACTGAGATCGAGACTATGTTGGAAATGGGGATTATAGAACCATCGATAAGTGAGTGGTCAAGTCCCATACTACTGGTCCCTAAAAAATATGGAGGAGTTAGATTTTGCACTGACTTCAGAAAACTAAACAGTGTCTCATGCTTTGATTCTTATCCGATGCCTCGTATTGACGAGTTGATTGAGAGACTGGGTAAAGTATCCTTTATGACTACATTAGATCTGTGTAAAGGTTATTGGCAAGTGCCCCTTGATCCTTCTTGCAAGCCCTACACTACCTTCCGATCTTCCTCAGGGTTATATCAATACACTGTTATGCCTTTTGGCTTACATGGAGCACCAGCCACTTTCCAAAGGTTGATGGACTGTGTACTTATGGGATGTGAGCAGTATGCAGCTGCATACCTTGATGATGTGGTGATATACAGTGGGTCCTGGCAAGAACATCTACGGCATCTTGTGGACATTCTGAAGAGGCTTCAGGAAGGTGAGCTTACCATCAACACCATCAAATGTACATGGGCTCAGAAGGAGGTGAGGTACTTGGGTTACTTGCTGGGACATGGTCAGATCAGACCACAAGTGGAAAAGCTTAAGGCTATCCAAAATATTACTCGCCCGCAAACTAAAAAGTAGGTGAGATCTTTCCTTGGTTTAATCGGCTGGTACTGCCGATTTGTTCCCCACTTTGTCTTACTGGCAACACCTTTGACGGATCTGACTAAAAAGAGTCCTGCTAAGTTTTTCTGGACGAATGAGTGTGAAGAAGCCTTCAACACCCTGAAGGATGTGTTATGCAATGAACCAGTGTTACAGAGCTCTAATTTCTCTCAGAGATTTATTGTACAGGTGGACGCTTCTGATGTTGGCTTGGGAGCCGTACTGGTCCAAGGAGAGGCTCATGAGGAGAGACCAGTTCTATTTTTGAGCAGAAAACTCTTTGAAAGAGAGCGGAAATACATCTTACGTCTTTAACAAATTACAATATTTAAAATTTGAAACTTTGTTTCATATCACAATTAACCTGCTCTGTCTTGTCTGTCGACTCGTGAGAACATGATGTGTGGCATGAGAGTGGCATTGCTTGTCGGACATAGCAACAGTAACTAAAGGGGGCAGGTCTTTGCGAACGATCAATTAGGACATGTAAGTAGCTTTTATAAACAGGCCCTAGAAAAAACATTACTGGTGTGCATCTTGAGACAAAACTTTCAGTTAAAACAGCTCAAACATGCATTTTAGTCTGGGAATAGCTTAAGCCTTGTCTGGGAAACCGGGGTTTTAAGTTGAAAGTTAGGACTGAATACAGTCCTGATTAAATTGTGGACGGTCTTGGTATGCAGTCTGGGATAACAGTCTTTCCGATATGTCACATCTCTGTAATACTGGCTAGAAGTGAATGTTTCTGGGGGATGTTTGTGGATGGTTGGAAACACTGTGTAAGCAGAAGGCAGATGAAACATTCTGACAACTTCCTCCCGGATTATTCACAAATACACTTCATATGTATTTACATTCTATTCAGCTAGCATAAAGTCGGTTGCTTTCACCATACATGGCTTTTCACTTTGGCTACTGTTACGCTGCAGAGGAACGGCACAAAAAAGCTTTCAAAGAAATATATCTCACAGTACCTCTACCTCTGTCTTCCACTTTTCTAATGTTCTTTGTCACAGTGAGGAAACCAAAATAACCACATCAGTTGTGTGCAGCGCACCTTGTTACCATGGTGATCTCATGCATGTAGATGGAAGCATAGATGCAGTGGCACTACAGAATTACCATTTGTGCGAGAGAAAGAATATAACAATAAGAACATAAATGTAGGGCCATATGATTTACATGATGCGTACAATTCAGTCATAAAAATGGAAGCAGAAAGTAGGTCTGCACACTTAAATTGAGATATGGACTAGTGTCTGTGAATATTAAACCACAATAAGAATGCTATTTAAATATGAAGCCTGCTTGTTCTGCAAGTGTCTGTGTGAAAGAGTTACTACACACAGTTTCGTTACTACACACACTGAAGCACGCATGACGCTCGTGGTGTTTTCACTATTCGCTATATGAGGACAGAAACACATGAAGAAGAAAAACTGTTGTCAAATACGCACAAAGACTTCACTATAACCTGCCAAAATAAAAGTTTGGTTTAATTTTTGTGAAAATTATGATATATTACTATTGTATATTAAAAAATAACAAAAAAGTAATAATAACAACAATACAGTTTATTAAAACATTGCTTTTTACGGAATATGATTTTTTTTTATTTTTTTTTTACAAGTTTTAATTGAAACTGTAAACCTCTTGTGCAGCACTTTCTTTGCCAAAAATAAAAGAATTTGTTTAAATTTTAAAAGATTAATTCAATTGTTAAAGCTTTATGCATTAATTTGATTGCCACCATTTTTATAATAAAAGTGTATTAAACCATAAAACACAGAATCCAGAGAAATTAATAGACAACACAGAATTTATGGAAAAAAAATAATTTATCACTATTGTTAAATTGATTGTTAAATCATTTATTAAATGAT
This sequence comes from Zacco platypus, assembly GCA_038088235.1. Classification (NCBI taxonomy): domain Eukaryota; kingdom Metazoa; phylum Chordata; class Actinopteri; order Cypriniformes; family Xenocyprididae; genus Zacco; species Zacco platypus. The sequence goes on along the minus strand of CM076083.1, from coordinate 37,021,750 downwards.
TAAAGTTTCATGAATTCAATTATTTAAGTATTAAACCATTAAAAAGTAGTTAAGAAAAAGATTTGTGAAGATCATCTTTTTAATATTATTTGTATTCCATATTCATAATGACTTACATTTAGGACCACAAGGCTATAGTCCCAAGTAAAAAAAAAAAAATCAAACTCTATTTAAAATAATTTTTTTCCATGCTATGCATACTTACTTACACGCTGAAAAAAAAAAATAAATAAATAGAATTTACTTAATTTTTTCTTTTGCAAGTATTTGCATGCATATTTGAGTGATCTCACATTTGGAATTAAGAAAACTCTACTTATCTAAGTTAAGAAAAATTAACAAAGAAAATAGGATTTTTACCTAGGCTAAAAGGTTGAGTAATTTCTACTTAGTTGAAGTTCCCATTGCAATACATTCTACTCAAACATTACAACACTGAATTAAACCACGCTTTTAAAGTGAATGCTTTACTTAGAAACATCTAAGTAAATAATACAACAGATGTTGTGTAGACACCATATCTAAATATTAGAAGTAATGAGGCACGTGAACACAGAGACCTCAATACTTGGTACACAATGACGGTAACATTCAATGGATCATTTTTGTGTATGAATGTGCCATTTTGAGAAGAAAATTAATAAAATAACATGTTACCTAAAACCTAAACCACAAAAGCAATGATAAGACAGCTTGAAAACAGCGAAATATCAACCTCATTAATTATTCAAGGCCGAGTGCATGATGGGAACACCAGTATCAGAAAAGTTGAGTATTTTTACTTAATTTTATAATGTTGATATTTACGCTTTAATTTCTTGAAGCTTGAATTGAGTACTAATATAGAATTTACTTAGTCTTTCTAATTCTTGCCTTAACACCTTTTCATGTAGAAATTACATTTTCTGTAGTATTTAAAATCATTTTTATCAGTGTACTTATAAATGAAATGAATCCATTAATTTCTTAGACTTAAGACTTAATTATATAAAAATATAATTAAACTTCATTTGGAATATTTCTTTATTGCAAAATACACATTTCTTAATATCAATATTAATAAGGATTGTTTGATCTTTGTATGACATCAGTCTCTATTTAAAGTGTACCAAAAGTATACTTGCAACAGTTCCAATTTAATCACAATCAAATATACTTAAGTATATCTATAGTTGGACTTTAGCAACACTTCTGCAAAATTAAAGTACAAAATTAGTTACTCCAATTCAGCAGACTTTAAGTATACCAAAAATACAATTGCATGGTATTTTTATTAAGTACATAGATATGTAAATGTATTTGTAGTATACTTAGCACATTTATTCTACATTTTAGTATATTTTGTTTTCACTAGGGGTATTATTGTTTTTATTTATTTATTTATTTGTTTGTTTGACGACTCAGACCCTCATTTGCTTTCATTATGTGGAACAACCAAAGCATTCACCACCTTTTCCACCGCAGGAATAAAGCTTTATAACAATGTGAGGGTGAGTAAATGATGAAAATGTTCATTTTTGGGTCAGCTGAATAAAACAGAACATGGCCATATTGAAGTAATTTATGAGAGGTGCCACAGGTCTATGCTCTGAGCCCGCTCTCATGTCAATTCTATGGCACTGGACTTGGTCTGACAGCTCCAATGCATCAGGGTAGGTTAGGCTGGTGCCTTTTATCAGGGCAATCCCTTGAGCCTTTGGCTTTAGGCAAACAGAAAAGCGAAAAGCGAACCAGCCACATCCAGTTTAGTGCCTACAGCTACAGTTTGTAACGTTACTCATTTTGTCCTGAAATGACCAATCCCTCTGAAGTTAAACTCTGAAGTTGCATCATCTGAGAGACCCAGGAATGAGGTCAAACTAAATGAATTGGGAATATGTCTGTAAACGAAACACAATTGGATTGGACATGACAAACTGTCATCCTCATATGAAACAGAGACAAAGTATTCCTCCAAACTATTCCTGCTAATTTAGCACTGGCAAATAAGACATGCTCCATAAAAACAAAAGCACATGCTACAGTTACCTGAATATCTCCATCCCTCAACATTCTGATGGTGTTAACAAGTGAATTGAGCTAATGGCTATGAGAGAGGAGATGATTCTTGTCTGGGCTTATGCATGCAAGTTTTGGTGATTAGCTGTGGACATCACAATAAAATTGCTAAATATGTTACGTTTTCCAGTGATTTTTTTTCTTTTGCAGAAACAACCTAATGCCTGTTGTAGAGGAGAATGCACATAGTAAATTTGGCCCACTGATTACATTGTTTATTTGTACATGCTGTATTCTGCGTTGTGTTAGAACCCAATTTACTAGAGAAATTCAGCAAATCTGGTGTGTTGCAAGTATATCTACAAAATTAATGCTCACAATTCAAATTTTTGCAATTCCCCAATTGCGTACCAAGTTATGGTGGATGGAAAAGACAACCACATACTTTACTGGGACAGTATAGCTTCGCTTCACCACTGCAATACAGATATCACAGTATTTAAAACGAAGTTGCACTTAAATACACCACAACTGTGGATAAATGCCAAAGTATAATGTTGTGCTCAATCATTTGACAAATAAGCTGCTATGATCACTAAAAATCTACACAAGCATTCTGTATTTAACTGTGTCACACAAACAGCAATGGCGTTTTTGAACCCGGTTCATTCTATGAGTCTCGTTTACAGAAATAATCACGATAATGCCTTAATTTTTAAATACACATGTCGCAGGAACATACCAGTGTGATGCAGGGAATTGTGGCAATATCAGTTTACAGTTTTTGACTGTAAAGTATATGTTGACTTGTTCTTTTTTTACTTTTTAAAATAGTTTTAAAATAGATTTTTCAGTAAAATTACATAAAATATCTGGTTTACAGTTTTTCCCTGTGTATATTATGAACTTACAACCTATTAACAATTTTTTTCCATTGCGTTTTTACAATCACATTAATTTTTTAGAGTGTACAATCTACGCTTTCCTTCTTGGGATCCAGTTGAACTGAATACAGTGATTAATGAGAGATCCTGATCTAAAATTCAGCTTTGAATTTAAGTTTTCTTATGGGCAGATTTTGTTGAGGAATCTGCAGTAAAAGAGAAGACAAGAAAAGGTCTGAATCCGGAGGAAATCAGGACAGGAAGCCGTGATTTGTAGAGCCGTTACTCCAAAGCTAAAGAAGAAGAAAGTACAAAGAACATCTGAACATCAGAGGCACTGGCTGTGAGCTGCAGAGAGAAGTCAGGTTTATCTGGAGGAACAAGGCTCCCAGGGTTCTCTGTGGTGGATGGAGATTGGGTACTGGTGGCTGCACACACACACACACACACACACACACACTCGCCGCAGCCAGATAAACCTCAGTTGTTAACAGAGACTGGAATAAATTCACTTTTATCTTCCTTTCTTTTCACTAAGCGTCTGACGTTGGAACAATCTTACACATGATCTTATCGCTTCTGATATTCTGTTTCTTATTATTTTATTCCATAAGCTCCCCTTCAAAAAGCTTGTGTCTTTCATGAAAACCCATTCATGGATTTAATGGATTTCTCTTTCCTTTTTCTCTGGACCTGTCTTCAAACTCTGGCTGGCCATTTCAGCAGCGGCTGACTGCCGAGGACAGCGTTTCTCTCACCATCAAAAGAATAAGAAATTTCAGCTTAGAAACATGCCAAGTCACTACGAATCTAAAAGCCCGAAAACTTCCAAAATGAAAATAGCTAAACTTTTCCCTCTGAAACACGCACACAAAAAGAAGCTCTGACGCAGTTGGGAAGAGATAACGCACCGGGCTAAACGCTCAAATGAAATCATTAGCTGCCTTTAAAGCATTCCGGCTAATAATCGGTGAAACCAATAGGATTTATCTCAATAACGTTTCTACTATCATGCAACAAGGAAAAATAGTTTTTACATTTTCTAAAGAGAATATCAGTGATCCTTCCTCATCGCCAGGATGCTAGTCATTGCCCACTAGCCTAAACCAATAGAACCTTCCATTACCTTTTTTACCAGCAACAAGGTGCCAGTGTTGGAGTCCAATCTGGACTGGTTCCAAAGAAAAAAAGATGAATATGGGTCAGAAAAAATATCTATGCGCGTCAGAGGCCAGGACGGGATTACAGGGGTCTTCAAGTATTATATTCAAAAACAACAACACAAAACAAACCTAGATTGCTTTATGCAACTAGGAATAAGACTCATAAACAAAGTCTGTAAGTGGCAAGTTGTTGAGGGCTGGATATGTAGTAAAGCCGTGATTTACTCCATCCTTCCGCTCTCACAACAATGGAAGTTCACTGACTTGCCGGCTGAACATTGTCTCCAGTAACAACATTATTATGATTGAAAAGGCGTATGGTTTTGGTCGCTTCTTCATTTGAAGTATATGGGGTTTGTCTGCCTGTTTTATTGTCCACCAAGTGAAAATCATTTATGTTTGTTGCCAAACAAGTTACAGACCAAAGTTGATTACTTAAGAGGTTTCTTCAAATCTCTATCAATTAATATGAGTCAAAGTGATAGAGATACTTGACTTAGCAAACATTACGGATGACTTGGATGTATTGGATTGCATTGGGGAGCTATGAAACACTGGCAAAATGAGACATATGTGAGTGTGTGAGTCAGATGTTTGGTTAATCCTCAGAGGATAGAGCAGCTTTACTCTGGAGGAATGAGTTTGATGTTGCGCCTCTGGCCAGAGAGAGATCAGAGAGCTGGTTTAGCTTCTTTACCTCGCACTATAACAGCCTGGTCACTCTCACAGGCCTACACTAACATCATCTGTCTCACTAAGCCATATTTATCAATGTCTGTATTAGTAATCAAGACAATCGTTAATTCACAAAAGTGAATAGTGATTGAGACTTTCCTCTAAAGAAAGTATGTGGGGAAAACATGAACATTTTTAACAATTTTTGGCTAAATAAAACATTTATGTTTTCTTGCTAAATCTGACAGATAATTTATAGAATGCACGATAATGTTCTTGAAGATTCAACACCATTGTGTGGCAAATTCTATTGGTTAATAGCTGTTCTCCACAGCGGTGTCTTCTTCAAGGGGGCATTTTTGGTCTTAATAGCAAAGTCCTCCACTGGATGGCATTTACATCTTAGGATATTTTTCATCTCACTGGAGTCCTTTGACATAGCTCATTTAGTTATAACGCATTTAGTGGCTTTCCCCCCCAAACTCTTTATTTCGGCATTCACAACCTATTCGTAGGTTGATTTTATCCTTGATTTGATTGAATTGTTAAAGGTTGGCTATACTGGAAATTTGAGAGGCACTAAAGGCTATTTTTTTAATATATTATATACTATATTTTTAATGGCATGCACTGAGGAATCATGCACAATAAAACCTGGAAAGCGCATCACAAAAGTAAAAACTTTACTTTCACTTTCATGATGAATGATGTCAAATGATGTATGTGTTAACTTCATAATATGTAACAGTATTAAAACATTAAAACACTAAGTTTGGCAGCTCTAGCTTGAAGTGTGTCAATCAGTCTCAGAGACAGACATTACAGAAGACTCTTCAGAGGAGGTTTTCAGCCGCAGGTCAGGATGAGTATCAGATGAGGGGTGGCAGAAACAGACACTGATTTTGTAAACAAGCCTTTAAGTGTCAGCTTGAGAGTGGAAAAGCAAGGCGCAATTCTCTTCAGATGGGATTTATGTGCAGCAATGTACTCACATATGGTTCCAAAATGGAGGCCCAGGATTTATGAAGAGGCCAAATGGCACGCTAATGTGCCGCAGATGTCCTGGGGGAGGGTGCAGTCAGCGGTAGTGCATGTGTTTAATGAAAACTAATCGCTTTGATGGGCCTAATCAGGATTACCCTCTGATCAATACCACCTTTAGCCGGTTCCTGGCCAACCTGTGCTGGATTAAAGCCACTTTCCAGGCCTCATCTCTGCGGCTGGAATCAAGAGCTTTAAAAACAGAAAGGATGCAGGATTTCCGGTATAGTCGCCCAAGTCTGCTTGCTCAACCCTGATAGAGCCGGAGCAAAGAGGGGCTAATGTGTATAATTAAATACTAACGTGATCTCTTCCCTCAATGCTGGAGTTCGGGCCAACAGTGAACATGTGTGAATGTGTTTGTGTATATTATATGCAACACACACACGAGAAGCTTGTCTCTTGTATTCATTAATCTGTTTATAAAGTTGTACGTTTATTTGTTGCATGCTCAAGGTCTGACTGTGATTTACTTTTTCCGCCGGTGTCTAATTACATACAAATTCTTGGATTGTGGAAACTGATTGAGGTGATATATGATATTGATTGTGATATTGAAATGATGACGCAAGTCAGCTCGCTTGCTGATGTGCCTGACGATTTTGAAATACATTACTTCAAATGCGGTATATCCTAGATTATCATCGCACAAAAAGCACAATTTTTGTTACATGATTCATGTTGTTAAACTGAAACACTAAATATAAAGAGAAAATAGTGAAATTACAAGCGAAAATCTACAAAAGTGTCAAAAAGTTGGCATAACGGCATAATGGAGGCTTTACAGATGTGTTTTTCTTAAAATACTTTGGCTACATGTCATAATATTTATAACTTATCAGAGCACAAAGATGCTGAAACCAGAGATTCACACCAGAGTTCGCTAAGCATGCTTCTGTTTTTCAAATAAAACCCTAATAATCTACACATTAGACGAATTCAACAGATGCATCTTGGAAGTATCTTGGATGAAGCCCATGCGCAATTATACAGATGTTTACTCTAACAGTAGATAGACGTTTACAGGGGAAGTAAACCACTAAACCATTATCCTCAAATTATCTGAAGATAAACCTTACTGTCATATAAATTCCATGTAATCGTGTTAATGAAAACTGCCCAAACTTTATTTATCAGTCCTTTTTTTCATGGAATGACGTAAGTGTATAAAGAATGAAGATTGTCAAGAACAACAAGAAATTATGATTTAAGGAACAGTGCCATCAAATCGGACACACCATATTTGAATTGAATGAGATTGGAGGCAAAAAAAAGGTCTGATTTGGAATGTTTTTCTTGGTGAATTACAGCATGGAAGGGTTTGATCCTACAACCTTTCAGTAACCATCAGCCTATCATTCTGCCAATGATTGGTCATTAATCGGAATACTGTGTCCCCCTCAGTGTGGTGTATACCCCTCAGTGTAGTAATACGCACATTGTGCATTTTTGTGCTTATTAGATAGCAGCATGCTAATGTCAGAATCTGTGGTAATCGTAGATAATGATGCTTTGACAGCACATTAGCAACAGTCACTGATTACGACAATACATTTTCATGTCTATCCTGTTGGAAAGGTCAAGATCCTCTGGTGAACACACGGTGTGTGACATAAAAATCAGACAGTCCTGCATAATATCAAAAGAAACAAGTTGGTGGTGCCAAAAACAAATCTTGCCTGTCCCACAATTCCTGTGACATCTCTTTTTTTGTAGTAAACTACAAATACAATTTTCTTCAAAATGAACTGTCATGACAAATTTAAAATGCAATGACATAAAAGCAATTGACCCTTCGTAAACAGTTTGATTGACAGGCGATCTAACCAATCATAACACCGAATCCGCCATCTTATCCGACAAAGCAGTCAGGGAGTAGCCTATAGTAGATTAACATAGTTTAACTTGAAATATTGTGTGTACTCACGTCTTTCCGCGGTTGAAACAACATTGTTCCCGCCGGCGGAACAATTCGGGTTTAAGGGGCTAAACAATTAATACTGTATAGCGGCTCTTTAATGTTTCGTGACAGTAGCTCCTCAGTCCCCTGACTGTTTTGTCGGACAAAATGGCAGATTCTGGGTTATGATTGGTCAGATCGCCTGTCAATCAAACTGCGGGCGAAGGGTCAATTATTTCAGAGGCAGAATTATTTCTTTTCTATTGACTTCCATTCAAACAGGTTCTGTTGACCAGATGACAGTGCTGTTGACCGATACGGCATCCCATTTGCCTTTGATTAGTATCAATTACATAAAGTAAGAGTAGTAGTTGAGCCTCTATGTGCAATGTGTGGGATGTGCCTACGAATTTAGTCAGTAGCTCACTAGAGTTTAGAACAAGGCTAAAGGATGACCAGCTTGTCTGATAGGTCATACAGGAGTAACCATGTGGGTTGTGTGACTTGAATTGCAACCTAGAATTCACAAAGTCACAAAGAGACATTCTGTCTGAATTGAACACCAACCTTCTCTTGGGCCTGCTCTCTTTCAGACTTGTGGGTTCTTTCCAGGTCCTTCCGCACCTGATCCATCTCGGCCCGCAGGCGGTCCAGAGCTACTTGTTGGTCCTGAGCGGCCCGCTGTCGCTCCTCCTCCCGTAGTACACCCAACTCCATCAGCTGCTGTTTCCTCTGACTGTGGGCTGCCAGTAGCTCCTTCCTCAAAGAATGCACCTGGGCCTCCAGATCAGAGATGGTCTGGTGAGAAACACAAACAACGAAATTTGTAAATCCATTAAAGTGATCCCATATATGGAACAGATGATGTGTTTATGGAATACAATGCTTAGACTGCAAAACAAAAACAAACGCAAAATGAAAAAGAAAAGACAGGGAGAGAGAGAGAGAGAGAGAGAGAGAGAGAGAGACAGAGAGAGAGAGAGAGAGAGAGAGAGAGAGAAATAAGCCAAGCAGGAGCATTTATGCCCATTCTAGCCAGGAAGAGGGAAACAGACACCACAGCCTCTGATCTCTGAGCCACAAGAGTTCAACATCAAAGCTCGGCATTCCATAAAGGTCAGCGGTTTGATTTAATGACCAAAATTAGTGCAAATCAAAGGTCAGTTACCCATGGGGACGAGGAACCGCTGCCATTTCTCATTTTAAGAAGATGAAAAACCTAATCGAGACCACTTACCAATGAGCTGTTGCATTATTGTGAAAGCGAGTCAAAGAGACTAGATGGATTACAAAAAAGAGAAGGAATCAGAGGCATTACCACGGGTATTAGCCCTTGATAGACCTGTTGGAGACCTCGTCCAGAGAGTCAGGAACCGTCTGACACACTGACCAACTGCTGAAACTTGAGTACATAAGGACAGCATTATGGAATAGGTAGCTTTGCTCACTGCTAGTGGTAACTGGGGCAAAACATATTTGTAAGCCAACAAAACTGCATTCACATATTTCTTCTGTAATTCTGATATATTTCAAAATAATCTGAGAAAACAATTTAGTAGGGAATGATGATTGATTCGATTGTATCTACAGGAATTTTATTGGTTAATATTGTTCTTCCCACTCATATGAGCTCAGAAAAGTCATTATTAAATGCTGATGACAGATATTTTTCTCTTTAAAATAACAAGAACTGGCGAGTCAGGCACTATAAGACCAGGAACATTTATTAATCAAGTACATAGAATACAACTCTTTAGAACACATCTCTTTAACACTTTAAAGGGGTCATGAAATAGAGAATCAAAATGTTTTTGGATATTTACACACATACAATGTTACTCTACAACAAAACCTACTGCAAGATTCAGAACTCAAAACTAGCTCTGCAGTTTAAAATATGAATTATTCTTTTCGACCCCTCTAAATGTATGGATTTGAAATTGTGAGCTGAGATTTCACGATCTTCCTCCACAAGCCCCTTAACATGCATCATCATCGTATGAAATCAATAAGGTGTGTTCTGAACTCATGTCTGTCCACCAATAACAAGATGTTGAAACTGTCAAACTCAGATGTTGTTCTGTCAGTGGACTTTAAATAGCCTTCATAAATATCCAGATATTAGAAATGTGTGACTGAAGTTTATTTTTAATGACGTGTTAGTGAAAGTCCTAGATAATTGTGGCACTTACACGGATGTCATATATCTTGTTTGTTTATTTCAGAAAAAACAAGGAAAAACAGCAACTGGAGTACTTGACAAGGCTGAATTAATAAAGATATCAGCACACTTAGTATGTACTTGAAGTATACCAGTGTCTGGGATGCATATCGTTGCAATCTTTCAAAATAAACACAAAACATAAAAGTAATAACGTAGCATCACATATGCTTCAATTCAGGAAAATTTCAATAATTACTCAACAACAAAACTTAGAACATCATGTGCCTGAGTGACTGAACGATAACGTTTTTCCTTTATTCTTCACATTTCACAACAGAATTATTCTCAACATGCTGCCGGTTTTTCAAAATACATTTTATTGAAAGATAAAAGTAGTAGTACAAGCGCTTGGAGTATGTCTGAAATAGAATGGGGCATCAGTTTACTGTTGAGGATTTGTCGTGTCGCATTGACATCCAGTGTAGACAGTGTCACTCATTATAATGAATTCTATAGTATTTCGTTGCATTGTGCCATTTGGTGTTACAGTGTGTTTGTAATTAACGTCAAACCAGCGTTTGATGCTATTAAGACACCAAACGTATCATTGTTTGAGTGTTGCTAATAAAATCAGTACACACATGTGTCTATTTCTTCTGCCTCGGGTTGCCATCTTGAGTATCAAAACACATAACTATTGATCTTTGCAACGGAATGAATCAATAATATATAGAATAAGCTGCACAATGACACCATTTTCTTATTAATGTAAAGGTGCTTTGCCACAATTTGCATTGTAAAAAGCGCTATATAAATAAAGATGACTTGACTTGACTTGACATGACATGTTATAAAGTAGGGCGTGGATACGATGCAATGAAGTTAGCCAATCACATCTGTGGGCATTTACTTCTGTTTCTGCAAGAGGTAATGTGAAATTGAGGATGGAAAATGATCATTGTTTACAAATATTGCACCTTTTTTGTGCCAAAAAACTTTATAAACTAACCTCGAGAAACATAATATAAAAATCTGCATTTCATGACCCCTTATGTCTACATAAAATATGGTGCACTTTAGCACAATTGAAGCTACCAGTCGCATAAACAACAGCACACCCCGTCCGTTATAATGACGTGACATCTTGATATCAAATAATCTAAGCTCCCAAAACATTTAACCCTCGCACAGATGGTGGTGTGTGGTGGAGTCTGGCATGTTGGCAGTCCCTCGTCTGCACCTCGAGCTCCCAAACATCCCTGGGAGGAGACTGCTAAGTGCGTCACGTGGCAACGTCTGTCGGAAAACCATCTGAAGTTGTTTTGCGGCCACTTGGGGGAATAGCAGCGAACTTCAAAGTCGTGTCACACAAACACCCAGATGCCAAGAGTGCGCGCGGGTCCAATACGGCCAGAGCAGCGCAGCACCAGCCCACATGCTGCTGCAATGGCACAAAGCTATTAGATCTCGGCTCGGAGGAGCCTTTAATCTATAATTCCCTCTTAAACTGGACTCTGGGAAGAATTTTCTGATGCATCTTTGATGGGCTTGGACGTGCTTTTATGAAAAGAAGCTGAGAAACTAGCTCAGAAAATGAAAGCCAATAACCACAGAGAATGTCACATCATATATGATGTAACTTCAATAGTTTAACAAAAGAATTTAATTAAAATGAAGTGAGAGAGATAGGAATGCAGGACAAACTGTGACGTATTCTGTTATTTAGGTACGAATTCATTGAGAACAGAAACATAATAAAAAGAAAATATGAATACCCAGGCAAAACACACAAAAACTGGAAATAGGCACAGCAAATAGGCCCAGAAAGGTTTACATTTTTGTGAGCTCGCTCTCAGCTTTTAACAATTTCACTTCTATGGCATTAGATGGCATTTTATGTCAGTCCCATGCCATGCCTCAAAGGGCGTTTACACTGAGCAGCGTAAAAATGATAGGAAGTCATTCAAGAGATGGTTTTACAGATTTGAACAGTTGCAAATGAGCAGCAAAACAATGCGGTGACTACAAATAGGAGTAAAGGCAACAGAGTTCATGTGATCCACCACCTGGATATGGCAGCCTTCTCAAAACCCGCAGTGACCACAGCCATTAACAGCTAGCTGTACACACTTTGAGGACTTAAATGCGGTTGTTATTTGCTGATGTCAGTGTACAGAATGGGATTAAACATCCTGAAAAGGAGTGTGTATATTGCAATGTGTACATAGCCTCGGTGAAGTTGACATCAAGTGTCATTTAACCAGCTTTTGTAAAACAGTGAGACATCCCAAGTGCATTGCTCAGGGAAACGGATAAGATGGTCCCTGTTCTCTTACGGCCAATTCACAATGCACCGACAGATGGCAACAGACACTTTGTCAGGTTTGGTTGGATTAGTTTTTACCCCCGTTTGGCATTGGTCAGCTGCCGTTTTCACCGATTGAATATGTTGAATAGGTGTTTGTCAGGTCGTGGAATGTATGAGAAGTGATGTACTGTAATCTGGTGACTGTTGGCATTGGTCAGCGTCTGTCGGTGTAGTGTGTAGACCTTTATGGCGATTTTTTTGACATGCGCCTTAATTTGCATTTTCAAGGACTACAGCACCATTCTGGATGAAAGATGGATGGTGCGATCCAAATCTCCGGCTGAAATGCATTTGCATGTCTTTAAGAGTTCAACGTGAAGCCTAGTGAAAAGCTTCAGTGATGTCTGGCCAGAGATTAAAACTCTTTTCATCATCGAGGGCCCATCTGGTGGTGAGAGCCCGTCTGCTGGAGCCCAACTTCAGTGACCCATCACAGCTGGATGGACGGACTCATGATGGTGCTGTTTTGTTTTCCAGAGTTGAAAAGAGCAGCTGAAATCAAGACAATGTCATTAGATGACTGCTTAAAAACAGCCGTGGTTTGGCAAAAAGACTCGTGTCAACCATATGTCCTGAAATGCGAATCTGAACGATGGCTTGGATATGCAGCATGGCTGAGTTGGATGAGCTTCCACTCTTGTACAAGAGAAAAAAAGTGATGAACAGTAATGGAATAGGGCTGCACTATGGTTATTTTGGTCTATATTGTAATCAAATGTTTAATATGATTATTTCACTATAGTTATATATACAAGAAGTATATTTTGCTGAAAATAAAGATGCTATGATATCAATGCTAATCTATATCTATACCTATTAGTAATCAAACATACAATAAAACACAGCATATCCTCACTGTATCAATTAAACTTGCTTTCATTCTGATTAAAGCTACTAAAGCTATTCAGTCAAGAGTAGCGAGTGATTCTTTCTTTTTGTTTTGTTGTTTGGTTAACATTAATGGCACAGACGGCAGCAGGTTTCTAAGGCAGCAGTCACTTTAAGACCAATATGCGGATACACAACCTTCTCCCAACTGTTGAGTTCACTTAAAGTCACCATGAAATGTGACTTTGTTCGAGAAGCAGTTTCACTTAGATATTCATAACAATAGGGAAGAAAAGACTATTGCACCAAATGTTTAAAAACTGGAGCCTCTGCAAAACAGCAAGCCTTTGCCTCAATAACAGCTCTGAGATTACTTGGGCGGCATGACAATCCGAACGCCTGAATCCAAACCCCCTGCTGGTGCAAGAGACAACGTGACCGCCGTCAACAAGCCTGTTGTTTTTGGCACATCAGAAAGCAGGCCTGATCTCCGATGCCATGTCCGCCTTCATTTTCGGTGTTCTAATCTCTTACTGGGGAATCAAGTTCTTTGAAAGTTTGACAGATTCATTAACTTGCCAATCAGAGCGGTATGATGCTATACTCCAAGGATTTCAGATGTTCTCCCATGCTGTTTGAACTCCTTGTTACATTACTGAGAAATAAAATAACAAAAAAAAAAAAAAAAAACCCAAAACAAAACAAAAAACATGGAATTTGTCGAGACTGAAATCTGAAGGAAACAGTGAATTTGAATGGCAGAATGAAGCATCTGTAGAGTGGGTCTAAATGAAATTAACTGAACCTCCCTTTTGTCTGGAGATCAAATCAGATGAAATATACAGCAATTCTCATTCCACAAATACAATCTATAGACAGATAATACATAAATAATTACAGCACAAAACATGTTCCATTTAAATTAGAACATTATGAAATATGGCACTAAGTTTACTACTACTACTAATAATAAAATATTTGTCTTGTGGTGTAATAATCAAGACCACCTAATCAGAGAACAAGTCGAGACCAAGACCAGTGTGTGTTGAGACCAAGACAAGCAATTGTGGTCATATTTTTGAAAACAGCGATCATTCTTATGATATTGCTTAATTATATCATATGTTATAATATAAATATCTTATACAAGTACTTTTTTACAATCACATCTTGAATTTTGAGGGCATTTGTATTAATTTTGGTGATTTCTGACCCGGAACAACAGTAACAATTAAATTAAAAATGAGTTATTGATTGCATTTGAAGCAGGAAGTTTAACATCCAATCAAATTTGATGATATTAACAAAGAAATCAGACAATGCAATGGGAATTTAGCGACATCCTTGCAGTTGTGGTCTTGAAATAAAATCCAGAGTCCTTTTAGTCTGAGGCCGAGACCAAATGCGGGCGAGACCAAGACAAGACCTTCAAAAAAAGAACGGTCTCAAGTACTACAAAATTTTCTTGACTCAAATCGATGCATTGGTGTGAACAGTACAGCTATAGTAAAAGTAAAAGAAACAGTAATAATCGGAATGCTTTCCCTGAAAGTCCCAATATTAGTGGATCTATTTAGCCTTTAAAATAACCGTTTGTAAGAAATGTCCACATCGTGCCATCTTTATCTAAATTAAATAATCATACCAAATGAATGAATCAATATTTAGTTCATATTTATTATTTATTAATTTAAATAAAAATGACTCCAAATAAGGTCACAGAGATCTGAAGTGAAGTCAGCAGAGCTCAATTGATCAGATGCAGTTGAATGTCGGAAAGATATGGATGATTTCATCACACATCTCTGTGCATCGATTGTAGTTCATCATGTTCATTATAGGTTATGGCAATCCTTGTTAAAATAGAATGAAATACTTCTCATTTATGATCTGATTTTCAAAAGCTACATCCAGTTTCGCAGCTTACCAATAACATTAGATCCTTCAGCAGTAGCTACACTCCCACAAGACCAACAGCACATCGAGCGAATAAACCGCTCATAGTGAACGAGGCTTAATGCATGCTGGCTAATAAAAGTCAAAGAGTAGATAATGACCACTATTTTTGTTCCATATAATAATGCTAGCGCTCGGATGTTGTGAACGTGTGGAATGGGCATTAAAGTGCATGTAGTCTCTGGAGTCTGCTGTGTATTGGTTTACTGCGCTAGCTTCAGGCAACTATATTTACTGAGAACCATCCTGATGTTCTGGTCTTTTTATCCTCAAACAGACTAAAGAAAACAGGAACCCGGAGGGCGGCAGAGTCTAAGGAAACTAATACACAGACTCCAGTCCAGAGACGAGGGGATTTGAACTCCCTCATCATCTTCCTTCAGATCGATACAGCCCTCCACAGCCACGCATGAGAGGAGGGCTAAATCTAACACACCACTGAATTTGGATTTGACTGGGACTTGTAGACAAACTTGAAGTCTCCGATGACCGTTGTAAAACCAGATGTGCTGTGATTTCCTGCAACTAACAGAAAAACACACGCTGACACCATGTAATGTGGGTTACAGAATGAGCTGTGACAAACCGACGGTACAGAGCGAAAACAAGCTACCGTGACCTGGAACAAAAGCTCCCTGTGCTGTGAGAAAAGCTCGAGTCATTTGCTCATCTTGCACGCTTCTGATGTCCTGACCACATCAAGACATGAGTCTGAATGGCTCATCTTCATTGTGTGTGAAGGATGTCCATTTACACTGCAAGCTTTCCGCAGCATGTCCTCTGATGTATTCCGGGAAGAGATGTGAGGGATGTTACCCGTCACCGGATGACCCTGTACTGTCTGCTGGTGATGGGTGAAGGTTTATGGAATGTGAACTGACTTGACAAGCATCACCTCCAATAACAATCATTTTGTTTTAGCAAAATTATTCTCTTTTAACTTTTAGATCTTAAGATTAAAATCACATATATAGTACTGACTAGAAACAAGTCTCATTAACATTTTATTTGAATATGTTGAAATTAACTCGACATTAACACCTGCCAACCCGCCAAATGCGGGTGGATTTCAACGGTGTGCTAGCCACTTTGTCAGGTGGTACATTTTTCATTTGTAGACTTTAAAAAAGGCATCTGAAATACTAAACTATAAGCAATTATAGTGTTGTCAAAAATATCGATTTTTCGATACATATTGAAATATTTGAAACGCTTCCAATACTTTTTCCACGGAATAGACACATGCTTTTCCATCTCTCTGACGGCGAGTTGACACACAAACCTGCCTCCCCTCACTCACTCGTTTCATTTGCTCCGGATGAATATTGTTGTTGTTACATTATGTGCATACTGCGCATTATTTTATTCGTTCCCGCAGATTTTGAGTTCACACCCAAAGCATGCGCACATAAAGCTCCCTCTCAGTACAAAATTGAGTTCTTTTCCGCTGCTCATTGCTCTTAAACAGTCAAATACACACAAAATAATGTCAAAAAGCCAGTCTTGGTGAGTATTCACAACAGTCAGTAAGTGAACGTAAACAGTTGAGAAAGTAAATGCATGTGTAACAGTATAATGGATCTGTGTCAGGTCTTAAATTGACAGCAGCCTAAACTACCTGCTGTCAAATTATGAGATAATATTTTTAAAATCTTCATGGCAGTTTTTTTCCCCATGGTATCGATGTCTAAAGTGTGGCCAGTGAAAATGCTGAGTGGCTAATAACTTTGTGTGTCTGGTGAGCAAAAAAGTTAATCAAGGCCTGTATGTACATACTATATATAGCAATAACTGTAACATTTGCATAATGGACCCTTTTCACATTTCTGGGGTTCTCAGAAGCAGAAATTGTCATAGTTGAGTAAACATCTAAAGTGAGTCTATAGCAAAGAAAGAATCCATGATCGTGTTTCCATGGCATTCCACAAGAAGGACAAAATATAGAAAAAAGAGCATTATGTGAAATTTGCCATCACTCCCACAGCCGGTGTATTAGAAACACCCTCACAGCAGTAATTCACTTTTTGTAGTTTACTTCCATGATAATATAACACTAAGTATAGTGTCATAAATGTAAATCTAGATGAGTGATGTTAATAACTGTAGAAATCACAGTCTTTGAAAATGGTCTATTACATGTAACTGTAACACTAAACCAAACCCTAATCTTATAATAAGTACATGTTGTTAATTAACATTACTCAGTACATAATTGTTTAAAACCCAATCCAAATCCCAAGTTTCAACTGTAAATATAACTTTTAATTTATTTGTTACCAAAGCGATACTATTCAGTGCCCAACCAGTTCAACACCGTAATACTTTTTTAGCCAATGGCGGGTCTATCTTTTTGTTTTGGGAATGGGGGAGTGGTTGGAGAACCATTATTTATTTATTAAATTTGAAATATAAGTAACCAAATACAGAAATATAACACAGGAAACTAAAGCACTTTTTTATATGAGTAATGAGTAGTGGTGAACAGAGTATTTAATTGCCAATAACATATCTAGAGTTCATATTGACTGATATCAAATGTAATGAAATGAAAATAGCATAAATTACATGAATGAATGTTAAAGATTTTACTCAACAGTTAATGTACAGAACTGTGGCGCAGCAGTTAGAGCACATGCTCGTGACACGCTGACCCCATTTACACCTGCCATTCATTTTAGTGGTTAGTACAAAATATAGTTCAAAAGCGTTTTGTGATCTGATCACTCAAACCACATTCAGAGGTAGTCAGAAATACATAAGTGCAATATATTTTTGTGCTTTATTATCAGATCACCTCAGATGGGCGGCACAATTTCAATTCAGGCCCTGTTAATTAACCAATTCCAATAACACCCTGTAACTCTCCACTATATTTCATAAACAGCTGTTAGGTCATTTGGTAACCCGTGTCTGCACAGTAGTGATCCTAAGGTGCAGTCGCGATATCAAGGTACTGCCCACACTCTTGCAGACTCAAACTTGCAGTCTCATGACGTTACACCTCGTTTTTATAGCATCAAATAACTATCTAAAACCAAACGAATGAACAGTCTGGCCCACATCCCATTTGATTTTGAAAAACAATCCATTACGGGCGCACAGTCTTCTCGGGAGGTTCAAAACTCAAATGTCGGGTTTTCATAGTTTTCATGAGTTACTGAAGTTCCCAAGCTACCTGGACAGCGAATGAAATGTGATTTATTTTAAATGAGTTTCAAGTCCATAAAGTCAACAAAAAATGGCAGCACGGCCAAGTGGGTTTAAGATGGACTGTGAACAACATCATTACTGTATGTCTGTTCCAAAGTTACGCTGCGTGATTCAAAGACACATCTCAGTGTTTTGAAAGGCTCAGTTCACAGTAAACTCTTTCCAGGTGCTCAGAGGTTGTATCGCCTATAAATGCACCAATTTCACTTTTTCTTGCGGGTGTATTGTTGAGCTATGCTGAACAAAAATGAAGAAATTAAGACAGAACTTAGCTCTTGTTTTCGGCTCGGGGTCATAACACTCATTTTAGTAATTTACTTCAAGTTATCTGTAGCTGATATGACACAAATTTCCTCAGAACTGCTTATATTGTAAATAATGTTGTTGAGCTGATTGCAACAACTAAACAGAAATGCGGAGCATCCTATAGGAAGTCTCTCCCTGTAATGGCACCATGGGTGGAAAAGAAAATGGATAGAATAAGAAAGAATGGAAAGAATAAATCTTTGAAATTTTTGTCATGTTGCAACAGTGGGTCTTATGGTCAACAATGTTTATGTTCTTGCCACAACAGAGCTCACTCAAGTGTAAGTGGGGTGTAGGAATATTCCAGGATCTTAAAGCTTTAGAGAGTATCAGAGGATTTTATATTCCAAATTTTAGGCTCCTCAAGAAAATCAAAGATATTACTGAATTATTGCAGTGCTGAAATATTGTAACCTTAAAATTCCACCAGTGCAATATTTTAAAAACTTTTCTAAAATTGTAATCCAATACATCATCAATATCAATATTTGGGTACCTGAGGGTTGAGGCTGAAAAAGTTATTTGCTTCATAAATAACATTAACTTTCATCAGCTCTCTACCTGTCAATATTCTTGAAAATATTTCCTGGGATCTTTTCAAGTCCATGAGTTAGTGAGTTGGAGAGAGTTACTAGGAATGGAGATTTTTTTTGGGCCGTAGGGGTTTGATGTACCTCTTGGCCAAAACTACATCTCTGAATCACAGAAGAGAAACAGATCAGCCAAACCACAAACCTCTTCCTTCGAGTGCCAACTACCAGCTGATGAAGGACATGTCCACTGGATCAGGCCACTTGAGATGCAAGTGCTCAACAGCAGTTACCTATGACACTCATTTCTTAAGTTTTTACTATTGTTTAGTTGTTGTTGTTTTTTTTTTGTAAAACATGATCCTCCTCATTTAACATGGCACTGATAAACTCTTTTGAAATGGTTTTTAGCTAGATAATTGATCACTGATATCAAACCATTACTAGCATTACTGTAAAAACATCTTTCCATTTGCTGAAGAGAAAACAACTTTCACTCAAAACAGAAAACCCCCTACTGAATGTAGACCAACACATACTTTTTTGCTAATATATCAATTCAGATTGGAACATTTCATCATGGAATGTTATGTCCTGTGCGCCATAAACATCTCTGAACTTGTTTCTCTTGCTATGAGCCAATAAATATGGTTTAGCCATGCTGACAATTTACATTTAATCTAGGGGTTTGACAAGTCCACTGAATCCACAGTTGGGGGCTAGTCGATCAAACGGCTTCCCACAGGGATCTCACGATAGCCAAGCTGGAGAGAGAAGCAGCGGACGGGGCACTTGGCACAACAGGCACCAGAAACCCGATGGTGAGCAAAATGGAGGTCTTATGGCTAAAGAGCTCATTAATACTCTTTAAATAACATATGCCTGTTGCAGCGGTTTCAGATATTAGAGAATAGTGCTTATTAGCAGATAAATGCTACACCGCAGCGACAAAACCAGCAAAAACAGA
Organism: Zacco platypus; assembly: GCA_038088235.1. NCBI lineage: Eukaryota > Metazoa > Chordata > Actinopteri > Cypriniformes > Xenocyprididae > Zacco > Zacco platypus. The sequence continues at coordinate 37,001,760 of CM076083.1, read as the reverse complement.
ACAGTAGAACTCAGTGGTGGTGCACAGACAACTAACCCCAATATAAACATCCCAAGAAAAGAAGAATGCACCCTACGGTTTCCAATAAAAGGCCACAGCCACAATGGGCTAAGAAATTTACCTTCTTCATCCGGCATCCTGTGGTTTCAGCCGCATTTTCAATGAAATTCCGCAGCGGAAAGTTGCACATGAAAAATAATGGCCAAAAAGTTTGCACTTTCCAAATGTATTCCTTGTTATTTTCGCACTGCATACTAAACATGACAACAGTGTTGCGAAAAAGTGTGCGAAATGCAATTTTTAAACAAAAAAAAAAAAAGTACCTTCAAAACAAATTTCTATGTAATGGAACGTGCAAAAATAGGATAATGTAATAAAATTCACAGTTTAAAATGAATAACCATCAACTATAACATTATCCTAATTAGCAAAACAAAATAGTGACAGAAAGCGGTGGAAAGGAAGAGACCCCTACCTGAGCGTCGCGCTTCCTCCACTCCTGGGTTTGCGTTTGCTGCTGGACCATGGCGGCCCTCGCCTGCTTGTCCAAACTATCGATTTCCCGCTGGTGGTCCTGGACCAGGCTGTCCTTCTCGGCATTGTGTGTCTGGAGTAGGTGCGTCCGCTCCTGTTCATGCTGCAGTTTCAGTTCCACAATCTGATTGGACAACAAGGAGTAAGACTTCATCAGCGGAACATCCCTGTCGTCATGACAACTTGTGCATGGCTCAGCGAAGAAAAAAGTTCACGGCTTGCCTCACAACACAAGAAGCCTACGCAAGTTTTTGCATCACTATGACCTCACATGTTGTTTTAATTATGACAAGCTCGCCTTTCTTTCAGCTCTCATTAGAAAAAAAATTAACTATGCAAATAAATTGGCTTAAAATGATCATCATCATATGCTATACAGAAGACGAGGAAGCAAGAAATGAACAAAAAGAAAACATACTGAAAAAAAGAAGACGAAAAAAAGAAACGCTCCTCATTCATTCATTTAGTTAGAATTTTCTTGTCCGTCCATACTGCCACGATGGATATACCGCAACTTTAATAACCACTTACTGTTACTTCCGAGTCCTTTTCCGAAAGTGTTGCGCTTTGTCAAAAATGGAAAATTAAGAGCCTAGAATATTCCAATCCGTCCGGGATCCCTGCAAACTCTTATTCAGAATAAATGTGGTCAGCATTGAAAGCAAGAAGGAAATTGTTGAAAGAGCACAAAAGCTAGCAGTGGCATTATCTCGCTGACTTGCACCTGCTGTGGGGTGAGTTGAGCCTGGCGATGAGAGGCAGCGCCCAACGGTTCCCAAGGTCCGTTCCCACTCTCCTCAGGACGGGAGATGGTGACCTTGGCCAATCCGGCCCCCCGTCTCCCAGTTAGCCTGAAGCGAGAGGCCTGGTTCCTGCAGTTTTCAAGCTAATCCCCCCACATTGTGCAGCTCGGCACCCTACCTGGCCTGCCAGCTAGAGGCTGCTGTGGTGCTATTGAGGGTAGGTGATGAATGGGATTTCAGCTTCATTCCCCCAACCAATCAGGCACAAGGCCACAAAAGACGCTTCAAATAGCCCCATGGCATATCCAATTTTAGTGTATTTTGAAGAAGCTGAAGTAAAATCTGGTAAGGAGATTCCTCATTCTCCAGCTTTATCGATTTCGCCCTTCAACACTGTAGAGGAAGAGATGTGGATGCAAGCAGACATCTCTAATAGGGTGAAACTGAACAGCCAACAGAAAGAGCCTCAACTAATTGATCAGGGACCACCAAAGGACGCAACTCTACAGTCTTAAAGACATAGGATGGATTTCTTCATAATACACCATGCATTAATATGCTAAACTCAGGAAAACATACAGATTCTGAGATCTCTGCTGGTAGTTAGACGACAATCCAACCGGCCAATTTGCAATGTATACATGTCATGACAGACGAATAGCCCGTGATCAGTGATTACCTTAGTTTAAAGCCCAGTGCACAGCTCGCTATGATAGGTTAAACCCGTCCCACAGCACTTGTCGGACGAGCGACAAAGCAAGGCTTTGGTTTTGACAATTCTGAGTTAATTTTTTTCGACGCAGGGTGAAAATCCACGCCAAATATATGGCGATATGACAGTGGGAAAGCGAAGGGTGGGGGAGAGATTGAAAACACTGAAACGTCACAGAAAGGGCTGCTGGGTGCCAGGCTCTTAAAGCGCCAGCGCTGAATGGCTGCTGTCACTGGGCAGATGTGATTAGCGCCCCCTCCTAGAGCGCCAGCGTTGAGGTCATGGGGCGGTGGGCGACTGAAGGAAGATCCCCGGGGAAACAGCGTGGTGAGGAGGCACTCAGTAGGGGTCTTGTTTGAAGAAAGAAGAGTGGCGGAAAATATATTCTATTATTCAGAGTACGGACACTCCAAAAAGGACTTCTATTTGTTTGTGTGAAGCTTTTTCTGAAAAATTGAAAAAGAGAAATAGAGGGAGAATATGACATGGACTGTTTGACTGATGTGGATAGATAGGATAGGTCTCCAAATGTAGCCTCCATAGTTTTGAGTGGGATGTTGTTAATGTCATATACTGCTTGACTTTCTACTTGTTGTGACCTCAGACATCAGCTCAGCATTGGCACACCAAGCCAGCATGACGTCAAATGGCGAGGAGGTCACAGAGAAACAACACTTCTATAGAAATGCACTCTTTTAAAGTCCAATTGACGGGAATCCTGGGGAATGTTTCTTTGTGTCCATATGAATAGCCAAAAGTGACCCTCAGAGCACAGTTCACTCATTAAAACAGCACTACACATCTCCGCTCAGTCATGCCAGCACGTAAAAACTAGACCTTTATGAACTTACCTTTGAGTTGGTCTCAAAAGAATACAGGCTAAATATTAAGTCAAGTCAAGACACCTTTACTTATATAGCGCTTTTTACAATGCAAATTGTGTCAAAGCAGCTTTACATTAATAATTGGCAAATAATTTTTGGCTGCACAGCAGCTCCCAAAGAAAATGGTGTTATTATCCAGCTTATTCTATATATTTGTATTGATTCATTCCGTTGCAAATATCAATAGTTATTAGTCTAGTTAATTTATGTATATCAGCACTGGAGAAAACGGTGATGTAATCGTCCGGCTCAGCTCAGTTAGCATACAACGGCGCCAATGCAGGCATACTAAAAACACTGATGAATATCAAGCAAGTGTCCCCAACTTAAGCAAGCCAAAGGCAACAGCGGCAAGGAACCAAAACTCCAACAAATGGAGAAAAAAACCTTAGGAGAAACCAGGTTTAGTCGGAGGGTCAGTTCCCCTCTGGCCAACAGTGAACACTTGTCCGATACTCCGGCAGAGTTACAGGTCATTAAATGGATTTGGAATCGCAACAGTCAAAATATTTTATCCAGTTCCATCTAGTTTAAGATCTTTTTAATCACGCCGGTATGGGATGGTTTGTTGGGGATATGTGCCACTGGCTGATGAGTCGGTAAGGCCTTCACAAAGGATGAGCTATTTGACAGTCTCCGCCGACACCCCAGGGCCACGCTGCTGCCGCACACAGGCGCAGGTTTCCCATCCGACCCGGACACGGCCCGGATCCAGCCAATCACGTTAATTGGTAAACCTCGGGATAATCAGAGAGACAAAAATTAGCGTAGACGCCATTCTTCTTCTGAGTACATCCAATGTTATAGAAAGTGTTCCCGGTTCCGGCTGACCTGATCTATGCAGCCTATCCTTTAACAGATATGAAGACAAAAATTGATAATGTGTCATGTGTATGCCAGGTTAAATAGATGCGTTTTTAGTCTAGATTTAAACTGACAAAGTGTGTCTGCTTCCCGAACAATGCTAGGAAGATCGCTCCAGAGTTTAGGTGCCAAATAGGAAAAGGATCTACCGCCTGCGGTTGATTTTGATATTCAAGGTATTAACACTAGACATTATCACTAACAATTCCTTAAACTCTTGACTTATCAGTAAATTGTCAGTTATGATTTCACACTATTGTGTAGTGAGGTGAATATCATACAGTAGTGAGGTGAATATCATAAAATAATGTCAATTTCAAAGCTTGTAATCATGTTTTATAATAAAATCGGTACTCGAAATTCGAGCATGCAGCTGTACATCTTTGTATCATTACGTCACGTCTGTTTACATAAAGGAGTCCCAGCTAGTAGGCTATATGACATTTGAGGATGCTGCAGGTGACGGGTCATTTATAGCCTTTTCTCACAGCAGCTGGAATAATTAAACATCATTTTGATGGCAGATTGTAATCCAGAAAGGATTCACCAGTGACAACTGGACATTCACCCATAATCAAAAACAAAAGATTTCGGACTGTGGAGTGGCTACAGCAATTGAAATTTACAGGTAACGCCAATACACACTAAATAGTCACGCAATGCTAATGTTGTTTACATTAACAATATGAGAAGAAAGTATAACATTAATAATATTTTGCAAGGTTTGACGTAATCCGAGCTAAGCGATATCGAAAGATTATCGTTAGATTTAATCACCATTGGCAGCGCGATTGTAACTTTCTCAGCTGGTCAGAATAAAAGTGGCAGACATTTTACTTACTTGTTCAGATGACACTTTCTAGTGAAAATTCTTATTTTGGTCATACTTCCAAGACATAGAATCTGTGATTCCAAAGTACAGTATCAACACTGATGTGGTGACTGATAGCAAACATTAGATTCACCTGCGCTGAGGAGCCGTGTCAATGCAGAACCCATGTAAAGACGATAATCCCACAAATAACTGCAATTGCAGGTTTCAAACATAGATGGCGACAAAGAGGCAAAACTTACAGACTGCAGCTTTAATGAAATAGAGTTTTTATGAATACTTTTTTATGAATCACTTTTGACTGTGACATTAAAACTGGTCTGATCAACTAAGTTGTTCAGGGTGAGTGAAATAACAGTTTGAACTTAAATCAGTTTATACACTAATTATTAATGAGGGTTACCTTGTCAGTTGTATATTGAACAAATTCATTAAAAATTCTATTATTTCTATTATTCTTTAGCAAAACGATCACAGCAATTACAACACACAACATGTAGGCGAAGTGGTGATTTTTATTTTTGCTAAATGACTGACCAAATGAAACTGAAAATCAATAGCATGTTTTACAAATAAAGGGCTACACGTAAAATTTCAAGCCCCTTAATGATGATGATAATAATAATAATAATAATAATGTCTTATTCACCAACTATAACTATAAAAATGTCCTTTTAGTACCAAATATTCTTTTGTCATTTGTAATATTTTAGACATGATCATAATTAATAATAATAATAATAGTAGTAACAATATTTTTTTTTACGTCTGTCTATCTTCAGTGGAAATTAAGTTTTTGAGGAAAACATTGCAGGATTTTAACAAAGATAGGTCTGAATAGTTCACTGGCCCATTTGGTAGTCACCCTCTAGCGCCACCATCAGCTCAATTTGTTGTTTTTCCCCCCAGCTTTTTGCTTAATAGTTCATTGAACCGTTTTTGCTCTAGAAAAAAAAATTCCAAGTTTATTGTCCCAAGTGTTCAATTTCAGCATACGTTAGCTTAAGCATAAGTTACATTTCTATAAATAGCAAGCCTAAAAAAACAACAACAACAACAAAAAACAAGCATTTGTTATTTGTATTTTTGTATTTGTATATGTATTTTCAGTTATTTAATCATTAAACATAGCACTAATTGATTGGCCTGGTTTTCAGTGTTGTATACAATGCTGCTAATTATATATTTATTAGAATTTATAACCACTACATTTATTTATACTTGGTCAAATGATCAAAATTCAACACAATGTTTGACATGAAATAAAAGCTGAACATATTTATTTTCTCAAAAGGCTACATGTTGCTGGTGTGATTGATTCATCAGCACAAGCTGACAATCTAGCTGTGCAGGTCGGAACAATAGGAACATGTTTCAATCACTTCCCTAATAATCACCTGTCTGCCACTAGCTTTCCCCACCACAGGAAACTAGAATAGCAAACACTAGGCAAGGAGTTGCATTTTTACCCGTTTTCCCTTTCACAACCCTTTTCCCATCCCCGAGCTAAGCTAGCTGCATACCCGCAAGCCTGAATTTTTGAACTTTGATGAAGGAGGAATATTGAAGAAGTGTTTGAGGCTTCCAAAAGATTTGAGCGACACTAAATGAGGTTTCACTGGCTGATGTGGGTGTACTGGTTCAGAAACAAAAATGTTGGAATATTATTTCTTGTGTTCATTTAGTGAAAAACATGGAAAACATGCTTTGAATATTTTTAACTAGATTTTTATTTGACAACAGAGATTTTACTTGACAACAGTCATTGTTTGACTTCGTAATCTTTATACAGTGCAACAGTCGGGTTCTGGAGGTAAAAACTTTGATTTTTAACGATAACTTTTATACCTTTACCTATTTAAATCTTTAAAGACAGCTCTGTTGTGAGCTATGAGGCTGTTAATCGACAGTATATGTTTCTGCTGAAGCCTTTAGCCAGCAGTATTTCAACTTAGTTTTAAAATAATTGTTTAACAACAGAATATGTGGTTTAAAAACTACATTACCCATGAAGCGGCACAGAAATTTCACCAATCAGAGAGTCAAAATTAATTCGATTTAGCTGTATTGTAGTTCTTTCCCTCAGTAAAGTCATTAAGTACATAGTCTTGTACCTTTGAAAAACGTATTTTTGCTTCAAATCAAAGTTTGTAATGTTGTGATTCAACTCGTAGATCGGCTTGATTCATGGCTTACAACGCTTTAAATGATCAGGACATTTTAAATCTCAATCCTTGACTCACCCCCATGTCATCCAAAATGTTCACATCTTTCTTTCTTCAGTCGAAAAGAAATGAAGGTTTTTGAGGAAAACGTTCCAGGATTTTTCTTCATATAGTGAACTTCACTTGTTGAAGGTCCAAATTGCAGTTTCAATGCAGCTTCAAAAGCTCTACACAATCCCAGCTGAGAAATAAGGTTCTTATCTTATATTATAATAATTCTTATGATATGTTATGATATTCTTCATATCAGAATGATCTGTAATTTTCTAAAAAAGTAAATAATTTTAACCAAAAATGCTCGTCTTGCACTAGCTCTGCGATGCGCCATGAATTATGTAATCATGTTGGAAAGATTACGTGTAACGGAAGCACTGCGGTAGGGCGAAAAACTCTTTTCCTCCAAAAGAAAAATTTTCTCCTCCAACTTCAATATCATCCGACATTGTTGTTTTATCTTTTTTTGTAAACGGCATTTGACTTAATCTTTGCAAGTTTGCTTTGTAAACACTCAGTCAGTACTTCTGCCTACAATACGCGTGACTTTTCCAACCTGACTAGGTAACGCATAGAGCCTCAGATGCGCATCGCAGAGCTAGTGCAAGATGAGCGTTTGTGGTTAAAAAGTATGTACTTTTCTTTTTTTTTTTTTTTTAGAAAATAATCAATTGTTTCACTGGATAAGACCCTTATTCCTCGGCTGGGATCGTGTAGAGCCTTTGAAGGTGCATTGAAACTACAATTTGGATTTTCAAACCATTGGTAATCGTTGAAGTCCACTATACAGAGAAAAATTCTGGAATGTGTTCCTCAAAAACCTTCATTTGTTTTGGACTGAAGAAAGAAAGACAAACATCTTGGATGACATGGGCATGAGCAAATTATGAGGAAATTTTAATTCTGAAGTGAACTAATCCTTTAACAAAGTCTTTTTTGGAATCCTGAATGTAAAACACATACACATACACAAAATACACATACATAAATTAACTAGACTAATAACTATTGATCTTTGCAACGGAATGAATCAATAATATATAGAATAAGCTGGACAATGACACCATTTTCTTTGGGAGTTGCTGTGCAGCCAAAATTATTTGCCAATTATTAATGTAAAGCTGCTTTGCCACAATTTGCATAGTAAAAAGCGCTATATAAATAAAGGTGACTTAAAAAATACTTCCGGAACCAATGCCACTGATAAAGTCGGCCAGAACTATTGCATTCTACTGAAAATATAACTTGCTTGGTCTTATTTTTCAACCAACCATTCAACCATGTGGCTCCATTTTAGTTTTTCATCACCCTACATTTCTAGTTAATGATCTGTTTTTATGAGAAGAGAGTAATAGAGGTTACAGAATACCATTACAACAAGATGCCACTGCTAAGATGATCTAGAACAGGATATCATAATAACACCACAGGTGTTTGACTAGGCCTTACAAATGAATGACTTGGAGTCAAAGGGGGATTGGATCTTTCACAACACAAGAAAAAAAAACAGATCATATTGCCTGTCCTTTCTTTTGAATTTTAGACTTTAGTAGCTTCTTACAGTATGTCACGTCCTGTTCTTGTCATTCTCACCCACTGCTGAGCACATTAGCCAAACCTAAAGATGCGAAATTCAGCTACAAATTTATTTTCCTGGGTTTTAAATAACCTGAGAGGAAGGAGCGCCCACAATGCATTATGTGGGCAAGTTCAAAAGTAACGAGCCGCCGCAAGAACAGTTCTTCAACAGTGGAACATTAAGTTAGAAATATTAAGGGAGCATTGTCTATCCAAGTGGGATCTGTGAGTTGCTTACAAACAATCACTCTGACCTGACCTGAAATGAACTAAAGAAGTTCATTTTTGTTAGTCCAGACATAGATAAAATAGAGAACAGTGTGAAGATGAACAATGACCAGCTTGACAATAGTTTATGTTTTTTTCGACAAACGTTTGTAGTACTTGTTTCGATACATTCCGCTTTCATATTTAAAAACCCTTGCTAAGTGAACTGTGGTAAACTAACTGGGACTAGTCACACCACTTACTACATATTGTTGCCCTATTGTTGATTTGACTGCTTCTATTGTTCTCCTAATTCACTTCGGATAAAAGTGTCTGCTAAATGATTAAATTAATTTAACATGGATACAATGATTCTGCCAAAATTCCACAATTGCTGTATTTATTGTTACTAAGCAAGCTATATAAAACATCAGCGACATATGGTATCGGAAAACATTTTAAGATTTTTCCCCCCTAGCTGTACCAAATTAAGTTATTTTAACAATAACTGTTTTTTGCAAAAACTCAGGTTTTCACCACTCGCAAGAGGTAGACCAGTTGGGTGTTTGTAAACAGTGATGATGTGTTTTGTGGGCACAGCCTCCCTGTGGAAGAAAATGACAGTTCTACAGTAGCAGTATATGGAAGACAAGGAATAATAAAAATTGCATTTATATCTCACAATTATGATTTTTTTCTCACAAATCCGAGTACAATATATATTTATATTATATTATATTTATATCTTACAATTCTGAAGATATAAACTCGATAGTCTGCCTTTTTTTCCTCAGAATTGTGATATAAACTATTTGTAAAGTCTGAATTGACCCATTGCCGGCAGTTTGATTGACAGGCGATCTGACCAATCATAACCCCGAATCCGCCATTTTGTCAGACAAAGCAGTCAGGGGAGTTAGTAGATTAATGTCGGTGAACTTGAACTTGAAATATTGTGTGTACTCACGTCTTTCCACGCTTGAAACAACATTCCTTCTGATGTTCATTCATGTTTATTTGATGCTATAAATGAACGAGTATGAAGAGATGATCGGTTCACGAACCGCTTGAAGGAGCTACAGCGATCTGTCACGACACTATACATAATTTATTGTTTAAACTTGTTTAAAATGACAATATTTTAAATATGAAACTGTTTCATATCAAAAGTAGCTTGCTCTGTCTTGTCTGTCGACACTTTGTCAGTGTCCTCTTTGCTCCAGGATGTATTTTTCACTTCGTGAGAACATGATGTGTGGCGTGAGAGCACATGGCTTGTCGGACATAGCACCAGTAACTAAAGGGGGCGGGTCTTTGCGAACTCACAATTGCAAGAAAAAAGTATGAATATTAAGATAAAAACGTTACAGGTTAAAATGTCATCTATGCGAAATATTACAGTATTAAATATTACTTCATGCTTTAATTTTAAACTTTAGTTTCCTCCACTTGTTACCGCCGTTTTTCTGTCACCACAATGCAGTGATGAAACGTCTGCTCCCAAATGGTCTATATAGTTATCACAATTTCTTGCAAATAGACATAAAAAATAAAAATAAATGAAAGGATCTTACAAATACAGTATAATGCATGGTTTTGTAAGTGTAAGACAAACAAAACACAAAATGTCTTATTTGGATCATGGGCTGAAAAGGTTTACAATACCATTTCCTGAGGTTGCCCAAGCAGTTTAGGGACTTTGCTACCAAGCAATCGCCTAGTGAACTGTTCTTCTGCTACTCCTCCCACCAGTTTTGACTTTATATCCATTTGGCTATAGCTGCAACAACATTTTCTCTGCAATGCACTTAACTTATGCCTCTTTGGCAACAGGGATTGTTATGTGGTGTGGTACAGAGGGTAAATGTCTGTGTTGCAAAATCTTACAACTCTGTGTTTTTGAATTGCATCTGTTAAAATGTATGCCATGCCTGGCTCCAAATATAAACAACTGTGATCATTTTCACATAGTGAATTGTGATATCTAACTATATCTATTCTATTTCTAAAATTTGCTTCAACTCAAATAATCTGTGTAATATAATCAACTGATAAATAGCAATGTGATAAGATTGTGAGGTGGACAATATTTCACTATTTTCAATATTATAAATGAAAGAAAGAAAAAGGATTGACTGAAGATAACAAACCCATGCCCGTCAGTCAATAAAAAAACTGTTAAAGAGGTAGCATCTTATCATTTGATTAAATGGAGAACAAATTACATTTTTAATCAAGTGGAACTGGAGAGTGAATGGAATGATATGATAAGGGTTTTTAAACGGTGAAAACAAATCTATATTTGAACCTGCGACAGCCCATCCAATCATCTAGAGTGAGAAGGTCATTTCATCTGCAAATGAACTGTGTTGCTCAGTGTAATAATGCTCGAATCTGAGTAAATGATTTGTTCGTCTATATTTCTACCAAAAGAAAATCGTTAGTCACACTTAATGTAATGTAAATGAATTTTGACCTGCTGCTCGTATCTTCGCTGTAGCTCCTCCAGCTGGACACTGAACTCCTTAGACTGCTTCTCTCGTAGAGACTTAGAGCGAATCAGATCAGCCTCTACTTTCTCCATCTAGAATAAGAAAACAGAGTGGCAGAGTGGCACAATGAGTTTACACGCACCCACAATGCAATTATAAATGGCAATATCGTGATTAAATTTAACAGAATACTTCGATCTAACTAATGTGATTTAACTCGTCATCACAGTAACCATAATCTCATGACAATTTTAAATCGCAAATAAACACCTTAAACGCATTATTACTGCTCTGACCAAAGTGTGCATGTGCGTCCAAGCACACGGATGACGTGTGTTGAGTGAATTATGTGATATTATGAAGAATGGCGGTAAAAATAAGCACACTTGAAATAGAAAAGTGAATAGAAAAAAATGAAAATTGCATGTAAATGGGAGTGAAGTGTTTTTTTTAATAAAAATTCCATAAAAATGATATGTTAATTGGTTAATTGATTGGTTAACTGAAAAACAGTAAATGATTTAACATCACATTATGTTTTAATTTTTCCTGGAAAATACTGGAAAACTTATGGTTATAAAGTGTTTATTTGCTGCGTTATTTTAGTGTCATTTGTGTTGGTGTTGTGTGTACAACACTGTGCCTTTATTTGAGTATTATAATTGGCCATATTTCTTGACATATCACTTTAACTACCTGCACTATCATGATGGTTATCAGACCAAAATCACATTTTGGTTTTAAAAGGATAGTTCACCCTAAATTAAAATTAAGTCATCATTTACTCACCCTGGTGTTGTCCTAATGCTGCACTTTTTTTTAGATTTTTTTTTTTTTTTAATGTGCCGCTCGTGCTCGTCCATATAATGGCAGTGAATAGTGACCAGCATCAAGCTTTTTAAAAAAGACGCAAATGTATCAAAGAATGATCACACGTGTTGTATATTCCACATGTTCTGGAGGTTTATTTTATAAGGTTTGGTGGAAAACAAGCTGAAATCTAATTGATTATTTAATGAAAATCCTGATCTTGGCTGTTGGTCTTCTGTGCTCGACTATGCGTTCATGCACTTTATTAGCACCGCAGTTCTCTCCATCTTCCCCAGACAAACACATAATTTGTGGGAAATCAAGATTAACAAAAATGTGACATGCAATACAATTCCTAGAAATCCCCAAAAAGCATCCATGTGCTTTCTTCACTGAGTTGAATATCTCCGGACAGGAACTCCATTTGTCTGATGACAGTCAGAATGACAGCTGACAGATGTGACATGACAACTTCTTGTTACAACAAACACATTGCATATATTCAACTTCGAGAAGAAGGTACATGGATTTCATATTGGATGAATTCCAATGTACGAGAAATCACATGGATTTCTCACAACTTGAGTGTTTTGCTGAGCGAGTCGGAGTGAACTAAGAGTATCGCACAAATGCACAGTCGAGCACAGAAGACCAACGGCCAAAGTCAGGATTTTCATTAAATAACATTACATTTCAGTTTGTTTTTCACCAAACCCTATCATATACCCCAAAACATGTGGTCGCATGGGATCATTCAGTGATACTTTTGTAAAAGGCTTTTACAAAAGGCTGCCATTATATAGATGAGAACGTGAGACATTATATAGAACGTGAGACTTTTGTTTCTCTCCTTTTGTGGTCCAAAGAAGAAAGAAGCGCATAGGGCATTAGAACAACACCAGGAGAAGTAAATGATGTTTTAATTTAATTTTAGGGTGAACTATCCCGTTTCAAAAACAGATACAAAGAGGTACAAAACAGATTGTGGTACTTCAAGTAGACTGTTCAAGTAGAACTCAATGAAATATACGGTTATAAATATACAGGTACCAAATATACCATCCATAATAGCTGAAACATTGCCACTATATTTTTTATTGTGACTTTCTGGCATCTACAGCTGCTGGTTTTTACTGTGTGTCAAGGTACGCAACACGGCTAGTATATACTCTGCAGTAGGGCCCTGCGCGGGACTGTTTTCTTAAACCCGCACCCGCTGAATGTATGACCAAGACCGCCCGCTCCCGCAACCTGTGCATTCCACTCCCGCCATATTTGTGTCCACTCCCGCCCGCTCCCTATCTGACGTAATGTAGATACACATACTCAGACTAAATATTCGTTCAAGTTAACATCCAGAATAACAGACTTTAAACATGATTGTTTAAATAAGATGAATTAACCAATGCTAAACCAAAGCACCACACATGACAAACATTTTGGGTAGGCTTATTATTATTTTTTTTTATTAGGGTTGTAAAACATTAGGCCTAACTGTTAAAAAACCACAACTAGCGGCACCTCAGTTTTTAGGTTACTGCATACACACTCACCAAACGAGTAATTTGGAAAGAGAAAACTGTATGTCGCCTCAGGGCTAAGGTGCCAGATTTATGTCTGTTGTAAACGAACACTTTAGCACATTTATCGCAACTTACGAAGGTTAACACCATTTTTGTCAGTGACAATCGACCCTTCGCAAAACCCGCCCCGTGTTGCAATGCCCGACAACCCATGCTCTCTCACTCCACACATCATGTTCTCCCGCAGTGAAAAATACATCGCAGAGCAAAGAGGACACTGACAACGTATGAAACAGTGTCATATTTAAAATATTGTAATTTTTTAAAGCAGTTTAAACACTAAATACTGTATAGTGGCTCCTATATGTGTCGTGACAGATCCTTCAAGCGGCTCGTGAACCGATCATCTCTTCATATTAGTTCATTTATAGCATCAAATAAACATAAATATACATCAGAAGAAATGTTGTTTCAACCGCAGAAAGATGTGAGTACACACAATTTTTCAAGTTCACCAACATTAATCTACTCTAGGCTACTCCCTGACGGCTTTGTCGGATAAGATGGCGGATTCGGCGTTGTTATTGGTTAGATCGCCTGTCAATCAAACTGTTTGTGAAGGGTCAATTGAGAATTGTTTCCATATGTCTGACTTGCCTTGTTTTGCTTTTGTCAAGTAAACAGCCACTTTAATTATCTTCTCAGCTTCTTGTGTTGACTCCATTTCTACTACACATCAAATCCCACCGTTCCCCGCGGGTCTCCCGCTAAATTTTCTGACCGCCCACTCCCGCCCGCAGCAAAGGTAAAACAGCCCGCTCCCGTGAGATTTCCATTGGGTCCCGCTGGAGCCCAAACCCAATGCAGCCCTCTACTCTGCAGTATGCAGTAAGCACTACACTATTGCTCGGTCTGAACACAGCCTTTGAAAGTCACATGATCAGCATAAAAGGATTAAATATCTTAGCTGGCTGAAGATACATTATAGACTTAGTATGTGTCAAGTTGAGTCAAGGCCATGTCCCATTCTCCAGAAGTTTTCTATGATGCCGTTACAAACAGATGAATGCAAATGGACAGGAGAAAAGAGAAAGAGAGGGGGTGGCAGGAAAAACAAGTGTTGAACACTTTGATGTGGGTTGAATCTTGGACACATGATGATCACTGGAGACACAGGGTGGAAAGAGAAAGGTGAATCAGAGAGAACATGAGCAGGATGTGGGCAGCAGCTCCGAGTCCAGAGAGAGCTTTAGGATCCCCTAACGCTCGCCCACAACTACATGACCATTAGTAAACATACAAACACACACACACACACATACACAGTATGCCCAGTGCAACGCTCCAGAGGAACTCTACCCACACTGTGCCAACATGACTTAATGCTAGCCTGGTTAAAGCTTCCTGTGGGAGTTCACGTCATTACTGATCGTACATAAACACACAGAAGAACTCAGGAAATAATGCTGTGCCCCATTGAATGATAGATGTTGGGTATTCCTACTTGTATATCTCTGACTTTCAACCATCAAGGCATTCCATTGTTCACACCACAGCTAAATTCGGTTGTCCCTTTTGGTGCTTGATCCTGTTCTGTACACACACACACAGTTTAGTAATTTACAGGAGTGACAACAGCATTCTAAAACCAAATTTACTAAAGTAGACAGCGTTGTCCCATCAGCCATTGTTTCAGACTCTCATCCACAGATGCCTCGTTTTTGGTGCGGGAAGGGACATTTTTACTGCTTGATTAATATAAGCAGCACGGCACAACGGTTAATATGCGTATCATCTCCTAATTACGACAAATGTAAAACTACCTAGTGCTGATTTAGTTAAAAAGTATTTGTTTTGCTAATATTACTTTGGTCAAAAAAGCTGCAAGCATAATGGGTTACATTTTTTGAATTCGTGTTCTTTTTTTTTCTTTTATATTTATTTTTTATCAGAAAACAAGAACAACCATGGCGTGGCCTAATGTTTAGAAAATCTGTTAATACCAGCAGGAAATGACTGAGGTGTCATTGAGTGAGGCACCTAACCCCCAATCACTCCATGGGTGCCACAACAAGTGGCTGCCCACTACTCCAGGTGTGTATGTCCACAGATTGCGGTGTGTGTGTGTGTGTGTGTGTTTGTGTTTACTACTCAGTACTCCTAATGTGTGTGCACTAACTTGGATGTGTTAAATTTTGAGAACAAATTTCGAGTATGGGTTACCATACTTGGCCTTCACTTTCTTTAGACTGGGCAAGATGATCCAGAAATGCTTGCCATACACTGTAGAATTTATTGAGGTTGCCCAAAGGAATTCATGTTTCATGTTCACAGCCGCGAGCCAAAACATTGCTATGGTTACCACTGTGTCAGTCATCTCAATTTCAAGGGTGAGTCATGTTTCTTACATACCAAGAACGATAATTTAGGGGATTCACTCCTGCATCTAAATGCGGTTTTCACTCTTTAAACTTTATAGTGATGCTCAGAAGTTGATTAACAAACAGTAGTGCTAGCTTTGTTAATGTTTAATTGTCAGCAAAGAAGTCTGCAGCTAAACATACTGAGGATAAACAATATAATGCAATACATTTAATGTGCAGATGTACGATGAACAATAGAGAGGATCCTGACCAGCCCAACACAATGACACAAAGCACATTTCCATTACTCTTTAAATTGCGCACATTGAAATTGCGAATTGAAAATACACTCAATGGAAACACATCAATTTCGCACAAAACGTTTTTACGCTCACATGATTAACTGAGCATTTCAGGCAATTCGAAAAAAGGAATATTTTGCAAAACTGCATTTTGTTTAAATCATTCTTTAAAGAGAGTGAGGTATATTTGGACACTAAAACTCTAGTCAACAACTTAAAATATAAGCATCATACAATTGCAAATAACAACTGCTACTAAATCAACAGGACTAATTACTAAATATTTAAATTAAATAAATAATCATCTCATTTAGCCAACAAAATGTGATGCACATCTGAGTAATGAACACTAAGCGGGAAATAATATAGGTGAGATTTGATGCTATCCATCAGGGGTTTCCCAAAACATCTTAAACCCATGCTTTTGGAAAATGTAGCCCAGGATTTGATTGGGTAATTGATTATGACTATCATTCATTTTTACTTATTTATTTTAATATGTTTTCTTTATAATATAGCACACTCAGGAATCATTCATAACAAGAGCAGTGATCTGGAGGCTATATGAATCTAAATAAGCGGCTTAACAACAGTGTGAATGTTTGGTTGTGCACACATTGTAAGCAGCTGTGGCAGTGAACCCGGGTGGCGCCGCAGCGGCCCGCTCCAGCATCTGTGTGCAGGATGTGATGTGTTTCTGCAGTCATGTGCATTGTGCTGATGCTGTGGTGGGGCAAAGACTGAACAGTGCTGTTTGCCTGTGGGGGCGGGGGGTCTGGAGTTGTTATGATGGAAATAGTGAATGTACAAACAGTCATACAGCATACGCATACATGTTGGGATGAGTAACAACTCCTGATGACCAACAATGGGATCTGTTTGCTCTTTGCTCATTTAACACCAATAAGTGGCTGGCATCTGATTCAGACAGTGTAAAAGCTTCTTAAGCCATCTTATGATGAGGAAGCTCATCACAATGGTTTATATGGGCTTTTTGCCACTTAAGGTGAGAGATCAGCGAGCCTGATGAAACCTGCAAGAGCGCCACAGCTCCACATGTGCTAACTATTAGGTCATGCTGGAAGCTTTTTATTGATATGAATTGTCGTCTGAGAGATGCTCACTCCTCATATGGGGGAATGCAGTGATATCCTGCGAGACTGAACGAGGGGATGTGATTTATGATCCGGTCTGCAGTACTGATCGCTTGCTGTCTGGACTCCCTGGAACAATCCACAGGTCAAATACATCCTGATCTCAATTACACAGTGATATCAGTGAAGAATGTCTCTCATAGTCAGACGTTTTACAGCCTAAAGTCTGCTGCCACAATACAGTTTGTTCTGGTCAAGAACGGTTAGAAGGCGACAGTATGAGAGGATTGCAGAAGCGGCATTTCATTTGATGGAGTTTCTTATTTCATCAGAATGAGACGGCCATTTGGAGAGACTACTCTGAGCTGCTAAATTATTAGTTTCTAAATTATTAAATTAGTTTCTACAACAATCCTCATAACAGTAAAATGATCCATGTGTGGCTTTATTGTTAATGGCAGCACAATCCCTATTATAATACGTAAGAACATTAATCCACCTCTATATTCTCTTGCAAGATAATAAAGAAAACTTCAGGTATAAGAAAAGGCAGTGGCTAATAGAGGCTACTTACACAAAGTGACAATAGCAACATTTTCTTAGGGATATGCTATTTAGCTAAGAGAAAATAGCGATAGATTCTACTTGCACCTTGAAAGTAGCAATTCTTAGTGAAAATAGTTGTTAGATGCTATTTATACTTATAAATAGTGGCAGATACTATTTGCACCTCAGTATTGTTGTACATTAACAGGATGCAATATTATCAGAGAGTGTAAATTATTTTAAAATTATTAAATGGATACTTATTGGGACAATAAAGCCCTCCTGCTTAATACTTTATTATTAAACACTCGCTAGGAACTTTATATCCACTTTTCAAATATTTTCCTCATTTTTATTGAACATAAATGCCTTTCTGATCTGATGTGTGCTGGGAAAAGGGAGAAGAGCGAGTTCAGCAAAAAGAAGATTCGAACTCGGGTGGATTGCGTCAAAATCTACTTCCATATGCCCTATGCCATCTTTTTTAAATTTGTGTGGCCCAACCAAACATTAGTGGGTGGAGTTAGTGTAAATAGCCTTTGCCAACATGACATTTAGTGTAAATAGTGTTAATAAAATTGCATATCAAACAGAAATGTGTAAATAAATACTGATAATGAATAATAAATAATGCCACAATATGGAAGAAGTCATATCTTTGAAAATTTTAATGTCCAAAAAATATTTTTTTTTCCTACATGGAAACTCGTAATTATGGCAATTCCTACATGAATGCATCATGCTATTGGACAAGAACATTATTACCCTATAGACTGAATGCATAAATAATGAGCTATGTTGTTTGTTAGAGCACCGAACACAAAGTTTTCATTTTGCTGAAACCAAAAAGTTTATTTAATAATCAATTAATTAATCAAATGTGTTTAATAATCAACCCTCAAATAAAATAAAATATACACTTAAATTGCACAGTTTTTATACAACCTTTTAAATGACACAATTGTTTCTACTCCAATTCATCCAATTTGTGATTTCATTAAATTGTAGTGAAAATAAAATCTAGTTTTAAAGATTTATTCAAGATATATTAAAGGCACAATATGTAACATTTTTATATTAAAATATTCAAAAAACACTTGCACAGTTTTATATATTTCATGCAGCTGTATACTTTACATTATGTAAATGTTTCCAAGAATTTGTAAATTCAGAGAAATTCACAATTTTAAACAGTGCCTCATCCCTCCCTGGTCAGTGATGTAATATCTGCGTTATCCCTGGTTTCCGCTTGTACTGCATAGCAACCATGGCAACAGATGCGGACAGTTGCGTAAAGTCTAATGGCACGCTGTTGATGTTTCGTTCAAACATTATGGACCATGGCAAGCAAACTTTGGGACAAAAGGATAAATAAAACGAGTACCAATATCAGTGTAGCGTTTCCGAGATGGTGAGAGCTATGAGACAAACTTTGACAAGGCAAGCAAAAGTAGGCTACATAAGACTAACCAATGTTATATAGCTCAACATGATGAAATGTTAGAATATCATCAGTGTGACATTCTAATGTTGATCTAGCTTACATACAGCCAACAAACTAATACTACAATTTTTTTTTTTACAATTTTCCAACGTGCAATATTTCTTTTGTGTATTCTATTCTGTAAATTTATTTAGTTTTCTGTTTTTATATTAGTGTGTACTACTTTTTACCATGTACCCAAGCTGTTGCTAAATGCAATTTCCCCACTGCGGGACAAATAAAGGTTTTACTTACTTATTAAACATTACAACTTTCAACACACTCAAATGCAGTGTAGTATGATAGTGAAACGTTTGACCAAGTGAAACAGCGCTGCGTTACCTCACAATTTTAATTCATCAAATAAACTGACCTGTATGAGTAGCATTTCAGCACTTGCGGGTAGTTCGATAGGATGAAATGTCCTCATTTCTTTATATCCCCCGGGACTTTATTACATTAATTACGTTAAATTATTAACCTAAAGCTGTTTTGCCACAATTTGCATTGTAAAAAGTGCTATATAAGTAAAGGTGACTTGACATTTAAGCTGTTTAATTGACGTCTTTCTATGGTTAAAATGTTGATTGAGCAATTACAACTTGTACCGTTTCTTTCAACACACCTTCTGATGTTCATTAATGTGTGTTTTGTGCTATAACTAGCAAGTAGAGGTAGTAAAGAGGAAGAGATGATTGGTTCATGTGTTGCCGCTTGAGCGGAGGCTGCTACAGTGACGTCACGCCACATTAAAAATTGCCCAAATTACATTTATTGTTTGAATTTTTGTTATAAAATCTTTGTGCATATTCAGCATGAGAGGCGGATTTTTGTGCGCACCTCGTTTTGGATCGATTTTCGATTCCCAACCTTAGTGTCAGAGGATCAGTAAACAACCTGGAACTAACTACCATGAGCTTGATGGAGCATCACTTTCATAAACCTTGCATTTTTCCTCTGCGTCCTTGACACAGCAGCAGGTAGGTGTCATCGACTGACCTGTTGTTTCATGTCAGCATAGGTCTTCTCCGAGCTGAGCTCCACCTGCTTCTTAAAGTTCTCCAATGCGCTCTCAGCCTGCTGGGCCTGATGTCTCTGACTGTCCCGAAGACGAACCAGCTGCTCTTCTTTATCCCTAAAACACACACAAACTGGGTCACCCTGTGACTGCTACACATGAATATCCATGTGCTTGCATTATTCTTAGGAGTAAGAACACAGAGTGAAACTCAGCATCGTCTTATGTGCTCTAACATAACTGAGACGGAAAACACGTCATATAAAAGCATCATGTTGTGTTTTATACTTATTTTTTATCAGCTGATTGGCGAAGTGTTTTATGTTCACACAGAAAACTTCAGCTCACAAATGTGTGTCGACGCAAAACAAACAGCGTCTCAGACTCCTGTCTGACAACAACGCTGAGACATAACCGCCAAAAGAGCTGTCAGTTGCAAGCCAGACTGCTACAAAGAGCTTGTCAACCTGCTTTCACTGTCTATATCCGTGCATGTGTGGATGTGTGTGTGGCACATCTCGCCCTCCCTCAAACGGGTGTAATTACTGTGGTAATTACTTTTAATTGAGAGAACAATTCACTAGGGCTAGTGAAACTATATATTAGTACTTCATCAAACATGTTAACCAGCACATCCAAAAAGCCACTGACTGAACAATAACAAAGAGGAAATGTGACACGCAATGATATCAGAGGCACCAGACATTTAAAGTGAGGATTTTTTTTACAACGCATATTTTGTGTATGATCTATAATAATGACATGTGGAAAATATTTATATCTATATCTATATCTATCTATATCTATATATCTATATATATATATTTTTTTTTTTTACACACAAAATCCCCAAACACAAACACATCCATACATATACATTTATATATACATATACATATACATACATATATATATATATGTGTGTGTGTGTGTGTGTGTGTGTGTGTATGTATGTATCAGAGCTGCACGATTCTGGAAAAAAATTAGAATCACTATTTTTTGGCTACAAATAGAGATCACGATTCTCCAACGATTCTGATTATACAACCAAACTAAATAACATTTAAAGTCATTTACTAGAGGTTCTGACAAAATATTGATTAGATTGCTGGACTCTAATTGTTGGACAATGTTTGAATTAATTATTTAAAAAATGGTTTTGAATGAATTCAATGACTCATTAATAAATACTTGTTTCATTATGATATCAGTGTTTACATCAGTGTTTTTGAACGAATCTTTTGAATGAATGATTCAATGACAAATATATTTTTTAACAGTCACTTGTTTCCACCTAGAGGCATAATGATGTAACAGATACAACCGTTATTTGACGCACCAAGTTAGTTTCAAAAGGTGGTTGCGCTATTTTGTGTATGTATGTGTATATATATATATATATATATATATATATATATATATATATATATATATATAAAAACACTAATTTAACATCATCAGTTCATGAGAAGCAAGGACTTCCTTCTTTAGTTATCGTCTACACATACAGAGCAGACATAACAATAAGAGGAAATTAAAAACAAAACAAATGCAAAAAAAAGTTGGGGACCTTTTTTCTTTTTCTATGGCCTCTTTTCTGTGTAATTTTGGTCTCTCTCATGTTTGACATCAAAAGATCTAGAAATTGTTTCTCCCTGACTGTTGTGTAGTCTGTAATTATTAATCTGTCTTGCAACATGAATGCCTTCAGGGCAGAGCAAACACAAAAGAGCCTTCTGCTCATCTCTGATGTGGAGCAACCAGCAGACAAAAAAACACTGAAAGAAAGAAAGAGAAAAAAAACAGGCGTCTAAACAAGAAAGAAACAAGCAAAAGACGAAGCCACAAAAATAGCTCTCTCTGAACATTCTGAGTTCCAGAGAGAAGAAAGAGCAACTTATTGGGAGGAAGAGAGGATTAGTTACTTAGTGGGTTAGAGGTTTAGTTAGTGGTATTAGTTACGATAACAGCAATCACATATTCGATTAAACATACTCAACAAAACTGCTCCTTTTCACTTGCTTTATATGTGCTCCAGGATTTATTGTGAAGAATCCATCAGTGCACATTATTCCACGTGTCTTATACTGGATGAGACAGATGTTGAGACAGTTAAACTTTAAAGGGGTGGTTGATTATGATTTCACTTTTGTAATGTTGCTGTTAAGAGCATAAACAACTTATGCAAATTTATGACGCTCAAAGTTCAATGCATTTCACTTTATAAAGACTACAACAAATGGGCGGTAAGGACTACAACAAGCTTCTTTCTGGGTTAGTGACATCACTAACCCTAAAATTTACACAAACCCTGTCTCCAGGAACACGCAGCAAAGGGGGTGAGGCCATGTTGGGCTGCTTTAGAGAAGAGGAAGAATTGTTGCAGTAGAGTGTTGTTACCATGGCGTCATTTTACGCCAGACTGCTTCACAAACGACTGTCAATTCAACACAGGATTTGCACAAAAGATTAAGATGACGGCACATGCTGGTCCACAACAACTACATAAATTTATCCACTAACCATTCAGAAACGTTCAGTTGCATTCTAAAAGTTGTAACTTCTTCCTGAGTCTCTTCATCAGTGTCTGGTTTGAACAATGTAAGGCTCAACACAGTTATTGACAATCATCATTTTGGCTGCGTGAGATTCTCCAGCTTTGTTATTGTAGAGCAACCGAAGCGCGAGCTGTTAAAGCTCCGTCCTCTTCTGGAAAGGGGGCCAGGAGCAGCAGCTCATTTGCATTTAAAGGTACATACAAAAAAATCATCTGAAAAAAGATCTGTTGGGTATTTTGAGCAGAAACTTCATAGACATATTTGGGGACACCAGAAACCTATATTACATCTTATATTACATCTTGCCTTTAGAAGTCATGCTTTTTGCCCTTCCACTGACTTGCATCTCTCGTTTTTTACTTTTACTTTACTGTTTGGTTGACGTCACCAAGTCCTCTTAACCCCTCCACTCTAATCACCTGTCAAAGAAACCACTATTCCTCATCCAATCAATTCCTCATGGATAAAAGCACAGAGACCCACAGAGGCCAAGCAGTTTGGAGAATGGAGGGTTAAATGGATGGGTCTCTGGCCATTGTATTGTGTTGTCTGGTTTTTTAGTGTATGCCACATTTTTAAGTCATGTTAAATTACTTAGAAAAACGCATGTCCATTCAGCTGCTTTGACCTCAAGGGCACATCTAATGTATCATTATATCCTCCTGTTTAATGTTAAAAACTTTGCATAGTGTTGCCCCCCAATGTTTCAAAGACAATATTGGGCTAAAATTTGTGTCCTGGAGCAAAACCAGCTGAGGAACCAGTGGCCAAACCAAAATAAAACCAATAGTAATAAACTCAGTAATGAACAATAGGTCTAAACACGTTCTTGTTTTGAGAACAGATAAAGGTACTACATGTTCATTAGCAGTGTTTTAATGTTTTTCTGCAACAAAGGCAGATAACCCATTTGTTAAGAACACAGAGCCAGTATACTACACAGATAAGCTGATCCATAAGTGAGCTTTAAATATTGTCTGAACATTCTTCAAGATTCAAGAAGGTTCATCTTCTGGGTTCAATGTAGGTGTTTAGTGCTGTGAGAACACAACAAAGGCTGACCTAGGGTGTGGAAGCCGAGAAGAGCAGACAGTCCGTCACCATCCGTCACAGAGAGGGGTGAGATGAGAAGGCAGAATGGGGAAGGACAAATAAAGCAACGCGGCAGGGAAAGGGGAATGCCAGCTCCGCAGAGGCCATCGGCTTTGGCTGGGGTTTGAGCTCGTAGAAGAGTGGAAGACGAGCAGACTCAAATTAAAGATGTGCCGTCAAACCAGAGGAAATCCTTCTCATCCTGCACTCTTTAAGGGGATTTTTTGGGGGAAAAGCAGAAGGAAGGGACTTAAGGAAAGGGCGACAGTGCTTCCGCCTAGCCACAAGTCAGACAGGAGGGTCAATTTTCCAAACCTCCTTAACCACAGGACGCCTCCAATGTGGAGAGCAGGACGCTTCGATGGGGAGCTTGTACTGTAAATAAGACTGGAGATGCTGCTAATTCAAACGCTATGGCCACACAAACGCACCCATTCATTTTCATTCAGGCTGCGTTCAACCCGTCAGACGCCTGAGTCTCTGGCACCCACGGCCTCAAGGAACCTGGGCTCGTGACCTTCGCGGTATCCGACCCATTATATATAATGTGGAACAAACCCTAAATGATCTTATTGGAAATTTTAGAAATATAGAATTTCAGCAAACATCTTTTAGAGAGAGTGAGAGAGTAAAAAAAAAAAAAAGCAGCTCCCAACAGAAATACTATGATTCTTAATAGGAAATGGCCAATTTCCTCCCTGTCCAATTAATTGAATTGTCCATTATCAAAACAATGTTCCAATACAAGTACAACTTGAAAATCCAGTTTATCCAACAGGATCTTAATTGATTCTTAGTGGATTCTTGTTAGATCCCATTGGGAGTCTATCTAAATAATGAAAGCAACTAGAGATATGACTGCTTAATTTTACACTGGCAATAATAAATGACACAATTGACCCTTCGCAAAGACTTTAGTTACTTTGTTCGACAAGCCATTTATCATATTCTCACACAATGAAAAGTACATCCCGGAGCAAAGAGACATTGACAACGCGTGGACAGACATATGAAACATAATCATATTTAATATATCGTAATTTTTTAGAGAAGTTTAAACAATAAATAGCGTATAGTGGCTCTTTAATGTGTTGTGACAGATCGCTGTAGCTCCTTCAAGCGGCTCCTGAACTGATCATCTCTTCATACTAGTCCATTTATAGCATAAAATAAACACGAATGAACATCAGAAGAAATGTCTCAAAGTCGTGAGTACACACAATATTTCAAGTTCAAGTTCACCGACGTTAATCTACTAACTCCCCTGACTGCTTCGTCAGACAAAATGGCGGATTTGGGGCTATGATTGGTCAGATCGCCTGTCAATCAAACTGTTTGCGAAGGGTCAATTTATTTTAAGGTATCAGTGTTACAGTGGAATATCCATTAAGTACTGAGTAATAATAATTAACTATGTATGCTTACTAAAGGGGAAGGGTGTAGTTTTTGTAGTAAATATGCACAATTTATAGTAAATACTACACTAACTACATGTAACAAGGGCACTGTAAAATAAAGTGTTACCATAATAATAATGTTGAATATATTGTAAATATTCTATATATTATAGAACACCTGAATGAGTGAAGTAATCAGGCTGAAGAGCTTTATATACGGAGCATCTTCACATTAGACTCCCACTTGGCCAACACTCTGTCTCTCTGGACATGGGCTATAAACACACTGGGAGAGACATATGGATTCCAGGTGGATTACACCTCTCCACACCAGTTTGAAGCCAAAGGCCGTCCACTCCATGAGCTCATCATAACGGAATGATAACACATCCAGCACCAGATCAAAGCTGGGGCCCAAAAAAGAGGCAACACATTAAAGACAGAAAGAAAACGCAAAGCTGAAATTTTCAGCGCTCTCAAAAGCGGAGCGCCTCATTCCTCTGTCCCTAGAGAGCCAGAAACGCACACAAACAGCCTTGCACTTTACAACTGACATGCAAATATGCACCGTTCAAAAATAACAGCAGTCGCTGCATGAACTTAACACCCTGTGCTCATGGTCAAATATCCGAGATTGGGTGGCTAGTGATTGAGATATGACTTTGTTTGTCATTTATAGCCAAATCTAATGCAAACTCTAGAGTGACTCTAAACTTTGCCAGCAATTTTACACAAATGCAATAAAGGAAAGACATGAGACTAAAGGTGTGTTAATGTCATGTCAGATACATCGTATTGACTGTTGAATGCACATGAACGACACCACAAAGGCATAAGTGGGAACTTTCTTTTAAGCCCTGAATATCGGAGTGGGGGGCATGTCATTATATAGGTGAAATAAATGCAGCATCTATACTGACAGAAAATGTGTTGAAAAGGATAAAATTAATTGTACAATTATGATAGAATATGTAATGCTCAAATTTACAGCACTTTCATAAATTGAATAAAATCAAAGCAAAAACACGGCTTCTGTGCATTCTTTATTCACTATTTTGTCGTAGAGTTAAAAAATCTTGGTGAATTTTTGTGTGTGTGTGTGTGTGTGTGTGTGTGTGTAGAAAAGGCCATCTTACTCTGACCAAAGTGACTAGAACACATCTGATGTCATAATTACGAATTCCCAACTGATAAATATAAAATTCCAAGGACTTGAATGCACCTTATGTTCATAATAGCAAATTACTCACACTACATCCACAGAATAGTATGCATACTGTGCAGACTTTGCAAATTTTCTGTTTACATGCATGTAAAACATACATGGTCTACTACATTTACCAAAATGTGTACACATTTGACTTTGACAGTTTGATATTTTTAATTTTGCAACAGTCATGTTCCGGAAGTAAAAACTCCAATCATTCTCTCGAAATGATAAAATGATTTTAACGATAACTAACCCATTAACAGTTCAAAAGTTGTTAATCAATGGTATATGCTTTTGTTAAAGCCATGTTTGCATGATTTAATAGAGCTTAACAGCTGAATTCGTGGTGAAAAACGACATGATGCTGAACGGAAATTTCCACTTAAGCAAATCGCACCAAAACAGCTTGCAGGGAACACCCACTCCCATGAGGCACTGCAAATGACGTAATCAAGCTGATTCACAAAGTCAATATTCTCTTGGTATGCTGTCAAAAGACTTACATATTTGTATTTTAATTGACTTTTTGCAATAAACTTAAAATACATCGTTACTATAGATATAATTGACAACTTTCAATTAATAGTTTTCTATCATTTTGGATTTGATTGTCATTCACAATGCATTATGTGTTTGTAGTTCTTTCCCTGACAAAGTTGTTAAGTACACTGTCTTGTTTTTGTCTGGCTTTCAAATATTTTTTATAACACAAACATGTATATTGCTTCAAGTACATGTTTATAGTGTTGAGATTCACCTCATAGCTGGTTGGCTTTGTTCATGGCTTTCAACCCTATTCAACTAAAGTTGAATTGAATAATCTTTATATATTTAAATGGAATAATTGAACAATTCAATTAATCAATTATTACATTATAATAGGTTTTTTAAAGTTTTTTTTTTTAAAGTAATTTTTATGCACAAAACAATAACAGAAAGGTATTTCTAAATGAAATACATGATGAGGTCGGGTCATGTGAATGCAGCATAATACGGATTCTAATTCAGTAAGTAGTGAGCCAGAATTCCACAGCAAACACAGCCAGATAGCCTTCAAGTACAGGATCATGAAATCAACAAGCATCTCAGCGTGCCAGGAATTTGCATTTTTCTTCTTTCACACTGCCTGCATGCTGTCGAAAATATTCACTTTGACAGGCTTTGATGGTGAGAAAATATCTGGCAACCGTTTGCGAAATCTGACTGTTTAACGGCTAAAAGGTTCGATTTTTTTTTCTTTAAAATTTGACCCAAATAGATCGTGGAATCACTTATGTGACCCAAATAAAAATGCACAGAGTTGTTCGTTCGACTTCGATTGCGTCGACGGTGTGGACCACCAGGGTGCTGCTGAATCGGTGAAGTGTGTGGCTCTTGGGTGGGATTACAATCAGCGACGCCTCTTAATTAATGTCATTCCCAGTGCAAAAGACACATGCAATGACACACACCATAAACCTTCTGCTTTAAGTGTGGGGCGATGTGGTTTGCGTACGATACAAGCAAACAACATCTGCATCCCTTTAAAACTTCCAGAGGAAATTCCAAACATGAGGAATTTGTTCTTCGTTTTCAGCTTAGCACAGAGAGGTTATTCCTGCTGTCCCAGATGATCAGTCTGTCTGTGTGGCACCCCCTACAGGACGAGCAGGTGTCTGCAGGGGCTGATGGTATGCATGTAATGCTCTGTGGAAAGTGTGACTGTGTTCGATTTAAATGCTTTCAGATGCATGAACCAGCGGGCTGTTTTCTCCATTCCTATGCAGCAGGGTACGCCTCCCGCTTCTCTCCTAGCAACGGCGAATGAACAGCCTTCTCTCAGTGTGTTTTTGGACACTTTGGATTCATTAATTTATAGTAATGCTTCAGAACATCAGGAATGTGTTAGACCCACATGTATGCAGACTATAAATCATAAACAATGCAAAGGGGAAAAAAAAAAAAACTGCAAATCATTGAAAAAAGTAAGAACAGATGAAGGGAATAAAAGTGTTCTTGTCACATATGCGTCATGTGACTAACTTCTCTGAAATTCAGTGTGTTTGTGGTGTTGGGTGAGTTGCACAAGCATGTATTTGAATCAACTTAGCAGATCAAAGCGGAGATCAGATTTCAATCACCTATCAACGATCAAAAATGAAAGCGTCGGCACAGCAACACGTGAATTGTTTACTGCCATGAGCAATACTGCAGATTTTCAATCAGACAGAACTCAAAGAAGTGACTCATCCTTATGCTGAGATGAAGGGTCATGCGTGTTTCTTCAACTAGAGTTTGGGCATGTCTGACCCACTTTGCGGCTTAGAAAATAAACTCTCGCACTTTCACTAGTTTATATAATTTGTCCACTAACAATGAAGGATTATGAACATTTGTTCCACATCTCCTATGATATAAGGTATTGTGTTTGATCACATTCTGTGGTGGAAATGACATTGTAGATATTTCTGGAACAATATGGCGAATGCCTTTGTCTTGCTGAGGCTAATTCCATAACTAGAATTGTATTGTATCAAAAAGTCACAACCTAAAAAGAGGGAGATCTTGGGTGCTTGAACTACTTTTAACAGAAATGGAGTGTTCACACTGAGAAAAATTAAATCAATGGATGCAACCAATTTGCACTGCCAAAGGATTCTTTATTGGCATCTATGGTTCCATGGAGAACCTTTAACATCCATGGAACCCTTTCTTTATAGCGGAAAAAGGTTCTTTAGATTATAATAATGTTCTTCACACTCTTAAGTAAAAGGTTCTTTGGGGAACCATAAATGGTTCTTCTGCGGCATCACTTCAAAAACTCTCTTTTGGAATGTTTGTTTTTAAGAGTTTGTGTCAGGGAGCATCTGCAATAAAGCCAACAATCTCGTGGTCATCTCTACTTGTGCTCATGTTGACAAATTCATTATGTATTTTTACCCCGATATTGTATTAAATTTATTGTCATCTGGCAATAAACATTGATTGACATCATTAATTTACAATATCAGGTAGAATGCATTGCATTGTGGATACATACAATATTTCATGCTGTGTTCTCTGATTGCATACAATGCATTTAGGCAAATATGCTAGATCAACCAGACTGAAAGTTCATATACAATGCATAATGCAAAAATAGTAGAAGTATGCATTCCAAACACACCCTAAGAACTGACTCTCCCTGGCTTGGAGCATCAACTCAGACCGACAAAAATACATATCCAAATACAAAGACAATAATTAGCCTCTTCTGTGTCTGTAGGAGCTTAGCAAACTCATGTTTTGGTAGGACAGAAGATTTGCACAAATACAAATGATAAGTTTAATCTGCAGTTCATCCAGGGAATGTCTTCAAAATGAGGAACAGAGTTTAGGGCCAGCTGGTTTATTTTCTTGCCTATTCTTATCCTCCATCTGATCCAGCGGGACTGCAGTGATTAGTCCGTTTGATGTTGGCCTCTGAATCCCCAGGGATGTGCCCCCTTCCCTTCCTCCCCCACCAGAGCCGGACTGGGCCGCAGCCGAGACTCAAAGAGATCCGCAGCTGCAGACGTGGGACAATATAGTCGGGCCAAGCACATATCCCTGTGGCACTCCTCCTCGTGTGAGTTTACGCTTACATTCATGCTGCCTTTTAAGACAAACATATTGTACTGTCATTTGCAATGATGGGAACTGTTTATTTGATGCTGAATGTGTGCTTAAATAGGGATAGACCCAAAGCAAATGAGCATTATTCTATGCGAATCCAATTGTGAAAGGAATTAATCCTGGTTCCGTATCACTTTTGTCAAAATAACATCTAAAACTAAGACCAGTTTGAACATTCAGAGCACAACTATTTGTCATGTATATACATTTCCTCTGACGATCAGACAGGCACGCTGATCAAAAAGAGTTAACTTTGTATTTTTTCCAAGTGTGGAAGCTCGCTTTGGCATTGCCATAGCAACGGAAAGTTAAACAATGCACCAATTCTCATTTGCATTGGGAAGGGGGGTGCCTCTTTTGATGGGAAGGGGGCTCAGGACAAACAAACAACACACCAGCTGGTTGCGTCTGCATGCATACATGCTAAATTCACATGTGCATATCAAAAGGGCACGCAAAAGCCTAAATATGTAATGAAAAAAGCAAAAATGATGCAAGTCATGCTAAATATTACATACTCTCACATATCATATGCGCATGAAAGTGTGTCCAACATGCCAGCATATAATGCGGTGAGCAGCCAGCATTTTATGCGGTTTCATCTCGTTTAAATTTCTCCGTTCATTCTCTGATCTCTGCTATCAGGCGTTGCTCTCTTGATGTGTGCGCTGGCTGGCTGTTTGAAGTTCAGTGCTGACTTTAAAGCGGCCAAAAGACCCTGAACGGCAGGTAGGTAGCAGACCGGGGATCCTGGGTGCTCGTTAGCCCAATGACTGTTTAATTAGCTCGATGAGGACTGCAGCGCAAATGCGACTGCCTATTGACACAAATGGGCATCTGTGTTGTTCATTGCTCATGCGGGGCTAATTTATTCATCCTAAGCCATGTGTGTCTGGCGCACTAACGCGTACGTCAGATAACGGCACTCGTTTCATCTCGACACTTTAAAGCAAAAGCAGAGAGAAAAAAAACACAATTCAGCAGATGAAAGGAAGCGTTGTGCTGTACGGAACAAGACATGCAAAACGTCCTGGAATGGTTTTAAATTACATATGTGCCAATGACAGCCAGACCTGATTTCTTTCGTTTAATAGTTGTCCTATTTCATTGTTTTTTTTAAGTTTTTTTTTTTTTTTTTTTTTTTTTTTTTACAAAAGACCCAACAAAAAACTGCTAGGAGGTTTGTTACTAAAAATGGATCATTTGTGATGTAAAGAAATAAAATTTGATATAAAACAGTGAATTCATCATTCTGTATTATATCATTTCCACTGTAATGTATTATACTAATACATTATGGTAATACAACAGTTTTTAACGAGAATATGAGTGGTGGTAGAGACATCTTAATTCATTCTATTACAATAAAGAACTGCAGTAATGACATATTTTTGTAGGTCAGCCCTGAAGTCAGCATCACACTGGTTCCCTCGACAAAAACTCAATAGGATTTCTCCACTGGCTTTTGGATTATTGGAGAAAATAAGCTCTGTGACCAAAAAAAAGTTCATGATACGAACATTTTTTGTTTATCATGATAATCTTCACAAATGAACGCAACATTTATGAATACCGAAGGCTAAATAAAATCAGCAGAAATAAAAAGCTAAACAAACGCAATGACTTCAACATCAGCATAATTAAGCTTCCAACAACTCTTTTAGTCTTTATTTAAAACACATTTAAGTTTGATTTAGAATAGTTTGCAAGAGCGTGATGTGAAAGCGGGGTATTGAGTAGATGAGTTTACCTGTTCGGCTGATGACGTTTAATGTCCCATAATAGCACAACTCAAATTAATACAACCTCTGTATTCCTATTTAGCCACTTGTTAGAAATCGCCTTTTTCAAGACAAAATCACAAGAGGGGGTGTTACTGGAGTATTTTATCTTGAGCTTGTGATCACCACAGACCTTATTTCAAGCAATTAACCAAAAACCCATTAAAAAAACCCATCAACTCCAATACAAAAGACATGTCTGACAAGTGCATGTATGGCCAATCAAAAGCGATGGTAAATCAAAAGTGTACAGCAGTGAAGATGAAATCCACTTTTTTATTAAGCGTGACTATGATGGTGAACGTTCATTGTTCGCCCTCTGTATATAATTCATACCCAAGTCTATAGTACAGCTTTTGATCCCAAAAAATGTGTTGATGAAAATACATTTTAAGTGATACTGGAACAAAGCGACAGAAAAAGAAAATCTGAAAGTGTGTCAAGGAAAGTAAAAACTATTAATACACAACCAAGTCTTGTGCTCCAGGAGATGATGATGTCACAGAGTTAATGACTGAAATCTAATTAAACACATACCGTTACTGCCAAGAGTGTGTGATACACCAGGACAAGGGCCAAACAAACAAACAGCAAATAATGAGCTCATTGGTGGGCCGAATCCAACCTGATGTCATTCTTCAACCTAAATGGGAGGTTTTCCACCAATGTTTGGACATTGTAAATAATCTCACATCTGCGCCCGGTGGGTACGTTAAACGTGGCACGCAGCTTGTCAAGGGAGTTTTGCTCTTTTTTCCCCCATGAGTGACAGTGAAAAAGCGAGGCCAGACAAACTAACCTGAAGTGTGCGATTCCACCCGGCACACAAACCCTGCGAGCTTCCTCAGAACGCCATCCTAACCACTTCCACATCTCCCGCTGCATTCCTGCGGTTGGGAACGGGCTCCGGGAGCACAGGCAGTAACCCCACGCTAGCTCCACATCTAAGGACTCTGCTGTGGGCCAGGAGATGGCCTTCCCAAAACAGGACTTAGAGCAGAGCCTCTTCCACAGCCCCATAATCCAGTCCAGACCACAGCATTGTTCACATTTTACTGGTCTCTGCTAGCACTCAACAATACAACACTGCTGGATATTACAGCTCCAGAGTAATATTTATTTATTTATTTTTTAAATAATACAATATTTAATGCAAGGTATATAGTAACAGTGCTCTCTCATTATAGTTGTATGTGGTATTTGAGAACTGTAAATTTAACTTTTACCACAGAACATGTTTCCAAGTGCAACAGAATTTACAGTGGGATCTAGTGGCGGGTCTTAGAGAAAAAGGAAGGTTGCTTTTGCTAAAAGATTACGAAGGCTTTTTATTTCTTTTAAACATAGATTTTTTTAACTTATTAAATAATAGTTATTATTTTCTAAATATTCATTAACTTTTCTCTATCAAATAACATGCAACCAGGTATAAATTGAATAATGGCAAAAATGGCATAAAGCACAACCACTCAATTTTTTTTTTTTTTTTTATATTTTTTAAGATAAAGCCTCTTTTTCCAGATTCAATCGAAATTCAATAAAGCAGAAATATTGTGAAATATTATTACAATTTGCAATAACTGCTTTACAGATGTGTAACGACACATTATAATATTGAGATTGCAATATAAAAATGTGATATGTATTGTTGATGTAAACAATATGATTTGCGATATAAAGCAGTACTGCAATGAGTTTACAGTGTTTCAGTGAAATTATTACTACATTAAACTACTATATATAATGTTGAATATAATGTATAATAATATAGTGGGGAATACTTGTGGGTCTTGATAATAATAAAATAATAAAAATATTATTTTAATAATAATAAAGTAATAATAATAATAAAAATCCTCTCCTTTATTTTGGCTTAAAATATTGTTCAGTATCACGATTTGTATCGAAACGTAACATGAGTGTATTGTTACACCCCTACTGTTTTCTACTTTAATATACCATAAAATGTAATTTATTCCTGTTATTAAAGCTCATTTTCAGCATCATTTCAGGAACTCCAGTGTTCAGTGTCACATGATCCTTCAGAAATCATTCTCATATGATGATGTGGAGCTCAAGTATCATTTTTTAATTATTATAAATGTTGAAAACAGTTGTGCTGCTCAACATTTTTATGGAAACAGTGTTTTTTTTCAGGATTCTTTGATGAATCCAGCGTTCAAAAGAACAGCATTTATTTGAAAATTTTACAAAGCACAAATGTAAAAATCGCACTTTTGAAATGTAGTGTACTTTTAACTAGAAGACTGTAATAATGAATGCGATGCCACTCAGATAAGCAAGATGTACCTGAGTGAGTCCTCCATCTTGCTCATCTTCCTCTTGCTATCGACTCGTTCCTTCTCCAGTTCGGCCTGAAGCTTCTGCAGCTAGGACAAGACGGCAGAAGTGTCAATCACTCAACATGCTTTATCAGTGCCCGCCCTTCAGCATAACTAAACAGAGCTAATCTCATTTTCTAAAGGTCAGAGGTCGGCCGTGAGCAGCCGCTGGCAGACGGCTGGCCTGCAGGTGTATGCGGCCTCTGCTTTGCAGATGTGCCCTTGACAGAGGTCCGCCTCACCGTCCTGCTTTATGACCGGCCCGACCCTTTGAAGGTGGGGTGGCAGGCAGCAGCCAGGTGTCTGAGGCTGATCTTAAAACTTATCTTCACCCGATTGTGTCGGGCCAATTATTAAAGTGGCCTTTTTATGACAGTTCTGAAGCTTTGAAGACTTTTGAAAGGGAGCCGCTTGGCAGCAGCTCCTATTAAGTCTCATAATTAGTGGGGCAATCAGGTCAGGTCTAACATTCTGCTCATCAGTTCCTGTGTGCGCATTTTAATGTGATTTTAAACCACTCAAGTGCAAGAAGACTTGCGCGCTGTTTTCACAGAAAAAGTTACTTTAATGCGGTTTTATACCATTCAAAAGCATAACTCTGTGCTGCGCACACATCCAAAACGAGCGCACAGAAAGCCGCCTCTCATAATGTACAGTGTGCAGTACTGAACTGAGTTCTCTTCCACGTCTTTTTGGACTCAAATGGACAAATGCACAAAAAATGTCAAAATATCCCCATAAATACAGTTGGTTATGTCTTAAGTGAACAGTTTCCGTGCAGCTCTTAAAGTGACAGCAGCCTAATATTTCTGCTGCTGTCTCTATGATGTTAATTAAACAACAAAAGACAAAGAGAAAATTTACTCGCTGTTCTTGACTGAATAACTTTTGTAACTATATTTGTAATGTAGCCTATTCATAAAGTGCAGTGTTATTTTACATTTCATTACAGTTTGTGCACCTGAATACCTGAAAATCTGAAAACATTGTTTAATTCAATCGTATCTTTGTGCAGTTGTATTTATTTGTGCCATTGCTGATTTGTTCAGCTCATCATGTAAAGGCCCAGGTATACTTCACTTTCTGCGCCCGGACGCATCTCGCACACAGTCGTGTCTGCGAATCTAGTATTGCCACCTAGTGGTCTCTTCACTGTTGCACGGGCACCGGTCTCAAAAATTGAGCTGCACGTGGATGAGGTCAGAACGATGATGAAAATTACGTCATGCGGACGGTGCACGAACGCAGACGGCTGAAGTATACTTTGGGCTTAAGTGTTCTTTACCTTGTTGATTTTTGTTTATGGTATTCAGCTACAATGAAAATTTTGCAATAAAACTTAAAATAAATTTGAATGATATCTAAGTTTTTTTTTTTTTTAAATTAGGAATCAATAAGTATCGGAATCGATAAGCAGAATTGGATCCGGAATTGTTAAAATTCAAACAATACCCAACACTTCCCATGAGGCTGTGCTGCTTTGACAAATAGCAACTTGGCATTTTTGGTGATCCGATCACAAGTGGTCAGCACTAAATACAGGTGAAAAAGTGGTCTAAAGCGTTATGTGATCAGATAACTGAAATCACATACGGAGGTAGTCAAAAATGTATGACAACATCGCATTTGTAGCAGAACGTACGTCGCTACTTGCTTGACACTTACTAAATGTGTGATTGTTATGAGTTGTGCTGTGGGAAAGTGATTCAAACTTCGCTGCGTTGTAACAAAACAGCTGCGGTGGAAAATCGCAGCTGCGCTCCTTTACCTTTTATCATTCGCTTCGTTTCGCTCTCGCTCAAAAGCCATGTAACATGAAATTGTTCATTCAATAGTATTTGCCTGCTGTACTCGGAGATGCCGAGTTTTTGTGAATTAAGGAGAGTGTCTCGATGAAATCTGAAAACAAGTGCTCACAGGACGCATATTTAAAACCAGGTGTAAATGGTAATGCGTCTCGACTGACCATTTGTGATCGGATCACTGAAAGCGCATCTTAATACCAGGTGGAAACAGGGTCCTTGTAAGAAGCACTCGATTTTACAGCCTCAAATCTTCACATCATCAAAGTGAACTAGGGCAATTGAGAGCAGAGGAAATGCTTTTATGTCTAACTGAAACGGCCTGCTTTGGTTTATACTGCTTCTGTGACTGGTGGTGATTATGAAGACTGGTCAGTCTCTTAAACGGATGCTTTTCAAGTTTATTAAAACTGTTTCAATATAATAACTAGGGCTTTTAACTTTAAAATCTGGAGTGATCAATCATTAAAAAGCAGTATTTGCAAACCAATGTAAAAAAAAAAAAACCTTGCTCGTATGAAAGTTAACATGATTTTTTTAATGCAATTCCACAATCTTTATAACTTAATAGTCAGCTAGAAGAGACATAGTCAAACAAATGTTCAGTCAGGAGCATGACCAAACACATTTTAGCCACTGTACAATATTATTAAAAATGATATGATATGGCTTAAATATAATACTGTGTTTGTGAATAAATTGATTACCTTTTTGACAGTGCTGTTTTGCAGGTCTGTTATCTCTTGTTGCATCTTATTCTCTTGGTCCTGAACAAAACAACACAAACACAAACAAACAAATAAATAAGGAGTTGTCCTCATTTGTTTTGAGCGATTATGTTTGACAGTCTAAAAATAAATAATTGTCATTCACACTTAGGCCCCATTTACACTAGTCCGTTTTCATTTTAAAACAGCGTTTTAAAATGAAAACAATCCTCTATACTACATGACCGAAAATGTATGTCACTAGTAGGCAGCTGCAGTATTAAAAAAGTTGAACTGCACAATGGCTGCTAAAAATGACAACAAAGATTGCAGTTCAGTTTCAATGTTATTGTTTACGAGGCTCATCTAGAATACGCAGAGTGAACGTGTGCAGCCACGCCATCGTTTTCAAAAGTCTCCGTTTTGGTCCGTTTATACCGAAACGCAACCCCGGCGTTTTCAAACTAAAACTGGCTCTGCAGTGTTTTCGAAAGTCTGTTTTCGAGGGTTGAAAATGCCGGAGAAGTGTAAATGACAGGCATAACCGTAGCAACAGTAATGTGTTTTAAAACGAAAACGCACTAGTGTAAACGGGCCCTGCTGCGTTTTTGAAAGTCCCTGTTTTCGAGGGTCAAAAACGCCAGAGCAGTGTAAACAACATGCATTTTTAAATGGAAAACACACTTGTGATAACAGGGCCTTAAAGTCAACATGGAACGACAATCGCAACCCATTTTTTTCTGTAATGTGGCATATTTCTGAGTGAAAAAAAAGGGCAGGGCTTGATTTCATTGGATGGTGATAAAGGTTACAAGTGGTTGTAGGAAAGGGGTTGAAAATAAGAGGGCACATGGTGGCATCTGACAATAAAGAAATATCAATATTTCTCTTCATTATATAAAAATATAACTCAATAAAAAATAAAAATAACATGCACTGACGAACTGCTCATAATAAGACCAGGAATGTGAATTCCTGAGGTACAAGGCAAGGGTCGTTCACACTGACAGATTTTGCATGATAAAGCAACTGATTATTAATTTTCTTTGAGAGTTGGCAGCAAAATCTGATTTGGACTTTTAATATTACACAAATGAGCAGTGATGTGATGCAGTGACTATCAAAGGGAATGAAGTCAGTGGATTAGCACACATCCGTTACTGTGTTTGTTACTCCATTAGTAGTGAATCCAACCAATAATGAGTGCAACCAAGAGTATGAACGTCCAATCCAACCAAAGCTACAGCGACTAGCGTCCTCGAGCGATGTCGCTGTCAATATGGAAGGGTGTGGAAAGTGTGAGCTACTGACCCTGAGCTGTCTCTGTCTCCTGTTTTCAGCTTCCTGTATCTGCTGTTTGAGGTGAATCACAGTCTGTTCCAAATCCTCAATCACCTCTGATGCCTGACAGAAACAGACACGACCTTCACAAAATGCTATGAAACCATAAACTTTAAAACATCAAAAACACTGAGATTAGCTCCTTTCCAAAACCTAGTGGCTGCCTACTTATACCGCATTTTCATCACAACCGTCCTCCTGATGCAAAGGCCCTTCAGTAGACAGGCTTATAAGAAACATTCTTTAAGAATACCCCTTAAAGAGAAGCATACTTCAAGTTTAGTGTGTATATACGTATTAATACAAGCATATTTTCCAGGTATACTTTAGGTAGCAAGTATACTAAAATCATTCTGTACTAGTATTATACTTGTATGTGTATTTCAATACTTAGGACTAAATTGGCACACTTTTTAGGTTATAAAAGTATACTTATTAACGTTTAGCACACAACTAGATTACAAGTTTTTCTTCTCTATTTCAACTATGACCTATACAATAAATACCTTATAAGTATACTGTTAGTTTACTATGCACTTCTAGCTCACTTTTTAGTTCATGAAAGTGAATTGTATTGTTTTATTTATTTATTGTATTGTTATATCTTACATTTTTGTGGTTGTTAGAATATCTTAGAAGACCTAATACTTCCTAATGCTGCATTCATACTATTAAGAATCAACTGTGAAGTTTAGTTTACTCTCTTCATGCAAGTGGCAATAACCAGTCGATAATTACGTTTCAGTTCAGTCATTCCATTTGGATTAGGATGCTGCATTAGTAGGTGAAGCAGCCCAGTTTAGAACAGAGCTAATATATCAGAAATCTTTCCTGTGCTTGTAAATCAGAAATGTAACTCACTAAACGGAATGTTCTGGGTTCAGTAAAAGTTAAGCTGTCGACTGTTACAAAAAATAAAAGTGAGTAAAGCAT
Organism: Zacco platypus; assembly: GCA_038088235.1. Classification (NCBI taxonomy): domain Eukaryota; kingdom Metazoa; phylum Chordata; class Actinopteri; order Cypriniformes; family Xenocyprididae; genus Zacco; species Zacco platypus. The sequence goes on along the minus strand of CM076083.1, from coordinate 36,962,760 downwards.
GTGTAGGTGTGAGAGGTGAGGGAAGATGCCTTGGCTGCAGAGAGAGTGTGCTCCTGCTGGAAGTGGCTCATGTCAGCGGTATGTCTGGCCTGAAGTTTCTGCAGCATATCTTCATGCCGGTCTCTCATCTGCTCCATCTCCCTCTGCAGGGACACGGTCCTGAAGCACACAAACAATCACCAAACTCTTGACTCTCTTCAATTAACATTTTCACTGAGCTTAAGGGGTTAAGGACAGATTTAACACTGCCAACTGTTCGGAACACTTTTCAAGACAGGTGTGTTTACGAAGCCTTTACATCTGTTACATCAAATCTCTGCACCTGCGATCAGTCGTATCTGAGCATGTCAGGATATCTCGTACCTGCGGTTGGCCTCTTGTAGCTCAGCGCTGATGGAGGCGATATGAATCTCTAACTCGGCTTTCTCCTGTGTGACTTTCTGGCGAAGCAGGTTCCCATTCTCCACCTCCACCGAGAGCTGCTTCACCCGTGTCTCCAGCTCATGCACCATCTGCTCCTAGAGGAGCCAAACAGATAAAGAAAGATAAGGGAAAGAGATAGAGAAAGATGAAGTTCATACAAAGGAAACAGCTCCAAAAAAATGATTCACAGATTCAAATTATATTACCTTTCATGCAATGTGTAATGTACCTGTCTGCAAAGTTGTGAAGCTAAAAGTGCAAGATAAATAAAGTTATTGTCACTTTTAAAACAAAAGAACCGACTCTGAACCGCCTAAAAGACTCGTCAGAAATTCTAATCAGACTTCTGTGATTAGACTTCACTTGGTAACACATTTGCCTAATGCCCACATATGTTCTACTACATTGTCCACCTGCAAAACAACCTGCTCCTCAGAATCACAACCTGTAAGTAGTATGATTAATTATTGATGTAAATATTTTCTACCAAGTGTTCAAAATAAGTGTTTTGAGTTTTATTTTGTGTATGTCTCAGGCTAACGCACGTAATTTCTATTTTACTGAACTAGTTCTGCTAATCAGCTGTGGGCCACTATTACCTAAAATTGCGTCCATTAATGCCGATTGTCGTTAAGGAGTAATAATAAAGGATGGAGCAAGATTTGTCTCACAAACTTTTTTGTTACACCAGTCATTCACGTTAGTGCTCGGCTAACGTATGCGCTGTTATTGATACTGTTAATACAGTTCCCACATATGAACTGCAATAAATTTTTTGATGGACATACATTTGTTAATGCTGATAGTGAGGAATTACAGTTGCAACATCTCATAATGCATGACAAACTGAGGTGACTAATGGGTGTTTCGGTTCCGACAGGAGCTGTTGTGGTAGACCAATCAGACTGGTCCGTCTAGCCAATTAGAGCAGAGCAGGCTCGCGGAAAGGAGGTATTTAGGGAGACTGAATCATTGGATGAGTCGTTTGAGTCGCATTGTATAATATGAGAAAACGAAAGCAATTTTTGACCTTTGATGCATGTAAACCTGTTGTAGGAGGCCTCCAAAACAGAATTGGGAACCTTTAAAATAGCATAATAGGGGCACTTTAATACAGTGCTTTACAAAACACATAAGCAGCTTCAAAGTAATAATCGTGAATATAACAGTGTTAATGTTGCATAATTAAATCAATTATGAAACAAATTTCCAGCTGTAAAGCAGCTCTACAGAAGACAATAGTGCCATTATTCAGCAATTAAGTTCAATGTTGATTCAATTTAGATCATAATCAGTGTCAATGTTGCAAAACCTCAATTCAACCACAGAATTGAGAACTGCTCTATAGAAGACATTAGTGTCATTGTTCAGCTTAATTTATTTCAGGTCATGTAGAAAAATATTTTGGTTAATTCCACTGTTCGCTACTGTTTTTAAGTGTTTTTTGTTTCGTGTTTTTGAATGGAAATGTATCTGTGCATCTGTAAATAAACAGAGTTTTATTGCAGAATTGAATAAAATGAAAATGTATGGCCTATATTCAACGTAGTTAGCCGTTCTTCAGGAGTTGTTATCATAACCAACGTGGCTCACAACTTTTTCAAAAGCGTAGCCTGAGTGTAGTTGAACTACTTCAAAATTATGAATAGCTTGTATCTTGACAAACTACAGCTTCTCAGTAGCTTCCCAACACTGATTTCCACTACAAAGAGACGACAGAAAAAGGCAGTGAAAATCTTCTGAATGGGGAATTCTTCTGTAGATGTGATAGTGAAAGTTGAACAGTTCAATAACCGTGAGCTTAAACAGCTTTCTAACAGCATTCATGGCCACCCCACCATCCTCATCCACCTTCAAAGATCATCTGAGATCATCTTTCAAACAGCCTCAAATCTGATGCACCTGTGGGCCTCTGCTCTTTAGCACAACCCAGAGCATGCTGGGATTGAATATGAAAAAGGCATGTGAGGCAGCAAAGCATGGCTCAGCCCTCAAAAAACATCTAGGATGGTGTTCATTTGAAAATGAGACAACCATATCTGATGAAATACAGGAAGGGGAAAACTTTCCATGGGACAGCAAAGAGCTGTTAAACCAAAACCAGACAGCCTGCCTTAGCAGAGCTCACACACACACACACACACACACACACTCGTGTCTCATCGTTAATGGAGGCCACTGTCCCGTGCGTGGTGGATGGAATGCAGGCTGATATGAATGATGACAGATTATTGATTGAAGATACATAGCTCAGATGATGAAAGTGGCCAGTGTTGAAAAGCACAGCTTTCTGATGGCAACGTCAGTGTCGAAACGCTGGAAAATAGGCCTTTGTTAACTCCCAGTGTGAAATGCGGCATGATCTAAAAGAGCAGGGCTTGTGCTATGACGCACGCTTGTAATTAATACACTGACCCTTATAACACACACCCGCCATCGGCACATAAAATCATCTGGCCACAGTCTGAGGCATTCAACAATCTGCATAGTTGCCCATCCTACTGTTTAAAAACAGTCCCTGCTACAAAGACACTACCATTTTCTGAATCCACACTGAGAGTGGGGTAAGAAAAATAGTAAACTTTTTAAACCAATTTAAGTAAACAATCACACATCTCAAACTACTCTGATAGTCTTGGAGTCAGCTGTTGATGTAAAGGTGATAACGCCCTCTTACTGACAAACCCCGCAAGTGACATGGGACACGTCTTTATCCTTTTAATCACACATGCCCTCATCTGAGAGCACGCCAAACGGATGTTACCTATGAAAGCACATGCTCCACCAAAGAGTGTATGTGCTTTCCTACACACATACTGTACACACCACCCCTCTCTGAGGATACTGATCAACAAATGTTTTATGATTTCTCAACCCAAACAAAGAGAAAACAAAAGCATATCTCATCCTCCCTTCAGGTAGACATTTTGTTGACTCAAATCATGATTTTATAGGGGCATATTCTACACTTCAATAGCTTTTTTTTTATTTTTTATAAAGTCTAATAATCAAGGTTATTTTCATCAAAAATGTTGTCATTTGATTTTATGTGGCTTCCACCTGCTGAGATTGGCTAATCTCTTTGCATGTAAAATAAGTAACAGCCCTTCCAAGTTGGTGAATACTGAACAGAAAAATCTAATTGTCCATGATAAGTAAGAGAATGTGAATTAAGACAATGCAAATGTCATTATGTTTGCTTTGTGTTGTATCAGAAGCTACAGGCATATTACCTTTGGGTATATAATGGATAATTCCTCAAATACATTCCATTCAAGCATTCTCATCATTGAAGCATTAATATAGACCACACCGGCTGCCACTACTGTCAGCTATGAACAGGAAACTGAGACCACAATTTGCATTGGCTCACCAAAATTAGACAATAGAAAATTGTAAAAACGTTGCCTGGTCTGATGAGTCTGGATTTCTGTTGGACATTCAGATGGTAGTGTAAGAATTTGGCGTAAACAACATGAAAGCATGGATCCATCCTGCCTTGCATCAATGGTTCAGGCTGCTGCTGGTGTAATGGTGTCAGGGATATTTTCTCAGCAAACTTTGAGCCCCTTAGCACCTTTATGACACAGTGTACCATCTTCTGATCTACTTCCAGCAGGATACCATGCCGTGAGCATACTAAAGCTCAAATCATCTCAAACTGGTTTCTTGAACATGACAATGAGTTCACTAAACTAAAATGAGCTCCATAATCACCGAATCTCAATCCAATAGAGCAGCTTTGGCATGTGGTGGAATGGGGTATTCACATTAAGGATGTGCAGCTGACAAATCTGTACAACTGCATGATACCATCATGTCAATATGGGCCAAACTCTCAAAGAAATGTTTTCAGCACCTGTGCCATGAAGAATTAAGACCGTTCTGAAGACAAAAGGGGGTCCAACACCCAATTTATCCATCTACACGACTCTGTAGTCGTGCTGCAAAAGATCTACATCGAATGCGTCATGGTATAACATGTGGTTAGACCTGCACGGAGGAGATGATAATCTTCGATAAACAGTTTTTTTATTTACAATCAAAACCACTAGAAACAAATAACAGAGCAGAAACCACGCTGTGTGTCAAAAACAACCGACAAACACAAAGGGAAAAAACCCAGGGCTATATATACATAAGGGCAAACATGGAACTAAACAACACACAGGTGATAATCATGAGTAACTATATAAACAAACGAGGACATAATCAGAAACCACGGAAAGAAAAACTAAACAGTGCAGGGAAACAGGAACTAAAGGAAAAAGAACAGAATTTCAAAATAAAAGATGATTTAACAGAACATAAGACTAACTCAAAGTAAACATCAAAATCTACGTGTCTGTGTCAGAAGTACGTCAAATATCCACCTTATTTTGCAATGTGGAAGTAAGCAATTTCATATATAAGCAGTGAAAAAAATATGATTAACATCTGTTTGTAATATTAAGCAGCATAAACGATTTTTGCACCGCTAAAATAACTGGAAGTGGCTGACACTAGAAGCCTTGCACATTCAAAATACAAATAGCCGTGCTCTTCTTGTATTAAAAATAAGATGGATGGAACAGGGCGACCATTTACTGTTGGCCAGTTATTACGACCACTCTTTTGCATCCAGTGTAGGATGCAAAACAGTTTTGGTCGAGGACACAATGTTGAAAATCATGGTTCATTCCCAATAATATCCACCCCCATTAGACAATCCATTTGTTATTTTAATGTGGACTTTATTTTCTTTGACCTCACTGTATATCAATTTTATAAATTGCACTCAGTATCATTTAGACTGGCTGGTGTTCACATCTCTCAGGTACAGTCTGTGCTATGACATCAATGCAAGTCATCAATCTCCATTGAGTCCCAAATGTGATGAATATGGATCTTGTCATCAATATTCAATGTGTTGCTTCCTCTATTGAGGACTGACATTGGCACTGGCGTTCACCACATCAAAACTCGGTGATCACGCCACCAATAAACGTTAGGAATATTAAGCAGAGTGAAAGAAAAGAACGCTCGCGCCAACTTTTGACACACTCCCAAACAAGAAGCCACAGGTAAACAGACGAGCACCCGTTGGTGCTCCAATCTCGCCCGTCCAGAATATATGAAATGCGGCCGATGTGATTCCACGTAGCTTTGAAGAGCTTTTTTGAGAAATCAGGATAGCACCAGAGTGTGCCACACAAAAGAATGATGAAAGAACTAAAGATAAACAAAGGCTTTCAAAGGCTGGAGTATTGAGACATCAAACGCAAAGTAGAAACAACACACAGCATCTCACCTCAGCTGACATATTGACAACAGCAGCCTATGAGGAGAGAAGAGGTAAGACAAGAGGAGGGGGGTTATGGGTGGAGAGGTTGTTGAGGTCAGCCTAAACCAACAGAATGGGAGAACCTAATTTCCAATGACAGAAGGGCCTTTCATCTGGGGCCCTGCCTGGAAATGTGCTGTGTTTAATTATTAAAGAAGGGTCATACTCTGTGGGGTCGGCATGCATTTGAAGTCTCATAAATTCAGCCCTGCTGACAGGCCGCGGCCGGCCGTCTCAGTTTGTACTTTTACCTGTATGACAGCCGCTGAATGCTAATTTGTAACAAGCAAAACTCATTAGGCCTCTGCCATGGACGGAAGCGCATCCCAGCTCGTCTCAGGCAGAGCGGCACAGTGCTTCGGCCCCTCTAGTGGGACAGCTTTAATCGAAGCCTATAAGGCATGCTTTGTTTCAGGCACACACAAGAAGATGTTTACAAGGTGAGTGAAGAGGAGAAACGACCAAGACAAAGAAACATACTCTAGTCTACACAAAACACGAATGCCAAAGTGAATCCTCAGTACTCGAGAGGGCTATAGTGTTTCCTTCAAATGTCAGTGCCATACTATTGCTCTACAGGTCCGATTCTTTTGGGAGTGCTAATCCCCCTCAAACAAAAGCACGTGAAACTGTAATAACAGCATTTTTGCGAAACAGATTTGGCAAATGCTCCGGTACGTATTTGGAGAGCATCACAGGTTTCGATTTACAATGTGTTTATACAATTTTGATGCATTATAGCAGACATATTTGTTGATTTACTGAATGCAATGGTCAATCAGAAGTGTTTAAGTTACCCAGAATTCACTCAATACCACTCAAACTGGTGAGTTTCTGTTTGGCAACGTTCACAAATCCTCTCATTATTACAACAGTGTAAATAAGATATTAATTATGCGGTGCAGACGGCTTAAGACAGCAGACGTTTTCACACGAGTGCAGTGATGAACTGAAGCGAGTGACTGTTCTTTAGTGATGATGGCGCGCTCTTTGTGCACGTTTCGTATATAATCCATTCAGAATCTGAATAAAAGCTTTGTTTTTCATGCTGCCAAGAGGACTAGAGCTATTCACTCTCGAAGTTGCAATGTTTGACAGTCGAAATATAGGTGCATTAAACAAGGGATAATGCATGGCTAGCTGTGCCATGCACGACATAGAAGCAAAGAACCAAATCATTCAAATCATTTAATGCACAGCTGTGGTGTATCTAATTTATACTATGGTCACTTGCCAGCATTGACAAGTTAAAGCTGTTTCACTGACCAGAAGGTTAAAAATTGTGGTTATTTTCATCAGTTACGACTCTTTATATCTAGCATTTTGCCCACTTTGAATCAGACACAGAGATAGTTATGCGGTAAGATTAAATTTATTTGAAAGAATTAATTATAGCATTTATTTGACTTAAAGGGATAGTTCACCCAAAAATGAAAATTATTCCAAGCTTTACTCACCCTCAAGCCATCCTAGGTGTATATGACTATCTTCTTTCAGACGAACACAATCAGAGATATATTAAAAAATTTCCTTAATCCTCCAAGGCTTATAATGATTGTGAAATGAACCCTAAATTCTGAAGCCAGAAAAAATCCATCCACCCACAAAAAAATGAATCCATACGACTCTAGACGCTTAATAAAGGTCTTCTGAAGCGAATTGATGCGTTTGTGTAAGACAAATATCCTTATTTAAAACTTCGTAAAGTAAAATAACGAGCTTCCGGCGCGACAGCCATACGCATTTGACGTACATCCAAAAAGTGTTAACATAGTAAACAGTGCCATGGCGTTCTACACTACGCAATGACGTACTACATAAGGTTTTAAATAAGGATACTTGTCTTACACAATTGCATCAACTGACCCTTCGCCGGCAGTTTGACTGACAGGCGATCTGACCAAGCAGTCTGGGGAGTTAGTAGATTAACGTCTGTGAACTTGAACTTGAAAAATTGTGTGTACTCACGTCTTTCCACGCTTGAAACAACAATCCTTCTGATGTTCATTCATATTTATTTGATGCTATAAATGAACCAGTATGAAGAGATGATCGGTTCACGAGTCGCTAGAACAAGAGCTACTGCGCTCGGTCACATTAAAGAGCCACTATACGGTATTCATTGTTTAAACGGTTTCATATCATAAGTAACCCGTCGACGCGTTGTCAGTGTCCTCCGCAATGTATTTTTCTCTTTGTGAGAAACATGATGTGTAGCGTGAGACCGCATGGCTTGTCGGACATAGCAACAGTAACTAAAGGGGACGGGTCTTTGCGAAGGGTCAAATAGCTTCAGAAGGCCCCTGGAGTCGTATGGATTAATGTTTTTATGGATGAATGCATTTTTTCTGTCTTCAGAATTTGGGGTACCCTTCACAGCCATTATAAGCCTTGGAGGACTATAGCAATTTTTAAACATATCTCTGATTGTGTTCGTCCGAAAGAAGATAGTCATATACACCTAGGATATAGGTGTATATCGTGGAATAATTTTCATTTTTGGTTAAACTATCCATTTAATTGTTGAGAAAGAGAGAGAGAGAGAGAGAGAGAGAGAGAGAGAGAGTCTGTGCAGTGTCTCCCTCTACTAGCAATGATGCTGTGAGTTCAATTACTTCATTACTGACTCATTGCCAAGAAATATAATCAAAATCAAGTATTCAGACTTGGTACATAAGCAATATAAACACAGACTAATAGATTAACACAAAAATATGTTAATTGTCTTATAAAAATAGTTTTTAAATGCTGTTGTAGTTACTTTTAAAAGTAATGATGTGTAAATCTTGCATATCTCTCACTTTACATTGCTATTCTTGTTATGGTGGTTGTTATGGTAGTTGCGTAACATTTCGATTGGTGTTTAAACACATTACACAGAGCGAAATTGAGCTTATGTGTCTCTATGTGACATTAGAAGCACAGCATGTTTCCATTCAACAGTGTTGAAGTATCTGTGAATACACTCACAGTGGCCTGCGTCTGGCCGCAGTACTCGGCCTCCATCTTGGCGAGTCGTTGGTTAGTGTCTTCCAGCAGCTCCTGGATGTTTTCTGTGTGCTTCTTCTGCAGCTCAAACTTCTCCTGCTCCATCTCCGCCACCGCAGCATGGAACTACCAGAGAGGATGAACCAATCGTACAATAGAGCTCAACTCCATTCAAAGAATTAGCTTTTCAAGACTTTTTAAGGTATGTTTGCAAGCCACAGGCCAGTGGGATTTCGAGTAGGAGAAAACTGTCACTGAAAACAGTGAGTGGTCATTATTCTATAACCTCCACTCAAATGGATGCAAAACCAGAAAAAACAAAACAAAAAAAACTATAGATAATGTTACACATGTGTTTAAATTTACATAAAAGTTTAAGTTATGAAATATAAAAACCGATAATTAGTGAACATAAGACGATCTCATGCTGCAATCTGGCCATCCTTATTGTTGAGCTCTGAACACGAGGCCTACAGAATATTATGTTTAGAAACAGAGAACAAAGAGAATGTTTTATAAAGCCTGAAGCAAGATACCCTTCAACCAAAAGCCTGTACAAAGGCAGGGCCGGATTCTCTAGGAAAAGAAAAAAGAAAAAAATCGAGAATTTGAGAGTTTTTCTTTTCTATCTCTGCAATAAACATACACATCTACTGAGCACTCAGAGATGATGGATTTTTGGGATTCTTTCTCAAACTCAGACGGGATTGGCTGAGCACTAAACTCACTCAGTGTTCAGTGTTCAAAGCTCTGGCTGCAATAGGGACAGGCCTGTGGAAACCTGAGCCTTTTCAACCCTTCCTTACCTTCTTCTCCCATTCGTTTTTCAGAGATTCTGCACTTTGATCAGACATTTTCTTCAGCTCGCTGATCTGTTTCTCTTTGGTCTGTCGGATGACCTGGGACTCTCGCAGCAGGCTTTGAACTACAGGGGAGAGAGGGAGGCAGACACAAACATTCAGGCCTGGCCGCAGGGCATCTCTCTGTCTGCTCGCACCCCAGGCTGCCCCGAACAGCACCATTGTTCTTGACTCAAAGAAAAAAATAAAAAATAAACATAGAACCAATAGGTATGAAAACAACAGATAAACTAAAATGTAAAATGTGCAAAGCTGCTCCTGAAGTTACCAAGAACCTTTAAAGTTTAGTTTATGCCTGACACATCCATTCCACAGCACACTTTCCTTTTCATTGATGTCATCATTAATGAAGATTACTTTAAGTTCTTGCAATAATTAATTAGCAGGTTGTCAGTTAGAATGATATTAAATCAGACACAAACCTAAAAGTGCACTTTGTGATTTTGGGGATAATTCATAAAGTCAAAGGCAACAAAAATAAAGACTGATTGCCTACAAGGAAAAGCAAAATACAAGCCATCGAATCACAGATCCTGAGTGGAAAGCAAAAGTCTTTTTGTCTGTGAGTGTTGTTCATGCTGTACTGCACGTCTGTTTACAAGGTGCCGCTTTTGTTGGGTTCTCTGATCCATGACATAAGGGCTGTTTTGGGGCTGTGGGAGTGGTGTTCACCTGGGACGCATTGGGCAACACCGTACCACTGACAGAGCGCTCAGAACATGACCTCCTCTATGTTCCGCCCTCACCTCTCTTCTCCAGCCTCCGAACAGTCTCCTCCGCCTCCTTCTGCTTCCCACGATACATGCTCTTCAACTCGTCAATCTCGCCGTTCTTACGGTCCAAAATCTGAGAAAATACACACAAGCCGAATTTGTAAATTTTCTGATGTGGCTGGTTGTCATTTTGTAGTTGCTAAAGGTGTCCGGAGTGGTTGTTAGGCTGATATTTGGTTACTAGGGTACTCCATGTGATATCTGGTCTTCAATGTAATTCTGAGGGGTTCATTCAACTACAATGTGAAAATCAAAAGTGCAGTCATTTAGTAAATAAACAGCCCACAAGTACTATTCATGTCACAAATAGAAAAAAACTTTAAATTTACAATTTTTAAGGCATCGACCAACATTGACCAACGTCTGCGTTTTTGTGTTCCACACTGTCGGCACAAGTCAGACCTCGTGGGTTGTTTTTTTTTATTGCTTGAACATGTATGCTCAAAATAATTAATTGGTTTGAGTAGGGCAAACTTAAATTAAACAAATTCGTTCAATCAAATTAACTTTTATGAGTATTTAGAACTTTCATTTTCTTTTGAGTTCAAAAAACTGATACATTTTAAGTAATCTACATTGTTTCATTGTTTTGAGTTTTATGAACAGGTTTCTTTTAATTTAGACAAACTTAACTGAAACTGGGCTGAAACCATGGCACTTGAAAGGGAGAGTAAATGGTAAAATTAAGTGTTATATAATATTTTTGTATTAAGATTAATGTTAAATAGGAGATTTATTTATGTTTTACTAAGCTTATGATTTAGAAAAAATTTTACAATAATGGGTTTTTTGGAGGGTTACCATCATGGTGAAGTGAAGCATGAGCTTGGTTTGAGAACAGGTATGTTAAATGTTTTATATTGCCCTTTTTACTCCGCAATTGCTATGCTATGCTACTGCTATCAAATCACTGTTACCAAATAGCAAGTTAAAATAGTTAGTTAAAGCTATCCAAGTTTCCACTACTAAATCCACTACTTACTCAAATATTTTAAGTTAAGAGTAATTAAAATGTATGAGTACAAATAAAAATCTGCAAGTTCTTAAAATTTTGATGTTACTGATTACCTCAAATTTTTTTTTTTTTTGAGGTTTTGCCAACTTATTCATGTTTACAGTGCACTCTGTGAGACCGATCACTCTGATTGGCTGTTCAGATTAGCGGCTTGGTGCACGAGAAGTCAAACAATGAAATTAAGAGGGAACATCTTACCTGAGCATTGCAATACTTTCATATTTTTATAACGACATGGCCGTCTGGAATGAAGCAAGTGAAGACCAACTGATCAATATGATTCATATTCAAAATATTAAGCAAGTGCTGCTTTGTTTACGGTTTGTACATTCGCAACTCTAACTTCCAATTTGAATGACGAATATAGACTACTGCCACCTGCTGGTATAGAAAGTTATTATCATCTCACACAGGTGCAAAATGTACATGCTAGTTGGCCCTTAGCGGTGTGCTCAAGGACAACTTTTTGGCCTGGATCGCCCTAGTCGAGGCGACTACACAGTCAGCTGTAATAGTTTTTTGATGTTGGTTGGTGTGTCACAGCTTTTAGATGTTTCTTCAGATCACAAACCCTAAGCATGAGCAATACCAATAGTGATGCTTGCATTAGCAAACAACACTACAAACAAGAAGCATTCATGACACTGAGACGACAGATGACAGAACGTTTATGTTCAAGACTTTCCAGCTAATCTAGAGCCATAAATACATTTCAGTGGGAACAGAGTTTAAATAGAGGTTTGTGGTGCTTCCATATGACAAGCTAATGCTGGCTGCAGATTACAGAGGATAATGTTCTTATTCACAAGCATGACCATGAAGGAACTCGCCCTCTCCTGCGTCACTGAATGCTGGAATTTGTTGCTTTGAAGCCGACATTCAGCAGAAGGGGGGTGGGGGTGGGGTGGGCAAGATCCCCATTTTTGGCCCTTTCTTCAGCGAAGGCTTTTTGCTTAAGTATATTATCTGTAACAGTAGCGTAAGCTTAAATCAGAGGATGACAAACCCGTATGAATCTCACATTATGCTCTGGGAAGGAAGACCACTCCAGGAGACGCACCCATGACCCTACTGACAAGTAGTAGTGTTTTGGTTGTGAACAAAACAAATCATTCAACTTCCGTGCACTGACATTTTTCGACAAGTCTCTCCCTTGTGAAGTGCGGGAGGCTTTGGTTGCTTCTTTCTGCTTTCAAAGACTGACTACAGAAGGAGCAAATAGCATGTCATTAGCATACATTAGCATATAAATACAATATAAATTGTTGGACCTGCTGAATGTATACGCCCTTCACTGAACAAGTCTATGTTTTGAGTCTGAATGACTTGAGGCAGTGCTGAATGGACTGCCACTTGTTCACGATCAAACTATACAAACTGGGACATGGGCATTTGTGAATGTGCTCAATGAAAAAGGTATTTCATTTGTGAACAGGGATCTGCTGACCAACAGTGACATAATGAAAGTGGGCATTTGATCATTACTCAGATGAGTATGTGAACCACTCTTGTCAACAATGAGAGAAAGGGGGACAGAAGGAATATTCCATTTTATAACTGTGTAAATATGACTCATGAATACATGCAATTAAATAAGGATGTTATTGAAATTATAAATTTCATTAGGCCAGTGCATGTCTTATATGTCTCTCTAAACACAAATGATATAGGTCATCACCTCACTGGTAGAGACTCCAAGACCTTAATGCTGTGTGACCAGCAAGCTGGAAATGTCTAGCTATGGGTACTTGAGAGCGCTTCAGCAACGCAATATTTTTTCAGTCGAGACGCTTTGCTTGCTATGATATGGAACATCTGCTGAAGTGTTACTCGTATCTCATTTCACAGAACTGTTTCTATATAAAAATGTCGATACAATGTAAAGTATTTGCTCTGGCTTTTGTTTTAAATTATTTTCTTCCATTTATTGTTCCAATTATCTGTTAGCGTAGTACAATAAGAATGTGGTGGTTGGTTATGTTGTATTTGTCCTGCCTTCCTCCACTGTGATAGGACAGCTGGGTACAAAGCGACAGTGATGAGTGCAGCGTTTTTCCCAAAGTTGAACATTGTTTTTTTTTTTTTTTTTAAATGCGGTGCTCCCATTGAAAACAATTGGATAAATACACTAGCCTCATAAAAAATGCTTTGGTGGACACACAGCCTAAAAGGCTATTTCTGTGAATCTGTTGAGTAAATGATTCAATGACTCGCTCATAATTCACAAAAACACATTATTTTGTCTCTACTGGTGTAATGATGTAACCAATAAAAGGGGTCACTGAACAAACCAGTGGATGAATCTGAATCTTTTTGGCACAAAAGAGTCACTTGAATGAATCAAAATCTCTACTACTACTCAAAAGCATGTTTAATAGCAAAAGAGACCAAATGAATATGCAAAAGACATGCAAAAGTCACTCATTGAAGTTCTCTGTTCTCTGGGGTAACACAATAAAAAAAAAGAATATGGATAAAAGGAAATGGAGCGATCTCTTCACAGAAAACAGTGTTACGTATTCTTTTTGATGCGTCTCAGGAGCATGTTAACATTCCAGACTCTCTGAAGCATGAATGAGTGCTGCCGGTATCTGAGCGGACTTGAGCCACAGCCCTGAGGAACTCACTCATGACCTTGTCCCTCATGTCTCAAAGACCTCTGCGGTGGGCTCCCAGACTCCAATGGACCGGTTCTGCGAGTCCTCAACAATTCGCCCATTGTGCGACACAGTGCGGGCTTTTGATGAACCCAAGGAATTTAGAAATCCTTCGTGGCGGGGCGGGATGGAGCCAAGTGCAACCCGTATTTAGCGGGCTCCAAATAAACAGCAGATCTGCTGGGCTTGTTCCCAAGCAGCGGCCCAGTCTTGTGCCTTGAGCTGTGGGTGATAAGATGCCTGGGCTCAAGGTGGGGCGGGAGGCGGGCATTTCAGAAATGTGTTTTATCTGATGCGGCCACTGCCCAGCAGAGAGCCGTTTGTTCAGACCGCTGTAACTCCTTTGATGGCCTGACCTTCTACAAGCTGCCTGTGTCCGAGTGGGAGTTCAAAGACTGTCGGCCATTGTCTCAGTGAGGGTGGACAGCGGCGTAGCGACCAGGGGTCTGTAAATCTCAAAGGACCCTATGGAGATCAACGGCTTGGAGGACATGACAGGGCACACGCACCGGCTTGGTCGCCCCTGGACTCAAGCAAGCCCACCAACGGACAGCTCTGCACTGCGTGCGTGTGGTGTTTATAGGGTCTTCAAAGAAAGATGCACCTGTGCAAATATTGACATTCTCAGAACGGAGCACATCTGAGTCTTTCAGAACCAAACAACAGCGCTCATTAAGGGCAAAGCAGACACAATGATAGACGAAAAATCATCTGAACCAAGATTTCATGTAACGCTGAACACAAAGAATGGTGAATTAATGAGTTCAAGATCTAGAGGAAGCTATTGAGGTTATTTCCCAGTTCCCACTGGAGAAACGAAACAAGAATAGTCTTCATAGGGCTTCATTCAAACCAAAAACGCCTCCTAAAAGTTATTTTCTCCCCCTGGAAAGTCAGTGAGCCCATCAGTGGATTATTTATCCTGCTAAACAAGAATAGTCTTCATAGGGCTTTGGCGGCAACAAGAGCTCCTATTTACAGAAGTACTCTCAGAGGTTGGGGGTGACGGTTTCTCATGAGGCCTAATACAACAGTGTTCAGTGAAGAGAGGTGCGACATCGCTGGCGAAGGGACCATTTCAGAGATGGGCTTTCCTTCAAACACAGATGCAACTTCATTCAAACCAAAAATGCCTCCCAAAAGTTATTATTTTCTCCCTCTGAAAAGTCAGTGAGCCCATCAGTGGATTATTTATCCTGCTTTTTGTCCATCAGAAGAGCACTCTGTTGCTAAGCTCATCATCCTGTGAGCCGGTCGCCTGTGAAAGATGAAAGCTTGCAGCCGAGAGCGAGGGAAAGAGGGGGCGTTAGGGAGGTTAAAGGGAAGTTCGTGGAACATTTAGGGACACACACAATTTTCCCATCGTCTCCTTAAAGAGCTCTTTCAGACACCTGCAGAGTCGTAACAGAGTGTCGAGGACGAGGTCCAGAGGCCGTCGGGCTCTTAGGGACGCCATGAAAGACAACAGTCTGCCAAGAATCATGTTACTGCTTATAAAGGGTGGGACACACAAACATCTGTAAACCTGGGTCATTTAATAGGCTTTATTGAAGCAGAATTTCAAGGTGTGATGTCACTGGGGCTGAATGAAACATACAGGAAATGTGGAAGTCACAGAGCAGACACTGACACAGCACTACGTTTTCAGGACAAATATTGTTGGTGCTGCTCTGGCCTGATATTGATAGTAAAAAACAGTATCACAACAATAAATTCTTAAATGGGTGAGACAGTTGACTGTGATGTTTGCAGAACCTACCTGATGCGAGCAATGTGTATTATCAACATACTTCCCGTTATAAACCATTATAAATCATCTTCCCCATCAACAGCAGACGTATTTACTGCTCATGAAGAAATCGTATGAGCGGTGGTTCTATTTTTCTTGTGTTTAATATAATAAATACATATAGTTAATATATTACATGGACTCGCAGAGATTATATTTCAAAAAATCTTTGTGTTCATCTGAAGAAAGAATGACATGTACATCTGGGATGGCATGACAGTTAGTAATTGATGAGAGTTTTAATTTTTGGTATTTTAAGAAATATTTGACAGGTTAATCGATTAACAAAGCAGTTGTTAGTTGCAGTCCTAGATCTGTCACAAACTGTGTCATTCACCTTCTGAATCTCTTCATCATGTTTCTGTTGCATTCTCAGTGTATCCTCCTGATGTTGGGCCTCCAAGACTTTCGTTCTCAACTCGACCTACAAATAAAAAACAGATGAAATGACACAATAACACAATGTATTCTGTTTTTCTTGAAGTCTATGTAATGGACGGTAACATTTATGGCACCAAAAACATAATTTAGTTTTTTTATTCTGTTTTTTTTTTTCATAAATTTAAACAAGCTACTGTACCAGTAAGACATCTATATGAAAATGATTGTCTAGCTTCTTCATAACGGTGTAGTTCACAATGACATTCATCAGGAGAGGGCAAGCTCAATACAGAATAGATGCTGATATGTTCATGTGGGTGGTCATATGTTAACAATCTCAATACAGTGATGTCATACACTCCCTGGCCCATAACCCCCCCCCCCACCCCACCCCACCCCAAAAAGTCTCTGTTTTGGATTTAAATAGGCAAATACTTTAGTCTATGAATAGATAATTATTGCTGTGATTATGTTTATATGTTATATATTTGCCAACAGTTCTTCTAACCTTAATTGGAGTGTGTAGCTTTTCATTTCTTTAACAAACAACCACGTATGAAGACACCTCATGGCCATATTCCAGGATGACAATGTCAAGATTCTTCAGGCTGATATTGTGAATAAAAAATCTTGACCAAAAAGTGGTGCACCTCTTATTTTATTTTATTAATTGTTGTATTTCTTTCATTTATTTCCATGAAGAGGTGCATCAATTTTTGGTCAAGATCTTGTATTGACAATGCAAGAGGTGAGCACTCTGTACAACCTTTTTTCCCAGTGGGCTGCACTATGGTCCAAACAACAAGTCTCACGGGCCGCATATCATTTACATTTAATGTAACCAATGAAAACCAATCATATTTAATGTTATGGTATTAGTAGATAATATCATTATTATAGCTAGATGTGGCACACACAGAAGAGGCGGTGTTTTCTGGTGGTACATACGGCACATAAGGTATTTTATTTCTGTCACACTGCAAAATCAACAAATACTACTGGTGACAAATACTATAAGAAATTCGTTGTCATTTCACAGTGTGTTAGAATGGCTGGCAGTGTGACTTCTCCATATCAAAGTGAAACTCTCCTGTTCAATAAACTCACGATGCACAACATTGAGCGCATTGTTACAATCTGAAGATACCAAGCATTGTGTCACGTCACAATCCCTCGCGCAGCATACGCTAGTGCACCGGTTTTGCATATGCCAAGTACTTTACTATAAAGCAAAAAAAGGCTTCTTCCATTCTTCTCATCTTCACTGCTGATGCTATGACTCTTCTTGTTTGCAATGCGTTCCTTCATTAATATGTTCCTCATTTAATTTTTCTCCTCTAATAACAAAAGTCCATTTTGCTCCCTAAATTTACCAAAATAATGGCTACTATTGAAAGCGTGCATTTAAGTGTTCATTAACGGAGTATACTATTCAGTATGTAGTAGTTCTGCGTATGTCTGAAAATAATATATGATCACATAATCCATTTTGATTTAATTTAAAAACAAAAATAAATTGTAAAACTGGAATTTTTTTTTTTTTAATGTGGTCGGCACATCGTGGGCCGCATTTTCATTCGTGACGGGCCGCAGGTTGAGAACCACTGAAGTCTTCTCCAGCGCATCCCAAAGACTTTCAACGAATTTAAGGTCTGGACTCAGAGGTGATTCTTCATGCTCCCTCCCAACTATTCTACACACTCCATCAATTAAGGTTAGAAGGTTAGAAGAACTGTTGCAAAACTAAAAACATAATAATCACTGCAATAATGATCCAGTCATAGACTTACACATTTGCCTATTCAAATCCAAACAGTGACTTGTTTTTTGGTTTTTAGCCGGGCAGTGTATAATGATTTAAAATGAGCTGTTTCAGTGGTTTTGTTTTAGAAATGGTCTGAGTTGACTGGAAAGGAAGTCGTAAATATTAAAGCATATCTACATCAAAATGATTTTAAAAAGGAAAAACTTATTTCAAAAGAAATGCTTTTTCACGATATGACCCATTTACACAAAGCCAAAGTATAGAAATGTCTGAATTAGTGTTCAGTTTTCTCTACACCAACAGAGAAACAACACCTCCAGTCTTTTTGTTTTTAAGATCACTCATTGAAAGTCAGTTAAGAATCTGAAAGAGACAGTTCAAAGCAAACACAAAACCACATGTATTGTGCTGAGAGACTTATAGGAAAGAGCCCATCTGTTCAGAAGGATACAGATGATTAATACTGGACAGGAAACAGCAGACAGAGGAAGATAAAAACTACCCACATAATGACAGTTGATTTGAACATTAGATGCACCCAATGAATAAGTTTGCTCAGTGCAACACTATATACAGTATTGAATGGGAATTGGGAGTTTATGGTTCCAGTTCTGATTCTACTTAATCAGTAAAAAATGTGTGATTACATTTCTTTCAGTACGTTGAGGACCAATTTAAAATAATGACTCATGATTTTTTTTTTTTTTTTGGGCCAAGCAATGCTAATTAACTTCTTTCACCTAGAGCAACCTCAGGAATTTAATGCGCATCAAGATTCCTGGGATCAAAAGTTTAACATTTTTCTTTACCGGCCTGTTAGAACATGCGTCCCAGCCTCTTCAAGCTGGCAAACTCACACAGACACAAGAGAGGTGTAAGCACACACTTCCGCTCCCACAAACTGCTGAAACTTTCGTCACTATGGCCGCTGGTCATTCCTGAAGCGGTGTCTTTCTTCTCATGTATTTTGGGAAACATGTTTTGATGTGGCATGAGCAGGATTTTTGTGTGAGCCTCCCAGCCCTCTGGCTGACTGCGGATCAGGGCTTTCAACTGCTGCCACCAGCGTGGGACACAATCTACTGGCTTATCAGATCCGCTGCAGGGCACTATACGGCCAGAGTAAAGAGTAGAGATCCAGACGTCTCTAGGCCACAAGAACATTCACAGAGCCACAGGCCATTTCTGCTGCCTGTTAGAACAGACTCAGACTGACAGGAAAAACCAACTCAACTGGAGTGGTCATTTTATGCTTGATCATCGCTGATTAGAAGTTTAGGGAAACTTTCCATTTGTTTGAGCTTCCTCTTTGAATGCTGGCTGAGAAAATTACTTACTGCAAAAATATGTAAAAACAAAAGACTAAAAATTATTTTTAATAATGTCTAGGAGCAAATTATATGACAATAGCCTCACAATATAAACCCACAATTAACACACTTCAACTTTTGCATGGCATATACTAGGGCTGGCTGATAAGACTTCGCAATCACATATTGACAATAGGTGTATTCCAAATGACGTTTCTGCACCCTTAACAGGGCAATCCGGCAAGAGGACATTTTGCAGGGGCATTCCAAACGACATGTGACGGTGATTTTATCATTTGTTGTCATGTGAGTGTCGCGGGTCCTCGCGATTCATTTTAAAGATAGATGGCAGGAGAGGATGAGTTAATGTATTGTATAAACAGAATAATTCAAGTTGTTTTGTTTGTGATATATTACACACATTTCTGTCATACATTTTATATGTTTCATAGGTAAGAAATGTGATGTTATGTGATTCCCTGGAGGGTCCAAAGAAGAGACTTTTAAAGAGATTTTCTTCAGTGTTAAGAAAAGCTCATGGGGCGATAGAGAAATTGTCTTTGTCTACATTGTCTTTTATTGCTGCCTCGGCTAAGTGTGTTCCAAATAGCTACATCTATGAAATTATGAAATTGACACTTCGTCAAAAAAACAAAAAACAAAAACTTAGCAGTTACAGCCTTGACGTTGTAGCCAAGTGAATATGCTATTGCTTAGCTAATAGTTAGAAGCAGCATTTTTATATTAGACATTTCATAACAAAGAAAATGCATTGTGTTTGGAATAAACATTATTGTGAAATGCCAAAGTAATTAGCACGGCCACAACTGCCTTTATTGAAAGCTGCAGTTTTGCTCCAATCCTAATCAGGCAGACCGAAGTTGCCCATCCATGATATACTTTGGTTTGCCGCAGTATACAGTGATACTGCCTATAAAAAGTAAAAGAAGTAGCCAAGTACTCGGAATTTGGGCTCTGCATGTCACCCATCCAAGTGCACACACACACCGTGAACACACATCCGGAGCAGTGGGCAGCCGTTTTTTTGCTGTGGCGCCTGGGAAGTGATTGGGGAGAGAGCTCTGTTCATTCTCTCCCCCCACCTACATTTCCTGTCGGTACTGAGACTCCCAACCATCGGGTTTCAAGTCTGACTCTCAAACAATTAGACACACCTGCCACTATATTCGATAAAATTGATTATTCCTGATGAGATTGCATAATAAAACAAAATGACTGAAAGCCAGATGTTCTTTATTGACATCAAAATTACACAAGCAGAACTGCAGATACACTGTAGTCGGGTTGAGTGCAGAGATGTATTTGTATAAAATATTAATTGAAGAAAAATATTGTGAAACTATTTTTAACCTATCACCCTGCCCTAGTATATACCGTAGTGTCATTTCATATTCAAACCTAAACCATGAAGACATCTCATGCGTTCTACATAAACAATGTATTTATTTACACATCAAAAATATGAATACAGCCCAAGAGGCTTTCATCAACTTGAGAGGATGTTTTTTTTTCCCCTTCTTTTGTGATTCCCAAAGGTTGCAGCACATCAGCGAACAATTACACAAGCAGAGAACAATCACACAAGCACAAAATCTTGTAAATTTATAAAATTGTGATGATGATATTTGTAAATGCTTTGGCCAAAGTTTCCCTATGTAGGAGTGACCACATGTCCCTTTAGATTCACTCTTTACATGGCTCTCCAGCAGGTCCCTTAGAGCCAAACCGTAAGTAATACTTTGTGCTTATTTTTACACTCAAGCTGCTGTGATAAGATTATATGCTAAATTCCTTTAACGTAAATGCATTTGTATTATCTTAGACCAGAAACAAACCATACACAAGTACACAAACAAAGATATAAACGCTTAACCAATACATGCTCTTGCTGTACACGCTCAATTGAACGATATTAGCCCCTTTCACACATGCAGTCTTTACTGGTAAATTACCATTAAGAGATCATGCATGAGCAGGACCTTTTCAAAAATACCAGTATGAGAGGTTTTCATATTACCAGTAAATTTCCAGATTACTAGTGTATGTACAAGGTCAGAGCGCGCTGATGTAAGAAGTCTAAGGCCAATCATAAAGCTCTTATGGAGGTGACACGATTACTCCACATTGTTTACAGTAAGCTCCATTGCTTTTTAATAGTTTTTCTATGTAAACATGAGCTAGATGAACATCTATGACCATTGTGCTGTATCTTCTAGCTGAATATTTTTATGAGCGTCTTGTGTTTTTAGGAGCAAAATGCATTCTGTTTGATCATCTTCTTACAGCTGTCGCTCAAAAAAATTCAAAAAAATGTGGTCAGATTGAACAGATAGTGAAACTAAAGTGCTTCTCAATGAAGACAATGGCACAGTGTTTAAAGATCATTTCCGGTGACTGACATCACAGAATTTACAAGTATTTTGCTGCTGATGTGTGAATGGTCTCTTAACGTTTAAAAAAACAACAGAACGCCATTTCTTGTGTGAACATCATATTTGTGTATTTACCTGTAGAGTAATTCTGGTAATTTTACAGTAATTTACTGAGATTGCTGTGTGAAAGTGGCTATAGTTACCTTCAAATGCCTTTGCTATTAATAAACCATGTATTATCATGGGTACGTTCACATTGTCCGTTTATGGGATTGACAACTGCATTTACTTAGAGGTGTGAGTCTCAAAATGTCCCGTTCACACAGCAATTTACAGTAGATGTCACTGTAACTTACAGCTGATACTGTCTTTATGCAACAAGCCAGTTACCATAACAACAGTAATATCAGAGATGGTGACGTTCATTAAACTGAAGAATCGTTTCACTTTTGATACAACAAAGCCCGCAACACAGTAGTTTGTCCAGTCCGGTTCCGTTCACACGCCGCAGTTTTTTTCAAGAATGTGGTTGTGAGTCCTGAAAATTTAGGGGTGCGAGTTTAGTTATAGAATTCGGTTGTCACTCCAGTAAATAACTGTACTGTGTGTGAACGTAATAGTATTAAGGACTGATAGCCGTATTCTGTAGCTGTGTGAACGTGGTCTATAATTGCAAGACTCTCTTCAACTACTGTTGTTTCGTCATCAAAAAGAGAAAACCGAGCACATACTATAGCAGAAGACAGTCAAAAATTATAGCACCACTTGCAGTTATGATGGGAACACACAGTGCGAACATGTGATGTGACAGATTTCGGAATGCAACGATTCATGAAAAGTGTAGCTAGAACTGTTTACACTGAAGTATATTTGGAGTACGTGTGGTGTTCTAAAATGAGGAGGCAAAGCCCTCAATGTATATTTATCACCAAGTTTTATCACTTTTACATTTATTTCAATGACATCTATACATTATCTATACTTTATTTGCATTCTTTTTAATAGTCAACTTGTTTTTGGATCATCAGTCATCAAAGCTTGGTAAAAACTGCAGGTGTCATGATGGCCACAGACAGAGAGATGTACCTTTAATTTCACCAAGCTGATTGCTCACTAAATATTACGGAAAGTAATTTCAGATATGATTTTGATGTGACAAAGTGGTGCAAGAGTATTTTAACCGGTGACCATCACATTAACAGGTGGTGTCGCTGTTGGACAGAGTCAATTTAGGAAAATAATGATTTATATTGCACTACATTGTTTTATTTTTGTACAGTTTTATTTTCTCATCCATTTTTTTTTTGCAGGAGGCACCCCTTGCCTCATTGGAGGAAACGCCCCTGTTGTGGAAAGCGAAGAGTACATATTTCACAATATAGTCACACAGGCTTCATCAATATACGCTAAAATCAATGTCCAGACACAATTTATAGAAACCAAACATAGAAGTTTGTCTCATGACAGCATTATCTGGAGGCTGAAACTGATCTCATAAGAGCAAAACACACAGTTTGCAACCGTCACCTGCCCTACTTCCACTCAACCCTGAGAAACAGGCTCCCGCCTCTCGTTTTGCGTACGATTCTTCTTGTGCAATCTCAGAGACCACAGGAGACCTGTCAGAGGAGAAGATTGCACTGATTGAAGCCACGCAGTCAAACACATCCCGGCAGCACAGACGCAAACGTGGGCGGCACTTTTTTCTTTTCTTGTCTTTTTTTTTGAAGCTTCAATTGGTGCTTTTAGAAAAGTTTGTCAAACTACATCAGTGGCATTCTGAAACTCTTGTCTGAAAGGGTGCGGCGGGCGAGCGCACACCTCCGGGTTTTCAGATTCCCTGGAATCAGTGAGGCGAATGACATTGGTGCTTTTACTCGCGTTAAACTCACAGAGAAGCGGTGCTTTTTGAAGAGTAGAAGGAGAGATGGAAGGGTGGGAGGAGGAGAGATAAAGACGGTACGAAGGAGACGAGAGCAGCTGTTCTGTCTTTTCTTTGCCCAGCATTGGTTTCACACATGTCCTTAGGGAATATTTTCACAAAACGTCTGCTACGTTTTAGCGCCACACTGCGGGTTGAGTCTGTGATTCCAGCTATTTTGAGAGTCAAAATATGGGTGATTGTTCAGTGTTTGGATGAACATCAAAAAGCTTCCCCAGTCACAATGATGACATCTCAATCAAATCACTGCCTTTGCTCTATGAAGGAAAATAATAGAACTGAAATGTGTTAATGCAAAAAAAAAAAAAAAAAAACGTAATTGTATAAACTAAATGTGATTGTCAAATAAGTAAAACAGATCACAGAATAGGGCTTTTTACACTTGAAATAGTTAACCCTGGGTCATCGTAAACCCAGGGTTAACGAAATATTAGTCCCACGGATAATTGGCTGAACATCTGATGCATACAGTATGGCACACAAAATGGGAAATGCTTCAGAAGTCGTGATCTGATTGGTTGAATTCTACAGGATGTCCAGGACATGTGTGTGTTGCGTTCTTTAACAATCCGCCTGGAAACAAAGCCGTTGTGATGCCAAACCCCCTCATGGAAAAAGAAAGCTGTTAAGTTTACAACTGTGACAATGAGCGCTTATTACGATCAACAAAACGCTGGCTTTTCAAAAGTAGATGAAGTTCACGGCATCACTGTTGCAGTAAACTTTCACAACATTCTTGAATAAATAATTTATTAGATGCACGCCTGTCTGTTATCACAGGGACACTCGTAAACATAACTCGGAACAAAATGAACTGTGATTAGTTGCTTTACATGTCGGTCACACTTGGGCGCCTGTGATGGAATCAAAATAGCTGAGATGGAGTCAGTCTGCCGTCAGTCTGAAGTTCTGGCTACGCGAGACTAACAAAATCCTGGGTTATCTTGCTTCACATTTCACACTGCTCCCACTTCATCAAGGGCTAACAATTAAGTTTCACACTGCACACATTTGGTATTGCAATGTGAGGTCAACAGTCTAAAAGCAGAGCTAAACCTGCTCTGGAGCAGGGTTTCATAACCCCAGGTAAAAAGCGGTGCTGACCCCACTTCTAAATTACAAGTACAAAATGTTCCTTTACCCGGGGTTAAAAGCGGTATTTAGAATGAGAATAACCCAGGTTAAGCTCAGTGTGAAAAGCCATGATGAGATATATATTATCACCATTTTAAAGCTGCTGTGTACTTCTTTCAATATTAAAACGAAAAGCGAACCACTCTAAAAATATATATTTTGACTCAGTTTAGTGGGATATGAAAAAGGTCATTATGGGTCATTTCGGAGTCACCCCATCTGAACATATACATATCTGTAGCAGATCTGACTTTGCATATTTTATTTCCATTAAAATGTTAAGAAAATTCAGTCTGACTGATCAGTAGAAATACACCGTTTTGAAAACCAATGTGTCTCTTTCCTTTTGTCAGACAATGAAAATTTCCCATTAGCTGAGGATCTTATATGGGATATATCTATATTTTTAGTCTTCCAATGTTATTCATTATATATCGATATATGTGGATATTAATGCACCTGCTGTGAAATAGCTTAAAGCATTTTTTTTCCAATGAATTCTATTTCAATCCAACAACCATTGCCCTCAAAGATTCACACTAAATGGCACACATTTGTTCACTAAATGAACATAAGATATTAGTATTATATATAAATATATACACACTTTACATGCACCAGTGTAAAAATAGTTTAATATATGGAAAAATGCCACAACACTGACGGTGACTCATCAGACAATTGCTCTAAAGCTCTAAACGCTAACTCTAACGCTGATTTTACTAAAGATTAAATCATAATATGCGTCAGACCAAAACAAGAAAGCGTAGTAAAACAAGTCTACTGCCACAGTTTTCAGGAAACGTAATGGAAAAATAAGGATAGAACCCATCTTTTCAGATTACAAAGAGAGAGAAAACACTTATGGCGAGGCACAACGCCAAGAACAAGAGAAGTGCCGGTAATGAATACTAGAAATGGCATGAGCTTTGTATTTCTCTGCCCTCCGCTCCACAGTCATTTCAATCAGGGGCAGCGAAGGGCAACTCATGCACCATTTCCCTTCATCAAAGCCTTTAGCAGCTCCGGAGGAACATTTGACTCACCCTTCACCCCATTACCTGGGAACGTTTCTTTCTGTCTTGACATTAATTCAAGCGCTCCTCTTGGCTGGTCATTGCTGCCACCTGTTATTAATTACAATGCTCTACAGCCCAACGCAGGCGCTATTTACTCTGCTTACAGTAAAACAATGTTTTTGCTAATCTTGGAATCTCTTCACTTAAAAGTGTGTGGAGTTAATGTGGTGGCTTTATCTTTCAAACAGCAGCCCTGGAGACTTAAGGACTGTTTCAAAAGAGTATTTAGCTTTATTGTAGTTAAAACGAGGGCTGATGATGCTGTGTGACTGAAGTTGACCTAATTGAGCAATGCTCTTCCCAGAGGAAGTGTGATTACAGCAGGTCACGCTCAGTATATTCAACAATTCCAGTCAACTGACATCAAAGAGAAGCTTGTTCTATGGGATTTTCAGCTTAAACCCACATACAGGGGGAAACTGTCATCACAAACAGGGTTTGTAAAGCTCTTAGGAGAAGTTGGTGTCCCTAAACAAGCAAAACTCAGAGAGGCTGGCTTTGGTAAGGTATGTGAAGCTGTCATCCAGCATTGCTTTCTTGAGTTTATTAAAAGCAACCAGCCATCATGCAGCATTTACTTAAGAAGTGGAAAAGTGTGCTTGATGACAAACCTCAACAAGACAGCAGCACCGAAAAAAAACGTCCTCTGTTTAAGTGAAAATTGTCATCATTTAATCATGTCATCCCAAACCCGCAGGGATATCTTTCTTTTGTGAAGAAAAGAAAGTGTTTAGCCGAATCTTTATGCTGTTCTTTTCCGTGCAACGAAACAAATGATTTCCATCTTCATTTTTAGTTGAACTACAGGTGCTGGTCATATAATTAGAATATCATCAAAAAGTTAATTTATTTAACTAATTCCATTCAAATAGTGAAACTTATTATTTATGAATATAATGAATATTATTTTCATTCATTACACACAGACTAACATATTTCAAATGTTTATTTCTTTTCATTTTGATGATTATAACTGACTGTGACGAGCAGGGCGGGTGAAGCCGTGAGGGAACGGCATTAGGCCGGTGACGTGATTGATAATGAGCATCAGCTGCGCACTACAGCGGTCTCGTATCTCTCACGGAGGAGCTCCGGAAGCATAAAAGAGGAGCGACGTCAGAAGCGTCTCGCCTGGGCTAAAGATAAAAAGGACTGACTTGCTGCTGAGTGGTCCAAAGTTATGTTCGCTGATGAAAGTAAATTTTGCATTTTGCACACAGTCAGTGATGGTTTGGGGTGCCATGTCATCTGCTGGTGTTGGTCCACTGTGTTTTCTGAGGTCCAAGGTCAACGCAGCCGTATACCAGGAAGTTTTAGAGCACTTCATGCTTCCTGCTGCTGACCAACTTTATGGAGATGTAGATTTCATTTTCCAACAGGACTTGGCACCTGCACACAGTGCCAAAGCAACCAGTACCTGGTTTAAGGACCATGGTATTCCTGTTCTTAATTGGCCAGAAAACTCGCCTGACCTTAACCCAATAGAAAATCTATGTGGTATTGTGATCAACTATTTGATGACATTCTAATTATATGACCAGCACCTGTATAGGGGACTGGACCAGTTTGAAGGCAATTACAACATATTTTAAACCCTTTGGGAAAACATCAAGTTCCTACCTCCTTATCGACTTTGACTGGGGCTGCCTCATCACAAAGAGTGCCGTTTTTCCCAACACTTGGTTTGTTGTAAATCTATTAATATAAAAAACAAAGACAAAAATGAGCAAATACAGAACGCGGAATGTCAAAAAGTACAATAACAGTTCTACTGTATTGGTAGCACCAAATATTAGAATGAAGAACTCAAGAAAGATTATACTTTCTTATCACTTTTTCATTAAGTTGGCCAATTAGTATTGATAAATAATGTCTTCATTTTGGTGACTACTTTCATGAAATTTAACTTTTAGCTAATTTTACCAGTAGTGTTTAAACAACAACAGTCAAAGACAAATGTTCTGTTTTTCAATGGCCAGAAATGCAGTCTCAGTGCCTTACTGAATGTCAACATATTTGCAGTTTTCGTAGAACACAATATATATAGCAAGTCATTTGACCACTTTAGATTTCTTTTTTTTTTTACTAATTCTGAATGTTTACTTGAAAACTGCAGTTAGAAACTTCAAGCACTGATGATTTAACTTGTAGCTTTTGTTTCTAATTGTTCTGTTTCTCTTAATTGTTTTGTGTTCTTAATTTTGCCTGTTTTCTTGAACAAGTCATGCTTTAATTGAAATTATTCAATTGTAAATGCAGTTGTGGAGTACAATGTTGTTTCTTCCGCTACGGGACATCAGCACTTACTGGAGACAGAGGGATGGGGTTCTCACGCAGATATCTGGGGTTTTTTATCTGTAAAAATAAAATACAACACAACTTTACTCTCCTCCTCCATCGGTAAGTCCCAAACACCCCCTGTCCACCTCTGACCTCCTTTTATTTGTCATAAACAATGTGGAATGACTTCAAAGAGTGTCACTTAAATACAGTCTCTTCCCTACACAGACTGTGTTTACAGAAATCAGACCTCAAGCCTACAAAGGCATTGTGTGCAGCGAGGCCATTTCCGTTTCTTTTTAAAAACTCTTTTTCCCTCCGGTGAGTTTGTCTTTTGTCAACATAACCCATAATCTGGAAGAAATAAGAGCCTGTCTAGGACACAACTCCATAGAAAACACATCTCAACGCATAATGAGATGGACCATGACTGAAACACAATTTTTCATAATGAAACCATAGTTTCACTTTTACTGCACAGAAAGAAAAACCGTAGACGCATAGTTCTTGCATACCGTATTCTAACCCTGTTGACACAAAGTCACAACAAATCACAGGGCTAATGTCCTAATGTCCTAATTATAACTGCACCAAAATTATCCACACAAAGTTCAATGCAGATCTTCTCAGCTCTCTGAGGGTTAGGAACATCTCTAGTTGTGAGATTTGTGATTTTAGTTGCTTGGGATTTTTTTTTTTCTCTTTTTTTTATTTATTTTTTTTTTTTGAGTGATTTGATTACCTCCATGTATTGGTACTACAAACAAATATTGTTTTATTTTTAATCATTATTTTTTACGTTACTTGGTGGCCAATAATCGCATTTTGCACATTCTTGTTCTTTAAGCTAAGAATTTAATTATAAATGTAATGATCAAGATCCCTCAAATTTCCACTTTTAAGGGGGAGGGTTTAAGTCTCAGTCCTAAGGGAGCATATAGTAGGGGTGTAACGGTACACAGAAGTCATCTTTTGGTACATACCTCGGCACAATGCCAATGATTTTGATGATGAGTAAGACATCATTTGAAACTGTAAAGGGTCTATTTTTGTACACTCTTGTAAAATATAGAAAACAAACTGGATGCCGCTTTATGCAGTCCAAGTTTCCTTTCCATGAAGCTTGTGGACCGTGTCACAAAAATGAATTTAAAGAGCGTATAAGCTACTAACAAGCTCTTGCGTGCCATCTGAACTCTTGTTTTGGGTTGGTGCATAGACGGTCTCTTTTTATGCTCTCTTTCCTGTTGTGCCAGTTATTAAACAGCGGTGCATTACCATGCACGCCCCCTTCTGCATTGGAGTGTGGATCACCTGTGACTGTCTGTATTCGTCATCAGACTATATGCATCAAACCATGTCGTTCAGGACGAATACATGTACCGTTACACTGCTAGTATCTATGCAAGTACAGACCTTATGTAGCCCCGCCCCTTTCAGCGCTGCGCTCGATGGCTTCTCTCTTCCAGGTTTGTATTTCCACAGCGATCTTACGTATTTATGAATAATCTGCTCGTTTTAAAACCTCTGACATTTGTTAAGACATCTGCTTTAAATATTAAAATGATGAAGATAACTTTCCTTAACTCTACAACAAGTAATTTCACCAGCTAATTATTCTTTGATAGTGATGTCATAGAAACATACAGAGCCACCGTACAAGCGGAAGTTCAAAGACAATATTATAAAGATGGTGGCGAGCTTGTTTCTCTGGTGCACACTACAGACCTTATGTGCCAGAGAAACAAGCTTGCACTATTTCTGGTTTGAGACTGGGATTCCACTGCTTACAGAGCCTGAGAAAAACCTGCTTTATTCACAAGTTTGGAGAAATGGACAGATGTAACAAGCATAACAAGCAATTAAAATGAGCAATATTTTACTGTAACTGACCCTTCGCAAAGACCTGCCTCCTTTAGTTACTGTTGCTATGTCAAGCCATGCACTCTCATGCCACACATCATGTTCTCACACAGTGAAAAATACATTGTGGAGAGCAAAGAGGACACTGACAATGTATGAAACCGTTTCATATTTAAAATATTGTAATTTTTTAAAGAAGTTTAAACAGTAAATACCCTATAGTGGCTCTTTAATATGTTGTGACATACCGCTGCAGATCCTTCAAGCGGCTTGTGAACCGATCATCTCTTCATACTAGTTCATTTATAGCATCAAATAAACATGAATGAACATCAGAAGGAATGTAGTTTAAAAGTGCTTGACTTTTTCAAGTTCAAGTTCACCAACCTTAATCTACTAACTCCCCTGATTGCTTTGTCAGATAAAATGGCAGATTCGGGGTTATGATTGGTTAGATCGTCTGTCAATCTAACTGTTTGCGAAAGGTCAATTATGCTTATGCTTGTCAATGTGGTCTAAAACAGTAGTTCTCAACCAGGGGGACGTAATATTTGTTGTAATATATGTTTGTTGGTATATATATATATATATATGCATGCATCTATGCGTGAAGGTGTTTAGTTTTGATATTGTGCCAAAAATCCACACATGGTGTGACAAACACAACAGTAAGTCAACAGAGTCAGCTATTAGTAAGCCGTAGGTTGACTTATGAAGAGTCTATATGTGATGATGTGTTCTGGCTCAACCAAAGGCATTACTCTAGGAAGATTAGGGAAGTGTCTGGAAAACACCCCTTATTTTTGGTCACAATGACCCAGTCAGAAGTGTTTAATGCAGATTTTGCAAGAACTCACACAGCATGAATCATCTAAATGAATCATCAGGCCACAGCACTGGATGGCAGCAGCGTGTTATCGCAGCGGTTTCCAGGCAGAACGAAGCGGTGCTGCGCTTCACGTCCACACATGATGCAGCTGTTGATTAGTCCAGCATCAGTGCCCACGGAACAGGGGCCCGGAGCTGCTGAAAACCCGCCCGCAAGTGCACATACTTATCTCAACACTCCACTCTCCGATAAGAGCAAAGTTCAGACTCTTGTTTTACTGCATAAACTTTGTGATGAAACAAGCAGTCGGAAGGTTTCGCAATTTGCTGGGAAGTCAGAAGTGGCTATTGAGAAAATCTGGAGCCCAACACAGTCCTATAAAGCTTCAAACGCTTTGAACCCAAGAACTCAGCATGCCAACGTGTTGAGCAATCACTGCAGCACATTTTTCCTCCCACATGGTGTAGTCATCCACTGCAAACAATGCTATTTTTCTTTTTATTTTTTTATTTCAAGGTTTAACCGAGAACTCAAACCCAGGATACGCTAAACTGTGACCACTGATAAGAGTCTACAATATATAAAAGTTGTGTTTCTAAAACTGGAATGGTGCGACTTGCATTCCAAAGTAGTGTAGTCACGATACTGGAATTTATTTATATATATATATATATAAATACAATCAATATTTCAATCTTCAAAAAGTACATGACAACACTATTGCAAAGTGACTTGTATAGCTCAATTAATATCAAGCACACAAAACATTTGGATTCATGGCAAACGAGAGAGGTACGTGAAAGCACATGTTGATTTGTAAAGCGTATTTCTCACATGCAGATTAGCTTTAATTAAATTTGTTTAGGCTTGACATATGACGCTTATAATAAATGCCTTTTATAATGAATGACAATAATTTATGTTAGTTTTATACTTTTAATTCCTGTTCTGAGTGAGGGAATTTATAATTATTTGTAAACACTTTGTCAATATTTCACATTATTTCTGAATGTAATAATAAAATGTGACTGAAACACCAATGCAACTTTTTCAACAATGCCGTTTTAACCCGGTGCATCTTATTTTCCGGAAAATACAATTTTGCTCAAACTGTCTGCACTGAATTAGCAGCCCATTCACCAAACAAATTGTGCACAATTTCTTAGCTTGCTTGGGTACGGTAAGTTGTGAAGGATGAAGCAGGCAAGCGTGATCTGGTGTACTTCACTGACACTGTGATCCAGACACCTGAATTAGCTCTTTAAAATGCAGGAAGTGAACCTGAAACTCTTCTCCATCATTTGACCATCAGTTGATGAATTGGTGCTGTTGTTATAGCAAATAACTGTACAAAACAGTGTCTTGCAGACAAAATTCACTTAATGCCCATTTTCAATAACGCAACGATGATGGTGTGGGACAAATATAGGACTGATTTTGGTGAACATTCTATAATCAGTCTAATTTACATAGAAAAGCATGTGTGCACTGAAAAGAATGCCAATGACCTAATTTAAATGCGCATGGCACATCGCTGTACCAGATAGCACCTTGTTCAACTGAGTGATATTGTGGCGGCTGAGGTTTTTTGATGAACAACTGCTGAATTTGTCCTCGTGATGAATTAGCATTGTTTCATGACCAGGAACACCATTAGGTAAATTGTGTTTCCATTGACATCAAAGCTAAAATGATCATTGAAGGTCTCCATGACAGTCAAAATTAGTGTTGTCAAAAGTGCCGACTTCGGGACCCAGTCGATACTAAAATTCTGTGATGATACCAGCATTTCCTCCCAGCATTTTGAGCACTGTTGTGTGGATTCCTAAACCACTCTGATTGGCCATTGTGTTCATGTGCTCAACATATTTGACTGTGATTGGCTACAATGCTCAATGCTTCAAAAGCATGTAGACATTTTAGATGCTGTTCACAGAGCGCTTACAGAGACACACAGGAGCCTTTGAAAGCAGGCGTCTATCAGCATATATGTCTATAAGCAGAGGTATATTGTAACGAAGTAATAATACTTTGTTACAGTACTTGAGTATTTTTTGGGAAAATCTGTACTTACTTGAGTATATTTCTGTCAACTTTTACTTTTACTCCACTACATTTCCTAAATAAAATGTATACTTTTACTCCGGTACATTTCTGCAAAGCATTTTCGTTACTTACAACAAAATAAAAAACGAAGAACAAAGAGTGCAAGCAAACGTGCAAACAAGTGCTCGCACAACCGCGCTTGATTTCATTTTCCGGGTTGCGTCTGTTGAGAGCGAGAGCGGCCTCTAGAGGCGTAATAAAAACTATCACTGATGACTCGTAGAGATTGTTTTGACACGTGACTGACGCTGCGAGCTGCACAGAACAGATTTAAAACATAGACAACAAAGCGGTATGCTATACAGTACACTACAGTAAATGTTTTCATATCACTAAAGTGATTAGTTTGTTGACTAGACGCTGCATTAGTGAAGAACAGCAGTGTGTTTGCCGTCGAGGCTGAGAGGATGCTAACATTATTAGTAACGTTACCTCAAGCGGATAAAACAATGTGACAAAAACACCAACTGTTTAATGTCACAATTGTTACCCTCTATTTGCATTAGTTTATATCCATTTGTTTGATTTTACCCATTCGTTATCCAGCGAAGTTGCATATTTAAGTTGTATCCTAATCATGCAGCCGCCAGAAACATAAATCAGAAATGTATTTGATTTCAGTTCTTTTTAACTGCACTTTAACACTTATTTTTATTAAATAGTCATCAAGTGTTCTAAAATAGAAGCAAATAATGAGTGAAAGTATAATATGCCTTTGTGCAAAGATGGCCATTTTTAAGCATGATTGTTTGGATTTATATAAAATGGTAACACTTATAGTAAGAGTCCATTTGTAAAATTAAAGGTTAATGAAAATGTTGTTAATTGTTAATTTCATTTACATTTTAACATTTTAAAGTTGCCTATTACATTAATTATAATGCACTATGAATTAACATGAATGATCAATGTATAATTAATATATTCATATTTTTTTATATTTAAAACTTACAATAAACATTTTGCCATTTTTTTAATTCAAAGCAAACAAAATGTAAGAATGTAAGAGTTAAAACAATCTTGCTGCCCAAACTGTGTATAGAACATTTTTTAATAATATTTTCTGCTCCTTTTGTATTTACTTATACTTTTACTTTCAATACTTATGTATGTTTAATATCAAACAAATACTTTTCATACTTAAGTACAAAAAATATCACATGCTTTAAAACGTTTACTCAAGTAATTTTCTAAACAGTGACTTTTACTTCTACCAAAATCATTTTCTGGTAAGATATCTATACTTTTACTCAAGTATGGCTTTCAAGTACTTTATACACGACTGTCTATAAGAAGATATATTAGGGATCCGCTGATCCGCTAAATGCATTCAAACACTCATGTGTGTATCTGAGTAATCGCTCAGACATGTTTTTGAAAAGTTGATCATTGTAGCCAATCACAGACATATCTGTTGAGCTCATGATCACAATGGACAATCAGGTGTTTAAGAATCTGCTGAACAGCGCCTAAAATGAAACGGAAATGGTGGGATTATCACATTTTTAAAATTTCAGTATCAACTTGATACTGAAGTCTGTACTTTTAACAACCCTAGTCCAATTCTATTTTGTTCAGTTCACATGAAATGGTCACCATCATAGCAACGAACAGTAATATATGAAAATACATTGTGAAGACAAAATGGGTAAATGGGAGGGGGGCTTTTTTACCCCCAGGTTCCAGCTGTTGAAGCGAGCCTCAAAGTCACTATCATCAGAGGAGATGGGCGGTCTCCTGTGTGCCTCTGCCTGGAGGAGAAAAACACAGTGAGGAACAAAGAGACGCCAAACGATGTCCAGGGATGGAAAGCGCTGACTGAGGCATGCACCGCCATCTCTGGGTTTGAAATGCACAGATTGTAAAACCACATTAATCCATTATTTTAATCATTTGCCTGCATTTAAAATTATTAAATAAATATTGAAATTTAAAATATTTATAGATTTTGATATAGAAAAGGGAGAGAGATGCAGTAACTCATAATAAGGAGTTAATACTGGAGATACGGATGGCACACCAGATGTTTGACTGTTCCAAATCATTTCTGCTTTTTCCTTTCACATGCAGTAAATTCCTGAGGAGGGTCACATGATGTCCTGTCCCTCTTTGTTTTCAGGATCTGTTCTTTTGTCAAGAGAATCCAGCTCTTTAAGAGCTCTATTTAATTTGAGAGTTTCCAGGGAATTGTTGTTTCAAGTTCACTTTCCTGAGTTCAGCTTTGGCTCGTCAGGAAAGAAAAGCAAGGAAATGTCCAATGAAGCTCAATTCTAATGAAGTGCACGGATACTGTTGAAGCTTAATAGGACTGTGGGAAGGGGATGGTTCACATAGTTCACATTACAGGAAGGTGTCTGAACCCAAATACCTGATAAAAACTGGGACACATGGGAGCAATCCTGGTTATAACCCAAAGATATAGAAGGTCATGGTGATTCTATGTGGCCAATTGGTGAAAAAACTCTTATTTACACCTGTGAGGTCTACAGCTTTGTATTCCTGTGGTCATGGCTTTAGGGTCAGGTTTGTTTCAGTGTTATATTGTGGAAGTTCAAGCTGAGAGGCCTGATCTTGGATAAGCTGAAATCATAACACTCACCATCTTGACATCATCCTTGATATCACGTTTGATGGGACTCGAGGACAAGGGTTTGGCTGGTGACTTATTGCTGAGCAACTTCCTGTGGAGGAGAAAGGATTTCAGATGGTCATTCTCGCCTCATTTTTATACAAGAGCCAAAGGTTAACCTGTATCAACGCTAGCACTTTTTTTACTAGATCATTCAGGAAAAATTATTTCGAAATCCATACGCACAGATGCTTTAGCTGGTTCTGTTGACTGTGTTTAAAGCATTCATGCAGGGAAGCGTAAAAAAACTTCCCTTATACACGGTGATGGAAACATTGCATCATCTTTGACACATCTAAAACACATGGTCTGTGTTCCTAAGTACCCGTATTAAGCAACAGCAGACTTGCCACACACTCATGCCTGTCGGGGGCATTTATTATATACGATTTCCAGTTCACTGATATTTATGATCTCTTTCTTTGCCCAGAAAATTCCAGTTGATCAGCTATGCTGAGGCCACCAACGACAACTTCAAAGGCTGAGACTCGTCTGACTAGATGTCGCTGATTTCAACAGCCATGACACATTTGTTTCACGGGCAAATTAAGAACGTGTTCTCGAGCTAATTATGAATGCTTAACGCAAATCTCAACTAATTAAACTAATCCCCCGTTAGTCAAATGATGAAGAGAGGGAGGACGTGATGACTATATGAAAGTCTCGACAAGTATTTGGGATACACATACACCCTCTTTTTTCTATGATTTCCTTTGGACTTACTATTAAGCTCTAGCCTAAAATACACATCAAAAGGCAGTTTGCCATTTTTATTTTGCTGTCAATCACATAGCTGAATGCACAACCTAAAATTATTTAAGTACTTATAGCTACGAAGGATCCAGATATGCACAGAAGTACATACACAATAAAACAAATGTACCATGATTCACTAAGCTAATGTGTCACATAAACCACATCTTAATGCTTACATGCAAATGGCAACATTACACTTTATCATATCAAATTACTACCTTAAAATGCATTATTACTTTTTAGCGTTTTTTTACCAGTCACATTTTACCCTGTTACGTGAAACTCATCGAAATAAAAACAGGAGTGCAATGCAAAACTTTGTAATCAACTGAATTATGATGCAATTCACCCTGTATCCCGTGAATGTATGTGATTGTATGATCATCCCTTCAGGGCTCGCTGCATAGTGTATGTTTTTAAGTTTTTTTAAGATTTACATTTTAAAAAAAACCAAGCAAGTAAAAAAAAAAATAACTATTTACAGATCAGAAATTGGAAGACAAAGAATTTGCTGAATGGTAGGGCTGCACGATATTGGGGGGGGGGGGGGGCATTACGATTTGTTTTTCTGCGTTATATTAAAAAAAATCAGCAGATAACTTGAATAGCTCTATTTGGAAAGAATGAATCATTCTAGAATTGATTGGGGTGATTGTGTAGGTGAGTGAATACGCCTAGTGTAAATACGCAACTTACAAGCACAGATAAATCTAACAGAAGAAAGATACAAATGAAAATTTTCCAGGTAAGTCTAACAGTATAAACTTTCAAACAAGGCTGTCACACCAACAGTCTTGACAAACTTTCCTTTAAAAAATGACACATAATGCAGTAAACAAATTTCCAGAAATTTTAATCATACTTTAAATTCAAATCGACTTTAAAAATATATCTAATAAAAAAATATCTATTTATCTAAAATTAAATTTCAAGAATTGAACTGGAAGGCATGTAAAATTCAATACAATCCTGGATGATGCACACGTCAGAAGTTGTTTCTGTCGACAAAACCATTATCTCAGCAGCGTTGTGGTTTTTAAAAGTCCCTCACTGAGAGACATCAGCATCTAACAACTTTATAAAATAAACTTACAACTGGATTGTGCTGAAATTGGCAAGGAAACAGAAAACAGTATACCCTCCAGTCACCTGACTTACTATTTTCAATATATTTGATTTGAGAAGCAAACCATCCGCGTCTCACATATTACCAATGATGGGGAAAGCTACTTTTAAAAGTAATGTGTTACAATTTTGCATTACTCCATAAAAAAAGTCCATAAAAAAGTAACTAATTGCATTACTTAAACCACGTTACTACTGCAGGAACTTTCCCCAGGAACTATGGACTTTGGGGTGGTACTTGGTGTGTTTTGACCGCTAAAACCAGGGTCTAAATTTAACAATTTATCCCTCAGAAAGTCCCAGCTCACAAAGTAGTACTTTTTCAATGTTCAGAAACTTTATGGGGTGAGACTTGGGCGCTGAACATGCTGATTGGTTGAGTTCGCGCAGGATTTTATTTCAGCCACCATTTTTAAAAGTCGGCTGTGGTAAGAGTTCAACAATGGACTGACGTCGAGGTTCAGGCTTTATTAAGCTTATATGCGGAGGACGAAATCCAGCGGGAACTAGAAAGTCACGCTCAGTCCTACGTCACCAGACTTAATCTTCATGGTACTTCAGACCTCGATGGAAACGCAGACAGAAACAGGTATGGGGGGAAGAAAGTTCCTAGGACAAATTGTTCCGAGTAATATAGGTGAAAAATTGGCTTGAGTTACTTTTTAAGGAATGTAACGTTACATTACAAAAAAGTTATATTTTTCTATTGTTAATGTTCTTCTACATCCTCTCTCATTTAATAGTCAATAAATGAGAAAACAAAGTAACTTACGTTACTTGAAAAAGTAACTTAAATATTTTTGTTGTAAGTTTAAAAGGTAATGTGTTACTTTACTAGTTACTTGAAAAAAGTAATCCGATTACCTAACGCATTATTTGTAATGCCTTACCCCCAACCCTTCATATGTGAAGGGATGCAGCCATTAAGCGCTTTCAAATTAACCTTTAAATAGCGTGAATTGAAATTGCAAATATGCTCAATGGAAACACGGCGATTTCGCAAAAACTCCCATATATCGCAAAGAAATGGTTACGCTTGCATGAGGTGGTTTTCAGGCAATTCGAAAACGGAATATTTCGCAAAACTGCAATGGAAACAGTTTTTTCGCATTTACAGGTCACCTGCTATATGTAAAAGTCAATCATTCTTTATAGAGGGCGCGGTATATTTTGACAGAAGATGCAAGTTCTTCATAAAAGACAAAAGTATTAAGGGAACACTGGATTCTAAACAACAGAAATGCAACAATTTGAATTTATCAATACCTCGAAGCAGATAGGAGGGAGAAACACCCAGAAACACTCCCAAGTATAATGGGTTTTCCTTTCGATAAATGTTTGGACAACATGTCTACGTCTCCTTTGATTAAAAATAATTGCTAATGCAGAGGTTGGGATATATGTAAACCTACCAACATCCGTTGCCATATGAAAAAAAGACGTTTTAGTTGCATAACATCGGTTAATGGAAACGCCGTCGTTTCGGAAAAGTTTTTTTTATCAATATTTACAAAATATTGCAAAAGTTTTGCTCAAATCTTTAATGGAAACATGGCTACAGGCAAAAGATATAATGCAGCATGCCACATAGGGGTTGAAAGGAAACAATATATAAGGCTCTGTGTTTGCACACTACATCAAAGAACAGATCTAAAAGGGCACAGCAGCTAAATCTGCTGAACTGCATGCATACTACACACACACAGTCTACCTTCCCTTTGAGATGTCAGATGAGGCCAGCCATTGTGATTGGCGCCTGGCCGTTAACAGGTGGATGGGGATAATTGAACGAGATGAGAGTGTGGGATCAAAGAGCTGTGGGGGCAGATCGTGGAGGTGCTGCTGCCCCTCAGCCTGATTAAAGCCCAAGTCCTGACCTGCAGCTGCTCACTAAGGCCCCAGTCTCAGGGACACGTCCTCATCCACACCACTTAAAAACACAAGGCCAAAGCATTCATGTGTACTTGACTCAAACCTTGGACTCAAGAACACATCTGATGTCTCTTATGGTCATCGCTGCCGCTGTCGCATTTGGCAATGATTGGAGACTCTGGCTAATGTTTCCGGTGAACACATAAAACCCAAAAAGACACAGGGGGGGTTCACGTGAGGAAACTAGGTCTTTAGATGATCTGAGAATGTGAGTGGCGATATGTGATTTTTAGGGTGTTCTAGATGTATTTGCTCTGATTGGTTGTAAGTGCATTACTAGACTGTTGCCATTGTGTGGTCACATTAGCAAAATTTTGGTAAAGCTTCACTATTTTCTATTGACAAAAATAGAAAATAGCAATATGAAGCTCATCTTACGCAGAAGTCACAGAAATTTCATGACCAACTGAAGCCGATGCAAAATACGTTTTTTTTTGCCCCTGTACATACAATTCCCATTCATGTGAACTCATATGAACTCTTAGGCCCCAATCACACTGAACGTGTTTTGTGCAGTGAGAGGCGCCTTTTTTGAATTGTTATCTATGGTAGTGAGCGTTTTGCACGCTGTTTATGCACACCAGGCACCTCGCGTTTTAACCGTCTGCTGCGACACGCGTTTTTGCAGGAGCGCTCGGAGCGCCTGAAGTTGAAAAAAAAAAAAACTGGAGTGGAAAAGCGACGTCATTTGCGCTTTTTTTCCATTGGCCAATCGAATGGTAAATGGACTGCATTTATATAGACCTATGGCCACCAAAGCGCTTTACAATTTTTGCCTCACATTCACCCATTCACACACACATTCATACACACATTCATACACCGACGGTGACGTCAGCCATACAAGGCGCCATCCAGCTCGTCGGGAGCAGCTGGGGTTAGGTGTCTTGCTCATGGACACCTCGACACTTGGTCAGGTGGAACCGGGGATTGAACCACCAACCTTCCGGTTAGTAGACAACCCACAAATGTTTAAAGTTCTTTGGACACTGCAAAGATGGAGCCCTTTGCTTGTAACATACTTTTTTTTTTAAGTTTCAGCTAATATGACAGTTTAACAGCAAATACTATAACTATAAAGAAAACTATATTTGCATCCACACCAACGAATGATAACAGTGCGTTTATTCTAACCTCGCGCTGTGGTTTTAAAGTGTACACGACGCGTTTTTGCTGTTCTTGTTGCATTTACATGATTTAACCAGTGGATGTCCTCAGCATGCTATGTTTCGAGTGAATAGCTAGTGTAATCGATCTAATCTTACATTTAGCTGACGAAGTCAATATTGTGGAAGAAAAACAAAA
The DNA here is from genome assembly GCA_038088235.1 of Zacco platypus. Classification (NCBI taxonomy): domain Eukaryota; kingdom Metazoa; phylum Chordata; class Actinopteri; order Cypriniformes; family Xenocyprididae; genus Zacco; species Zacco platypus. The sequence continues at coordinate 36,922,103 of CM076083.1, read as the reverse complement.
AACACCTAGTCTTTTTCACTGCAAGTTCAATAGAAACAAGACAATGTGGTCGAAACTAGCGCTGGATACCTGAGGTAATTTTGTGTTACACCGTTTGCTAGCCTGGCATAACGATCTCATTTTTAATACTTCTCAACAGTTATTCCAAGGGTATGACCGATTGTTTTACAAATATCCATTTTCTTTAAAGTATCCTTGAAAAGGGGGTTTGATTTGTCAAACAGCGGTGGATTTTTCTGGACTTCGTGATTAACTTCTCCAAAATGTCGTCTGCCATTTTTAAGGCGCGAGCCCTTAAATTCAAATGGATTCTGATTGGCTGTCAGTGTTCTGAGAGTGATCCCAACGATCTTGTTTTGTCTATTTCGTTATTGTTATACCGGTGGTGCAGACAGTGTTAATCTTTTATATTTGGAATGATATTTAGAATTACATCTTTATTGTTATGGTTCTTTGTGTGAACAGGCCTCAAGGCATTGCTATAAGGCTGCTCAGGTGTTTTCAGTGCTAGTGTGTTTGATACACACTAATTGTTAAGAAAACTTTTTTTACAAAATTAATGCAACCTGATGCATTCAGATTTTTAGGTTCTCTCAATCATTGTCTTAAAATTGTCCTAATCTTTGCATTGGTAATTTGAATTTGTTCATTCACTAAATGCAAAATGTCTCATTTCAGCCAATAACTTAAACTTGCGAATGGTGCGAATTACAAAAATGCAGAAAGATAAGCTTTTAACATCACAACAAATAACTAATAATACTGAAAAAAAAGCAAAAGAATAATCTTATCACAGGAACCACATCATTTATTCATGCTGCAATAAATGTTCGAAAATCAAACTCTAAACATGTTTTAGTACTTTAGACAACACTAGGTTAATTCTGTTGGTCTAACATGGGTTTTTATGCAGTTTCCAGTAATTCACATTTCTCATGTGATGAAATATATATATATATATATATATATATATTATATATATATATATATATATATATATATATATAGGCACACTATAATAGTGTTTTTCAAAAAAAAAATTGATGTTTTTAAACAGAATCTCAAGAGTATTGCTTATTTAATCGATTCATTTTGAGGAAAAAGGAGAAAAAAAAGAAAAGATTTTGTGTGTTGTTGTTTTTTAACATTTTAATAAAACTTTATTAATTTAAGTACTATTAAGTCATCCTACGTGGCCCCCTGTGAGGTTTGCGGAGGCCCTCTGGTTGAGAACCACTGTGTCCTGGGTGATCAGTCACTAAGACACTGCTAGGCAGTTAGATGCTGCAATCTGCGTGATTTGAGTTGTCATTTAAGAACGAGCAACATTAATAGCGAAGCGTGCCTCAGCAAACACCACTAATGATCTAAAGTTCACATGATAACAGAAAACAAGAAGTGAAACTCTTTTTGCAGGACGAAACACACATCAATAAACGTCTCTGAAAACACATCTTACTGCTCTCAGATCTGTAACACACAGTCTCTCTAAACTCAGCTGATATGCTTCAAGAGACAAATTTAAGTGAAGAACGCCATCAGGTGGACAAACATGGAACTGTCATTCTTTATGGGCATCGATGGAAGCATTCCATTCCACAAAATGTTCTTTATAGGGCAAAAATGTTATTCACAATAAAAAAAAAAAAGATTAAAAGGTTCTTTTAAGAACTGATCACAGATAGGTCCAGTAATGGTTATTCTTTGGTAAGAGTAACATTTCACAAACTCTGTTACAGAATGTAAGAAAAAAAACACCATAAAATTTATATTTACTGTAACAGAAAAGAAAAATAATATTTTTTGGAGATTATGAGCTTTTATTAAAATATTTATAAATTGAATTCCAAATAAATATCTTGAAGTTGATGCATATTTACAGATGTAAATTACAAATTAAATGATACATCTTTTTTTCTTAATCACGGTACATTAAGACAACTTTTTCGTATTCTGATTTGCATTCATTTCATTCTACTGACATATTACAGCTAAAGGTTTTTATCATACAAGTCAGAAAATACTAATGTTTTCAGGAATAAACAGTTGAACCCATTCTGAAAAAACTGAAAATCCTTTTGTTTTCCTTCTTTTAGGGCGAAATATGACCCAGACATGTTCTTTGTTTTGTTATAGTCACCCAATTTAACATTTTCACATTTCATTTTACATTAGCCATCTAAAATGTCCATATGCAGGCAGAAATAAAGTGTCTAAAAAGCATAAAACATCAAACTTCATGGCTCAAAAGAAGTATGTGTAATTTGAGAAAAAAAAAAATTCACCACTTGTATTATATTTAGACATAATGATTGTATGCAAAAACATTAAAACTTCAAACAATGTTCAATAGCAAAGGATTAAAGACAAACAAGAAAAGAAAAGAAAAAAACTCCCATGAAAACCACAAAAGCAGAAGAACTGTTATATCATCACCTGACTGACTGAAAGCAAACACAGCCACATCAGAGAAGAGCCGAGAGCTCAACACTTTAATCTGATCTAAATGAGAGCGACACATAAAAGACACGGCTGCAATTTTCTCCAGCAGGACTTGAGTCTGTGATCTAAATGCCTTTAATGGTCTTCTCCAAATCAAGCACTGAAGCACAAGTCCATGCTTTCAAGCAGATGGACTTCATCTATCTGCTCTGATTGAGAGAGCTCTGATTTCAGAAGAACCAGTTTAATCCTCAGCTCTGAGGGTCAATGACTTGAAACTGCAGAACACAGGCCAGCGACTGTCAAGCACTCACCCGTGTGGCTAAACACAAGCATGTGTCTTTGGCAGTGATTTTGTCTGGCATAGTTGAGGTTTCAAGACCTTTTCGCACCAAGACCGACAAAACATTCACACCACAATTTTTCCTCCTCGCACTCAGACATCAACAGCTCTATCTGTATCGGTTCTGACAACATACAATAAAACACAAATATCACTTGGTAAATGTTCATACTTTGTAGAAATGCTTTTTTTATTACCATTATTATTAAACCCTTGTGCACTGTTGGATTTCTGTGTACACCCTTTTATGGAGAGGGTCAAATTGACCCCAATTGGATTCTATACAATTCCTCAAAAATCACACTATGAAAAACAACAAAGATTCAGGTACAAACTGTAAACTTTTAATATCAACATTTGTCAAATATTCCAAAAAATATATATCTAAAGATATGATTTAATGAAAATTTTTTAACCATTTTTTAAAACCATTTTGTTTTGACAAAATTTGAAAATAAACAGTACATTTTTAAATATAATAAATACATTTTTTTTAACTTTTTTTTTCTTAGAACATCATAACTGAACAATTAAATGCATCTGTATAATGAAAATATGTACTTTTCCTAAGTTGGCTGTTTTGTAAACTCATTTCATAAAGTCAAGAAGTTTCTTCTGACATGATGAGCTCACAGCAAGTGAACTTCACACACATGCTGCTGGTTAAAAAAATGTTCTGTATTGAAATAAGTGTGGAAAACCTCATTTTTAGCTTCATAGGGTAGTAAAAAAAATAAAATAACAAAATATAACCAAGAAATGTTATTATTTTGGGTCAATACAGTTGCCTTAGAGCGTTAAAATAAAAATTGACCCAGCGAACATCACGAACCTAACAGTAATTTTGTTTGTATATGTCAAAAAATACCAGCATGTTGAAACTTTGCATGCATGTTCATGATAATAAATGAGAAAAAGTCACAAAATAGCAAGAAAAAAAATATAGGTTAACCAGTACTTCCAACAACTAGAAAATCTAAATGGGTCAAATTGACCCGCAACATAAAATCAGGGTTAAAGATAGACACTCAGTGTCTAAAGATCCTGGTAAGTGTCATCCTGTTCTTAATAGCAAAGCATAAGGTAATAACTGCATATAGTGTAATTAATATTACATTATTAATTTATTTACATGTTTACAATGTAATAATTTTCTGAAAATGTAATAAAATAATTCTCATAATGTAATAATGTGATTAACAGAAATGAATTACTACATGAACTCATCAAAAACTTTGTCATAATTTTCCAAAGCTCAAAAAATAGTATTTAAAAATACTAATAAAAAAGATACTTGCAACTTTTTATCTTAGAATTCTTCATCTCAGAATTGTGTTTTATTAACTGTTTTATTAATACAATTGCGAATTATAAAGTCAGAATTGGATTGCGAAATTTATATTTAGTTTATATCACACAATTCAGAGAGAAAAGTCAGAATTATGAGAAGTCGCAATTATCTTTTACATTTTTATATTTATATTAAGTTTTTACATTTTTTATTATCCATACTGATGATAGTGTGCGATAATAACACTGAGAACTAAATATAGCCTACACTGTAAAAATATACAATATACAAACTTTATAAAAATAAAATATATAAATAATAAAATAAAATAATAAAAAATATATAAAAATAAAAACTTTTTAAAAACAGTAATTAAAAAAAACAATAGTAACTGTAAATGAATAAATAAAGCAGGTCATAATCAAAAAATTAGAACAATTATCCCAATAAAACTGTTTCATCTATATATTTTTCTTTTTTTGTTGTCAGACAATATGAAATGGTGACTGAAACACAGCCCATTAAGTCTATATACAGGGCTCGACATTAAGCTTTGTCATGTGCTTGTCCTTCGGACAAGTAAATCGGCCATTAACTTGTACGAGTAAAAAAACAGTTTGTTGTCCGGAAAACAATAGGATTTTTTTTTTGTCTTTGTGGTGTGAATATAAATTATGAAGCCATATCCTTTCAGAATATTGCAGCTTTGACTTATTTAAATCTGCATATTTGTGATATTTACCCAAAGGGCATGTTTTTTTTTTTTTTAACCTTTATAAAGAGGCAGAATTTTAAATTCTTAAATTTGATCAATAAATTCAGTTATAATAAGGCACTAAGAGCTGTTATCAATCAAATTAAATCATTTACAATAATAGCAAAAATTCCAACTGCATTAAATAATGTTATGGGATTGTTTTAAAATATAAAAAAAATATTAAATATTTTTGAAAATACAATTAAGAAATGTTGGGGGGAAATTATACTTTTAAAAATGAAACTCCACTGCCAGTAGATGGCGGCAAGTAACCGACTTAGTAAGTGACTCATTGAGTCATTCATTCAAACGATTCATTCAAGAATGAGGCAGCTGTTTATGAAAGCCGTTACTGAATCTTTGATTCAACCGATTCGTTGAAAAAGCTGAATTATTCAGTAATTATTCAGGCTGAGTGTTGCGCTATGGTTCTGCTGTGATCTTTGCTATTTTCACTGCTAAAATAGAACAAAAACAGTCAAAAGTTCCTTCTGAAATGTAAGTGACTTAAGTCTTATTACTAATATTCATTAATATTAACTACTTGTTCATTTAACTGCTGTATGAAGTGTTACGTTTTTAATCGTGATGGTATTTAGAAAAAAACTATTCCTTAAGTCATAATAATGAGAAACTTTCTCATAATAATGAGTTATAAAGTAATACTATTCTGGAAAAATAAATCTCGTAATAACGAGAAACTTTCTCATAATAATGACTTAGTATCTCAAAATAATGACTTAGCATTTCATCATAATGAGAACCTTTCTCATAATAATGACTTAGTATCTCAAAATAATGATTTAGTATCTCTTAATAATGAATTAGTATCTCATAATAATGAATTAGTATCTCAAAATAATGACTTGGTATCTCAATGACTTAGTTTCTCATTATTTTGAGATACGTTCTCAAAATAATGACTTAGTATCTCATAATAATGAGAAACTTTCTCATAATAATGACTTAATATCTCATAATAATGACTTAGTATCTCAAAATAATGAGAAACTTTCTCATAATAATGACTTAGTATCTCATAATGAGAAACCTTCTCATAATTATGACTTAGTATCTCATAATAATGACTTCGTATCTCATAATAATGACTTCGTATCTCAAAATAATGACTTAGTATCTCAAAATAATGAGAAACTTTCTCATAATAATGACTTAGTATCTCATAATAATGAGAAACTTTCTCATAATAATGACTTAACATCTCATTATAATGAGAAACTCTCTCTGTCTCTCTCTCTCTCTATCTATCTATATCTATATATCTATATCTATATATCTTTATCTATATAAGTTTATATGTATATCTCACTTAATCCACGTATGCACAGTATGCGGGCAGCAAGCTAGGTGTTCATGTCATGAAGACCAGATCAAATGTTTTTAAAGTAAGTATGCCTTTTTAGAAGAAACAGAACACTGTTTAAAGTTATCTTAAGTTAAACTGCAGCATATCATAAACATTAGCATCGGTTTCGTGAAAGGCTGAAAATAATGAGAAAGTATCTCATTATTTTGAGATGTTAAGTCATTATGATGAGATACTAAGGGTGTGTTCACACTTGTCATGTTTGGTTCGATTAAAACGAACCCTGGTGCGATTGCTCAGTTAGTGCGGTTCATTTGAACATATGTGAACGCTGCCATCCGAACCCTGTTGCGCACCAAACAAGCGGACCGAGACCGCTAAAAAGATGGGTCTCGGTCCGCTTCCAAACAAACTCTGGTGCGGTTCGATTGATATATGAACGCAACACTGACCAAAGACATGTAAACGAGCCAAAAACAGGACGTGATGTCACAAGATGCGACGCTACAAGTCAGCTGATTTGACGACGCGGAAAGATCGGTGTATCCAAAATGAGTAGAGGACAAACGTGGAGCAACGAGGAGGTGAAGTGCCTCATCAATATTTGTTTCTGCTTACAACGGAGGAAATCCTGCGGCTGTTTTGAATGTTTTGAACATTTTATGAGCTCTTCATGAGTTCTCAGCTGGTAAAAATAAAGCATATGCACACGCATACAATGATCGCATTTAATCCAGCACACAGCATCGTTTTGAATGTTCGGTAAGCGACCTCCGTCGCGAAATATACGTCATAAAAGCCGACCAATCAGGTTGTGACCGTATTCCTATGCCTTTGGTTCGGTAACTTAAGGTTCGCTGTTAAAAATGCCAGTGTGAACGCTAAGCGGACCAGGACTATATGTTTTGTTTTTGTTTTTTGGTCCGGACCAAACGAACCAAACCAACCGAACTACAAGTGTGACAAAAATCACCATTCACATAAGATATCAACATTTACTCGTGCGGCAGTACCGGGGGTCTCGGAAGCTAGATAAGATTTCAACAAATCGCTATATTTGTGAATGCACTTTCTTGAAAAAAAAAGTGTCTGAAAAGCTAAATTGACAACACTGATGCAGCCTACCGTCTCCAGGTCCCAGTCCACCACTGTTTCAAAACGGCGTTGCGGCAATGTTGTACCGGCCAATTACCAAACAGGTTCCGCGTGTGTATTACACCAATGTACATATTTTGCATCAGCAAATCAAAGTTACTAATTATGAAGGATATATTCCAAATAAACTGGTAGTAACTCTCTAAAAATAATAATCCCTGTAGGGATAAAATTTAATGCTTTTTTTTTTTTACATTTTTTTATTTTAGAACATTAATAGTACAATACTTATTACATCATGTGCAGTTGTTAGATAGGCAGTGGAGTGTATGAAGAAGTCTGGCTTGACACTGAAAATATATTGAAAATATATTGCTGTTTTATGCATATTGAAAGTTTAGTAGGAGCCGTCAGTAACGGCAATCAGGTTTGAAAAGATTTTGTCAAGGAGAACAACCGAGTTGTCGACAGTGTGACTAAAGATGCATCAGACTCTATGAATGACTTCTCAGTGCAGTGAACAAACACAGCGAACATCAAAGCATTGTGAGAGTGTCGGCTCGGCTGATAATGATGCTGATATTGGTATAAGCAGTTTTATACCACAGATAGAAAATGTGTCAACGTTCTTTATTTCTGCATAAATTTTAATCAGCATTAAGGCCAGATGTTCATCCAACATGGAAAAGCGCTTACACAGACACCTTCATGAAATGTTGTTCTCATTACAATGACTCTGTGGGATATTTCAGTTTTATGAGCAGTTAATCGTGTAACTGATAATGTGTCCCAGGCAAACAATTTTTTATTATTATATTATTTATCATTTATTAATTTAGTGCATGTCACTCTTTCATATATTTTTCACACATTTTCTGTAAAGCTGCTTTGAAATTAAATGTGGATTGAATTGAAATGTGAATATATTACACTGAAAATACACATAATATGTTGCATTTCTTTTACCGATATCTATATTAGTGTCCATACACCATCAGATAATATTGTTCCGTTTTATTTTGTTTATTCTAAGTGCGCGCTGCAGTATTGTCTTCTGTCACAGTGTTTAGTATAGTAATTTAAGTTAGTTTAGTAATTTAAGGATCGGGGACATGTGTGTGAATCGCCTGTCAATGGCGTCATATCAGAGTTAACATTGGTTTACAGATTTATTTTGTAGAAACCATGGAATCACCAAAGACGCTTTAATATATATTACATGCTTTATTGGACAAGGGAACATCAGTTTTGATGCATTATAGACAGAAAACTAATTATTGTAATATAGCTCAACACGTTTAGTCTTATTGTTTAAATCTAATTTCCTTGATTTTTTTACCATGCTTTACCATGCCTCAGAGAAAAACACTATTTTGTCAAGTAGCTATCATAGCATAATCAGATACAGCTTTATTTTTAGTAACAGTAATACAGAATTTACTCGATCATACAATACATTTTATAATGAATTGCATGCCTTTTATCAACACAAGCCATCCAGCATTTAATATGATATTCTAATACTGATCTATCTTACTGTAGTGAGCAACAAGTGTCTCACAGCAGCTGGAGAACGAACGCACGTTATAACATCAGAAACAAAGATTCCTCGCTCAAACCTGGGGTCATCAAGCTACGCCTTTGTTTTGAACAGGCGACCTCTAGTGGACGAAAAACTACATAGTGCACCTTTAAGGCCCGGTTTCATAGCCAGGGCTTAGATTAAGCCATGCAGGATGAAATCTTGAATTCAATTAGGGCATTTAAGTAGCTTTTATAAACACGCCTTAGAGAAAAATAACATCACTGATGTGCATCTCGAGACAAAACAATGGCACTGACGTATTTTAAGATATTTCAGTTCAAGTTGCTTTAAGTTAAACCAGCTCAAACATGCATTTAAGTCCAAGACTAGCTTAAGCCTCGTCTGGGAAACCAAGGGTAAATGTCTGGGCATTTGAGTCTAATTTTAGTCGAAGAAAACGTAGTCATATTTTCGTCATGCTGCATAATGGTTAAATTGATAACCACAATTATTTTGCTCAAAATTGTAATCACAATAATTGTTGCGATTTGAGAAACATATTTTTATATGTCATCAGAATTATTACACTTTCACCAATAAGCTGATAATATTATAGTTTATGGAGTTTTAAATATAGATATTTTTCTTACAAAAATGCATCGCTTTCCTTCAGAAGGCCTTTATTAACCCCTGGATTTGTGTTGATTACTTTTATGATGGATGGATGCACTTTTTGGGCTTCAAAATATCTCGAACTACCATTATAAAACTTGGAAGAATCAGAATATTTTGTTCGTCTAAAAGAAGATAGTCATCATATAAACCTAGAATGGCTTGAGGGTGAGTAAATCATGGGATAATTTTCAATTTTCGCTGAACTATCCCTTTAATTAATCTATATTTCATCGTATTTCAACACAAGAGCGCTTAGTCAAGATTAACAGGAGATGTAGTGCCATACCTGTGTGTGTTTGAGAGGGGTGAGGTGGACCATGTGCCATCAGCCTGACCCAACTCACCAGACACCCAGTCGGGCAGCGCTGCAGACCTCTGCTCCTGCTGTGAGCTTCCCAACAACGGCTCGTCAAAATAGATGGACTAAAAACAGCAAAACAACAATCACCACTGATTCTAGGTCTCAAAACACTGATTCATGGTGTTATGTTGCCATATACAACCAAGATAAAGACATGCATCAACATCAAGATGTCAGTGCAGCATTTACCATATACGTGGGTAAAGTCTTGAGGCTGCCCATTTCTGGTTTGTGGGTAAAGGGACCCTCTAAAACGCCTTTCCTGAGCATGTGCAGAAGGAGTCGGGCGTACATGTTACGATTCTTCCTTGCAGTCAGTCCAGAGCCACAAGTCACAGGATCACACAGCTTTTTAATCCACAGCGCACACTGCTGCCGCTCTGATGGGCAAATGTTTCGTTTGTAAAAGATGATGTTGCCTTTCAAGGTCAAACATAACATTTCATGTGAAAAAAAAAAGTGCAGGGGTGTTCGGAAATTTAACAATGAGTATATGGAAAACATCAAAACAAATGGTCTGAAAGTGTGAGGGTGATTATGAATGACACAGTGATGTTGCCAGATCTTGCACTTCCTAACTGACAGGTAATATAAAATATGTACTGTATTCTCACCTGTCTTGTGTGGCAGTTTAAGCACATACGGCTTCATGTCGACCAGGTAATGATCAAACTCAGAATCCAGAATGCTTAAGGAGTCCTGATCACTCATATTGCTCCTGAATACAACAAAAGAAAAAAATTAAAACATCATGCACTTTATACTTATGAAAAAAGAATGCAATTTTGGCTATGTATTACTGATATATATTTTAGGTAATTATCAAAGCAGACAGCCACAATTGCCAGACATGTCATGATTTGTTAGCCTACAGAATACAGTGCAGTAAGTCTTATGAATACGTAAATAGTAATGCAGTTAGTGTACATAGTTTATATTAGCTCACCAGTTAGCAAAACTCATTCGCAAATATTGAGAAGCGCTATTCTGCTTTTAAATTCTGTGGTAAGCTTATATATACTGCTAATGTAAACGTAAGTATTTGTCTGAGGTAAATACTTGTTGAGCACTAAATCATTGTGAATTATAAAAACAACAACAATGCGTTCTCGCAGTGTTGTCTGTCGCTGTGATTGTATGCTGTCCGTGTCTCCCACTTGTTGCTACTTTACGCTCCCAAACGGTTTCAAACTGACGTACTGTGAAGTCATATATCACGCGCATCTTTAATATTTCAAAATAAAAGTCTGACATCTATGTCAGAGTTGTACCTGTCACCATTTTATGTTGTTTAAATAATGTTTTTTTTTTCGTTAAAATTTCGTATGCTGTTTTTTTAGCTAACTATAATTTTTGTTTTGTGTTATTTTTTATAAAAAAAATATTTTCGTTTTAAGTTGAGATGCAAATACTCGACTTCATAAACTCAGTTAGGCCTATTTGTTGAGCACGGTGTACAACACATAATAAAGCACATTGTCGAAACAAATTTGAGAAACTAGCTGTTGTAATATCAACATTTTTTTCTGTTTTAAACATAATCTAGCCATGTGCTCATTACAACAGCTTTTACATTACAGCTTTAAAATTCAGCAATATCACTTACAATGATCAACTTTATTTGGCTGTTGTTTACATTTTTTGTTTTTCCATTTTTATTTCAATTATAAAATGCACTTATTCATTTTAATTCGATGACTTTTACTCCTAAGTAAGGACATGAAAGGAGTTCATTATTTGTGGCTTCATTCCCGTTCTCAAAAGGAGCGTTTCCGTTCCCTAGCAACCATTAAGCAAAATCACATTACTGTGAGTACAGAGTACAGTGCAGTGACTGCTATTTACAATAAATATGTTACGTTTAGTTTAACCTGATTTTTATGGAACTTAGTTATGGAACTTCATTTATGGAACTTTTAGGGAACTTCATTATATATTTTTTTGAATGAAGAAGAGCTTTTATTAGAAACAAATAAAATGTACTAAACCACATACTTAACTGCATAAGAAACACTGACCTTGTGAGCTTGCAGTTAAAGCTATCTATCAATAAATCAATTAATCTATCTATCTATCTATCTATCTATCTATCTATCTATCTATCTATCCATCTATCCATCTATCTATCTATCTATCTATCTATCTATCTATCTATCTATCTATCAACTATCTCTGTCTCTCTATCTATCTATCTATCTGTCTGTCTGTCTGTCTGTTTCTCTATCTATCTATCTATCTATCTATCTATCTATCTATCTATCTATCTATCTATCTATCTATCTATCTATCTATCAACTATCTCTGTCTCTCTATCTATCTATCTATCTATCTATCTATCTGTCTGTCTGTCTGTCTGTCTGTTTCTCTATCTATCTATCTATCTATCTATCTATCTATCTATCTATCTATCTATCTATCTATCTATCTATCTATCTATCAACCATCTCTGTCTATCTATCTATCTATCTATCTATCTATCTATCTATCTATCTATCTATCTATCAACTATCTCTATCTATCTATCTATCTATCTATCTATCTATCTATCTATCTATCTATCTATCTATCTATCTATCTATCTATCTATCTATCTGTCTGTCTGTCTATCTATCTATCTATCTATCTATCTATCTATCTATCTATCTATCAACCATCTCTGTCTGTCTATCTATCTATCTATCTATCTATCTATCTATCTATCTATCTATCTATCTATCTATCTATTAACTATCTCTGTCTATCTATCTATCTATCTATCTATCTATCTATCTATCTATCTATCTATCAACTATCTCTGTCTATCTATCCATCTATCAATCTATCTATCTATCTATCTATCTATCTATCTATCTATCTATCTATCTATCTATCTATCTATCTATCAACTATCTCTGTCTATCTATCTATCTATCTATCTATCTATCTATCTATCTATCTATCTATCTATCTATCAACTATCTCTGTCTATCTATCTATCTATCTATCTATCTATCTATCTATCTATCTATCTATCTATCTATCTATCTATCTATCTATCTATCTATCTGTCTGTCTGTCTGTCTGTCTATTTCTCTGTCTTTCTGTCTATTTGTCTGTCTGTCTTTCTGTCTATTTGTCTGTCTGTCTTTCTTTCTATTTTTCTGTCTGTCTGTCTATCTTTCTATCTATCTGAGCTACAGGTTGTTCATAAGTTCAGCACTAATCAAGACAATGAACAAGGAAGGTTCAAGAAAACCCTTAGTTATAATTAAAAACGAATTACTACTAAAGGTTTTCTTCGCTTAAGAGGTTTTGAGCTGGTCTTGTAGATAGACCTGTCTGTTCCAGGTCAGTTATGTTACATATAACCTAAAGGCTAACTTAACTTATGTTAGTTCAATTCTAAAATAAAATGCATGACCAAACAAATGGGCAATTTTTTTTATATATATAAATATTCACTATCTAATAATCATACAAAGGGTTCTAATAAACGTGAGCTGCTCTCAGTTTTTCTCAGTCGCTTTGGTACATTTCTCAGATCAGAATTGAAATTTGCAAATAAGTATGTGGATGTCTCAAAACAATTTGTACAAACAGCACAACACAATGGATTACATTGCCTATAACTTGCTCTATTTAGTTCATCTCTCAAAATTAAGTTTTTATGTCAATGAACATATCAGTGCCATCAGAATGAAAAGTCCTTGTGTCATTGTGTACGGATAAGACAGTCAAATTGCTTAGTCATGTTGTCAATATAACAGTGTACTCTGGAGGGATGTTCTGGTGTAAACTATGGCTACAGTTTTGATGACAATTATTGTAAATTGTAGGTTACACCTTAGTGTATGTGGGAGTTTGATTGCAAGAGACTGGACAAAATTCACATTTACTGTTTGTACTTTAATTTGTTGACAGACCATGTCATTACGATACAGAAAGGAAAAGACAGTACTGCATAGCACAAAGACAAAAAAAAAAAAAAGTAGAAATGTGAACATGGGACAGTCTACTTAGGGAAAACTGTACATGCAGTGCTGTAGGAATTACAGTGCAGTCTTCCTACCTCCTGACATTCCTGTCTGTTGGGCCACAAATTCTCATCCACATCACAACGAATATCTTCTCTTGCGATGCAGCGTGGAAATAATCTTTTATCCAGCCTCTGCTGTGATGACATCACACGCTGCATCCATGGCAGCCAGAAGCTTCATCTGGGTATGTGGCTGGTGATCGTATACTTTCCATCTCCATACTGAGAAAAATTCGTCAATGGTGTTAAGGAATGGAGAGTAGGGTGAGGGGAACTCCATCAGCATCCTGTTGTGGGCTCCAAACCATTGATGATGTTGGAGCGATGGAAACTGACATTGTCCCAAACTATCATGTACTTTGGCTGGTCATCTCCAATCTGACCCTCTCTTGTTCAGGGATGAGATCTCTGTAGAGAGTGTCTAAAAAGCTGACAAGATGCTCTTGCCTCCCAACTCCTCTGCCACGCAGCCTCACTCCTCTTCCTCTTCTTCTTCTCTCTGGCTGTTGACCCTGTCCAATTCCTTGTCCTTCCATTGTCAGACATTGTAACATTGTGTTGTGCTCCAGCTATATATGTACTTGCCAGTTGATAAGATTCATGAGATGCACCTTTGTTAGAGAAAGTCAAGATTCACCTGGGAGCAATTTAACAATTCAGGACAGATTTAGAAAAACATCTAATGGAAATGTATAGAAATATGCTTGATGTATTATGACAACTTGTTCAACCATTTTGCATTTAATGACTTATACGATGAACTAATGACTGGTCGTTTTGAGGGGTAAGACTATTGCTCAGTGAACTATATAATACCTTTTGATCAACATGACACAAGCAATTGATAATGTAGGAAACGGCAGAGAATTGTACATAATCATTTGCATTGATGTACCAAAGCATTTGCAACTTGTTCAAAGAAATGAGAAACTGATTTTTTGATGTGCACAAGTGACACAATGATGTGAAGATTGAATAGGTAGTTTTGAGAATTTCCATTCCGATCTGAGAAAAACTGTAGTAGAGTCGTGTATAGCAAGCCGTATTAACTTTTATTCATTTTCAGGAAATGAACTTGTGATATCAATAATTACATTTTCACTAGTTAAAATGTTAATTCCTGATATCAGGAATTAGATTTCCACTAGTAACAACGTTAATTCTTCATATCAACAATTCAATTTCCACTAGTAAAAAAATTCTTGATATCATGAATTGTATTTTCACTAGTGAAATCTCGCCATAGGCTGCCATTCAATTTCAATTGTTGATATCAAGAATTAATTTATTACTAGTTGAAATTCCAGTTTCACATATCAGGAATACAATTCTTACTAATAAAAATGCAAATTTCTGATATCAACAATTACATTGTTACTAGTGCAAATGTCTATTCTTGATATCAACAATTGAATTTCTAGTAAAAATGTTCATTTCTGATATCATGAATGTGATTGTTACTAATAAGAAAGCCGTTTTAGATATCAGAAATTATATTGATTTATTCAGTTGTTGATATCAAGAATAGACATTTCAACTAGTGACAATGTAATTGTTGATATCAGAAATTTGCATTTTTATTAGTAAGAATTGTATTCCTGATGTGTGAAATTGGAATTTCAACTAGTAAAAAATCAATTCTTGATATCAACAATTGAATTTGAAAGGCAGTCTGGCGAGATTTTACTCGTGAAAATACAATTTCAGATATCAAGAAGTATCATTTTTATTAGTGGAAATTTAATGGTTGATATAAAAAATTAACATTTTAACGAGTGAAAATTAAATTGTTGATATCAAGAATTAACTTTGTTACTAGTGGAAATCTAATTCCTGATATCCAGAATTAACATTTTAATTAGCGAAAATGTAATTGTTGACATCACAAGTTCATATCCTGAAAATTAATAAAAGTCAAAAAGGTTTGCCATAGTCGCGTTTTGAACAGTACAAATGGGGTGTTCTTGTTTTCTTCCACGCGATGGCGCTGCGCACCCTTGTATTGAGTGACAGTCATAACGGAGAGTGCTGACGTCAGTGTAAGTGAGAGAGGCGCTGTAACAGGAGAGACGCCGCTGAACGCGTACAGTAGACGCGTCGCGCAGTGGAGGAGACACACACCTGAGGAATAGCGGCGCGATGGCTGATCATCTGATACAGATCAATGACTCCACCATAGTCAATCGATTCGCGCGGAAAGGAGCTCTGCGACAGAAGAACGTGCACGAAGTTAAAAACCACAAATTTATCGCTCGATTCTTCAAGCAGCCCACATTCTGCAGCCACTGCACCGACTTTATCTGGTAACAGACTCTGCACTCAACACTCATGCACTACACCTCGAACTTTGAGTAATTGCACTTTTAAATGTGTGGCTTGACGGCTGTCAATGATTTCTTACTTTTATTTTGGCTTTCTCAAAAATACATTAAAAACAGTTTTTCCTTTCATAGGAAATTGAGGTGCATTAATTAATAAATTAGCACAATCATGTGTTTGCATGTCTAGTTTGAGTTTGCACTGTGAAAAATTAGTTGTTATATCTATTTTGCATATTGTCAAAGCATTTAGTATTTGTAATTTATATTTACTAAAATATGATTTGTTTGCATGAGGCAAAAAATGCTTAAAATGACTTAAATGTTAAAAACAAAAGGAGATATTTTGTAGTTCCACTGCATGAAGCCATTTTTTTTTATGTACAATTTTATACAGTTTTAGGCATTCCAGTAGGCTTATGTGTGTTGATATAATAGTACATTTGCAATAATAATAATAATAAATGAGTCGTTGATATGTGTTTTATTACGTTATAATATGTATTATATTATGTATTATATATATATGTATATATATATATATATATATATATATTATTTATTATGTGCAAATGAAAATGAGTCTTTTGCTAAATCCGGTACAATGCATGAAATGACAATATTTATGTTAAAAATGGTAATTGTCCCTTTTTTTGTTTAATTTAGACTAAAGACAAATAGTGGTTACAGATGATGATAATGAGCTAATAATGCGCAATCAGAAAATCATCAGCTGAAGTCATCATCAAACTGGATTTGCTGAACAGATGTTTCAATCATTTTAATATCTAAATCCTGCTTTAATACTGTTCAACCTTTCACAACCATTAAGGTTAAAGTGTTTATTTCGCACATTTTACCTTTTAAAAAAATCCGAAAAATCCTACCCTTGAAAAGGAGGGCAAAACAAATTTCAGTTTTTTAAAAAAAAACATCAAGTTATGTTTTGCAGCTTTGTGACTAACACACACTTTTTTCTGTCTTTCTCTTATCAAATGCAACTCTACAGGGGATTTGGAAAACAAGGCTTCCAGTGCCAAGGTACTGTGTGAGTGTGTATGTGTGTACCTGTGTTGTGATGACCAAATGTCCTCACAAAGATAGTATTACCACTAATTTTTGACCTTTTGGGAGCATTTTTTGGTCCCCAAAAGCAGGAAGCTTTCATTGATGAGAAGGTTTAGAATATACGTAAACAATTTATACAGTATAAAAATCATTATGTCTATGGAAAGTCCTCATAATGATAGGAAGACCTGTGTGTGAGCTGTAGGGCTGCTCTGATGAATATGTTCATGTATTGAGCTTTACCAGTGTTTACTACTGTACTACACTACTGTGCCTCTTGGCAGATGAGGATGTTCAGTTTGTGTCATTAAAGCAACACATCACATCTGGATAATGTGGAAAGTGGTGGCCTTGCCAGGAGCTCTGGCGCTTTTGTAAGGGTCTTGGGCAAGTCTGTTTAAATCTCGGCTTTGCTATGTCAACGTTGACTTTTGATAAATGGCAGCTCCCGAATCAGAAAGGGTTTTGATGAACACTGTGCAGCTGACTAAATATTCAGTGACATTCTGGAGAATTCAGCTTTGTGGCAAACATGTTGACGAGGACCATCTCTGTTTCTGTTGCTGTAAAGAACTAGCACAACACCCAGACCTGAAGACCGGATTGGAATAGGAATGGAAAGCCAGACCCAAGAGTTTAACCCCTGTTGCTCAGTTTATAAGGCCCGTTCACGCCAATGACGGTAACTATAACGATAACCATTAAGATATAGTTCTCAAAATAGTTATAAATAGTAGAGTTCACACCATGACTAAAATAAGTCAAAATGTTTTTCTTTTTTTTTCAGCTGATGAACTATAAAAACACTGACAACAAATCAGAATCCATCTTGCTTTAACGAGCCCGAGCATTTAAAGTGACAGACGACAAAACTTCAGAGTGTGATTAGAATAAACAGAAGGATATTGTTACTAATATAGTCATGGTTAAGTTATCTTTGTAGTTATTGTTCTTGGTGTGAATTGGCCTTAACACTGTACCCCAAAAGATTACTGGTTTTGTAGGCAACCTGTTCCATTTGCGATTATTAGGTTTCCCCCCTCATTTTCAGAATAAAGTAAAACTAATTTATGTAATGAAATTCGAAGTGTGTCCCAATTCACGTACTTATGCACTATCCTATGGCATGAGCAGTGTTGGGGAAAGTTGCTGTTAAAAGTAACAACAATGCGATACTCCCTAAAAAAAAGTAACTAATTGCATTACTTTTGTGTTACTTTTTATCATCTGGGCTGGCTTGTTTGTTTGTTTTTTAATAAAACAAAAAAAAAAAACACTCAAAAGTTCTAGTTTTGGCAAATGTCCAGTCACTTTCGCACCAAAAGTGAAATGAAAAGCCTCACGCTGAAGAAAATGCTAATTCACACCTGTACAGTAGAGGGCGCAGCTCAAACAAACCTTTCTTCTGTTCTGGAATGCAGAAGAATTGGATGTAGGAAAAGAACGTTTAACACACTTACTTAAGCAATAAAAAAAGAAAAAAGAAACACAAATGTGATTTATCTGAAGTCATTTTTTATTCGTATGACATAAAGTGAGATTAAAAAATCAAGCACCTAGGCATGCAGACTGATTCTACAAACATTTGTGAAAGAATGGGTCTCTCTCAGGAGCTCAGAGAATTCAAGCATGGTACATTGATAGGTTGCCACCCGTGCAGGTCCTTTCGTGAAATTTCCTCACTACTAAATATTCCACGGTCAACTGTTAGCGGTATTATAACAAAGAGGAAGCAATTGGGAACAACAGCAACACAGCCACGAAGTGGTAGGCCACATATAATCAGAGCGGGGTCAGCGCTCTTTCTGTATTGTCGATAGCTACAGACCTCCAAACTTTGTGTCGTCTTCAGATTAGCTCAAGAACAGTGTGTAGAGAGCTTCATGGAATGGGTTTCCATGGCCGAGCAGCTGCTTTATTGCAGCAGGGTGATGACCCAGTGCAATGCAAATCGTCGGGTGCAGTGGTGTAAAGCACAGACTCTAAAGCTGTGGAGACTCTTAATGCTTCAGCATACCAGCATACATTTTGGACGATTTCATGCTCCCAACTTTATGGGAACAGTTTGGGGATGGCCCCTTCCTGTTCCAACATGACTGCACACTAGTGTACAAAGCTAGGCCCATAATGACATGGATGAGCGAGTTTGGTGTGGCCTTGACTGGCCTTCACAGAGACCTGACCTTAGGGCACAGACTGCAAGCCAGGCCTTCCTGTCCAACATCAGTGCCTGACCTCACAAATGCGCTTCTAGAAGAAGGGTCAAAAATTCACACTCCTAAACCTTGTGGAAAGCATTCCCAAAAGAATGAAGCTGCAAAGGGTAGGCCAACTCCATATTAAACCTTCGGATTAAGAATGGGATGTCATTAAAGTTCAGGTGCAAGCGAGACGAGTAAATGTCTGCTCACATTTAGTCTAGAACTGCAATAACCATCATGTTTGCACACAGCGCACACTACACCTCTGCATTTACTCATGATTTCCCTCATTTAATATTCAATAAATGGGAAAACAATGTAACTTGCATTACTTATTTGAAAAAGTAATTTATTTGAAATAGTAGACTAGCAATGCATTACTTTACTAATTACTTGTTAAAAGTAATCTCATTGCGTAACTCGCATTACTTGTAATGGGTTACTGCCAACACTGTGCATGATACATAGTGTATAACTGCAAAATGTCATTTGGAACTTTTTTTTTAAATATTAAAATAGATTTTCAAGGAATTCACGTCCACCCATCTAGATCCAATTAAAAAGCTGATAGTATGCTCTTAGTATGAGAAAAATTTGGTCTTTTAGACCATTTTCAAAGATATTACCAATTAAGTTTATTTTTGCATACAGAAAGTGCTGAAAGTTTGTAGCTTCAGGCAGCTGTAGCTCAGAATGGATTGGCACAAACCCATTCCAAGTAGGTCAAAAGTAAAAGATGCCAGGTAAGCAGTCTTAATTCTCAAGTTCCCTGGACTATTAGACCGTGTCCTAACCAGGTGTGACAACTCAAGTAATTTGTGTCTGCACACTGAAAGTGAAGTGCTGTGTAATGTGACAGCCAATCAAAACATATTTGATGTTTAATATACAGGTGTGTGCTGTGAAATGGACATCTCATTTGGACCAATGAGACTCACTGTGGGTGTGGCTTATCAGTGCAGCGCTCCAAAAATAGAAGTGGCCAAAAAAACGTCTTTAAGTAGAACTAACACCGCTTGTTAATGCTGCGCTAACAATTCTTCTAAACTATTATGGAGATACTGAGCATTTATCTCCCCCAAATCCATCCATGTTTATATGTTAATTTACAGCATCAGTACTTAAAAGTATATGTTTTCATCAAGGCTCTCGGGAATCATTGAGCAGAAATACAGCATGACACAAGAGTTGGCAGATTCAGATGGTCACAGATGGCAAAGGTATCTCATGTATCATGTTTGTGTATCTTCCTGTCAGCTGGACATTAGCCATGGAAGATGGTCAAGTTTTTGAGGATGTATGTGTACATCAGTGAATATATTTCCAAAGCCCTCTGCTTTGTTAGAACAGAGACATACTTTACACTGGTATGCAACACATTGCAAACTTTCAGGCCTATTGTACATTCATAGCATTTTTGCACATCAAAATGATAGAATTTGCTGCAGCTTTTTTGAACACATTTAGTTTGGGCTTGGAATTATGGATTATTTTGATTTGCTAATGTTGCGTTTCCTCCCCTCAAGACCTCAAAACCTTGGAGGGTCTGTAAATTCTTGCTTTAGTGTGGAGGTAGCAAACTTCAGTACTCAAGTGGGCAATTGTCATGGATGAACGAAGAAACTCAATATTCTTTATTAATCACAGAGAACAAACACAGCTAGCATAACTTTAAGGCAGAACAAAGAACTGAGTAAACTGAAGGCTTACATACACAGAAACAAAGAATCAAAAGCGGCACGGTTCCAGTTATATTTCCACTTGAGCCTGGTACAGCACGGCATGATTACAAACAGCTCTCGGCCCTGAATTCTCATGACGGTGTTTCTCAACCATTGTGTGATTAGCTGATGAAAACATCAGATGCGGCTGTTCCAGTGACGGGCAAAACACAAATCTCTCTGTCACTAGCTTGTCAAAAACCTGGCAACTCCGTCTGAGCTTGATTTCATAAAATGTTAAGTATTATAATGACACATGCGTGTTTGACAACATCAACTTTGATGACACAGTGTTTAATTATTAAAAAAATGAGGCTCTGCCCTACAGCGACGATATGTAAATTTGTTGTTTTTTTTCAGCATCACCAACAACATCAAATAGCTACCTATGCATGATCTTATAGTGTTCATACCTGACTTAAGTTTAGGTTTCATAATAAAAATAATTCTACTTTTAATATAAAATCCACAGAAGTCATGTTTAACGTGAAATTTTCATGCTTACATCTACTAAAATAAAATCTGTTATTTCCGAGATTCTTCAGGCTAGTGAATAAATAAATTTTTGTCATGACAACTCTCAAAGTGTTTGGCATGGTAATGGGTATGACAATGTTTGGTCTTGGCAGAATAGATCTGCTACACTGCTGCTGCTGCTTTTATTGCTGCTGCTGTACAATATTGGATACATGAAACATGCTCTATACAGGTGGAGCTGGGGAAGGTGGAGGGTTTCAGAAGGCGCACTGCACTGCTAAGCAAATGCTACTAATTTGAAGATTGAGCACTCAAACTCATTGGCTACTGATACAGCAGGAACCAATCATCTGTATCCTATAGATAATGATGTGGTTGCGAGCAGGTTGATTTAAAGGACCTATTAGCCTGCGCATCTAGAGTTTCATGACAGAACTTTGTATCGATTTGCACTAAATACTAGTGTTCCTTAATGGTCTAGAAGTAGAACTTTTGTTAATCGTGTCAGAGAGGTTCTGTGTTATAAACCAAAACCAAAGGTGTTCATGGGTGAATGTATATAACGAGCATCCATTTTCTTTTGTAATTTCACTGGAAGGAATAGAGAGTATCCAATAGTCCATTAAGCAATTGAAGTGCAGATAATTAAAATGAAATTAAAATCACAATTTGGCTTAAGGTGTGGTTACATAACAATATTTGAGCAAAATTTGAAAAAGATCTATTGTCTACTGCCAATAGTGCAGCCATGTATGAACTCACTTTCAATCCAAGCAGATTTCTGTTGAATTTGCGTAACTAACTTGAACATGAGCAAAATCTGTGGGGGAACATTTCAGATGCCAAAAACATGAAATTATATTCTGGAAAATATTATACATATGGGAAAAAAAAATGGTAACACTTTATTTTGATAGTCCACTTACTGCAAGTAATGTCAACTAGCAGTCATCAGGGCATTAGTAGACTTAGACAGAAGCACTTGTGTTCTTGTGTAGACTGTTTCAGGTCAGCCTATAAGCAGCCATCATGGTGAAGGTTATTGAAGAGGCTTTGAGGCTTTTTGTGAGGACATTTCTTCCTAATGCGACCCTGTCATAACTGCTTCTTGCTTTCAAACACATACCACATGGTTCCATAGTCTGAGTCCTTAATTAAGTGTCATTGCAGTCAGCATGTGTTGCTCCAGACGGCTCTAACCTCCATCCGTGGAGTAACCTGCCTGTCAGCATCTACTTCTTCACTGGGGAATGTGTTGCATGCAGAGAAGAGAGGACAGCATGAGAACACTGGCTAACCATGGTCTGAACAGGCTGCCTGTTGGTGAGCTCACAGATGGCTTCACTGACGGACGGTTGGCTGTGGGAGCTGGTTGCTGTGCAATGGAGTGGGAAGCGAACACGAGGGCCAGGCCAGAGAGTGCATGTTCTTGGAAGCATTTGGGAGATGTGTAATGGTGTGTAACAATGAAAAGGCTTCTGATACCTGTCCGACAGCTTTGAGACTCGTGATGAGAGGTACCAGACCTGTGATCACCTGCGTTTTCAGCATATTACTCAAAAACTGCTGCTGAGAGATGAAGAGATACATGAGATATCCTGAACAGGACCAGGGGCCTATTTCACAAAAATCTTCTTGAGAAAAAAGTTCAGATAATTTCCAAGAAGTTTATAGTTATAATAATGTTTTATAATAAAATCGGTACTGGTGGGTTTCCGTGGGAAATTCGAGCATGCAGCCCATTTGTCTTTGCATCATTGTGTCACGTCTGTAAACAGAAAGGAGTCCCAGCTAGTCGGCTATATGGCATATGAGGATGCTGCTGGTAGCGGATCATGTATAGCCTTTTCTCACAGCAGCTGGAATAATTAAACTTATCATTTTGATGGCGGATTGTAATCCAGAAAGGTCCAAATGACAATCATCATTTACAACTGGAGATTCACCCATAGTAAAAAGCACTTCAGTGGCTACAGAAATTGAAATCTACAGGTAATGCTAATACGCACTAAATACACATAATTACGCAATGCTGATAATAATAGTTTGCATGGTTTGCCGTGATCCGATCTAGGCAATCATTAGATTTAATCACCATTGGCTGCACGATTGTAATGCTTTTTTTCTCAGTTGGTCAGAACAAAACTGGCAGACATTTTACTTACTTGTTCAGATTATATTTTCTAGTGAAAATTCTGATTTTCAGACATAGAATCTGTGATTCTGAGGTACAGTATCAACACTGACGTGGTGACTGACAGCAAATATTAGATTCACCTGCGCTGAGGAGCCTTGTCGACGTACAACCCACATAAAGATGATAATTCCACAAATAACTGCAATTGCAGGTTTCAAACAGAGATGGCGACAAAGAGGCAAAACTTACAGACTGCAGCTTTAAGTTTTTAAGTTCTTAAAGCTGCAATATGTAAAAAAAAATATTTTATTTTTAGTAACAGTAATACAAAATTTTCTCCATCATACAATATGTTTTAAAATTAATTGCATGCCTTTTATCAACACAAGCCATCCAGCATTTAATATGATATTCTAATATTGATCTATCTTACTGCAGTGTGAACAAGTGTCTCACAGCAGCCGTGAGCGAACGCACACAGTAACGTTATAACATCATTTTCTACATACTCAAATGTACCTAATATGATAAACAGAGCTGCGTTACCTCATACTCATGACTGGAAAAACTGAAGCAGCACCTGTGAAGGCTCCACAACACTCGGTCTTGCACTGCTTCATACTACAGTAACGTTAATAATTGCATCCATGAACATGATTTCTGCCCGAGTCCAACCCAATTCTTGTCCACTGGGTGTGAGGTGAAGACCACATGTCCCAATATTCCACGCTCAAACTTGGTGTCATCAAGCTACGCCTTTGTTTTAAATAGGCGACCTCTAACGGACAAAAATCTACATAGTGCACCTTTAAATATTTTCTTAAGAACATTTCTTTTTCTTATGAGGAAAAAGACAGTCTTTGGTGTTATCTGATTGATTCTTGCTGAAAACACGCATGAAACACCTCAAAGGTGTCTTTTTTGGCTGCCTGCTGATTACTGTAATAATCATAATAAGCATGCACATTATTATCATTACGACTAATGGGAGTTCTGCACTTGGCATCTCATTATTTTAATATTTATTTATTATTTTTATTTTCTTTTAAAGATTTTTTTTTTCTGTTGCATTAATTTACACTTTGTCTTCTAACACTCTTTCTAGAGTGTATGCATCCTGTGTGTGTGTGTGTGTTAGAGTGAATGTGTCTTTTGTATTAGCGTTCTCATATGTCCTGAATGCTGCTGAAATTTATGGTGTAAGTGTAAAATTAAAAACAAGGTCCCTATTTGACTCGTTTTTGTAGAGGTGTTACTGAAATTCGGAATCAGCAAAAATTCACGTCATGCATAATCATGACCGATCATTGTTTACCACATTATCTGTGATTGGTGTCACATCAGAGAATTGGTGATCATCCATAGTAATATGTACCTAGTGTTATGCTGAAATGCTTAATTACAACAGTTTATTAGAAACAACCCAATAAAGTCATTTAACATCTTAATTTTGATAACCCACACTTAAACTGGTTTGCTAGTTTCTGCGTGTGTAAGCTGGTCCAACTGCTTTCCCTGAGTATCTGGTGTTTAATTGGTTTTAGGTGGTCTCCCAGCCTGACCTGCTAACAAGTGCCAAAAATCTCTTTAAGACCAGCCTGACCAGTCAGGGCCAAATAAGACCACCAAAGTAGTTTAGGCTGGATTAGGTTGTTGTTTCAGGAGAGATGACAAACAGACATCGGCTGCTCTGCACCCTCACTCTACCTACAGAGAGATCTCTACCTAGTGCTTATAGGCAATGGGCTGTATCCTGTTACAGATCATTAGGAATATGATGAGAATCCCCGTTTAGCCTCAGTACTCCCTGCAAATAAAAAAAATGTCAATGGTAATTTTCTATGGGCTCTTCTATGTAGAGATTATTTGATTTTGCCCAATTTTCTCTCTCACTCTCTTCCTCTTTCTTCTTTTACTAGCCGCTGTGGAGTCAATTTTAGACATCATTATAGTATCATTATTTGAACAGTAATATGTCTGTCTGAAGAAAATGTGTGTGCTGCTCTTAACCCAAGTTTACTTGAAAATTCTGCAAACCCATTGCCTTACGGGTGAAATTAAACAGGTGAAGTTTTATTACCAACAGTAGACAAATCAATTTTACATTGTCATCAAAATTTGCTCATTAAATAAAAAATCAATCATTTATTTAGTCTAAGTTAATGTCACAATTCCTCCTGTTTTGTGTGTTTTGTGTTCAATGACTCTATTTTGATATTCTGTTTTCTTGCGCTTTCTGGTTTTCCTTCATTTCCATACTTGTTAGTTTCCATAGTGATTGATTACTCTCACCTGTTCCTTGTTAGCCCATTATGTGTATAAATACCCATGTGTTTTGTCTTTTGTTGGTTGTTGTCTTTACATGTGTTTGAAAAAGCTGTTACGTTTCTGTTCTCTGTTTGGATTATTTTTGTTTGTTTAACAAACTGCTGCAATTAGCTCCTCACCTCTTCTCTTCCCGGCTTAACCATTTAACTATTTTAAGTAAACCAAGCAAAAAATACATGATAAATAACAAATATAGCATTATTGCTACTTTAAATCATTTGTTAATTTAAGTTATGCCTTTTCTTGCAATTGTAATTATACACTCTAAAAAGTGCTGGGTTAAAAACAACCCAAATTGGGTTGAAAATAGACAAACCCGAAAATTGGGTAGTTTTAACCCAGCAGTTGGGTTAAATGTTAACCCAACCTGCTGAGTAGTTTTATTTAACTCAACTATTGTTAATTATATAATAATTACTGTATTGCTTGCTTAAAATGAACTCAAAGTATGTTGTAAATTAACGTTTATAATAATATGTATAATAAATGACCATTTATTAATAAGTTATACAATAAAATAATAATTAAACAATAAACATTTATTAAATAGCTTATTAATAAACGTTCACCTTTTGAATAGTACTTTCGGCTCTTGTAATTATGTATTTTTGCTTCAGAATTGAGTAATTTTTAATTGTGAGGGAATGTCGTAGGGTAGCATGTGTCACCCTGGTTCCTTTAGAAGCTACCCTTTTAGTGTGGTATTTTGATTTTGACATTTTTATATTAAATATAACTGGAAGGGAAGAAATGAACCAATACATTTCAAAAATATTTTACTTTTGACAAAACATTGCAATATAACTCTTCAAATGTGTTAGTTACATTAGCTCGCTTCAAAACACTAACCAATATCTAATGACCACATCCTTTGAAAAGTTTGTTAAAGGTACACTATGTAACTTTTGGCCATCTAGAGGTTTAAAATTAAAACTGCATGTTATTTTGCGGAAGAACATTGTTTTGGTTGTGCTTTGGTTCTGTTTGACTGTGTGGATGAACAGTCAAATGAATGATCCTTCGCAACAGATAATACTTTACAATGAACTTTGCTAGAGAGCTACATATGGCAATATATATCTGTTCAACAAAACACCTTATTCATAAATAAAATAAAATACCTTCGCCTCAAGCAACTCTTCCCCTGACATTGCCAAACCCTCTTGTATTCAAACTTTCTCTCCAATCTCCTCTCCTTCAGATAAAAAGACTTTGGTCCCACTTTCTATTAGATGTCTAACTCCTTATTTACACTGCTCGCATCTGTGGAGCGTTACGGCTCCGGTGAGGATTTGTTCTGTCCTCTATGCGGTGTCAACTCACACCAGAAGCGTTTCAGAAGCAAAATGGCTGAATTCGCGAGACCACAAGATTTGCCCTTGTTTTCCTTGATTTTTTGTGTTTCTAATGGCTAAATGGTTATATTTTGTCCGGTTTAATTGTATTTATTGCTATGGCCTACAGACTAAGTTAATACACTTAAAAGTCCAGTTATGGTCGATAAGGATAAAAGATTTTCAAGTTTTTCAACTCCAAATCTCTTGTCATCCATTTCTAGCTATGATGTGAAATATGAGCAGGAGTCTACACAGGGTGATTATTTGACTTTTGAATTTTATTTGAATTTTGAATTTGAGCGACACCAAAAATAGACTTAGCGCCTATCTTTAGCGAAGCGGCAAGGAGACACTTCTGAAACGTGTCGTGGCGAGGCTGGTATAAACACAAGCTTTGACTAGAGTGGCCGTGGATCGACTCTGGTGGCCGTGTTGGAGCCGTAATAAGCTGTAACGCGGGGTACGATGTGTCTAATTTCTAAGTTGCTTATTACTATACACTTGCATCAAAAATGTAAAAAATAAATTAAAATAATGTTGATAATTTTCAGGTACAATGTACGTATTGTGTTCACGTTCTATTGCAAAACTCTTCCTGGGTTAAGGGATAAGGGAACGTCAACAGTGTAACCTATAGATGTAATTATAGATACAATTAAATGACTCTTCGCAAAGACCCGCCCACTTCTCTTACTGTTGCTATGTCCGACAAGCCACAATATGCAGTTTCATATTTGAAATATTGTAATTTTTTAAAGAAGTTTAAACAATAAACATATATATGTATAGTGTCTCTTTAATGTGTCGTGACAGATCGCTGTAGCTCCTTCAAGCGGCTCGTGAACCGATCATCTCTTCATACTAGTTCATTTTTAGCATCAAATAAACATGAATGAACATCAGAAGGAATGATGTTTTAAGCACAGAAAGACGTGAGTACATACAATTTTTTAAGTTCAAGTTCACCAACGTTGTCAGCTGACTGCTTTGTCTGACAAAATGGCGGATTCAGGGTGATGATTATCAGATCGCCTGTCAATCAAACTGCCGGCGAAGGGTCAATTACATGCAGGTATTTTTAAATAAATACAATGTAAAAGCACGTATGTACAATGTATCAAGTGATTCATTTAAATGGTGTTATATGTTTAAAATCAAGCCCTGCTTACTTTTCTCATTGAATGCACTGTTTCACTCAGAAATTCATCACAGAAGTAGAGTGAGTTGCAAAGAGCTTTGATGGAAGGTAGAGGCTGTTTTGGAGCACACAACCTTGTCCTTGTTCTCTGTCCAAATTTGGCTCTGTTTTGTCTGGGGTTCTCTTCTTCAAGGGTCAGTGCTAACAGGTCTGTCATCACCACAGCGCTCTGACTGCTCTCTGTTAATAGCGTTAGTCTGCCTGCCCTCTTCAGCACTGGCACAGTATATATCAGCTGGCTAATGCAGATGTTCTGCCCTTCTCTTCAGCGTCTCTTTCGGGCCTTTGAAGTCAGGTGCCCCTTTATCTGGAGATTCTTGCCATGTCCAGAAATGACGTGAGAGGCGCTGTGACTGAAGGATGAGCTTGGAGTTAGCGAGCCGCTGGCAAGGGGAACGTAAACAGTCTGACAGCTGCGGTTTGAGTTGACAGGCGAGAGCAATGGAAACAGAAGTGGATGTTTTCGTCACCGAGTGAGCAGTAGCAGAATGCGAGCAGTCCTTTAGTGGCCCACAGTGTGCGCTGACAGGGTAACGGCTGCTGTTTCTAACGTCTGGAAGATTTCCCTCGGTATCTGTTTTAGTTTTCGAAGAACTGTTGAAAAAAGTTTAGACCCTTAGATAAGAGCACATGTGCCCAAATGTCAGACACGTGGAACAACTTGTACCCACATTCATGTGACTGAGAGTGACTCACTCCAACTGTTCTACACTGTTATTTGCTTGTTGAAGTGCACCATTATTGTTCCTAGTTAGGGTTAGTAAAGGTAAGTTTAGCACTTAACTCATCCTGCATGTTTTTACTGAATGGCACCTCAAATCGTGCAGTTTGTTCAGGGGAGGTGAGTTATTTTTGTTTAAAGACGCAAAATAAACTTACATTGAGGGACTAGACTGTTATCTAGAGATGAGAATATCACAGACCTGGCCATGGATTTTAGCAACCACATGCTAAACATGCTAAAGTAAAAATACTTAAGAAATCATTCTAACCACTGATTTGCTGCTTAATAAAAGTTTCTGATTATTATCAATGGTGAAAACAGGAAAAACAGTTGTGCTGCTTAATATTATTGTGGAAAGCATTCAGGATTCTTAAAAGTCATTACTGTCAGTTTCGACCAATTGAATGCTAATTGAAAGTTTTTTGTTTTTTTTTCCATTAAGGATCATGTAACACTGAAGACCAGTGTTGGGGAAAGTTACTTTTAAAAGTAATGCATTACAATATTGTGTTACTCCCTAAAAATGAACTAATTGCGTTACTTAGTTACTTTATAGAAAGCAATGCATTATGTTACTTTTGCGTTACTTTTTCTGATCTGACATTTTTAGATTTTTTGTTATAAAAAATCAAAAAAGTTCTATTCTTGGCAAATATAAAGGCCCTTTCATGACAAAAGTGAAATGAACAAACCTCAGGTGTAAGCAAATACAAATTCACGCCTATACAGTAGAGGGCGCAGCTCAAACAAACCTTTCAGCTGTGCTCGCATTCTTGACCGCAGAAGAATAGGATGCAGGAGAAGGAAGTTTAACACTCTTACTTCAGCAATAAAAAAAACCCAATGAAACACAAATGTGATATTTATCTAAAGTCGTTTTGCTTATTTGTATGGATTAGACCATCAAAGGTCTGCAGCAAAGACATTGCTTAATAAAGTGAGATTAAATACTTAAAGTATATTTGTGTTATTTGACATGTTTGCATAATGTTCTGAGTTTGCCTTCCACTGTTTTTATTCATTTTGAGGAACACTGAATCTGTTTTTGTGTAAGTGAGATGAGTAAATGCCTGCTCACATTTAGTCTATAACCACAATAGCCATAATTTTTACACACAGCACCTCTACAGTTACAGTCAAATGTTACAGTTAAATGTAGACTAAAAACGCATCTATTTAACCTGGCATACACACGACACATTATCAATTTTTGTCTTCATATCCTTTAAAGGATTGTTAGGCTGCATAGATCAGGTCAGCCGGAACCGGGAACACTTCCTATAACACCGAATATACTCGTTACATCAGAAGAAGAATGGTGTCTACGCTAATTTTATTCTCTCTGCTTATGCCGAGTTTTACCAATTACCGTAATTAGCTGGATCCGGGCCGTATCCAAGTGAGAAGTGTCAGCAGAGACTGGGTCAACTAGGTGGTCAGCCAGTGCCACAGATCCCCAACAAACCGTCCCATACCGACATGATGGAAAAGATCTTAAATTAGATGGAACTAGATTAAATATTTTGACTGTTGCGATCCTAAATTGGATTTATTACCTGTAACTCTGCCTAAATATCAAGCAAGTGTTCACTGTTGGCCAGAGGAGAACTGGCCCCCCGACTAAGCCTGGTTTCTCCCAAGGTTTTTTCTCCATTTTGTTGGAGTTTTGGTTCCTTGCCGCTGTTGCCTTTGGCTTGCTTAAGTTGGGGACACTTGCTTGATATTCAGCAGTGTTTTTAGTATGCCTGCATTGGCGCCGTTGTATGCAAACTGAGATGAGCCGGACGATTACATCACCGTTTTCTCCAGTGCTGATATACATAAATTAACTTGACTAATAACTACTGATATTTGCAACGGAATGAATCAATAATATATAGAATAAGCTGGACAATGACACCATTTTCTTTGGGAGCTGCTGTGCAGCCAAAAATTATTTGCCAATTATTAATGTAAAGCTGCTTTGACACAATTTGCATTGTAAAAAGCGCTATATAAGTAAAGGTGGCTTGACAGCTGATTTCTCCGAACATAGTCGCAGGAGAGGTGTCAGTCTATAAATGGGAAAACAAAGTAACGTGTCACTTTTTAAAATTAATTTAAAAGTAATTGTTACTTTACTAGATCATTGAATAAAGTAATCTGATTACGTAGCGCAAGTAATGCATTACGCCAAACACTGCTGAAGTCTGGAGTAATGATGCTGAAAATTCAGCTTTGCATCACATGAATAAATGACATTTTAAAATATATTCACATAGAAAACAGTTGTAATAATATTATTTCACAACATTATTGTCTTTAGTGTATATTTGATTTTAAAAAATGCTGCCTTGGTGAGCATAATAGACTTCTTTCAAAAACATAAAAAAATCGTACTGAACCCGACCTTTTGTATGACATTGTAACTGCATGTAACGTTTTATTTTAAAAAAGGTAAGAAAAATGGTTTTGCATGAATGAATGAGCCGTGTGCTTCATCGTAACATTATTCAAATTGCACTTTAAACTATACTGCAAATGAAAACAGTTGCATCTGAGCTATTTGTTTCATTTGAAGTGACAGAACTGTGTTTTAGTTCAGCCAAGGTGTTTATGCGTCTCTCCTCAGCACTATGCTAATGAGTTTCATCTGAACATCTATCTTCAGAGGCCTCTACCAAATTAAGAGCCCTTGCACTGCTCTGCTACACTTCCTGTTTGCTTTGATGTCTCTCAGAGCTGTATCCTCCATTACCACATCCCTCAGTCAGATATCCCAAATGCTCTGTGCCACAGAAGATGAGGCTTGTGGGAAGGATTTTGAAGACGTGGCTGACACCTTACAGCGATGTTGGCCTTGTTATGAGAGCAGGCCTCAATTTGTTCTGTTGTTTCATGCACTTGTATAATGACTTGAAGTTGTCATGAGGTTTTCTTTGTAGTGACAGTGAAATATAATTTCCATATGTGTTTAAGACCCATGACCATGTGACACAGACTACTGTGGATTGTCTGAAGGAAGATGCAAAGGCATGCCTGATGCATGGCTGTGTGACACAGTGTCTAGTTCCCTTCTAAGGGAACCAGAGTTACCCTAAGACATTCCCTCACAATTAAAAATTACTCAGAATTCTGATGCAGGTAGTTGCCTCAATGTTTGCCTCAGCACTGATCACAATAATGGTGATTTCAAACAAAACAGTTCATCATTGTCCCAACACTGAAATTTAAGTAGTTTCCACACACTGTAAAAATATTGCCTTGCTTTAACTAAAAAATAATTGAGGGAACTATTTGCATCAGAATTTTGAATATTTTGAACTCAACTAATTTGTGTTTGACCAATTAGACTTTACATGATTTCAACATGCACCCTTAAGTAATACCAACACAACTTTTGGGGTAAAAGTAACTCACATTAATTGTAACATATTAAAAAAATTGTCACATATTTTTCAGTATATGAAAAGCGGCCATTCCTTATGTATTATTTAATATATTAATGCAATATAGTTTTCTGTTTATTTTTCAATATATTAAAAATTTAATATGTAGAGCTATCTATGGGGATACTATAGCTTCAGCTAAGTCCAAAGTATGTCCAGCTTAAAAAGCTGAGCCAGGCAACAGATAAGCTATGCTCGCAGCAACTCTGCTCATCATTATACTAGCTTATTAACACCCCAGCCTGAGCCAAAAGTTTTAAAATCCTGTCCGCTCATGTCATGGTCCTATCGGTAGCCTAATAAATATGCTTATTCTCCATGGGGGCTGACATGCTTTGACCTCTTAACCAGATGGAAACTACTCATTGGATCTCAGTAACCCATTTAATTTAAATGAATAATGATACACGTTTGTGAAAATAGTTTATATCATCTATTATTCTCTCTGTTGTCTAGAGATATCGGTATCAGACATTACAATTTGTTACCAAGATTCAAGTGTTTCAAATGTTGGCAAACAACTTGAGTCATCTCTTAACTTATGGTCTTTTTTTCTCAGGAGAAGTGAGAACTGAGTCTTACTATAGTCTAGGAGAACAGTTGAGATTGATGTCACTTGTGATTTTTCTTTCACATAAGCACGGCTGATTATCTGTGTACATATTGGCAACTTGATGAATGGTGATAGAGTTTGGCTGTTGCCGCGTTGAGCTCAATTGTAGTGTAGGAGGGGAGCACTTCACCTCATCTTAGAGTACAGCTGAGCTCATTAACCAATCAGCCAGCAGAAGTGAGTGGGCGGCAAGCACGAGCTGTGATGAGAACATGAAACAAAAACACGTTACACAACGGCCTGCACTCCTTCTCAGAACTCTTCAAGACCGCTTGCTCTGTTATTACTTATCGTTAATAGTTGGGTTTTCTGTGCTCCTGTAATGTAGAATAATGTTAGTTTAGCACAATTCCTCCTGCTGGGAGAACGCACACTTCACATCGCTTACTGTAAATGACACAAGCTGTACTGTATGTTAAACTGAGCAGCTGCTGCAGTCGCTGATGGGGAAATGAGGCTGCAATTAATGTCATTTTAGACAATTCAAAATGGGTTTGCTGACTGAACAGTGCCAAAGTGTGTCCTTTCTCTTTCATGCTGTTGTTAATATGATGTTTATAGTTTTTATAGTGCCATGATATTCTTTGAAGAGTGAACCATAAATATCATCATTATCATTCAGATCATAATCATCATCACTGTACCATGGATATATTTTTTTACGTGATCTAATGGTACTATTGTTATTTTTTCATACTTTCTACTATTACGTAAGAAGACTATAAAAAAGAATATAACTGAACACTCACTTTAAAGTTTACTGATCCAATATTTCAGCAACAAGTATTTGTCAAGGTAGAGCTTACGATCAGTGTTCAAGAATTAGGGTATGTTTACATCACAACAATGTATTGAAAATGGAAAAGTTTTTCCTTTGTGTTTTCCGCGTACAGACGACAACATTGTCGAAACGATTCCTGTTCACACAGATATGCAGAAATGACTGAAAATTGCTGTATTATTCATAAGATTGCAATATTCCGTGAATTTTTAAGGCTGGAAATTTTCAATGGGAATTAACGGGAATTAACAGAGAATTTGCAAAATTGCTGATTAGCCTATAACAGGGAACCTAAATGAAGTTGGGGAAAAAAAATCTTGCTGCATAATCTTGGTTAAAACAACCAGATTTAATGCAATTTCAGATTAATTTTTACCATGCACATTTCTCAATCACATTCACACGGCTATTGAAACCACACCCCCTCCATAATATGCACATTTGATGAAAAATACAGGAAAAACTAATATTGTGAAATATTATTAAAATTTAAAATAAAGGTTTTCTATTTTAATATATTTTAAAATATAATTTATTTCTGTGGTGCAAAACTCAATTTTCAGCATCATTATAACAGTCTTCATTGTCACATGATCCTTCTGAAATCATTCTAATATGCTGATTTGATAATGTTGGTAACAGTTGTGCTGCTTAATAGTTTTTATAACCTGTGATACTTTTTCAGGACTCTTTGATGAATAAAAAGTTAAAGAAAAGCATTTATTTAAAACAGAAATATTTTTAATAATATACACTACTGTTCAAAATTTGTTCAAGGACCACGTGATATTTCAGTTTTTCTTTTTTAATAAATCTGCAAAAATGTCAAGAATTCTGTGTTTTTCTGTCAATATGGGGTGCTGTGTGTACATTAATGAGGAAAACAAATGAACTTAAATGGTTTTAGCAAATGGCTGAAATATAACAAAGAGTGAAAAATGTAAGGGGGTCTGAATACTTTCCGTACCCACTGTATATAAGCCCTCAGTTTGAGTTAGTTCTTAGTCCTGTATTGTCTTTATGTAGAGTGTTGCTAGTTTGCAACGTTTCTCATGCATTTCTCATGCTTCAACGTAGTTTCTCATGCTAGTTTGAGCTGTTGTCGCCGCCCTTTTGATTCTCCTGTTATTTCCTGCATTTTGATTACATATTTTCTATCAGCACTTCCTTGTGTGTTGTGACTAGAACACACCAGATCCATGACAACAAGCTTATCTTAGCAATTAAAAATCTATTTCTTGAACCCATATGCAAAATAAGAAAAAAGAAATACAATCATAAACACATCACAACACATTTTTAAAGAGTTGTATCATGACAAAGGCTTGGAGCCGAAACGTTTGTTCAATAAAATTTTAAGTGAGTGTTTTTTTTTTAAATAAACTATTTCTTGAAGTACCGTGTAAATTCCATGGAACATGAATTTTGATAAAATTTTGAGCTTTTCACACTTGTTACTGTTAACCCAGGGCCATTTTGAACCCTGTGGTCTACTTTTGTAAACCCAGGTTTAATGTTCGTATTTGAAAACAAAATAATTATATTGTGAACAATAAACTTTCTTTAGATACATGGGATTTCTGATTCTGCGTTGGTTAGTCTAAGGCCCGTTCACACCATTGAGAATAACTATACTGATAATTGTGGAGAAAAAGTTTTAATCATTTTACTTCAATGAGAATAGGAAAGTCCATGATACAACCATTGCAAAAATGACACTGAAGAACGATATCATTGGAATCAATCTTGGAATGATTTTTTCCAGAAGATGAAAGATAAAAAAAAAAAACATTGACAGCCAATCAGAATCCACCCACCTGAAGTAAGTTGTCCATCACAAGCTCAAAAAAACAACAACAAATTGTGGTTTGGATGTTTTTAAGATCCTTTTGTTTGTCATTTAGTTTAAAGTTTGGATTTGGATGTGAGTCTAATTCTACAGGGAACTAATTCCAAGTGTTTTGGACATTGGATATTTTTGCCCATCTATCTTCTGCTCGTTTATTCTTACCATTCTTTCCTTCTATTTAAAGTGCTGGTCTGCCTGTCCTCACTTTTGTGTTGTATTTCACATTTGTTTTAGGTGATATAATCTAATCAAGTGTTCAGCGCACAAAGTGTTTTGTGTTTAAATGTGATGAATATCAAACCACATTTGAAGGTGGTAAAATGTGACAACATTGAAGTACCGCCTACTTGCCTAAAACTTGCAGATCTCGCTTTAAAACAATCATCGAGTTGAAAAATTTGGAACCATCACACAAAATCTTTTTTATATGAAGTACCTTTACAATAAGGTCTATTAATTAATGTTAATTAATGCATTAACTAGCATTAACTAACAATGAGCAATTCATTTGTTACAGTATTTAATAAAAATACAACTGTTCATTGTTAGTTCATGTCAGCTCAGGTCTATTAAATAATAATAAATAGTAATAAACAGATACACCTTCTAATTTTGATAATGTATAAGTAAATGTTGAAATTAAATGAAAATTCTGTCATTAATTACTCACCCTCATGTCATTCTACACCCGTACCACCTTCTTTCACCCTCAGAACACTAATTAAGATATTTTTGGTAAAAATTCGATGGCTAAGTGAGGCCTCATTGACAGCAAGTTAAGTCGCACTTTCAAAGAAAGTTACTAAAAACCCAGAAAGCTAGTATAAACATAATTAAAACAGTACAGCGGTTCAACCTTAATATTATAAAGTGACGAGTATTAAGTAACGACTTTATTAAACAATATCTAGTGATGGCCGATTTCAAAACACTGCTTCAAAGCTTTACAAATCTTTTGTTTCGCATCAGTATTTCGGATCGTGTATCAAACTGCCAAAGTCACGTGAACCATTGAAATTTTGAAACACTTATGATGTAATGAAGTCTCGTTTACTGAAATCATGTGACTACACGCTCCAGACCACTGATTAGAAACAAAAGATTCGTAAAGCTTTGAAGCTTCATGAAGCAGTGTTTTGAAATCGGCCATCACTAGATATTCTTGATTAAATCTTTTTTTTTTTTTTTGGCACAAAAAAGGATTCTCATCGCTTTTATAATATTAAGGTTGAACCACTGTACTTACATGAACTGTTTTAAATATGTTTTAGTATCTTTCTGGGCATCTGAAAGTGTTAATTGTCTTGCTGTCAATAGAGACTCACTGAACCATCGGATTTCATCAAAAATATCTTAATTTGTGTTCTGAAGATGAACGAAGGTCTTACGGGTGTAGAACGACATGAGGGTGAGGAATTAATGACACAATTTTCATTTTTGGGTGAACGAACACTTTAACACTAACTAAGCTGTAATTGCTGTAAGTATTTTTCATTATTAGTTTATTTTAGTTAAGTAATGAAATCTAATTGTAAATTGTTATATAATCTTGACTATGTGCTTTTAATAGTTTTGTCATGCTTACCGTTGGTTATGTCTCTTTCTCACCTTAATCAGCATTGGGGATTCAGGCCACAAAGCAAAATGTCTTTGGTTCCAGTTTGATTGAC
This sequence comes from Zacco platypus, assembly GCA_038088235.1. NCBI lineage: Eukaryota > Metazoa > Chordata > Actinopteri > Cypriniformes > Xenocyprididae > Zacco > Zacco platypus. Next base: position 36,884,422 of record CM076083.1, on the reverse strand, counting down.
AGCTGTCTGAGCCACCCGTTATTTTCCATTTGCATCATTCATCTAAATAGACACTGCTTATTCAAGCCAAGTCCTTCAAAACATCCTCTGAGTGACACCAATGACATTAATTACAGTGAGAGTAATGGCGCGCTCCGTTAGCTCTAATTACGTGTAATGCGACTCATGGCTCTTCCAGAGCATCAACAGCTCGTCACATGAATGAAGCGCTGTGTTGCCGGGGTAACGGCTCATCTGGGCGCGTGATGGAGTCCAAACGATGGTGGCGAGGAGGGGAAACGCTGGTGATGTCACACCGCTCCCCCGCACAGGCTGCCGTGTCCAGCTGCCCTGAGTCACCACATATGACAACGCGGCTTTATTACAGTGTTTGCAAGACTCTATTGATTTGTTCCGAGCTTAACATAAATACTAAACATTCACAGTTACAGCCAAACCTCATAACATACAGTACCTCCAATGACATTTTGTAAATATTTGCTATTACACTCTTAAAAGAAATTCAGCTATGCTAGCTGTTAATTTGAGCTGAAATAAATAAGATTAATTGGTTCTAGATCCACAACTCAATTATGTCAAGTTAGAACAACTTGATTTTTTAAAACAATCAACTTAAAAATTAGTTTATGCTATAAAGAACGTTGATTCATATCAGCGTAGTTTGTTGGTAGAACATAGTTTCATTAGAAATTGTCATTACACAAAACAAATTTATGCAAATTTTTATTATTTATTTTTGATCAAAAAAATGATTTTTTATAGTTGTAGAATGTTCAGCTATTTGCATAACGATTGTGATTAGTTTTTGTTTCATTTCTATAGATTGTGACTGGTCTGTTTTACATCTGTTTGTGCACTGAATTGACGGTTCGCAAAGACCCGCCCCCTTTAGTTACTGTTGCTATGTCCGACAAGCCATGGGCTCTCACGCCACACATCATGTTCTCACAAAGAGAAAAATACATCATGGAGCAAAGAGGACACTGACAACACGTCGACAGACAAGACAGAGCAGGTTACTTTTGATATGAAACATTTTCATATTTAATATATTGTAATTTTTTTTAAGAAGTTTAAACAATAAATAGCGTATAGTGGCTCTTTAATGTGTCATGACAGATCGCTGAAGCTCCTTCAAGCGGCTCGTGAACCGATCATCTCTTCATACTCGTTCATTTATAGCATCATATAAACATGAATGAATATCAGAAGGAATGTTGTTTCAAACACGGAAAGATGTGAGTACATACAATTTTTCAAGTTCAAGTTCACCAACGTTAATCTACTAACTCCCCTGACTGCTTTGTCTGACAAAATGGCGGATTCGGGGTCAATCAAACTGCCGGGGAAGGGTCTCTTTATTGCATCGGTTTAAATACTGAATACCATAATTAGTCAACTATTTTGCTTTTATTTGCATTTGGTCTTTTTCTTGTCTCTGTTTAACCATCTCTGGCTGCCTTTACACTGCAAATACGGTGTTGCGTGTCGATTTTCTTGCATAGCTGACTGAAAATTAGTATCATAAAAATGACTGTAACTCTGATGCAGAACCAAAAGTTTAAAACGTAAGACATTATAAAGGCAAGTTCACATAGAATATGTGCTTTCATTCCACTGAGCTGCTTGTAATGAAATGTTTTACCGCATGTCACTGCTTTTCAGGTGTCTTGAACAATGCTTTTTAAGATGATGGGACAAAGGTAAAAGAACTTCACATTTTGACATACAGTGAATCACATCGGATTGAAAACAGTAGGCCAATCAGAAGCCAGGAGGCAGGACTAACCGATGATATTCCTGTAGACCCAAACAGATTCATGTGAACAATAACACATTTTTATTTCCATGGCTGAATGCTATATCCATCCATTATTATTTTCATTTTCAAAACAAGAGCTTTCAATTCTGCACTCAAAGAAAACATCTTTGTACCTTTTTACCCCATAACCTTAGAGTGGGAATACCTTAAGGTACTACTATGAAACTTTTAGGGTTACAAAGATGTCCTTGTAAGGATACTGCTCCAGTGACAAGCTGTTGTACCCCTAAAGGTACAATTTTTACACATTTTCTCTAAGAGTGTGCTATTTATTTCCAGTTGTTCCTGTAAACGTAAAAGTATGCCTTGAGACCCCAGCTTTCTGCAATGGACTTTGTTTTTGTACTATTCCTCAGTGCAGTGTGTTTTTGAGCTCAAGAACGTGCTGTGTGTGAACTGCCCTATTACATCCGTTGACAGTATCCAGTTAGACAGCATCACTAGTTATAATGAGCTCTGTTTGCGTTTTCAATAGTTAGCTTTTAATTGTTAGCAATTAGAGTTGGACCCTAAACTAAAGCGTTATTGTTTGTATTTGAATGGATGCATCCTCCAAATATATTAATTGATCATGTCCAACCATTGCACACACACAACTTTTCCCCTTTTGGGGATTATTTGAAGAGTTTGACATGGATTGTTTTCAATATAGCTTGCAACGTCGGAAAATCACACTGGGAATAAATGCTCCATTTAGCTGGCTGTCCAATCTTTCTATCATCTATAGAAAATATACATATTTCTTTCTTAGAAAATATTTTTGATACCATTTGTCGGTAATATTGAGTTTTTCACAATTTAATTAGATGCTTGAATCTAAGGAAATGGTACCTGGATCATATGAATCATGATCTCTAAAGTGGATGTTTGTTGTGGTTTGCAGAGGCTTGCACCGGTGCTCATCATAATAGGAGTTTGTCACAGGTTTTGTGACTGTCAGGAATACTATGTTTGAAGCAGTCATTTTTAGGTTGCTGACTGTTGGAGCAAAGGCTCAGCTAATGAGCAGCATCAGAGAGGCGGGGGTAATTAGCTGCTGTTCTGCAGATTCATTTAGCCAGAGCTGTGAGAAATGCACGCGCACACACACAACCATGTCAACACTGTGATATATCAGCTCAGAGCTGGTAATGATGCTGATGTCATGATGTGACCTTTGCTAAAGGCATTACTGTCTGCTAATGGAAATAATAGAGCATAGAACAACATGAACCAGAACTCTGAATCACATTATTCCCATTATTATTTTTATTTATTTAATTATTTTAGCAATCCCTTTCTCATACAAAGCTAAAATATAACAATATTTGGATGACATTTTTGTTTCGACTTTTGATTATTCTTCATTTGTTATGAATATTAACCCTTAAATGCATACCTCGGATGTTTATCGTCTGAGTACGTCATTCACTACCCTCCCCTCATTTATTTTAGAATGCTAGACATCAACCTTTTTAGTATTCCTCAATCTATTCATTATATATAATATAACAAGAAAAAATAAATAGAATTCTAAAAGAATGTCTGTTTTTAATTATTTAATTATTATTATTATTATTAATTTAATTATTAGGTATGTAATAGTATAAGTCATTTTTTTATGTCAAACAGTAAATGAATCTCTGATGACTCCATAAGTTCATGCAATTCATCTTTATTCCTCAAGGTGGCAATGTCCGATACACAATGACGATGTGATGTTTCACTCATAATTAGTGCAGGCAGAAAACAAAAAAATACTTAAGTATCATCAACAAAACCTGAAGATTTGCTGCAGAGCAAGTACACAATCAAATATGATGGTGGACCTGGCGAAGAAGCTGAGAGAGAGCAAAATATTGATTTTGAAGATGTTGAAATCAATAGTTTTGAGAATAAGTTTGAGATGGTGAATATGAGCTAGATGCTGTATTGAAAGGAGCTCTAGCGATGACAGTGATAAAACCGAACTTTCCATGTTCCAAAAGGTAATGAAATACGCTTGATTTTATACTTGTTTATATACTTCTTCATATTGATTTTATATACTTGTTTATAATTATCATTAAAATATCAAGAGAGTTTTATACTATTGTGGCAGTTAGAGAGCCATTCGTGTTAGATATAGACCTGTGTCGCTAAAGACCCGGATATGCAATAACCATAATTGGCGAAACATTCATGCATTCAAGGGTTGTCCATTTTCCAAGGAAAAATAATAAATAAATGGAATACAAGTATTTAATTTAATGGATTATCCTACATTATATATATGCTTTTGGCTTTGTCATCCTCCCCTAGCCTTTTTTTCGAATACATACGCAGAACAGGTGAAAATGTGCTGGTGTAAGTTAGTTCTCCATATGTTTCCTTCTCATGCTCATACTCTCATACTGACCCAAAGTACCTTGACAGGGTGATTAATGAGGCTCTAAAGTAAGAATCACAAGCATCAGCTGTTCTCAACCCCACAAACCCACTAGCCTTTTATGCATCAGAAAAAGTTGTACTTTATTTTTGGCTCTTCATTTGTGGAACCATTAGGCCTTCATTTCTGTCAGCGTGTTTGTTAATTTATTTATTAATTTATTTTCTGGTTGTTGTTTGTTTGTTTTCGGCACATAATAAATGACAGCTAATTCAATTAGCATTTGAATAATGTGTGCTTGGACAATCAGCATTTGCATTATAGTGCATAATTTGTCATTTTTATGCAAATTCACACTTATATTCAGTTACAGAGCGTTGGTGCACTCTTTTTAGTTTTAAATAAGATCATTATAATATCTTAAAACTTTTTAATTACTTATTTGCATCATAATCTGAAAGTAGCTATTAGTGTCATTACTAAACCACTTTATTTAATTAGATTTAAATTTCCATTTGTTCCATGTGTTACTTCCTTGCTCAAATAGCAAAAGATAAATGTTTAGCTTTCTGTATAGTATTTATATTTGATTATGTTTAATGTATTATAAGGTTTGTATTTATTTATTCTTTTTGTATTCGCTTGTTAAAAGAAAAGTCAAATAAATTAGTGCATTACTTTTTTGTATATGTTAAGTTGATTTGTTTAGTTACAAAGTAAACTGACTGTTGTAACTACAGTAACTTGTTGTGTTAGCAAATCCAAAGAATATCCAAATACTTCAACAAAATATCCTATTACAGTTGCGCAAAATTCTGAAAATCACACATTACAGCAAAATCCACTTGACACTGTCTTTAATATCTGCCATGTTTTAATATGAATGACAATTAGGCATTAAAAAATTAAATGGCATGAGCATTTCAAATAGTCAAATGTGCACCAAATTACACTCATATATTATATGAATTTTATGTTAAGTGCACAAGCACCGAGACTTGCCACCAGACAATGCATGTTCGAATGTATCACCATTGAATCCATGTGTATGTGCTTCATCAGTGTGTGTGTGTGAGAACAGTATGTATTGTGTTACGATGCAGTAATCAGACACACCCTGCATCGCTGATTCATTTCTGCTGTCATCATGCTTTTTACTCGTCTGTGCAGGAGTGCCTCAGTCATTATCCTACATACATACTCCTAAACACACATCAGGCTATCTTACCACCTCTGCTGTCTCTGGTCCGGTGTGTCACCTCTCGCTCTCTCTGCTGGGAGACAGTTGAAACCTGGCTGGGATCTGGCAGTGTGAACATACTAATTGAAGGCCTATACCCTCCAGCTGTGAGCATCCCTACAGCTTCCCTGTGTCCTGTGAAAGCAGACAACGATATAATTAATCTATTATACATACATATATCAGCTTCCATTTCCAAGTCTTAACCACTGATAAAAAAACCCCCAAAACAATCATCTCTTCTGAGTCAGTTTATTAGTTGAAACCAATACCAGTGAAATTTTATGGTGCAAACCAACTTTGATACCACAACCAGTGTTGCCAAGTCTGCGGTTTTCCATGAAATTGAGATACTTTAACACTGTTGCCGCAGATTGTTTTTCATGTTCGCGGGTTGAAGCGACCCCAAATAACATGATATTTAGCACCTGGTATGCAAATTTTACCAAGAGAACCCCACCAAAAGCATAGATTTTACCCCCCAGAATACGATTTTTCTTAGGGGACCCCACTGAAACGCGATTGGGCTAGTTTTGAATAGCAATTTGTTGTGAAAACCTGGCAACCCTTGGAACAACAGTGCCTAAAGCCCAAAGTTTAATTCGGCCGTTCGTGTTCGTGCACCATCCACATAACGTAATTTAGTCCTCTTGGTGGCGATACGTACAGTACTGAGCACAGTGTGCAGTCGTCGAAGAAGAGTGTGTAAAGAGCGATTCAAAAACAACACACTTGAAACAAGGAGGAAAACACGACAATGGACACCAAACTTGACTAGCGTTTGAGCGAAGAAATCAGAAAGTATCTACTTTTGTTCAATTCATGTTTGAAAAAGTACAAAGATGTATTTAGGGCGGCAAATTCATGGAGGGAGATAAGTAAGAATGTATCTTCTGAACTATGTTGCAATGGTGGGTGCACTATTTTATTTCGATCACTGGTGATCGTGACTGATGTAACTGATGACACTGATGATCATGATGTGCTGCCCTATTATGTCTGGTAGAGTATAGAAAAAATGTACTGCGCATGTGTCGAATCTGTGCATCTGCGGTTGAGTGTACTTTGAAAGATGCGTGGACGCTTCCAGGCGCTTAAAGTGAAGTATACCCGGGGCTTAATTGACCCTTTGCCGGCAGTTTGATTGACAGGCGATCTGACCAATCATCACCCCGATTCCACTATTTTGTCTGACAAAGCAGTCAGGGGAGTTTGCAGATTAACGTTGGTGAACTTGAACTTGAAAAATTGACGTGTGTACTCATGTCTTTCCGCGGTTGAACAACATTCCTTCTGATGTTCATTCTTTTATTTGATGCTATAAATTTGATGCTATACGGTCAATTGTGCTATTAAAAACTCCTATATTTAAAAGGAAGAGTTAAATATTAAGATACAATTTAATGAATTAAAACCATGGAATGTAGCCTTCAAGTTATGTTGGCTCAGTTAAGTAAACATTGCTTCAGGTTTAACAAGCAAAAGTCAACAGAACAAAGAAATATTACAAAAATAAAATGCAAGGAACAAGGATACAAATGAAGAAAACAGTATTTAAGTGCAACATAAAAGTCGGCACGAAGCAGAAGTTGTGACAGACTTTGCTAAAATATAGTGCCGCATTTCCAAATGAAATTGAACAAGAGAAAAACACAGGGAAAAAATGTATCCACTGGTTGTTGACTGTATTGTAAAATATGAGGATTGAATACTGGAATTAAGGGTCCAAGTGCAGTTGGCTTAAACAAAGTGAGGCCTTGCACAGCAAATCCAGAAATTGAATCAAAAGCAAAGCTAAAACAAATAAAAAAAGGAATTTTCTCCCAGGGCATTATGCGAACATTTCCTTAAACCTTAAAACAGTGCAATGCGTAATTTAAAATATGTGTAAAACAAAATTCAATATGGAAAAATTCTTCATATTTACAGTGCTTGTCCTTGTTTGTACAGACTTTTCTTTACTTGCTGTGATTTTGTTGCTTCTTTCAACGAAACAGACATATTGCATGTGTATGTAAAATATGCCATTTCATGACTAGACACTTTGTAAATGTTGTGTCCAGCTAAAGGCTGGATAGGTTGTTGTGAGCTGCTCAGAGGTATACTTGATACAGTTTTGACATGTTAACCGAGCGGCTCTGAGCCCTAAAGCTGTCTTAATGGAGTGTGAACTTGTCAGTCGAATGAAATCCCGGCATATCTTTATCCAGCTGCAAATCTGTCAGATTAGAGCAACAACGACTGATGTGAAATCTGAACACATGGACTTTAGCAGCTCTCTCACTGATAGATCTGATAGCAAGCTCATTTCAACACTTCTGTTCTGAAGTACAATCCTGTTCGGACTAGAGAAGTGCATTTTGTTCATATCAACTATAAATTTCACTCATGATGACTGTGACTCAGTGGGATGGGGTGGAGTAAATTCTTTTGTTTTATCTACAATAACTCTGCAATTATTGACAAAATTAAATTAGGGACTATTATGACACAAGTTGCATAAACCAGAGATGGAAACTCAAGTCTGTGACTTGGAGTCTAAAAACTCTAAAACACACAGCACTAACAGAACTAAGCCATCTCATGATTTACATTTTATTCGGATAAAACGTTCAGTCCTATTATTACGGTATTATTATTAACGTAACTCTGGCATGTTTGAATTGTGGTGTTAAGATACTCCCTGAGAAGGTACAGTAGATGCTTATGTAGAGTTACAGAGCTGCAATGTTTAGACAAACCCCTGGAGCAATTGTCTAGCAAATATTGCCACAAGTTCATGCAGCATATGTTCTGAAGTCTGTTTTAGCTGTAGTGTTTTTGCACATTTCAGAGTTGTGACACCATGATTCTGCACTCTGCTGTGTTATATTCTCACATAATGAGAATCTCTGGTCCATAGATGTTTTCTTTTCTTTTCTTCTGGAAACAAGATCTTTAGATACTTACACAAGGTGGGGCTTTGCTGCCGTTTATGTGGCTTCACATGTGTCCACCCGCTCTTCCCACAATCCTCCTGTAATTAAATCCACTCTCCCACAGCTCAGATAAACACGATGTTCTGAGAAAGCTCTGTCCATATGCCTCTTCCTCTGCCATCGCACGCATGCTGAAGAATTCATCAGAGGGAAACGGGCACATTGTGTGCTTCCAGACCAAAGTCTGTTCCAATCTCCGTTCTTTCTCCATTGTCTTCATTAGCTTTGTTTAGATTCAACCGAATTATTCGGTTATTAATCCAACTCAATCATATTGTAAACCCTAACGCTCAAAATAATTAATTGGTTTGAGTTGGACAAACTTAAATTAAACAAATTAGTTCAGTCAAATTAACTTTGAGCACTTTCTTTTTCTTCCAAGTTCACAGAAGTGATATATTTTAAGTAAACTGAATTTAATTTAAACAAACTTAAGTTTAATTGAAACTAGGCAGGGATTTCTATTTCCCAGCATGCTTTGGTCATGTCACTTGAAAGGGAGAGTAAATGCTAAATTAACTGTTGTTGTTTAATGTTTTTGTGCAAGATTAATGTCAAGTGGGAGATTTAGTAGTGATTAATGTTTTGTTATGCTAATTAGAAGAGTTTTTGTTAATGTGGGTTTTTGGAGAGTTACCATCATGATGACGAGTGAGGCATGCGGTTTGGTTTGAGAGCAAGTATGTTAAATGCTTTATATTGCTGTATTCATTCAGCAAGTGGTCTACCATGCTATTGTTAACATGCTAGCAAATTAGCATTTTCTGAATTAGCTTGTTACAGCCAGCGAAAAATTTTTACATTGAGGATACATGATAATTTTGTGAAATGTAATTGTGTAATTTAAGTGAAATGTGTGAAACATTTCAAGTTAAGAACAATAAAAATGTGTAAGTACAGAATAAAAATCAATTCTGCTTACTTATACTCTGAATTTCTTAACTTAAATTTGCACTCAAAAAAATATTTCTGTCTAAACATAAGTTTTATGTAATTTAATTACATAGCAATTTTTCATCCATTTGGATTACATAGTTTTAGCATAAACAAACTAATAAACTTAATGTGATTCATATTTGTCAGTCATAAATGAAATAGGTAAGATTTCTGTAATAGTTGAGTATATGAATAGTGAGAGATTAAATGTCTTTTATCTTCAGTTGATTTCATGGAAAGCTGTGAAGTCAGTTGTAGTTCTTGTGTTTCTCTGTCCTTCAGTGATTCTGCTTGTTAACAGCAGGTGTTCATCATTAATGCTCAATCATCACTTAATGATCTCATTAACTCTGACACTGCTTCAATGGTACTTTAACTCAGTAGTGTCCACTAAACAGTGTTAATTAACCTGGGCATTTTTCTGTGAACTATTACATAAATCTTACCTATTTCATTTACGTATGACTGACAAATATGAATCACATTAAGTTTATTAGTTTGTTTATGCTAAAACTATGTAATCCAAATGGATGGAAAATTGCTATGTAATTAAATTACATAAAACTTATGTTTAGACTGAAATATTTTTTGAGTGTGATTGCCTCAATCATTTTTTTTTTAGTTTTGCCAACTTATTCAGGTTTACAGTGCTTGTAAACACATTAATCGAAATTGAAAACAATCTGATTGAACTTCATATAGAGATAGGAATAATGAGGAATTTAATTTCGCTTCCAATCCTTGAACAATTCTTGTTAATTGTTTTGTTCCTCTGGTGTGAGTTTGTCAGGAGTTCATGTACAGTTAAATACTTTCAGAGTAAATATTTTAAGCTAGAATTCATTCCGAACACAGCCATGTTAATGTTCAGTCTGTTCTTTTGTGGTTATTTCCTCTGTGTTTATTACGTGAATTGCTTTGCAGCTGGTATTGCAATTCATGTGCTTTGATATTTAGTTGAAGCAATGTTTGTTTTCCTCCATGGAGGAATAGAAGGCTATCCATCGTTTGGTGAAGGTGTGCCCAAGCATTCCTCACAGCTAGTTCACACAGGCTGTTCGCCGCTCGGTTAATAGGACAGCACAACAAATGGGCTTCTACTCGGCCTCCGCAAATACCAATTAGTGCTCTGGGTGCTGCCGTGAGACCCTGAAACGTGTGGGCGGCACCATATGGACTGCTTCAGCCACACTCATGATATATTATATTACAGGAGTCTCCTGTAATACTAACAAATGTGTCATGGGGTTTCTCTCTGGTCTGCGGCCAGTTATTATATTAAGCCCATAATTATAATGTTCGGTGTGAAGAGCTAATCTGAAACCAGCCAGTGGAGTCATAGGACCCAGTTATTAGAGCACAATAACATGGAAAATAATGTGTTGGCAACATTGTAGCCAGCTGCAAGTTTAGTGCTGATGGAGAGGAGATACATGTGGTTTCATAACAGAGGTACAGGTTTCGGGTGAGTGAAGATGGAGGGGGGACGAGGTATGCCAGGTATTCTAAATCCTGGGTGTACAAATTCAATATGCAACTAAATCATGGTGTTACTTGTTGGTATGAAGGTACTCTCAACCTAATGCCTAAAATCTAAGATTTATGTATTTGATTGTTTCTTCAGCTGAAGAGAAATTAAGGTTTCGAGGAACACGTTCCAGGATCTTGTTCTATCTAATGCAAGAGAATGGGGCTCACCAGAGTCCATTTTTACTGGTCCAAAATCCATATTAAGGCACCTTTAAAGTAATGCACACAACCCCAGCTAACACATAAGGGTCTTCTGTAGTAAAACGATCAGTCATTTCCTGGAAAAAAAATAAATAAATAATTCACTTAAATGGCAATGAAAAGGTTAGTAGTCAGTTATTGAAATGACTAAATTTCAAAAATATCTCTTTAGTCAATTCATTGGTATTTAACAGACTGTGTTTGCTGCAGAACCATGTGTCCTTTTGTAAAACCTCTAAGCCAACGTCGTTGGACAACAAGACAAGTTTTACAGTATCAAAAGGAACATTGTTGTGTTTACTTGGTACTCATGAAATCCTGTCATTGCCTCTATAACAATGGACAAAACTATAAAAACTTGGAGCTGGACAATAGAATGCGCACACCGTTATTCATTTTGAAATCATATGATTCGATTCACGTCTTCTGATTGTTTCTTCTGTGGATTTAGAGGCTATTGCTGACAAAGGGAAGTGGTGTTTAGTGGTTACTGCCAACAAACCAGTATTTCTGAATGGGCTGACGCTGGGATTTAGTAGATTTTAAGCCAAAAGTATTAGATGAACGTAGGCTATACTATTTGCCGAGAGCATTTGCTCATATATTTGCTATAAATACATTTTTTAGCTACAAATAAATATGGACTTTCTTGTCAGATTTGCTGGTGCTCAAAACATTTCTTCAGATTTTTGTTGTAATATGGCACCTGACAACAGCGCAGCTTAACCCTGTGAACATTCTTATTTTTAGTAATGTTCAAAAAGTTAGTTTAGTTAATTCAGACGCTTTATGTAGAAAAGCACAACATCCAAATTGAAGTTGGAATTCCTCATGGCAGCACTCATCGCATCGCATTCCTCATTACTCAGGAAAAAGGTGGATACACAGATTAATTAAAGAGCTGTTATTTATTAAGTGTTATTCAGAATAATTGAATTTTGTAATATTATATATTCCGTATATAAAAATAGCATATCACTAATATCTTTCATGCTAAGTGGGCAGTTCTTGGACGGAATAAATGGACCAAGTAGACCAGACATTATGGCAATAGTCAAAAGTCTGGTTAAATGAGACCAAATTAGTTGCCACCATTATCATTTCATAAAAGGAACTGTTTTTGAATGAAAGAGAGAATGAGACGGAGAACATGGGTAGCGAAAGAAAAGGTGTGGGTGGAGGTAGAAAATATCAAATAGGAAAATTTGAGATTGCAATATGCAAGAGAGGAAGAATGGGTGGAAAGAAGACAGACCACACACAGACAAACAATACAGCCAAAAAAAAAAAAAAAGACAGCGTAATCACCACAATTGTGTTATTGGCTCTGTTGGATTGCAAATTGTAGCATACGTAAATGAAAATATAAAGGAGGAAAATAATACAGAAAGAAAATAATACAAGACAAGCAGGGCGAGAAGTAAATCTGGCAGGCGAAATGAAATGTGCAGCTCTACCTCAAGACACAGATTGTGTAGGACTTGGCATTATTTTGTCATTGTGAGAAGCACTGGGTGTGCCAGAGGAAACATGTCTTATTAGCAGCATTGCTATGGGCGTTGGGTTCACAGACACCAATTAGCCGAGCCAGAGGTGGGTCCTGCTCGGGGCCAGACACACACGTACTCAGCTTTGTGTCATACTGACATAAGCCCTGTTAAGAATCAGTGGCATGACCAAAATCTTATCTCACATATAGATTAGTTACATAGTAATCACATATAGAAACTGCGGCGACACGCAAGAACAAGCAGACCTCAGATTCAATGGCAGTCAATTCAAGTCCACAGCCCTACTTTTAATTTATTCTTCCAAAATTTTGCCAAATTCCATGACATTCTGTACTTTATATAATATTAGAGAGTGTGTATTTGTGTAATTACACTGTAATAACATCACCTTAAAGTAAAGTGTAACCACAATCTCTGCTGGTTGGTACATTTCTGTCACTGTGTGGTTTACACTGTCATAACATACAACCACATGTACTGTAACAGCCCTAAACACTGAAAAATGGTTGAACACGGTTAACTTCGTCCTTATGAGCCTCTACTTTTGTTGGTAGCTCAATGGGAGACATTGAGAATGTGTGTTTTAATTGTGTGATTTATGATTTTGCATCATAGTATCATGCAGCCTTCAGCGACTGCAGATGAGCCTCTTATCTGTCTAACCGCTGTGTCCTGCGCTGACCCCTCCCTGAGAGCCATCACAGACAAGACAGTATAAACACAAGATAATCATTAATCTTTTGGTGAAGGCATTACCTGGATTTTACATCAGCCTGTAAACTGACTGTTTTTTAAAAAAGTTTTCCAGCATTTTTCATTTCACAAACATTTCATAACCTCCACAATATTTTGATGTATGAATATCTGAACATTCAATATATCAAAAGAAAGAACAGATTCTCACTATTAATTACGACTTTTGTATCAATAAACTCATAATAACTGCTTATTAATAGTTAGTAAGGTAGTTAGTTTAGGTATTGGGTAGGATTAGAGATATAGAATCTGGTCTTTCAGAATAAAGCATTAATATGTGCTTTATAAACACTAATAAACGGCCAATATCTTAGGCGTTTTAAACTGAAAACCCCGTCTACACTGGCGTGTCAGAAACAATCTTCGTCTTCAATACACGACTGAAAACGCATGTCGCATGACCGTTCATGCACACTGGGCGTGAACGGTGTAAGAGAAAACTGTTGCGCATGTAGGCAGCTGCAGTATAAAAAAAAATGCAAAGTTTATTTGCAAAAGTCTTGATCCGTTTATACTGAAACACAACCCCAGTGTTTTCAAACTAAAACGGGGTCTGCAGCATTTTCAAAAGTCCCGTTTTCGAGGTTCAAAAATGCCGGTAAGTGTAAACGACAGGCATAACCGTAGCGTTTTAAAGCGAAAACGCACTAGTGTAAACGGGGCCTTAGTAATATGTATGCTAATAAGGAACTAGTTAATAGTGAGAATTGGACTCTAAACTAAAGTGTTACCTTTTATTCTAGCTTCATGCATTCTTTTTTTTATCAAAACTTGAATGTGTATTTTACATTAAATAATTTGACATTAAAGTATATGTAGTTTTCTGTAAATGCTTGTCAGTACATTCAGCAGTAACCATATTTGAAAGACAATACAAGTAATTATGAAATTTCATATAAAGCTGTACTTTAGCCCTACTGAAGTGGGTAAAAAACACTCTTAAATTCAGGTACCACTTTTTGGTAGCACTTTATTTATACTTATTATAGTAATTGCAATAACTATGTAATAACCCTGAACCTACCCCGAAACTTAACCCTAACCAATGTAGTTATATTACCCAGTACTTTCTTATGTAAGTACACTGTAAGTAAATGTACTGTAAATTAAAGTGCAACCTACTTTTTCATTTAATTGTAAATAATATGCAGTTATGGGTCCGAATATATTACATTCATTTCAAACATATTCATAACATGTATTCACATAATAAGTACTCTTTTTGAAAGTATGCAAAAGTATACTTCTTTTTCACAAGGGTTGTCCTTTGAGGAGCCTGATAGATGGTCACTATGAAGTTGAATGGAAAAGATCGTAGTCTGTCCCCATTCAGATTGGAAATAAGGAAGCATTTGAATCATTTCCAACATGGCCACCATGCTTTTAAAGGGAGTTTGGTCACTTTGCTTGTTCACTGTCCACCCATCACACTAAGCTAACAGCTGCTTTCTGCCCATAAGAACCAGTTCCATTCAGCTCAGAGTGTTGGCAGGGCCATATTGTCACACATTGTTATTTGCCTGCTCAAAAAAAGTTGTTATTTTTGTGAGGAGAGGCGAGAGTGATTGAATGTGTAATGCAGTGTTTCTGTGTAGTACGGCAGGTGTAGGACAGAGTCTCTAATAGCGTGTGTTTAAGGTTAATGTGTCTGGATAACTCAAGCTCTATTATGCTGTGGAGTTCCCCTCACAGCGCTCGCACTCTCTGGGCTCATAGAAAGTGCTAGTTGACCTGTGTGTGCCACATCTCTGATTCACTTAACAAAACAAACTCAACTATAATGGCCTGTTGAAAAAAACACTGCACATGGCTTATCATTGTCTAGTGGAGTTTAATCACAAGGGAGTCATAGCCATCACGGCCGCCATGATGCCAGTGTGTGCTGGGGTTAAATGTATTCATAAATGTACAGTCTGAAGAAGGATATGTCAAATTGCTTATGAAATTTAAATGTGTTTTATGACTCTGACCTGCATGGATGATTGTCAGACCTTATATACAGCCTGATTTAGTCACTCAGGCTTTAGCTATACCAATAAAATAAATATTTAATGCTTGTATTGCATTCTATTTTGGGTCACAGGGATGCTGGATCTTATCCCAGTAAGGGTTGTTGACAGGGAAACACCCTAGACACACACACAGACATGAACACACTGGTAGAAACAACACAGAGAAAGGCCTCGCGGCTCAGTCAGGACTCGAACCAGAAACCTGCTTTATGTGAAGCGACAAAGATGTGACAAACCTATGGAAGAAATTTTGTGGTCTAATGAGACCAAAATGTTGTTCTTTGACCTTTATGTTAGCATAAAACAACAAATTACCAACATTCTACAAGTAGGAATCAACTAAGATTTCCCATCTACAGATTTTTAAGAACTCTTAACAGAACATGTTTATTGAAATGCAGTTTCAGTGCAGTTTCCAGCTGAAATGAACACTAGAGGCAGTAAAACACCAAAAACTTATTTTCTTGTTCACAAAAGGGGAGATCAATTAATAAAGATGGTAACACTTTACAATAATGTTCATTAGTTAACTACATGAACTAATAATGAACTGCACTTATACAAAATATGTAATATGTAAAAAATTTTGCAGTAAAATATCCAAAAATCACTAGGACAGTGTTATATATTTTTTTCAGTTGAACAATATCCCAAATGTTTCCAACTATTTGTATATCATGAGAAAATTGCTATTTTAACCAAGGATCCGGGACGTGTGAGGGAGTCACCTGTCAATGGCGTCATATCTACGTTTACCCTCGGTTTCTGGTATTATTTTGTAGAAACCATGGAAACACCAAAGACGCTTTAATATTTTACATGTTTTAATAGACAAGGGAATATCTGTTTTGATACATTTATACACAAAAAATAATTATTGTAATATAGCTCAACACGTTTAGTCTTATTGTTTAAATATAATTTCCTTGATTTTTTAAAAAAATTTTCCTTGATAATTTCCTTGAAGCATTTTATCTAATGCTTGCTTTTTGTTAACATTAGCGGTTAGGTTTTGGGTCGGGTTTAGTGAAGGTGATATGCTATTTTCAAATGTGATAAAGCATTAAAAATTTAGCGCCACTTACTGGATATTTAATTTCTTAACTGCCGTAATACAACCAACATAATAAAATGTTTCCAGATTTATGTACATGTGATCTGGATAAAATTTAAAATGGATCTTATGAATACATGGACATGCTCATAGGCTCTTTGAGATGGTTGTCTTGGCTGTTCCCCTGTGTTTAAGGATAACAGTGGAGACTAATGCACTGTATTGCTGTACACTACACTGTTAAAGAAATGGTGGCTGGTTGTGGTCTTCCTGTGTGATTGACATCTCTTTCAGATTTACTAATGAAGGAGGTGTAAAACAGGTTAAAAATAACTCCTTTTAAATGTGAATGTTGTCCTGTTGAATGTGTTTGCCAGCCTTTAGTTGGTGAAATCTCGCGGTTTGACCAGGCTCAGGAGAAGCAGGCAGTAGAGAAAGTGGTCCATGGTGGTTCAGGTGGTTTGTGGGGGTTTGTCTGTAAGTGGGTCAGGTGTAAAGGTGTTAGTCCCCTAGTGCGGTAAGATCCGGTTGAAGAAGGAGTCAGTGACAGCTCTGTTCATCTTTGCTCAGGTTGAACCCTCAGGAGTTCCTTCAGGACTGTGAACAGTATAGTGATTGTAGTGAATCTCCATGCTTGAGATGTAGATGATTTATTAAGGCTTAATTAAATGTGCCACTTTGTGTTCAGAATTTACGAGCTTACTAAGATATTTTAGTACCCTTTTACTTCTGTCCTGTGCAGAATTGTCTTGCATTATGCTTACAAAGGAGCATTATTATCTAATTTACTCAATCATCTACTTGACAAAATTGTGTTTCTCTTCCAAACTTGATTTCTTTGCTTTAGAGTAACATAATTCTCTAAAATGTGCAATATACTAGATTAAATTATTTAGGGCGAATGTGAACCAATCAAGTACTCGAAAAGGATTTTTGCTGAAACTGTAGTTCCCAGCATGCTTTGTTTAGGACTTAAGAGTAAACATGTTTATATGAAGTGTTTTTTGATGTGTTTTTGAACAAGATGAGAAAAGGCGGGACTTGATAGTGTTGAATAGAGTTTAATGTTGGAATTATTAGATCCATTAAATCACATTGGGTTACCATTGTGGAAAAGAGTGTAGCTTTTGGCTGTGGTCTGATTGCTTTACCCATTTCATGCTTAGCATTTAGCATGCTAATATATGCTATTGCTTGCTAATATTTTGAATAGCAAAACAAAGACTAATACAATCTTTCCATTCAGTCAAGTGACACAAAAATAAAAGAAATTGAATTAATTAATTATTTTGGGATCCTTTAAGGGAATCATTCTAATGTAATCTTATAATTCATGTCGCAAATTAAAATCAGTTTGAGACTACTTAATTGGGTTATTTAAAAATGGCTTCATTCTATGATGTTGAAATTATGTGAACAAATTATGTGTAACCGTTGTACGATCAAATCATGTAAATCCAACGTACCTTTTTTTCAGTGCACTTTGTGGTGTTCAAGCTGTGTTTTCACTTGATTCACATATTCATCTTTACCAACTTGCATTTAAACAAACATATTCTGTTAAGTGTTCTTAAAAATTTGTAGATGGAAATCTTAGTTGATTGCTAGTTGTAGAAGTTGCGATATGCAGTTATACTCTATTTGTTTTGTGCCAACGTAGCAATTTGCTAGCTAGCCAGAGAACTCAATTTTGCTCTTATTAGACCACAACATTTCTTCCAGAAGCTTCCAGGTTTGTCACATGGCTTTTAGCAGACTCCTGGCTTGACTTAATGTTGGCCTTCAGTTATGGGGGGTGTAATAAACAAACTTCTAATCAGCCAGAATCTGTAGTGAATGCAGATATACATAGCTCAACAGTAAGGATTTGTTTTTCTAAAGGTTACAGGTCACTTTTTCTGGAAGATGACAGCATGCAATGCAACTGAGTGGTTTGTAGTCACCAATACATTCTTATTAATGCTTCCAAAACTATTTTAACAATATTAATAAAAAATGCTTATCCAGCTAACATGCTTCGCTGCTGCTGCTTTTATAGCTGTTGCTGCTGCAGAGCAAGTACGGGCCTTGCTACTGCTAATACATTAATACGACACACTGCTGTGAGCAAGTAAGACATGCTACTGAAGTACAATATAGCATACATGAATTACCCTTAGCAGATCTATACAGGTGGAGCTGGGGAAGGTGGAGGATTTCTGAAGGCGCACTGCACTGCTAAGCAAATGCTACTCATACATTTGAAGTTTGAGCACTCAAGCTCATTGGCTACTAATACAGCAGGAACCAATCATCTGTGTCCTGTAGCTAATGATGTGATTACGAACAGGTTTCATGACAGAGCTTTGTATTTTGTTGACAGATTGTCAGAATGTTTAAATTCACCAGGCATAAAAATGAATGTACTGTACATGTTCAGTGAATGTACTGTCAGATTCTGGGTGGCAGCGCAGCACTGACCTAAAAAAGGGCAAGTGACAGTTCTGCCGATCGACTCTAAACTCTCTCACACTGGCCCAGGGCCAGCAGGCCGCCTCTTTTGTATTGGTCCAATTGGTACTTAGACTCTTAAATATGCACATTCCAACATCAAGTAGCATTCAACATAACTCAAAGATCATTGGCTAAATGCTACTACAAAATGTGACACTAGACGCAGAACACAGTATCAGGTTTGGTGACACTTAACAATGCAAGTCAAGTGACATCATTTGTGTGGCCTACATGTAGAACTGCTGTTCACAAAGCAGAGAACAAAACACAAGCCCACACTGAGAAAAGCACTGGAGCTGCTGTTGAGATTCATCAAGCTCACTCTCCTCTTGTGGTGTAGGGATTTTTTTAGCCAATTAGTCCATTCGTTCATTCTGTCATTTCCCCACAATGGAAGTCTGTTTTAGGAATTTTATCAACTATCAATAAAATGAATGATCATTTAATTGACGAATCATTAGTGTTAATACCACAAACACTACAGCGTTAATTACATTGAGCACATTGTATTCGGATTAAATAAATAAGCAAAACAGGAATTTCATTGCTGATGTCCAGACAATGGTCTTTTTCTGACATCTGACAGCTGGGTTATGTTTTTCCATTTTTGTTACACTTGACGTCTTGTAGCTCCAGAGCCCTTGCATTTGCAAGATTGCAAGATTCAGAGCTTTTGCGTTTCGGTATAACCTCTTCCTAACAACATCCTGTCGAAATACCACAAGATGATTCTTCATCACACAGGATAGATCTCTATCTGTTGTTGTTGTAGCAGTGAGGCCTCACATAGTCACTGATATATAATTGTACAGTGATGAAATCGAGCACAGATGTGCACCTTCTTAAGGTATTTAGCGTGATCTCTTGCACAATGGTTGCGTTTGAAATAACAGTCCATGTAGAGTTTTGTGGCCATTATACAAAAAATATTTGGTCACAGAATTCAGGCTCAATTGTTCCAAAGAGCTATAAGCTCAAAAAAAAAAAGAAATACTGTATCACTTATGGACATTTAGGAATGTCTGATTCTTCTTCTGACAAGAGAGGAAATGAAGGGAAGAACAGGAAGGGTTTTTTTCACTCTTCTGACAGTGGACTGGGGCTCAAATCCTCAGTCGTGTCCGCCGTATGCTGTTCTCTCTCTTAATAGCTAAGAGCAGTAAATGTGGGATCTTGCTGAAGGATGTTGAGTGAACAGATGGTTTTAATGACAAGAACAAATACTTTATAAGCCTTTCTAACCCCTCATACACACACTCACACACACACACACACACACAAGTTTGTTTTGCTATCAAAGTGAGGACATTCCATAGGCGTAATGGTTTTTATACTGTACAAACTGTACATTCTCTCCCCTACACTAACTCACCTCCTAAACGTACCCATTACAAAAACATTCTGCAATTTTACATTTTTAATAAAACATATGTTTTTAAATCTAATTTAAATATGAATATTCATGAACTATTCTCACATCTCATGTTTACATCATAATACATAATACATACATAATACATAAAACAGTAATACCCACGTCATCATACAAATTTGTGTCCTCATAAATCAAAAAAAGCACACACACACACAATGACAAAGTTTGCCTTCAACTATCTACTAATTTGTGATCGTTCAGGTCTGCATATGTGGTTATTATTAGTGGTGATTGCTAAGGGATGCATCCCTATGCTGATAGTTAGGGTTAGTGATTTAAACAAAACTAACCCTAACCCCTAACCCTGTGCTATAACTTGACTAAGTTATTAGACTTTTTTGAATAAAATAGAAAATTTGGTGAACAAATCCCACAGATTCAAATGAAAGTACGGATCTAAGCCATATTCATAGAATAATCATTGCATACTTGGGGGTGGTCTATTTTAACTGATTTCAGCCACCCAGACCACTCTAGCAACAACGCAGAACAGCCTAGCCGCTGCATAGCAACACCCTGGCAACCACCCAGAAAACCTTAGCAAGTATCAACCACAGAAAACCCAAACAACCACATAACAACATGCTTAAAACCAGTATTTTAAAGAAACTAAATCAGAATATTTTATAAATTCCCTAGCAACAACCCAGAACACCTAGCAACTACCCAGAATACCTTAGCAACTTCATAGCAACACCTGGGTAACCGCCCAGAAACCTCAGCAAGCATCAACCACAGAAAAAAACAAACACATAGCAACATGCTTAAAACACTTACATTAAAGACACTAAACAGAATATCTTATAAATGCACCCAGAACACCCTACCAACTGCATAGCAACAAGCTAGCAACCACCCAGAAAACGTTAGCAAGTAACAACGACCGAAAACCAAAAGAAACACAAAACAACATATTATGCCATAGCAGTAGGCCTATTGGTACATGAAACTGTCATTTGTGGTGGAGTGTGTGCTCATTGCTGTAATCTGAAAGTGTGTGTGTGTATGTGTGTGTGTCTGTTTATGTTAGTGTTCTTTAATAAAGCTTCAGTGTGTATTAAGCATGCCCTCAGCATAAGACTGATCCTCTATCCCACCAGCCATCATCTGGATATGTTACGAGTGATTTTAGCAGCTAAGCTCAGAGATTGGTACGGGTGGCTCAGACACATAATGATGTAGAGCGCTGTGCCACCTGGTGGGTATTCACTCGGGCAGAGCCATGGAGGAATAGAAAGGCGTGGGCATCTTATATAAGAGGAAGAATACACTCCCTATGAGAAATCCCTTCTGTTTACACCTGTCAGCTTTTATACAGTTTTGCTGGCAATTAATTGTCATGGAATACTTGAGATTTCTTTCATTTCATTGATTTATATGCTTGTGTTCATATCAGGTACAGATGTTTCACAGGGTAGAATAAGATTATAAGTCATATTATAATTAATAAAGTAGCTAGAGTTATGTGGACTCCCGAACACCATACCAGTCAAGACCAGTCAAGTTCTTCCACTTCAGACTCATATCCTACACTCATAGACTACATATATGACTCATGCATCATATCTTATTATGGAGATTTTTGGGTATACATGAAATAAAGTAAACACAAAGTGAATTCTGTGTATGCACAATATGCGAATTGCACCAGTGAACTATTAGTGCACTGTCTGAGATGGACCAGAGTGCTGCATATAAATGAGCAATTTGTGGAAATTGTTTATTCGATTAAAATGAAGGATGCTCTGTCACTGGCATCGGTACTGCGCTCATGTATTCGTTCTCAATAAAATGCTCCGATGCCAAAAAATGATACCACACAGCATGTGTACAGTGTTTGTGTCCACACAAAGGAAAACTGAACAAACAACAGAACAAACAGAGAGCAGAATGGAGATATCAAAGATTAAGGATGTCTACAAATGTATTAAATTAATAGAATATTAAACGAATAAATTCAATATTCACATCTGCTGTGTGGAAGCTGTTAAAACAAAGAATGCTGGTTTTAGCACACAGTGGCGCAGAAGCGCAAGCAAAGCACTTTCTCAAAAAAAAGGGCCTTGAAAGTTTGTAGTAAAACTATTCATTTGGATATTTCAGTAGCAAAGAATGTAAAACAATTCACATACTTTCTAATGTTGCTTGAGAAAGAGAGAGTGCTTCTGCTGCACACACTTTGCTTCAAACTTTATTCAAGTTTGCTCACTCAGCACATGCTTCATTTGGATTAAAGCTATATGTCAGTAAAACATTAATTGTTGCGTGATTACTGTATAACAAGTAGTTCCCTATTATCAACGGAAATATAATGTGATTACTGTACTGGAGAAGCTCTAAATGCATGCTGTGCCATTAAACAAAAGTTTAGTAAAATAAAACAAAATGGAATGATAAAATGAATCGTGAAAGTAACAGAAGCTCATAAAATACAGGCATAATTAACCTCAAAAATGGCTAATCTATTTACTAAACAAATGTAACCAACTAATATGATTCATGAGTATCAGTGTCGACAATACAAATTCAATGAAAAACGGCATTGAATCGGTATGGAAATACAAATTCAATTAAAATATATATTGTGTTGGTAGCGACAGTACAAAGTCTATGAAAATAACTACTGGTATCAGTATTGACAATACCAATTCAATGAAAAATGGTATTGTATCGTTTTGGTAATACAAATTCAATGAAAATTGGTATTGTATCATTTTGACAATACATATTCAATGAAAATCTGTACTGTATCTTTTTGACAATTCAAATTCAATGAAAATCTGTACTGTATCATTTTGACAATACAAATTCAATGAAAATAGGTATTGTATCATTTTGACAATACAAATTCAATTAAAACAGGTATTGTATCATTTTGACAATACATATTCAATGAAAATCTGTACTGTATCATTTTGACAATACAAATTCAATGAAAATAGGTATTGTATCGGTATCGACAATACAAATTCAAAAAACGGCATTGAATCGGTATCGAAATACAAATTCAATTAAAATAGATATTGAATCGGTATCGAAAAACAAATTCAATTAAAATAGATATTGTATCGGTATCGAAATACAAATTCAATTAAAATAGATATTGAATCGGTATCGAAATACAAATTCAATTAAAATAGATATTGTATCGGTATCCACAAAACAAACTCAATGAAAACAGGTTTTGTATAGTATCGAAATACAAATTCAATGAAAATAGGTATTGTGTTGGTATCGACAATACAAATTCAATGAAAATAACTACTGGTATCAGTATTGACAATACCAATTCAATGAAAAATGCTATTGTATCGTTTTGACCATAAAAATTCAATGAAAATCGGTATTGTATCGTTTTGACAATACAAATTCAATGAAAATAGGTATTGTATCAGTATCAACAATACAAATTCAATGAAAATAGCTATTGGTACGGTATCAAAAATTCAAATTCAATGAAAATAGGTATTGTATCAGTATCAACAATACAAATTCAATGAAAATAGCTATTGGTACGGTATCAAAAATTCAAATTCAATGAAAATAGCTATTGGTACGGTATCAACAATTCAAATTCAATGAAAATAGCTACTGGTATCAGTATGGACAATACAAATTCAATGAAAAACTGTATTGTATCGTTTTGACAATACAAATTCAATGAAAATAGCTGTGGTATCAGTATTGAATATACAAATTCATAGGTATTGTATTAATATCAACGACACAAATTCAATGAATATAACTATTGGAATCGGAATCGTCTATACAAATTCAATGGAAATAGCTATTGTTATCGTATCAACAATACAAATTCAATGAAAATAGGTATCGGTATCAGCAAGTATCAAAATGAAAGTATCTGTATCTTACACATTCTGCAAAAAAGTGGTATCGGCACTTCCCTACTTAACACCATCGTGTAAGATTGGAAATGTAAAGTATACGATAATTGCAGTAATCACGTAAGCGTGATCCGATTATGAAAGTGGCAGGTTATGTACTATTATGTAGTGTAAGCAGGCCTGCTTCTGTTTAATTCGCAGGAGTCGTGTCAGTGTGTGTGTGTGTGTGAGAGGGAGGAGACCCTCTAGCTCTGGCTGTGGACAGAAAATAGGTCAGGGAAAGGTTTACTCACAATGCATTAAAATGTTTAATGTTTGTTGCCCACAAGAGAGAGGGAAAGAGCACTCACAGCTGGAAATTTAGCCCACCCACTCCATCCTAATGTGACACGACAGAATGAGTCAATTAGAGAGGGAATGACCATGCAGATGAGTAATGAAATGAAAAGAGAACACTAGAGGATTTATTCACTCTAATCTTTTTAAACATTCTGTTGTCACGATTAATGTGTTCATCTGGGACATGCTCTCACCCACATGCATCTCACTTTAAGTTTGCTCTCTATAAAGAGGTTCTCTTTGCATTTTCAGATCTGTGATATGCAATGTTTACTTAGCATTACATAATTAGATGTGGGATTCCATTTATGATGTATAAAAACTTAGTGAGCTTTTAAAGAAATAATTTTCCCACCTTTAAGGCCACTGTGTAAAAATACCGGAAGTCTATAATGTTAATATGTTTTTCCCCATAACTGTGTTGAACTGGTAAGTATTATGTGGCTAATGTAAGTGTAATAAATAAAGATCGTAGAGAAACCTACCTTTGTTTGAACCATGTGGTCAGAAAAAAATTGAAAATGTCCTCCCTCAAAAATGATGTTAGAAAATTCGGTAAATGTAACAAGGTTGAAACAGAAAGAGAAAGTCAAGGACAAATGCAAATTCTGCATTTTCACAGACAAAATAAACAAAATTTAGGTGGAATATAAGTCATTGAAATTGATTTTGTGATGAATGGGGGCATGCAAATTGAAAATTAAAAAAAATCAAAAGGAAAAGTTGAGTGGTTAAGATGAATTGGATGCAGTATTAAATGTTTTTGAGGGAAGCTGAATATAAACGGCAATAAACGGTAGCGTCTTCAACTGTCCTGAATCCGAGCCTGCCAGGCAGGTGCGACTGTGATGTTTGTGTTATGATACACGTCTCTGCCTCTGACGTGTCAGATTATCAAACATCCAGATGCAGTGCACATAACGGAAGGACATCACTCCAGTCTCGTCGATTATCCTGCGCTGTCAACTACCTGTCACGCTCAATCCCACGCGTCCGCTGCCTTTAGCTCACCGCGATCCTCCAAACGCTCTGACCAATCCAACAATGATGGTGTGTTACAGGCGTCATGTTTTCAGCTAAAGTGAAATGCTCTGTTGCAGCCCATCACTTGTTCACGAATTCACACTTACAAACTAATCAGATAGAGTAAGAGAGTATGCGCATTTGGGAGGGCTCTGGGCTTGGAAAATGGCCCAAACCCTGAGTGCTCCCTCCATATCCCTGGCTGAGAGTGAGGAGTCGGGGTGGGGGAGGGTTGCAGAAAACACTTGTCGAGGAACATAGGTGAGTTGGATATATATATATATAGACCTCCTCTCGTGTTGACCGGATAGATCATTTGAACATACTCAGAGCAACTGCACAAATCTGCCACTAGTCAACAAAATAGACTCGCGTCATTGGTTGAGCCAGTGTTGCCATGTTGGGCTGGTCAGGATAAAGTCCTGCAGGGATTGCGTATTTTTGTAAAATGGAATTTTCCTTATTGGATTTTTTTTTTCATTGGTCTTTTGGATTATTGCAGAAAAGCGGCTCTGTGACCAACAAAAATTCTTACTGTCACTGTCGGGTTGAAACTCTGTATCTCCATATTTTGTCATTTAAATTTTTTATGTATTTGAGGAGTGGAGAAGAGTTTCTTAGTCTAGCATTTGTCATCAAGTCATAGCCAATATTGTTAATACTTAAATGTTCTGAGCACTTCATCGTTAATAACTTGAGATTTTGGCCAAATGACAGAAACAACTGAGTGACCACATAGCTACAGTAAACTTCGTAACCTGTAAGTCGATGATGCACTTACTACCTCAGATCTGACCATTCTAATGACGGACAAAACATGTATGTCCGAAATTCTCAGGTCAAAAAACTTGTAACATCTGGGCTTGATTTTGGTAAAATCTTATTAATATAATGCCACATTCAAGTGTCGGATGATATATAAAGCCACAATTTCAACTTTGATGACACAGTGTTTAATTATTTAAAAAATACAACTTTTTATGAATTTTGAAAACAATCACCAGAAGTTAAAAGCAAAAATTAGGCAAAGCATGGTTAGACTTCAACGCCATTACCACTAGCTTTCGACATCTCTTTCGATCTTTATTTAAAATCTATAAGTTAGTTTGTTTGCAAGAACATGAGTATAAACACAACAAGGCTATAAAAATGGTCTAGTGAGTAGATTAGTTTTGCAACTAGCTAACTCTCAAAATTTTTTGATAAAAACAAATAGTTTTTGATAGCGCCACAGATTTCTTTATCACTTTTGAAGTCTCTATGTAAGTGTATCTTGCCTGTTTTGTTGGCAAAGGCTATTTACACTAACTCCACCCACCAATGTCTGGTTTAACCACACAAGATTAAAAACGGCACGCAACACTCACCATTGAATGGTGTAGGCCGTAGGGAGTATGGCTCATGGAAGTAGCTTTTGACCTGAGTTTGAATTCGCTTTTGCTGAACTCTCTCTTCTCCCTTTTCCATCACATATTAGAATATCATATATCATATTCGCAAAGACATTTATTTTCAATAAAAATGAAGAAAATATTTGAAAAGTGTAAATAAAGTGTCTAACGAGTGTTTAAAAGATTAGTTCACTTTCAAATGAAAATTGGCCCAAGCTTTTCTCACCCTCAAGCCATCCTAGGTGTATATGACTTCATTCTGTCAGATGAACTCAATCTGAGATATTTTAATAAATACCCTGACACATCCGAGCTTTATAATGGCAGTGAAAGGGTCCAACAAGTATGAGCTGAAGAAAGTACTCCATCCACATCTATCCATCATAAAAGTACTCCACACAGCTCCGGGGGGTTAAAAAAGGCCTTCTGAAGCGAAGCGATGCGTTTGTGTACGAAAAATATCCATATTTAACAAGTTATGAAGTAAAATCGCTTCCACCAGACCACCTTCCGTATTCAGCGTACGAAGAAAGTGTAAAACTCTTGCAGTTCAAAAAGCTTATGCTTCTTCTTACACCTTCCCTGTTTAACTTCCCGGAAAAAGCTTAACTGACGCTACGCCAGTTTACACTTTCTTTGTAACTTGAATACGGACGGTGGTCTGGCGGAAGCTAGATATTTTAATTCATAACTTGTTTATGTATATGATGGACGGATGTGGATGGAAGCACTTTCTCCAGCTAATACTTGTCGGTCCCTTTCACTGCCATTATAAAGCTTGGTTGCCTCAGGATATTTCTTAAAATATCTCTGGTTCATCAGAAAGAAGAAACTCATATACACCCAGGATGGGTTGAGGGTGAGTGAAGCTTGGGATAATTTTCATTTGAAAGTAAACTAATCCTTTAATAATGAAGAATTTATTGAGTATGGGGTAGGTGTAGGGAGGGCTTTATTGTCCCAATAAGACGGCATCAATTTAATTAATAGATTGAATTTTCACTTAATAGCTGCTGCCTTCCTGAATAATACAGGAATTGGGGGTTGGTGGTTGGGGGGGAATCACACAGCACTTTTAAAGCCAAGATTTAAGTTAATATTAAGTAGAGTCATTTTGGAGTTGTGCACTAGAGAACACATTTCGTATAAGTGCTTGTCTGTGTGTTGTACTTTCTTGTGGTACTACCATGGCATTTTCCCAAGCTTGTTGAAGTACCATGGATTAAATCAGATACCATCAATGTTACCACTACAGTACTTCTTCTCAAGGGTGAGTTTTGCCACATCAAAAAAAGTTTTGCAACTGCAACTAAATCAAGTTAATTTCTTGACACCTGGTTCCTCAAAACCCCGAATACATCCATTCGGTGAAGGTGAACTGAATCTCCGAACACGGCTCCCCACCCCGTTCCTCAAAAAAACCAAAAACACAGCGGCTCGCAATTTCCCCCCACTGGGATGTGACTCACTTGTTCTGCTCTGGAATTACGGCCCAGAAACAGCACTGCCGTTTACCGTCAAATTACCCTCCGGAGTATGTCCTCCTCTCTTCTGTAGTGTCAGCACATGGTCATTACATGCCCAGGAGGAGCTGTTCATTCCAGAGCAGCCACATCTATGTTTAGCCCTTCTCTAGATTTTATTCACAGCTCTTCCTGAGAACATGACACTCGTCTGTGTCATCCAGACATGGTTGTTCATGACGCAGGGCAAAATATGACAGTTGTCGTAAAAGAGATGGTCAGTACGTTAAAGAAATGAATTAAATGAAAACGTTATCTACACATCCCCATGTCGTCCTAAACCAGACTTTCGTGGAACACAAAAGGAGATCAGAATCTTCATGCTACTCTTTTCGAAAATGTACATTACAGGAGCACCAAAAAGCACCATCCATAAGACATGTGCACCACATGATGCCATACAATAACTTTGTGTGAGGAACGACACAATTTTCACTTTTTCCTGCCCATGCAGCCTTGGTGATGTAAATAGAGAACTAGATAACTTCCACACTGTCACTATTTACTATAAACTTCAAAATCCACTCCCGACGATTATCCAAAATGACACATTTCATTGATATTGACATGCTGGAAGGAGATACACAGTGATCTGAATGATCTGCTCGGTTGCCTTGGTGACAGCAGGGTACCACTGGGTTGCCTTGAGAAAGACAGTGGTAAATACACCCACGCATGGAGCAGGACACTCACACACACAGAGAAATGCCAGCAAGCACTGTGAGTACATGAGGCAGAGGGTCCACAGAGGCACGGGAAAGTGCCTTGCTGACATCACACGCATCATTTCCTGCTGAGCAGCACGCTTCTTTGGGCTTTGTTGCATTGTTCCTGCAAGGGTTATTTGCCACCCTTCAACAGGCTTGTTGTGTTTCCAGTTTGCTTGCCTTGCTGGGAGACAGTTTTAGAGTTTCTGAAATGATTGATAACCTAGTGAAGCCTACTGCAGTGAGCAACCTACCAAGACAGCATTTTTAGTCACCATAGATACTCCCAACACAAAGTTAGTTAGCAAAAGTCTGCCTTAAAATTATGCAATCGCAGAATGCTGCTTCAATGAACAGTGTTGATGTCGCAAAATTAATCAATTATGAAACAAATTCAGTTCTTGACAGAAGACAATAGTGTCATGATTAACAATGATATTTCCTTCAATACTGAAGTGTCAATAAAGCATATCTTGTGTTTTATAACATTAGAACCCTTGTGAAAAAGAAGTAATCACAAACGCATTACAAGTGTAATTTTTAATTACATGCTTTTTTATGTTACTGTAGAGCGGGGGTTTTCAAACTTTTTGTCTGCCGAACCCCTTGACTTGAGGTACCCCCTGAGATTTGAAGTATTTCAATAATTTAATGGTGCATTTGCATGTTTACTTCAAAAACATTGATTATAATCCTTTTTAAAGTTTTTATCAGTATAGTATTTTACATAGCTATTGTTATTACACATTTGAACTAGGGATGTGACGGTGAGGAAATTTTCCTACCTGTTAATCGACGTGTGACAAAAGCCCCTGTAGCTTTTAAATCTCTAATTAAAAAGCGAAAGTAAAATGCTCACGGCCGCACAGGCATTCATAACAGTGAGGAGCGGAGCAAGCGTTTTCAATTAATTCTATGGAAGTTGAGCTTCCATGGAAACACTGCTCCGTGCCAGTGGACACGCACCATTATGAATGCATTTTAATGATGGGTTCATTATTATTCGTAATGAAAAACACAACACCTAAACAGTACAATGACAAACTCGCTTAATTGGGCACTTTTACAATTTTTGCTTTGAAACCAAATCTTCCTCCATCATGTTCTTACGCAGTGAAAAATACATCGCTGAGCAAAGAGGACACTGACAATGCATCGATAGACCAGACAGAGCAGGTTACTTTTGATAAGAAACATTTTCATATTTCAAATATTGTAATTTTTTAAAGAAGTTTAAACAATAAATACCATATAGTGGCTCTTTAATGTGTCGTGACAGATCGCTGTAGCTCCTTCAAGCGGCTCGTGAACCGATCATCTCTTCATACTAGTTCATTTATAGTGTCAAATAAACATGAATGAACATCGGAAGGAATGTTGTTTCAACTGCGGAAAGATGTGAGTGCACACAATTTTTCAAGTTCAAGTTCACCAATGTTAATCTACTAACTCCCCTGACTGCTTTGTTGGACAAAACGGCAGATTCGGGGTTATGATTGATCAGATCGCCTGTCAATCAAACTGCCGGCAATGGTTCAATTGCATGTCATCAATTTACGACCCCCCTGCAATTCCCTCGATTATCATTTGGGAAACCCTGCTGTAGAGGTAACAAATATTAAATGTATTTTTAATGTTATCATTCAGGTGTTGTAGTTAGCAGTGTTCACACTCACACTAAATTTTAAGTAACTTGTCCAACAAAATTATTTCAAACTGTTGCTCTGCCACGATAGTAGCTAACTGTTTGCTAAATACTTGCTATAGCTACTGTATGCTATAGCACTCCTTGTGGTAATGCTGAGAATATATTGAGTAATTGTGTTATGAAGATGCCACATTCTGAAACACAACATTGTTTGAAATGAGCTTAGCTACAAACGTTATGTTATTCTTATATGATGTTCTTAATTCACATAAGGAGCACTGTTTGTTTTGTTAGCAGGCCAGACTGCGAGACCTGTTAGACCAGCTAAGACTAGCAAACCATCCTAGGTTGGTTTACTTTTGTTTCCTCTGGTTTTCAGTTTGGTAACTTTGAGGCCAAGCGTGTGCGCTCATGACTGTATCATCTGTATAACACTATCGGTTCTCTCTGATAGCTTTCACTGCTTATTTTAGCTCAGGTGTGGCGTCTCCTTCCGTCTCATGCCAAATAATCAGTCTGTTAAGAACAAAGGAGATCTGCAGCCCAGCGGTAAAGAGTCCGCTCATGTTATAGGTGCGCTGGTAACCTGTCAGTCTGTTGCCATGGCGGTGTAGTTACACGAGGATAAAGTGACTGCGGGATGTGTAAACAACAGAGCGTGTCAGTTTCTCACTGCCAGACTGTAACAGGATTGTTCTTCAGCTCCATGAAAGTTTGAGGAGAATTTGACACACAGAAATGGAGTAGGACTCGTGTGCCTGTTGATGTCGGACAGCCTGTGAGATGTGTACATGTGTGTTGTATGAGAGAAAGCAGTAACCCTAGCCTCTCTCTCTCTCTCTCTCTCTCTCTCTCTCTCTCTGTGTGTGTGTGTGTGTGTGTTGTGTACTCAGTTGAGAGTAGTGTTCTTATCATGTAGCAGTCAAGTGGCCACATGGACATTAAAGGCTAAATTATTGAAAAGAAAACTGCATTAAGATTCACTGCTTATTAATATTTAAATATGTTCACCAAATCAAAGCGTGACAGGACAGGAAATGATATCATAGTGAGGATTTATTTAATTATTTATTTGAAATAAATATTTAAGATGTATACAGTTACATGCCTTCAGGGTATTAGGGAAATATGCTTTTCCTTTATTATTGATGTTTTTTTGTCATTATACTGTATTGACACTTTTTCTTGAAAACTCTATGTAAGATTTTCAAAATCATATGAAAATATCATGAATTTCAAATTTCTTAAAAAAAAAAAAATGTTTCCAGTGGTGTACTTATAATGTTAGTTGGATTTTTACATGAACAACTGTGATAATTTAGAGATTATTTTTCATCCTGTCCATTTAAGGGTTGTGTCTGCTATGATTGGGTAACACGTGAAATCAGCTTTAGATGGAATTATTTTGAAATATTTTCATAAAGCAAAGGAAGTCAATAAATGTTGTTTTTGGACTGTAACGATGAGCGAGTCAGCGGGTTTAAATCCAAATGCAGCTTTATTCAGAGACATAGTCAGACAGGCAATCGTCAACTCAACAGCAAACAGAAATAGTAGGAAACAGGCAAACTCGTAGTAAGTATCCAGGCAATAGATCAAAGGATAAACATCAAAAAACAAGAAACAGGCAGGATCCGAAAAACAGGCAAACAAGACAAGGAGAAAGCTCAGAAATGTTAAAGGGAAACAATACTTCGCAACTAACAGGTGTCGGAGGGTAAAGAGAGAACTGGATTGGTTGCAGCTGGACCGTCATCAACATCAGGGTAAGGGGATTATGGGAAATGTGTGAATGATAGAGTCCATGATATGAGCGGGCGACCTCTGGTGGCAGGTGAATAAAGAACAACGGGATGGATTAATAACAGGACTAACAATGATATTTTGAATCTGTCTCCGTCTGCGGCCAAAACACTGGACATATTCATATACTCGGAGAAATCATACTTTCACTCTCACTTTCATCATTGTGTTTTGATGTTTCCAAGCTGAAAAGCAGAAATTGCGCATCGTTTGAAAGAGTTTTCAACCTCCGTTATTACTCAGTCTCTATTGTAGTGTCGATGTCCTAAAGTTCCAGAATGCATTGCGCTGCTGATGTCACGTTCCCATTTGACACTCATTAATCCCTTTTTTGAGCATGTGATTGTTAAAAATATCGCCTTTATACTCCGTGTTCTGTTGTCATTATTAGTAACAGACACAAAATTAGTAATGTGTGTGTACATGTATATGGATGGATTGTGTAATCCCATTAAAAGTAAACTGAGGGTTTTTACCTGAGTCAGATTAAGCCTGGCTCATCCAACCATTAAAGCCTCTGACAGAATGAGCTGAGTGAGTGATAGATAGACATTGTTGCAGCGCTCTGTAAGCCGCTTTGTGTAATGGGTCTGTTTATCTGCTGGCTTTTACCTGGTTGAGTGGAGAAAACAAAGCTTGTTTTGATTAATTAGAAGACACCTGATGAAGCACCATCTGCCGAGCTAACTAAAGCCTCTCTAGCTAGTGCTAAATCTATCATCCTTGCTGAAAAGACCATGCTTTTCCATCTTGAATGGTTCAGTACATGCCCAGCATGGTTTTTCTGGTGTTCATCTTACTAGCTACACAAATTAAGGAGCAGGAATTGGCTTTATGATGACATAATTAACATGCCAGTGTGTTTGGACTCTTCCATCCAATATGAACTCAGCAAGATCTTTATTGTCCATTATCACAGCAAGGAGTCTAGGAGTGGTGTGGTTACCATCAGTGTAATGTAATATTCCAGTTTGGTCTGTCTTTTTTAACTTTGCTTACACAATGCTGAAAATGATCCTCCACATGAATGTTTATTAAAATGTATTATCTGCATAAATACCTCATCCTGCTTGGAGCTTTGCTGCAACAGTAAGACAGTGGTGATATTCAGTGCGATATACAATGTTGGGGGTAACACATTTCAAGTAACACGAGTTACGTAATACTTTTTTCAAGTAACGTATTTAATATACGTTTAGTCAAATAAGTACATAAGTTTCTTTGTTTTCCAACTTAATGAGTTGTCTCCATGTTAAGAAAGTGTGTGCACTGTGTACATGATAGCTATTGTAGTTCTAGATAGATCTCACTTACACAAAAACAGATTCAGTTCTGTACAGATCCATATTCAATTCCTCAAAATGCATAAAAACTGTGAAATGCAAACTCAGGATATTATGCGAACCTGCAATAATTGAATATGGTAACAGAAATATACTTTATGTATTTAATCTCAATTTATTTAAGCAATTCTTTTGTTTATTGTGTGAATTAAGAGTTTCAAACTTTCTTTTCCTGTATCCTATTCTTCTTTAATCCAGAATGGCAGCACAACTGAAAGGTTTGTTTGAGCTGCGCCCTCTACTGTACAGGTGTAAATATGCATTTCTTTCAGCCTGAAGCTTATTCGTTTCACTTTTGGTGTATTACATTTGGCAAAAAAACGCATTACTCAAAGCTCAAATGTAGGGTTTGACGGATAGGAATGCATAACATGTATGGAAATCAGTGAATTGGATTTACAAAAGTATAACTGGACTTGCCCCTCTTGAGATCACATCAAGTCAAGTCAATTTACTGTATTTGTGTAGTACTGTATATCCACCTGAAATCAATGGATTTGCAGTGTTGCTACGGCGTGAACTCAGGTGTGTAGGCGTCTTTACTCCATTATAAGATCACATTCTCTTCACAGCAGAAATTATTTCTTAGTGAAATTGACAACAGGCCATTTCACCTTTCTACATCGGTTGACCTACGAAGTTCTACTGTGGGCTGATACACATCATTCTTGTCCCTGGAAATAATATAGATTTGGCAGATTTTTTGTAGTTCTGTTCACATTGCAAGCTGTTTTTCTTGATTCTCATCCAAGGATCAACCTCAGGTTCACTGTCTTGCCCTTGGCCAGGTGTTATTCTTTCATTTAGTTCACCTCATTCCTTGAGCAATATTGATTTCAAAGCTGATATTGATTATCCATGTTGGCACAGCCACCTTTACTTGGCCTGGACATTCATTCTAATAAAGGCAATGTACTGGCATCTTCTGACGCACAGAGATCATGTCTCACGTGTAGGCGGAATAATCTTACACCAAACCAGACATCTTAAACAAATGGGACATTCCCCTGATAGGAACAAATAGTCTGAAGGAGGACTGTTCCAGAATCGATTGCAACTTTTCAAAGTGCAAAGATCAAATCATTTGTCGTCCACCATTTTACATTAACAAAAGGTTTTCTCCAGAACTTATTTTGATGGTTTGCTGAAGGGTGGGCTTTTATTTAGTCAAAGGCTTTCACACAGGATTGTCGAGGCATATTATAGCTTAGACAAAATGCCCTCTAACTCTGTCTGGGCTCATTTTGTGTGTCATGGCTTCACCTGGTGTCTTGTTTAAGGTTATTCCCGTTGAGCAAACCTGTGCAGCTGCCAGCTGGGCCAGGTTCAAGTGTAACAACCTGCATGATACTGCATCCTATGTGGCACATTCAGTGTTACTGACACTCCAGCTGTAGTGAATCTGCCAGAAATTTAGCCTAAGTACCTAGGTAAGAACACTTTGGTTTGTAGTGAATGAGACTTTTTGTGCTGCTGGTATAATTTATTCAGCAGGTTGGAGCAGACATCCAGACGACTAACCCTCTGCCAGAGGGACGTTTAATAAGACTTCAAGAGCAATTACAAGAGGGTGCTATTCCAGCTGTCTCTATCTCATTGCTTTCGCTCAGAGACAGAGTCCTTACCAGACAACACAAAGTGAGAAGATCAACACCCTTTGGCTGGTGCTGGTGCTTCTCCAAGAACAGATGTTGTACTTAATAACTAGACTATTCCTAACCACCAAATAACCAAAAATACTGCCTCACACTCTCTCTCTGGTTTATCAAGCATTGGTTCTGAATTATACTCAAGTTGCTGCAGCTTCTAAGCTTCCACTTCTCCACATATTGTACACCCACACACAGATATGGACTGTCCTTATGTGTTCTATAAGAGAGAGATGATTATCATGCAGCTGTGTGACATCTCCATCCCTCGGTGACACAAATGCAGCTGAAAACGTGCTGTGAAGATGATAGATTCACACCTGCGTATATCTCCTGAGTTCCACATATCTGCAGCTGTGACATCTGGAATGCAGGACTAATGTATTCCCCATATGGTCTTGACAACAAACACATTACTTTTATTTGCATCATCGTCACCAAGAGGGTATTTAAATGGCCGACGGATGGTTTCCAGCAGATTTTTGGTGGCGTGACCTGTTGAGACTAATATGTCATGTTTACATGCTGCAGATGGATATTGTAAAGCATTTGCATGTGTGTCCGGATTGCAACAGCATCTGCAATGTTAAAACCCTTCCATATTGCAGTATTATTGAATAAACAAGATAATAGTAGTGCCTCTAAATTAAGACCCAATCCTGAGACTTCCTAAAGATGTCTTCCTGTGTGTGGACAGTGTCAGTGGAGTGTCAGGAAGAGGAAGCCGGCTGGGTGGCTGTGTTTTGGAGGATGCAATTTGATGGCAGTAATGAACTCATGGGGAAATGAGAGAAACACACAGCAGGACACAGACTGTGCTGTCTCAAATAAACACATTTTCTCCATTTAATCGATCAATGTTGTTCTCTCCAGTTACTCCTGCATATGAACATCTGACTGAAGGCTACAGGTCTGTTCCAAACACTTGTGATCTGCCTACCTATTCTGCATTTTTAGGCATCATAGGCATGTCCTGGCATGAAGATTGTTTCAGAAGCAGGAAGCAACATTATCCAGTCTTATATTATTCTTCCAATGGCCTTGTAATGGTTATCAGCGGGAGTACCCGTAATACCACTAGAGGGCACTCCACTTTGGACTCTCACGCATACACATTTACTCCCAGACTTCATTTCCCACAATGCACTTCACACTCACACTCTCACTCACTCCATTCATGCAAACTACATTTCCCAGAAGCCCCGTACCTATCACTGATCACCTCACCAGCTGCAGCTCATTATCAGGACTATTTAAGCATCACTCACACACACATACACCGCGATGTCTTGTTATTTTCTAGTGTATAACATTCCTGTGCGTTTCTTTCCTGTGCGTTTCATTCCTCTGCATTTCATTCCTGTGCGTTACATTCCTGTGTGTTTCATTACTGTGCGTTTCATTCCTGTGCATTTCATTCCTGTGCGTTACATTCCTGTGCGTTACATTCCTGTGCATTTCATTCCTGTGCGTTACATTCCTGTGCGTTACATTCCTGTGCATTTCATTCCTGTGCGTTACATTCCTGTGCATTTCATTCCTGTGCGTTACATTCCTGTGCATTTCATTCCAGTGCGTTACATTCCTGTGCGTTTCATTCCTGTGCATTTCATTCCTGTGCGTTACATTCCTGTGCGTTACATTCCTGTACATTTCATTCCTGTGCGTTTCATTCCTGTGCGTAACATTCCTGTGCGTTACATTCCTGTGCATTTCATTCCTGTGCGTTTCATTCCTGTGCGTTACATTCCTGTCTAGTCTGCCTGTTTTGATCCTGCCTGTTTTCCCTGTCATTGTTGTTCGTCATTGTATCTGCCTGCCCTCTGTACTTATTGCTTAGTGTTACTGGACTGTGTTGTTTTGCTGCCTTCCCTGATTCATCTGCCTGTTCAACGTTTACGCCTCTGCCTGTTCCGTGACATTCCTGTTTGCTGGTATCTGACCATTGCCTGTTTCATCCCTTCTATTAACAAAAGCCTGCATTTGGATCTCACTCCGTTGACTCGTCATTACAGGCCTAAAGCGAACACAGAACTAATAGATAGCTGCAGTGTGACCCCCCCCCACCCAAACAAGTTCAGCGCAAATCTCGCCTTGCAGCCAGTTTCATTGGTTGGGTGTAGGGGTTATTATCCATTGTAGCATTATGGAGACAATCAGAACTGTGATTGACATGAGTAATGAAATCTTTAGAATTGGTTGGAGTTTGCACTGAACTGGTTTGGGGAAAAAATCATGCGATTGCTAAATGCTAAGTGAAAAATTAATTCCAAGATGGCTGACAAGTTGAGACATCAAGAAAGCAAATAAAGCAAATTAGTCTATTGGAATGTATTGTGAGTTGAGTTCCTCTGCAAAATCTGCATTCATCTTAGACTGCATCATTCACCCTCTATGATTCAATTGTTATATTAGTTCATTACGATTAGTTTGTGGCGTGTCATCCGATCACACTTTAATTCTTGTCTCATCATTGTCATCACTCACACTCAGTCTGTCATGTGTCTGGATGATGTAACTGGATAAGATGTCACACTCGACACTATAAATCTAAATGACTTTATCCCAATATAAATTGAAGTGTGGTGTTTGTATGGAGTTGTTGACACGGGCTGGATGGATTGGAGTCATTCCCAGCTCTTGGCTGTTTGTGGGAGGCATTTGTGCCGATAATGTAACTGATGCTGGTGACATTTAAACAGATCTCCCCTCTGAGCTGTGTGTAATACAAGAGATCAGCACAAAAGAACCTTCCAGCAACCTGTGAGGACTTTTACTTTTACTCCATTTATACTGTCCAGCCAAAAAAAATAAAAAAAGGCACTGTTTGGATTTAAATGCTTATGTGTCAATGACTGGATCATTGTTGCTGTGATTATTATGTTTCTTGCATGTTATACTGAATGCTTGGCAACATTTCTTTTAACCCTAATTGTCCGTTTGCAAAGACCCGCCCCCTTTAGTTACTGGTGCTATGTCCGACAAGCCATGCGCTCTCACGCCACACATCATGTTCTCACGAAGTGAAAAATACATCACGGAGCAAAGAGGACACTGACAACACATCGACAGACAAGAGAGAGCTGGTCACACAATTTTTCAAGTTCAAGTTCACCAACGTTAATCTACTTACTCCCCTGACTGCTTTGTCAGACAAAATGGCGGATTCGGGGTTATGATTGGTTAGATCGGCTGTCAATCAAACTACCGGCGAAGGGTCAATTGCTTACTTATGACACATAGCAACACAACTAAAAGTTTTTCTAATATGTTAGACCTTTCATTGAAAGTAGCCCTCTTTTACCTGTTAAGACAAATAAATGCCTTCACAAATAAGAGCAGTGATTGTGCTGTTTGAGTTGAGGGAGGTGCATCACATGAAAGTGGTGTTTGCAAAATGCAAACAGTAGTTTATTTTTATTTTAACTTTATTTTTGTAATTCTGCTAGGTGCCACTAGTGTCTTAGAAACTACATGCTTCATCCTTTAAAACCGGATGTGTTGTCAGCAACACATCCAACCAAGCTGTATTCATGTAACTCTTGAACCATTTGCCAGAACCAGACAGTAGACGACGTGGGCTTTTATATATGGGTTGTTACGGTAATGGTGCTTTCCATCAGTAAATGGCTGCCGCTTTCGGGGAGAGCAGGAGGATGGAGGATTTGAACGGAATCGGATTTGAGTGGATCGGCCGTTTAGGGAGTTTTGGATCACATAAATAATAGAAGAAACAAACAAAAAGATGGCGAAAGAATACACAAGCGATTGGGATGATTTTTGATAAGACTTAGGAGGAGGCTAAGCGAGACTCTTTCAGATTTGGTGTGTGTATCTGTATAATGTGTCCGTACGGTAAATGTATGCATGAATGTATGCGTGCATATGCAGTATATGTATGTGTGTATGAAAAACATTTCTCCTGAAGGAAAACTGTGCGACCACCTTCACAAAAAGACTTCTATATATATATAATATATTTGAATTTTCAAGTTTGAAGTGTTAGATTCTTTCGACCATAATTTTTCTCTTTTTTTTCTAAATAAAAATCAGAAAATGTATTCTTTAGTTTTTTTGTCTATTTAAATTCTATTTACAAACTCACCATACATATTAATGGTCAATAACTGTAATTATCTTGAAAGCCATTTGTTTTCTGAAAGAAATGACATCTTGTACTTGAAGATAGCACATTGTGTGAGAATTTTATAATAATAAAAAATGTACTATGTGAAAACTGTCTATTTTAGCTCTAGTTTCTAAAAGGTTAAAGATTGTTTGAGCGTCTTTTTTATGAAATTAGCTCAAAAGAGTCAGTCTAACTATTCTGGCTGTGCTGTAGTTTGGAGCGGAAGAATAAACACCTTCAAGAACTGTTATCAGAACCGAATTCTTTAAAATCTTTCAGTTCCACTATTTTATATAATAGTTTATTATCTAACTTAGAGGAACTGAAAGATTTTAGTGTGTGATTGTGAATAAGAACCAGTTTTCAATTCCCCTAGGATGGCACCTCTGTAAATTTAAAGCTGCATCAAAGTCCCTTTAAACTCTGCTGTTATCAGTGCATGTCTTTGATTTGAGCTGTAATAATCATGAGCTATTTCTGATAATGTGATGCATCAAGGTGTACTGAATTCAATTGTGGCATATAATGTTTTTTTTCGTTGTTGCAAAGCATTGTAAGGTGGTGCTAGGAAAAATGCAATTGATTAAAATGACTCAGTTACAGAAACCTTGGAATTGATTTGCCCAAAGCAGCAGTGGGCAACATCTCACAGACTGATGGGGAAATTGTTCGCTTTTGGAAAGCATTTGCTGATGGGAGCAGTTCTGCAAATATGTGTGTGTTTCCTTCAGGTCTCTCAGAGTAATGATTAATCTCTCATAATTAATTATTGCATGTATGTACATATATATTAGTGTCAAAGTACGTTTCAGTTTCGTGTGTTCTTGTCAAAAGTTTGTTACTGTTATTTCTGATTATGTTCTACATCTGTGTCTAGTTTAGTTCTCATTAGTTCATGTATTAGGCTGCGTTCCACTCCAGTTTTAAATATGCACTCGTGAACTTCCCTCGCACCTCCCCTTGGGGGAATCCCTGCCGCCATTTTGAGGGAAGTTTATATGGTTCGAGGAAGCGAGTCTATTTCATATGTAGGCAGGCAGCTCCATATCCCACAATGCAACATGATTGTGACGTCACCACATAACGCGTTTAATTTAATTATTATATATTAATTGTTTTTTTTTATATTTAAAACACACATATACACACACACACACATATATGACCAAGGGCTTAGGAGGTTCCAATTCACACGTCCATGCTCTTTCGGAACGCAAACACATAAAGCAGTATTTTGTGTCAATTTGTGTAATTTGTGTCAGAATTCTTGCACTTCTCCCGAGTTTCCTAGTACAACTCAGACTTGAGGGGGCGTTGCAGTTAAAAGTTCTTACTGGGATCTAGGACTTTCCCACTAGCGAGGACAAATGGAACGCACCATTAGAATCCCACAGTTGCCTTAGTTCTTTGTCTGGTGTTGACTTTGTTTTTAGCCAAAGCTGTTACATGTTCCTTTCCCTGTTGGATTGCCGTCTTTCTTTTATGTTCGTTATTAAAGTAATTCAGCTGAACTTTTGACCACATCTCTTCTTTGCCTGACCTGCTGTGACAATTAGGAATGATCAACTGTTGGTCTAGGTTTTTTCTTAAATATGCAT
Source organism: Zacco platypus (assembly GCA_038088235.1). Classification (NCBI taxonomy): domain Eukaryota; kingdom Metazoa; phylum Chordata; class Actinopteri; order Cypriniformes; family Xenocyprididae; genus Zacco; species Zacco platypus. The sequence goes on along the minus strand of CM076083.1, from coordinate 36,843,109 downwards.
TTTGTTATTTTTTTTTAATATTTGAATTAAATTAAGAATTAAAAACCACCTTAAACTTTGCTTTTGTTAATCAGTCCCATGTTATTTTATTTATTATTTTATTTTATTTTATAACTCACTGTTTAACTGAATAATAACTTGGAAACATAAAGCAATATTAACTGGGTTATTTATCTATTAATATTTAAATAAATTAGTTTGTTAATTAATAATGAAACTGTTATCTACAATTACAAAATGTCAGTAATATTTATAGGTTTGATATTTGATATGAATATGAAACAAATGTGTTTGTTTTTTGACCTAATTTCCCCTTTCTTCTCATTCACAGTGTGCTGTTTTGTGGTCCACAAAAGGTGCCATGAGTTTGTTTCGTTCTCCTGTCCAGGGGCCGACAAGGGTCCTGACACAGATGTGAGTAAATGCTTGTATTTCTCTCTCTCCACGCACACTTGCTCGCATTGCCAGAAGAACTGTGTTGAAGAGCTGTGTTTAAGATCCATGTCCATTTAGCTTCATAGTCATCTTGTAAAAGTGTGCTTGCCGTAAAACTCTTGCGTTCACTAAGACTTCACCATTATGCCTCGCAGAAAGAGTTCTCCTCCTCTCTCTCGTCCCCTGTGTGTGTGTGTGTGTGTGTGTGTGTGTGTGTGTGTGTGTGTGTGTGTGTGTGTTTGTGTGTGCGTTTCATCTCTGCTGTGAGGGGCGGCTCATTATAGTGGTCAGATATGACCTGCTGGCCCTTGCATGTCCCCTGAGTGCTGCTTACTCAGACATCCAACCACACAAGGCCAGTTATGTGTGTTTTCTTCACTAGATTAGCCTCACATTAGCGTCTAAACCACATTAAGGAGAGGCTTATGAGAGGCTTATGTGCTTGTTGTGGTTGTTTTAATGGGTCTAAATTGCTGTAAGATTATAAATTCAGAATGAGTTTATGCAGTATGTTCGTTATGACTTTTACTTACATCAATAGTAAATTTGTATATCATTTATTTCTTCCAATCATTTTTTTTTCTCAGATTGTTGTATAACTTAAAGGAATTTAAGTTAAAGGAATTTAATTTCCTGATTTCCTGACATCAATCCAAACCCGTGTGACTTTCTTCTTTCTGTGGAACACAAAAGGAGAAATTCAGCAAAATGTTCATGCTGCCCTTTTCCATGCAGTGTAAGCAGACTGTTTCAGAAGTTTCCAAAAGAGCTTAAAAAATACAATGAAATAATAATAGAAGTATTCTGAGGTTATTTGTTGGCTTTGTGTAAGGAACAGGCTAAAACATCTTCCCCTCTTATATCCATAGAAATTAGGAATATTAAATTAGAACTAGATCTTTAAAGTAACAAATTCCAGGTTACCACTTTTTGCAGTGTAGATTTGGCACAACTAAATTTTCATTTTTGAGTGACCTAACCCTTAAACAGTATTTGATGACATGTGGATTTCTTTGTCCTTGGTTTTTGTCTTTTTCTCTCTGGATCTTGGAGAGGTTGCAGAATTATGGGATTAATTTCCTGTCAAAAGTATTGCGATTCACAGATCAAAAAAATAATTAGCGTAAATCAAAATTATAAAAATATATTGCACAAAACTCAACAACTAATGTAAAATGATCAGAATAGCAAACACTGTTGTCACAGATCGAAAAATAATATGTGTAAATTGAAAAATTAAAAACTCATAAAAAAATAAGCATGAATCAAAATTTTAAACATGAAACAAGTGAATCATTTCACTCGTACAAAAAGCATTCTCGTCACTCTATAATATTAAGGTTTAACCACTATACTCACATGAACTGTTTTAAATAGATCTTTTACACCTTTCTGGGCATTTGAAAGTGTAAATTAATTTGCTGCCAATGCAAGTCTCACTGAGCCATCGGATTTATCAAAAATACCTTAATTTGTGTTCCGAAGATGAATGAAAGTCTTACGGGTGTGGAACTACATGAGGGTGAGGAATTAATGAGAGAATTTTCATTTTTGGGTGAACTAACACTTTAACTGTATCGTTTAATAAACTCAGTGTAACACGAAATGTGATAAATCTAATACAAACTACATACTTGTTATCAATGAAATACTGTACATGGAAAACAGAGCTACAAATTTGTTTACAGAAAAAAACAATGCATGACAAAATGTAAAGATAATTTACAATTACGAGTATTATACAGTGTACAATGTACTAAACATAATTTGTGACTGGCATATGTTACTCTTAGTTGAACTGGAGTTCACAAACAAATATAGCAGTGAGGTAGGCTTTATATTATATTTTATATTATATATATATATATATATAAATATATAATATATAAATATATAAATAAATATATATATATATATATATATATATAAAAATAAATATATAAATATATATATATATATATATATATATAAATATATTTATATTATATTCTCTTGTGCAAAATACTGGAATTGAAGAGGTTGCAAGCACATTATTGTAGTGTATAAATACTATATATATATATATATATATATATATATACACGTATATAACATATATAAAATATATTTTTAAAAAAAAACATTAATAGCAGTAATAGCTATAACAGGACTATTGGCAGATATAGGCGAATCCAGCACTTATAACTGTGACTTTGTGAGGCCAGTGCATATAGTTTCAGCTGCTTGACACAGTCATATGGTGGCAGGTCGAGTGACGGGACCCTTCAACAGAGATAGCCTCATATAGCAATGTTCTGCCACGGAAGGATTTTACCCCAGCTCAGGATTTGCCAAATACAAAGTTCTGTCATGAAACTCTAGATGCGTCGGCTAATAGGTCCTTTAACTCAACTTGCTTGTAATTACAACATTATCTATAGGACACAATTGATTGGTTTCTGCTGTATCGGTAGCCAACCTACCAGGTAGGTCTGCTACGGGTAATTCATGCTATATTGTACAGCCGTAGCATGTCTTATTTGCTCACTGCAGTGTGTCGTGTACGTATTGGCAGTAGCAAATCCTGTACTTGCTCTGCAGCAGCAGCGTAGCAGATCTATTCCAGCAAGACCAAACATGTCAACATTGCCATACCCATTACAATGTCAAACACTCCAAGAGTTGTCATGACAAAACTGACATTTATCCGTAGCATCAGCATCCAAGGGTCGTATTGGAGTGATGTCAACTCCCCTCTTCGACTGATTGGCTAGAGGAGCTGTCAATCTAGAACGCTTAAGCTCGCCCTGATTTAGGAGAAACTCAGCGTTTGGAAAAGCAAGCACAAAATGTGGAAACAAGAGCGAAGGGAAAAACAGCACAAAATGTATGAAATTTTTGATTCACGCTTATTATTTTTTGATCCTTGACCACGTCGTTGCTATTAGGATAATTTTACATTTGTTTTTCAGTTTCAGTGCAATATATATTTTTACATTTGTTTTTATATTTTTGATTCACACTTATTATTTTTTGATCTGTGCTTGTGATGGGAAATTAATCCCATACAATGGAGAGAGTGTGTGTGTGTTTGTGGTCGTGTGTGAGTCAGAGGGTCAGAGCTGCTGATCTCATAAGCTCTTCTCCTCCTGGTGTGAGCATGTGCTCTGACCACAGGCTCTGTCACAACCCTAAAGCTGCATCCATCCAGCTCTGCCATCATGGGCTTTCATCTGAACATTGCTCATTTCAGATCTCTTTTCTCTGTTGCCCTTGTGCTTTCTTTCTTTAGCTGATGCTCGAACCCTCAAGACACACAGCTAAACCATCTCAACTATGTAGCTGTAGTGTGCAATTTCTGAAGAAAATATGAGCAAGTTGCGTATGTAAGAACATGCCGGCTAGGGTGGTTCTCAGGGTGTTCGGAGTGTTGAATTCCATCGTGTTGAATTTGTTAGCAAGGTCTTACATAGGAACTTGGTAGGCATAATAAAAATTTTCTTTTATAAACTCACTTGGCCTTGACCACTCCTGAAACTTTCACCTTACTCTTCAGTCCAACTTTTTTAATTGAACTGTTAAAAGTAAGCACCCCTTATTCACATTGGTATGCAGTTGCTTTGAGGTTGATCAAAAAGTCCCACCCCCAACTCTTTACTGTTAAAAAATGCTGTGTAAAATTATAGTATTTTCCATGTTAATAATTGCAGTTCTTTCACTGTAATTTCACAGTAGAACTTGCAGTATCTAACTGCACTCTCAGCAATCTACTGTAAAATCTACAGTATTGTACTGGCCATTTTAGTCAGTTTTACAATTGTACTGTAAACAAGGCTATGAGATAGTATTGGAAAACACAAAAAATACTGTATTTCTACAGTGCATGTGTACTATAAAGGTAACCAGAATGCAATGCAGCATAAATAGATAATGATAATGATAATGCTAATGCTAAATAGATATTTTTTTTGATACTTGTTGGGTTTTATCTGCGCTGTTGAACTTATTTTCGGTTCACTTTTAGCAGTTTGTGTTGTTGGTTGATTTTGTAATGTTCAGAGTTTATCTTTTTTATTATTTTATTTGTTGAGTGTCACCAATTGTTGAGTGTTGTGTTTTTGTATGTCAAGTATTGATGTCACATCTTTCAAAAATGAATCTCAGCAGTTGCATTACTATTGTGAAAGATTAATCTATGCAAGTTATGAATTTGAAATAAATTATTGGTAAATCTTCATTTGATTATCTTAAAATAAGCTTTTTTTATATGCTAGCTTGTCATTTTTTTTAATAAATGTGTTCATTTGTCACACTTCTGACTTGGCTAGATCAGAAATTTGAATATGAATATAGAAGGTTTAAGATCATTATTATTATTATTATTATTATAATTAATTCCCTTAATTGTGCAAAAAATAAAATACTCTCCATCAAATATTTCCACCTTGTGTACGCCATACCAATGTTTACACTTGTTTTTTGTCTTTGTCGATCTTTCTGTCTTCTTGCTTTAGACCTTTTTCTGCTTCTTAGGCCGTACAGGTACTGATTCTCCCATTGTCTCCGAGAACACGATATAACCTGCACCATGTACAATTAAAACACTTTTTACTAAACTCTCTTCATCTCATGTGAGTGGACCCTCTTTTTTCTTAATGTGTAATACTTTAAAAAAAATAGCAGTAAAGAACTGAATGCAAGGGATGCACAATATTGGATTTTTTCCAATATCTGATATGCCAATATTTTCCAACTCATTTTGACAGGGAGCCGATGCAGATAATGATATACATATCTTTTTTCTTTGTTTGGAAACAACACCAAGTCTTTCCTGTGCAGGAATTATAAATGTTACAATTATAATAAATCATTATAATTTATATATATTTAAATTATGATTATAAATATTAAAATTATATAAATTATTTCAGTTAATATTGAGCAAAAACTGTATTTTTTTAATCATATTATGTTTAATTCTTGGAAATGCATATTTAACAGTAAAGCTTGAGTTGGATATATAATGGGCTTTCATTAACAACAATAACATGTAAAAACCTAATTTTTATTGGGAACGTTTAATTTTTTTGGGTCATCACATTAAATATAAAAAGTGCTGGAAAAAGTCCTTGAAAGTCCTTGAAGAAAGTCCTCAAAAGTTTGTACGTCCCCTGAAATGAATAATGTAAAGGCAAAGTCTCTTTCAAAGAAAGTCTGTTCACTCAGCCGCCATATCCAATCTATTTGAATGGGGGAATCCTGAAATCTCAAAAAAATTCCTGGCGAACTCACAATTAAATAACATATTTCAAATCAGCAACAAAATCTGACATGAACTGTCCCATGTCAGATGTAAAGTCCCATGACTTTACCAATCAGCGATTGGCTTTTTTACTTAGAAGGCAGGACCTATTCCACCATATTGTGCGTTGCAGTTTCTCCTACACATTCGGAACTAATTGGAGTGAACAGTCTTTCTATTATCTATAGTCTTTGGTAAAAGCATTTGACTATTTCTGCCACAATACAATGGTTACAGTTAGCATTGTAATAGATTATAACATTTTATCTGCCAGTTCCAATCGTACTGATGATATTGTGCATCCCTAAATGTTAACAGCAAAAAAAAAAAATACAGACTTAATATTTAAACTACACCGTACTATATCTGTCATGCTGTTCATGCTGTAGGCTAAAAAGATTGTGTAAATGTTGTTCTTTAATTTTGTGATTATGTACAGAAGCATCTGTCTGAGGTCGGCTTCAAACACATCTACAGCGTTGTGCGTCACAATCAGATCAATGCGTTTCTGCATCTGATGTCATATGCAGCTTTGATTTTTACATGTGCATTAAATTGGAACAAATGATCTGTCAAGTCCCCAGTGATTCTCAGTGTCTTTCTGTCTTCGGAGCTTCTGAACATATTGATATCTTCATTACTGGCCTCCACTGGGGCTGGACATGGAGTATCTTTCAAGCCATTATTGAGAACTGTTTATAATGAGCACTTGAAACACTCACTCTTGGTTAAACAGTGTTCTTTTATAGGCTGCTTAAAATAACAAGATTCATCACATGGTAAATGATCATTCTTAATAAAATCATGCATCTCTGAACTGACTTGCTGCTGCTTATATTAGTTTTTTGTTATACATATATATTTAAAAGTCAGTTTATGCAAAAACAGATCTAGGGATCGAAGGGATTCATGGTGAACCAAGTGGGATGTGAATTCTGGAAGTGAATTTCCCCCCAGGCAACTTAGAATGAGTGAGAGCACTGTAATAATATAGTTTACATTTTGCCATGATATAAACAATCACAGAGCCAATATTTGCTGTATTATATATCATAATAAACATTTTGAAATTAGACTCCCTGAAACAAAATCAAATCAAACTTGTACTTGTACTTGTTACTAGGAACGCAAAACTATTTTAGCTATATCTGAGTCACTGTCCAACACTTTATTCAGCATATAAAGTAGGTAAATAATTATTACAATTTTTTTCCAGTATGTCATTACATGAGAAGTCACTGCTACATGATTTTTTCTTCTCACTGAGGGAGAGCGGTCTAATTGACATGACAAAAGAAATATGTGATTTCACAAGTACAGTTCCACCTCACTGCTCACATACAGATGGAGATTTTTACAGAGATCTAAGGCCAGCTCAAATTACTCAGCTCTCATATAGTTCACTGAGCTCACAGTCTGATGGATCCTCATCCGCACACGTAATTGGAAAGCATTTGCTTCATCTATACTGTAAAAAAAAAAAAAAAATCCCCGTAAAATTTACGGTAAACTGGTTGCCAGAACTTTACAGTGAAAAATACAGTAGCAACATTTTAGGTTTTACGGGACAGCACTTAGTTTACTGTCTACTTTACAGTACAAAACTGTATAATTTAAAGGTTTATATTTTAATTACAGTTCATAACTATTTATTTTACACACTGTACAAAAAAAAATCTGTTAAATTTATAGTATAAAACCTGGCAGCTGTGGTTGACATAAATTTACCGTAAAAATACGGTAGCTCCATTTACATATTTAACTTAAACTTACAGTAAAAAAAAAACATATTTCATTAACTGATATAATGTTAATTTACCTACCTATTGAAGTATTGATATCTGTTCTGCACATTTGTAATACACTGACAACCACCAAACACAGTGGTGATGAGAGTCACATGATGAATCAAAGCTCATTACAAGCAGCTGTTCCAAAAGCTGAGAAGAACAATAATAATGTATAGAAGGTGCACACTGTCATTCACACAAACAGTAAACACCATTACAGCATCAGATGTAACATAAAACCCTAATGTACATAACTGATTAGAAAAAAACTAAGAAAAAGAGTTATTTCAACAAAAATACATCAAATGTGTCATGCAGGGAATTCAATTTATGTTTTTTTCACTGTAAATTATACAATGACTTGTTATTTTGCCCTTCCAAAAACTGTAAATTTAACGGTATTTTACTGTAAAATTACATTAAGGTTATCCACCGTATATTGTACAAAACCAATTAACTGTTTTTTCACCGCAGCATTTTTACAGTCTTTTACCGTTAAAATCATATATATATATTTTTTTTTACAGTGTAGCAAGTTTAAATCTTGAGTTTATACAGCTACTAGGACGGTTTATGCACCAGTCATGTTTGTTAATTTGACTAATATTTATTTACTGAACATATTTCACTATGTTTCACTATGTCACCTTGTTCCTTTGGAGGTCTCTTGCCTAGCAGTATGTAATTGTAGAGTTTATGGATGGTCCTCATTAAGAGTGTGGATGATTTGTGGGAGGACAGTGTGTGCTTTTATTTCTCTTGGTCTCATCGTGTATAAAGCCTGTAGCGTTAACTGCAGTCTAAAGGTCAAACTAATGCATTATCTCAGCTGGCTGAATGAACGCTGACCCCAGAGTGTTGTTCAACATGTAATGAGCCTATCAGACAAATATCAGTGGTCTGAAAATCACCAACCCCTCCACCTCAGTCCAGAGACACCCTGCAGTCACAATTGATCAATGTGTCTTCAGTAAAACAGCTTCCCTTGTTCATATAAACACAGTAACGCTACAATTCTCTGCTGATGTTCTCTGAGGAGCTGCAGCTTGTGGCAATTAAAATCCACTTCTCAAAAAGATCAACATATTAGTACCAGGCCTGTCGATTTAACGAGTTAATTAAATTAATTATTTATGGGGAAAATAACGCGTTAAAATTATTAATCCATCCGCCCTGACCAACGTAGTTTACTGTATATGAACACTGTTCTGTGTGCAACTCTATGGTTTAGTTGAAAGGTTAGCAACGCGTCTGCTGCCTGTATGTAGTGCCGGAGGTTTCGGTCACAGCATCCACACGCAGACAGATGGAGGTCAGGAGTTCTGTGATTTCCTCATCATCAAGGCTAACATACACTCTCTGAGTGTTATCTCGTAGTCACACCTCATTGACATCATCAGAAACACATTGACGCACTGATGACCAAATCTACTAACACAAACCCACCAGCTGAGAACAAATTTTTATTTGAGCAAGAGTCAAATAAACCTGTTAATTCCTTATGTTTGACTCCAGAAGGACTTTCAGTATCAGCAACATGAGATCAGAAAATCACTATTGTTGATAATCAAATAGAACTGTAAAAAATGGATCATTACAACTTGTTCGTGCTGCAGCATATCAGATCATGTAAGTATGGCATGTATTTTGTGGATGTTTGCTAACATTCGATTCTGAATGAATTTGCCCGCGTTCTGCACGGCTAACGTGGCTAAGCTACACACTGTTGGAGAGACTCACTAAGTATGAAGATGCGTTTATGAATTATACAGACTGCAAGTGTTTTCAGGTTACAAATGAAAATAACAACATGGCTCTGTTCTCAGTGAATACAGAATGAAACAATGGTAACTTTAATCACATGCAACATTAGCAACATGCTAATGAAACACATTCAGAAAGACAATTTACAAACATCACGAAATATATCATGGATCATGAATCTGTATCTGTTGGTATTGATCCATCTGTCATTTTCACTCTTGTCCTTGCTTGCTGCTTCACAATACCTGCAGAACTTCTGATAATTGGGCGCAATATGCAAATTCTGGATGCGTAAATATTAATGATCCCGACTGTTACGTCACAGTCGGTGTTATGTTGGCATTCGCCCTTTTTTCAGTAGTGCTTTCTATGGCACCTTTAATGAAGAAATATGGCACACAGTGACAGACACACAAACACTTTCTATTCAGTAAATCTGCCTGAATCCAGTTGATTTCAGCAAATTGTAGACAAATTTTTAACCTCTGTTCTGAATATATTACCATCGCCTGTTGAATATAAATGTGGTCCCACTCCTCATTTCCATTTCACTACTAAGTTTGTCTTTTGCAAAATTTACAGTAGCACTCCAATTCTCTTTTTTCATTCTCTTACACAGCCAAAAAGAAAATAATGTGCATTTGTTGGCAACAGCAAAATTAATAGCACTGATGCAGCATATATTTTACACAGAACCAAGTTCTAAACATAACAGCGTTAACTCTTTTCCTGCCTTGCAGGCACTGCTATTTCCTTCAGGAAATGCAAATCTATCAAGTGTACTGCCTACTGTTCCTGTTTACTGGCGTACATTATGGCAAAATAAGATAAATAAATGATTCTTCCTGGAAAAATGTAAAGCTTGATTTGATTTGATGCTGCTGTGGACAGGATGTTATAATGAGAGGTTTGATGTTTTGTGTTTGCGTTGTATTGTGGAAATAGTGTTTTTGGAGGTGTTTTAGAGGGGGAGGTGAAGCTCAGAGGAGTTACATAAACAGAAGTGCCACCCTCATACTGCAACGACAATAACAGACACCTAGAGGATGAACTGTGTGTGTTCAGTGTATGTAGGATCCTGCTGTTCTGTAGTGTGACTACATTTACATTATAATTGTCAACATTACATTATAATTGTCAAGTGACCCAATTCCAATTGTTTTCCTCACATGTGGCACAGATCGGATATGACCCATGAACGTGTAAGCAGGAAAAAAGCACTTGGATTCCGATATTCTCAGATTGGTTTCAAAAATCTGATATGAATCAGATATGTACATGGGATGTCCCACTCAAATTTTAAGACCAATGATATTGGACCCACTCACTTTTACTCTAATTCAGCTCAAATGTCTCTTCACTTTTCAGAACGCCGTAAGTCAAATCCATTCCACTTCAGTAATGCAATAATAAATTAAATCTGCATTGACTTCCATGCTGCTGTTTCCTCAAATCCATTGCAATTGGCTAATTCAGAGTCCGTATATATATATATATAACTCCATTACTTGTTTTCACTACTCGCGCCTGCTGCACCCCGCGACACAGCAAGGTTTACAAAGCATCTTAGCAGTATCTGTCGCGAAGAATATTCATCATGTCTTCGCCTCTTGCTTTTAAAGTCATCATGTAGTCTTTGTTGCAGCACTGAATTACAGTTACACTAACACTAAGTTGTTATAACGCTAATAGTTATCTGATGTTTTTGCTAGGCTAGCTAGCTAGCTACATCAGTCAACCAGTGTTGACTCTTTGAATCCTGAGAGATGCTAGTTGTACCAGTGCTATGTTTTGATATTTTAATACAGACAAGGTGCTACTGTATTGTTATCCTCACTGACTAGCAATATTGAAACCCATTATAGAATGATAGAAGAGAATAGATAATAGAACAAAGTCCATGTCCTACTGTATATAACTTGCACACTGTGTGTGTTAATCTTGCCACGAATGTGGTAACCATTTTAGGCTATAAAAGGATTTTTTTTTAATTAAAAGGCGCCAGAATACAGGAATCAGGTATCTACTCCAGTAAAATTATTCTGGAGGAGGACCCACTCACATTTTTTGCTTCTGACACTCATTGATACGTGCCTTTGCATCTGCCATGTAAGCAGACATTGAAAAAGCGTCAGTGACGAATGACATAAACTTAAGGCAACAACCGCGACCACATGACTCAGGCTGCAACAAGGGGCGCTTCTCTTTTTTCTCTGCCTTAATAGATCAATGTTTTGCTGACCTTTAAAGATCCTGCAGAAGGCAAAAGCTTGTATTATCATTTCATCTGCGTTCATTCCAAATCACTCTTTTTTTTGTCTTTATGAGTCAGTCAATTAATTTATCTGACTCATTCAAAAGGACTGATTTGTTCAGAAACAGAGCAAGTGACTGACTTTATGAATGGATCATTAAATTATTCACTCAACCAATTTGTTCAAAACGCAGGTTCATTCTGGAACAAAACACCACTCTATGTCTGAGACGCACAATGGTTGATCTGTGTATTTGTTTGGAACCATTTTTGTTGACAAAATAAAGCAGAAATTTGTGTTTAAAATGTAAGTCACTAAATATTAACTTCTTGTTTAATTAACAGTTGTATAAAAAACAATATAAAACTTGCAATCATGTTGATATTACAATAAAACTTTTTTTGCCCTGGTAAACTTCCATTAAACTTCATACTGTGAAAATGACCAAAGTTGCTGTTTGTAACTTCTATTTATTATAATTCTCAAAACCTAAACCAAATTTTATTTAAATTTGAGTACAAGACTGCATTAATACTTTCCCTGCCAAAGACAAGATTTTACGGCTTTATGTGTTTTCACTGTTATACGGTAGAGGGCACTATTATGCATCTTCTGAAGTAGTGCTGAATCAAAACACATGTCAAGAAGATGCCTAAATAAGCGATAGCATATGTAAATGAACAAGATCATCAACATTAAACAGCAAATAAATCAAAACTGCCTAAAGTTACTGAATGAAATGTCGACCCATGAATGGGAAACAAGCTTTGGGCGTGTTGATGGACTCAGTGTACTCCAGCTGTGATTTGATCATAGTTCTGTATCTGATCCAGATAACATGATTTTCTTAGCTTTTTGCTCAGAATGTTTCTTATTTTTTATGAAACTTAAAAAAAAGAATGCATGAAGCTAGAACAAAATATTTTTGTTTTAAAGCAGAGGCTCTGTTCTTTCTTTGGATATATTGCATTTTCAGACTTTCAGAAAACAAAATATTCTGGCAGCCACATCAAAAAAATGTAGGTTACTGCCATAAAATATCAACTGGTAAATAACAATGAAATAAAATAACATTTTATTTTTAAGTGCACATGTTCTATATTTTCCGGTCTTGAGTGAGTTTATCGAGAAGGCTGACTAGAGGAGACACAAACAGCTCACAAACACTGTCCGTTTTTAACACAGAACTCAGCATGTGTTAAACATAACACTTCTTATGCCTGGATGCCGTAGGAATCTCTGCTCAGTGATCCTGAGATTTGCGAGCTCTCCCGAGGCAGCAGAATAACACTCTTACATCTAGAAGATTCTGACGTGTTCCTTCCTGTTCGGCCACATTTACTAATAAGTGTGAGCTCAGAAATAATGCACACGTTCCCTCAGGGTCACGAGAAGAGATACAGAACATCACTAACAAATCAAGGACCAAAACGTGCTGTGATATTAGCACGTTTTTTATGTCATAACTTTGATCATAACTCAACGTTTTGCAGATATTGTAAGAATGAGGTTCATGTACAGTCCTTCAGATGAGTGTGTCCACAGGCGTTAGTCAATAACCAGTTTTATTGGTGATTTAAAATAGAGCACATTTAACAATCCAGACAAAACTATATTCCTCTTTTGAATTATTAATATTATTAGAGCATGTGCTTACATCATTAGTCAAGCTAAAGAAAGCAACACTGAGGAAACAGACGGCAGCCGCCCATGGGGCATGTTAAGAACAACCTGCTCGTGGCAGAGGTGGGGCTTGAGCCCAGAGCATCATGGGTGGAGAAGAGCTAAATAAAACCGCTCTAATTGCGTAAATGTGCTTAATATCTCAGATTTTCTCTCATTATCCTTCGTTCCTCTGCGGGTTCATCTTCATGACTTTCATACATGATTACAGTTAATCAGTTGAAGCGCCTCATGCAGATTCTCAGACAATGTTTGTTTGTCTCGTCAGTAACTGTAATTATCAAGCTGCGCATTGATTAGTCAATTGCTCCACTTCTAAAAACTGCTGTAGTGTATGAACAGGTTTTGTTGTTGTGGTTTAGTTGTTTGTCATGTCATTGTGTCTGTTGGTGTCCCTTGTAAAAGAGAAGTACATTTTATGTATACAATTTATTCCCAAGTACATTTTAAAGGTATTATTTCCATAACAAGTACTCTTATTATTTTTAAAAGAGTACTTATTATGGAAATAGTATATTTTAAATGAATGTACTTGACTCAAACTGGGAATAAATAATGCAAGCAAAGAATGTTTCCCATCACTAAAGTGCTCCATGACTTCCGTTGTGCGCTCTCGCAAAAATGATGTGTTTACTGCAAACTAAGTCTCTTACTTATATCGTATTTGTGCTTTATCGTTTATGATGAGAGAATTGAGCGAACAAATCTCTGGCTTTTCCAGCGGTGGCTACACCAAGTACAAATAGTCCACCTTGTTTGCAGAGGCTATTTACGCTAAATCCGCCCACCATTGACTGATTGAGCCAAAATTATAAAAAAATAAATAAATAAAAAATCCTGCTGTTTTTACAATTTATATATGAATGCGAAAGGAGATGACCGAAAAACACAGCCTCAAAACTGGCCGAACATGGTGAGAGTGTGTTAGAAATCAGGAAGGGTGAGAGAACATTATGCTTTTTCATCTTCAAACCAAACTTGGGGCTTCAGTCGACAAAGTTTAAATCCCATCTGGATAAGTTTAAATCCCGTCTCCCATAATGTTTACGCATTCGGTCAGTAGGTGGAGAGTCTGTGGTCTTTTGTGGCTGTTCGAATGCATTCGACCACACTACAAAAGCAATCTGGTCAAAAACCGTTTTCAACTACCTCTGAAAGTGGTCGAAAGTGGACAAGCTCAAAGCGCTTTAGATCCCATTCACACCTGTATTTAGTGTCGTCTACATGTGATCCGATCGACCAAACCACATCTTAATACGAGGTGTAAACAGGGCCTTAGTGCAAATTAGTATTTACACTATTGCAAAGAAACTCCTGGTCTTTTCACTTGGTGTTAAAGCCTCTGATTGGCAATTGAATTCATAAGCTCAACAGAAATGTGTGTGATGCAACATGAGCAGATCTAAATTTAATGCCGCAATTGACACTTTTCATTCATTTTTACAATTTAGTTTAGTTGCGACAGCTGTAATAGATGTTTAAATGTGCGGGAGCAAATTTTTCCTCCTTATCTTGAATTCGGGGGGCACTTTGTTCATTTTGTTGGCATTTTTGCGCCAATCTCCCATTAATTTCTGATCCTGGTTTGTACTTTGTTACTTTACACCACTGCAGATTGTGTGTCCTACTACTATAATGACAGTTTAATTTCATTTCATTTGCAAAGAACAAGAAAAAAAGAACACAAATGACCAAAAAATACAGATGAGACAGTGCGTGGGGAGATGTACGGTTTAATGGGGTTTTTTTCTTATTTTGGCTCCTTTTCCCAATGGCTCACTCTCTTTACTCTTTTAGAATTGCATTAACTGTTCTCATTGTTGCACACTTGATGACCGGACAGATTTCACATGATAAATGTGTAAAGCTTCTCCGACCACTTGCAACATGTCTCATAAGTGTGCACACGTCAAGAACGATGGTCATGACTGCGGGTTTTGCATTCAAGAGCATTTTTTTCCCCTATAAATTGACTGCATATAAATATGACTAAGGTCTAAAGAGGTTCTCTGCTATACAGTGTCCATTTAAAAAGTCAAGATCAATGACATGTTTTTACTTTTGACACACAGTTGAAATCAGTTGTATCTCTATTGCATACACTAGCTGTGATATGACATTACCCACAGCAGTTCAATAAACATTTCCACGATTCCATTGATTCACTTTTTGCAGCACTTAGTGACCGTTAAATTGCAGCTCTCATTAAATGAATGTCTAGAGAGGCTTATTATTTGAATGTGAGATGAGACTTAGAGGACGGTTGAGTCATGAAACTGATGCAGCACCAGTTTAGCAATGCAGAATTTCACTGACATTTAAAGGCCACAATCAGCATCTGCCTCTGTGTTCTTTTTTAAAAAAACTTTGTTTGTTGTTAAAGTCCCCAAAAGATTTTTTTTTTTTTTTGGTCAGAGTTTATGTCCGTTAGCTATGATGTCATAAACATCATATGCTCTTTCTGTTGGGTTAGCTCCTCTTAGCAAGAGCTATGAACCTAAATAATCAAAGCATATCCTGCTAAGAAAAAGTGTGTAGCCTGTAATGCTGCTCTAGAAAGCCATCATTCCCTGTAAGAACCTTAATTATTAGTTACATAAGATGTACTTAAGTCCAACTTAAGAGTGAATTTTTGACAGTTCGACTAATTGTAAATCTTTTTTCAATTGATGGCTATTCAAAAGTAGCTGTGTATTTAAGTTGAGTCAAATCAGGTCAAGGTCTTGGAAAAAAATGGTTTACAGAGTTTGAAAGGGACATCATGAATAAATGACATTATGACATTAACACAAAGAGACAAGATAGACAGTATCCTGTCTTTCCTCTCCAGATTCAGCATTCTAATTGCTTTGGGAATAAAAGAGTTGCCTGATGTCTTAGTCTTTAGCTTCAGTGCTTTAAAAAAGCAACCTGAGGGCATCAGTTCAAACATGGTTTAAACAGGATGTGATATAATATAAAGGCTTTTAGTAAATTTGATAAGTTTGTAACTTCCTGTTTCAGAAGAAATATGCCAACACTGGAAAGAAAACTCCTTGTCAACCCACTGAGTCTTTAAAACTTGACAGCAGGAAAAGTAGCATGTCTTACAATGCTTGTGTAGACAGATTCAAGAGCATGTGTTACGTAAAGTGTTTGTTCATGCGCCGCAATTATCTTTGTTGATAAGCAGAGAGACTCATTAGCTGCTCGACTGGAGGGTTTCGGGAATATACGTTCAGTCCCGCATGATAAAAGCGTATTCTCACAGTGTGGCAGATGCATTCGTCATGGATGATTATTAGAGTCAGATTAGCATTATTCAGTGGGAAGATTCATTATATCATTGCTTTATATTATCAGATGGCTGTCTAGTCATGCTGTGTATGGGGAAAAGAGAGTAACATCAAGGAGAGTACTGTCCATTAGCATAGAACATGCTTGCTGCCATCATTGCTCATAGGCAGTCTGGTCTGGACACAAAATATTTTGAGCCAATCACCTGAGCCGCAAATGTCATGTGAGGAAAATGATGAAAATAATGTCCCAAACCCTGCACTGGAGACTCCTGAGCTGTGATGTAAAAGAAATATAGTGGTCGACTGATACATTGTGTATAAACATACTTATAAACCAAATCAACCATGAAAACGGAAACTAAATCACAGGAAAAGCAAAGAGATACGACAGAACAAAAAAAAATAACATTCCACAGATATGTGAGAGCCATTGCTAATATATCATCCAATATTTGGCTTTATTAAATTATTGACATCAGCTGATGAGATTCTTTTTTCCCCAGTTTGGCCGATAAAGTGTAAAGTGAGCAACTATTCTGCACTAAATCCAGTTTCCCGCTGTCATATTCACTGTGTACTGTATGTAAAACAGTGAACAGTGAATCTAATCCTTTAATGTTTAATGATTAAACAATGCTTTTATCACTTGTTTCTGCTTCTTCTTCCCTTGTTTTTGGATCCAGATATTTAGTATTCTTTCAGAAGATGCATAATAGCGCTCACTACTGTATAGCATTAAAATGGTATTGTGTCACAAATTATGGAAAATTCCACCAATGGTGGAGAGTTCATTTAAACAATTGTTATGCTTGTGATATCCTACTATCCTAAATAGTATAATAGTGGCTTTATATTGGCCACCTTGCTTTCTAAGATATCACCCACTTGAAAAATAGTTTCAAAATTTTCACATTTATTTCAAGCTTTTCAATGCAGAAAGATTCTTTCCTTCCATAATGGTATAGTTAAACCATCTGTCAACTGGATAAACAACCAATCCTTGACCCCTTTGACCAAGCTTGTGTGAATCTAGGCTTGCGTTGTGTAAAGGTTTTACAGAGCAGATTCTTTTCTAATGTGAAACAGAATAATTAAAGGAGGGACAGGCGGTTTAACCGTGCCGTCTTTGAGTCATTATGAGTGCGTAGGATGTTGGAAACATAATGTAGCACGTAAGGTGGAGGTAGTTGATATGTGTGTAGGTTGTAAACTGTACAATATATGTGTGGAGCATGGGCACCTTGTTGTACTTTAAACCACAATTTTGAATAAATATCTTAAAGACTTTAATTAGAAGCCAGTGTCTAAGGATGTACACTCTCAGACTCATGAGTTATTCATTTGAATCAATCTAACGATTCACTCATTGACTCCTCTGGACTAACCCACTCTACCAAAAGAAATTCCTTTCATTATTCCTTACTAAATGAACTGTTGCTTGTACTCAAGGCCCATGAGACTTTGCTGGTAGTCATTGATTAATTGTACACGTGACAACATGTTGGTTAAAAATACACGTTGGAATTTTTTTCCGAGTTTGTATTAACATGGATTGAATCTTGGCTTGGTATATTCAACATCGAGGAATCAGAAACACTTAAGGATTGTGAAGCATCTGTGAAGTCATAGCTTGTGTGAATAATAATTCATTTTAAGTGTCATCTCGTGTTAAGCACTTCACTTTTGACAAGCAGTTTTATCACTTCCTGACAAATGTCCAACAATTGCTGTTATGAATCCAGCAGGCAGTATGTTAGTGTGACATTTTTAATTAAGACTGATGGAATATGTAAATGATGCATGTGAAATCTCCGCTGCAGTACCAGATTTCCGGCAGCACAATAAATTCTCTGATCAATATGAGGTTCTTTTAAAACAACGTTTTAAAGAGATGTGTCTTTCTCATTTTCTTCTCCTCAGTCATGTTTTTTTTTTCTTGGCCTACTTGACATTTCCGTTCAATAAAAAAAGTGTAGATGATAACCAAAAAAGAAAAAAAAAAAGAAAAAAGAAAAGTAAATTAAAAGCATCTAAGAAATTCAGTTTTGACACTTAAAGACAAATTCTGCAGTTAATGATCTCATTAAAATTGATATGTGGTGATGTATGATATGTGCAAATGTGATTAACTGTGAATGTTTAAATAATTAATCAGCATATCGTGTAATTAGTTTAAATACATTTCAACTGATTCCCTGCTCTATCTGCTTTCTCCTAATACTCTTTCTGTCCATCTCTCCCTCATGAAAACCATCCATTTGTGGTTTGGTGTTTTGATGCATAAAATGTAAAACTCCCTGTGTGAGCGATTGCTCTGAAACAGCTGCTGTCTCAATGATTATTTCAAGAAACACTGAATCTTCTAACTGAACTCTTGATTTGGTTGAAATGCAATCAGCTCTTCTGATGATCACTGGTGCGTTCATCAAAGAAACGAGGCATCAGAATTTTAATGACTTTTCAGCTACATGCACACTGGATAACGAAATAGAGTTATGGCAGAGTGCTGTGTGGCTATGTGAGGACCAAATGTCCTCACTTATATTGTGAAATAATGCTACTAGAGAGGACACTGACGTCCTCACTATTTTAAAAGGCTTATAAATCAACCAAACTATGTTTTTATTTAAATCTAGTGATGGTCTCATGTTTCTGTGATGGGTAGGTTTAGGAGTAGGGGTTGTGTTAGGTGATAGAAAATGTCATTGACCTGAAGTCTATGCAATGTCTTCACTAAGATAACAAACCGTGTGTGTGTGTGTGTGTTTCATGACAAAAATTGTAGTTAGTAACGTAATCCATTACAATACACATTTAAAGTAATATAATTTTTTAAATATATATATATATATATATATATATATATATATATATATATAAAGACTACTATTGGATTACTTTTAGATTCCTTTTCATCTAACTTGTTTATCACATTGAATTGAATTGGATTATCTTGTAATTTGTATTGCTATAAAAATACAAAGAGAAAGAAAATATATCCACCTTGAGTATGAACTCAACAACAAAAACATGCAAATTTTATATTTTACATTCGTTAAATATTAGGGCCAATAAACTTTTTTTCTCGCTATTATTTCATGTGTCAGTATTACATGGTAAATGGACTTCATTTATATAGCGCTTTCACTGACCTATGACCACCAAAGTGCTTTACAATTTGCCTCACATTCACCCATTCACTCACTCATTCATATACCGACGGGGGTGTCAGCGGTGCAAGACACGATCCAGCTCATCGGGAGCAGCTGGGGTTAGGTGTCTTGCTCATGGACACCTCGACACTTGTTCAGGTGGAACCGGGGATTGAACCACCAACCTTCCGGTTTGTAGACAACCTTCATGAACCACTGCCGCCCCATACCTGGTTAAGATGCATACAGTATCACTACTCTAAGGTACTCGTACACACCTTTTAGAGGTAAAGCACAAAACTGCTCCTTTTAAGGATACTGCCCCAGTGACAATCTGTTGTAATGTGTTTGCACATTTTCTGACAGTGTAAACTTCTGACACCACAAACATAAAAATAACACTTAGTGTTTATTTCACAGTCTGATAATCCTCCCCTGCGATCCCTGTCTGGGACATTAGCACCTTGAAGCTTGGTTCTTGTTTTCTTCCATCACCTTAAAACACCCTCCAGAAAACAATCCCAGAGTGAAAATCGAGAGATATTGTTTTGCAGTGTGAAGTGGTTTGTAGCTATATTTAGCTAGTAGATGAATGTCTTCCGCACAAGGCCTCTTCCTGTTGTGGCCTCCGACTCTCTTTACCTGCGGCCAGAAATAGAAGAGCCCCAGACACCTTCACCTGGATGATCGGGCCGTCTGACAGGCGTAGAGACTGCAGGAGACAGGCTCAAAGCTTTGGGGAGCATCAAAGCACACATGGAACACCGACAAGAGCAAACAGACTCTCAAACTGTCTTTGTTTCTCCTCAAATCATTGAGATTTTTTACACATCATATGTGAGCATGAATTTGTTAGTAGTTATAAGATGTAGAGGTTGAGGTTGAGGTTTTTGCTGATTAATCAGCACCAAAAATAAAATTTTTTTTTAGATATATACAAAAATGAATGATGATATATATATATTTCTAATTTAGAGTTCTAGTGACTACAAAATGAAAAACAATCCTTATGAGGGTTTCCTGTTAGAGCTTCTCAACTCTTTTGACTTTTTTTTAGCTAGAAATTCGGTTAAAGGTGGGGTAAGTCAAATTTCAAAAACACTGTTGGACATTGTTGATGAAATCAACCCAAACAAACCCACCCCTCTCTTCATTGCTCCGCCTCCAAAACTCACTCTCCAATCCTAACCACTCTGCTCCGATTCAGTCTCGAACCCTGGCCCGATCGCTGCTGGCAGGCGAAGCGAGAGCAGTAACAATGACGAAATATTAATCTGTGTCCTAAAGTGCTAGCCCAGTCATAAACCTTCATTCCAGTGATATTCTTGTGAGCTCTTTTGTATTGTCTCATCTCTTTTTCTGTTTTTCTTCAAATCTCCCTCTAGCTCGTTCTGTCTCCTTGACCGTCATACGCCCCCTAATGCTGATTGGTTACACGTTTGTTGTTGGTGATGACCCGACTAACTTCTAAACAGTGTTTTTGGAATTTTACTTACCCCACCTTTTAATATACTAAATTTAATCAAGAACTACATTGAAATAATCGATTTTAAGACTTATTGAGGCCCCTAGTTGAGAACCATTGATCTATTACATTAACAATATCAACATCCAAACAAATCCATGTAGAGTTTAGGTCCAACCTCAATTAAACCCACCTGAACCTTGAGTGTAATGGAAAAGTAAGATAATGAGTAGTGTAATGAATCACTGTTACCAGGAAGTAATAAGTAAGTAAGCCCAACACTGGTAGCCAGTCATAGACGTGTCTCGTGAATGCAAATGTCTTTGCGATGTCTTTGTCTTTAGGCCCATCAGTAATGACGACCGGTCCTAATGAGTGATTCTGAAGCAGTCTGATCCACAGGAGTGAAGGGATTTTTTTTTTTTTCGTATTTGTTAAATGTCAAGGCACCTGTGTGTAATGTAGATGGTGAAATGTCCACCACCAGGTCATTTATTGTGGCCGTCATTAAAGCTCCATTGATTATAACGGAATCATTCCCAAGAGTCCATTTGTAGCACAACAAAACCCACAGGCTTTTATGTCACATTGTATTGAGCTTGCAGTCTTTCAACCAAGTGGAGCAATAATGAAAACACACCTTCAATGTCCCCTCTTTCCTAAGTCTGATTTATTTTAGTAAATCAGTTCATTCAGATTCATTTAGCTGATCTAGTTCAAACAATTCAATGATTAATTTGCAACTTTAAACCATTAAATTATTTTTTTTTTGCTTTATTACTTGTCATTAAAATGTGTTTAAGTCTGAAATGTCACAGTAATTGAAACCCTTATTGTTTTTATGCCAGATAAAGACTGCTCAGTTTGACTGTAGCTAGTGGCTTATCATCCCCAACACTCTTATCTATATGAATATTTGTAATGAGAAGTTAAATTAAAGAACTCAACACAGATCAATCACATCTACCCAGTGGAACTGATGTTCGTAACGAATGCTCATGGAAAACACTTGCACAGATCGCCCAAGCAAACTGCACAAAAACTGTTCTCGGAATCGTGTTCCGCTGCCGCCAGACTCGTTTCCTTTGCATCTTTGCAGTTTCTGTCCCTCCCCTTGAGAAACTCTTAATGGAAATTATACCGCAGATGCTTAGAAGTGCATTGTTGTACGGAAAAAAAAAAGCACAAGAGAATCGTTCTACAGCAGCATTGTGTAACCACACATCCCAGCCAAAGGAAATGAGAGCGAACGTTCTGGTTTTCTTTTCTTACTTTCAAAACGAGCCACCGGTGGCGCATTGATATGTATATCTCGGGGACGCCCCCTCTCTCGATGTACACACACTGCTGAGAGTTTCCCTCTGGTGCAAGTGCTTGTGGGAGTCTAGACGTGAAGTTAATCACATCAAACGTGAAGTCGTTCGGCTGGGAGCTCGGAGGCCTGAAAGGTTTCCCTTGGCCTGTGATTCAGCCTGGAGTGGGAGTTATAGAGAGTCTGTCTCTATCTGTCTCTCTGCTCTTAGTTATTAAACTGTCATGGATAGTCTACCTGCGCTGCTCACCGGGCAGTCGTCATTCTATTGTCTTTGGCTTTTGCAACAAAGATAATACATTTAAAGACCTCATGAAATCCGAATTGGAGGCTTTTATCAGCTCATGCAGGGCTTCACTTTAGACTTTTCAGGTACTTGTTTTGTCAACAGTGAACAGTTTCTTTGTCCTTGTTCTGGTACACTTCAGTTGGAAGCACACTTTCCATTCACACTGCTTGTTTTGAAGTTTGTTTAATCCAAAACTACATAAAATATACCGGCAGCCTGAGGAAATATAGTTTAGGATGGTGTTTCTCAACTTGTGACCAAAAGTGGGTCACAAGACCATTTTGAGTGGGTTGCGGAATGTGTAGTCAAAGAAACGACAACAAAAACATATTTCTAAATGTTTTTTCTGATGCAAGACTTTTATTTTGAAGGACATACGCAAATTCTGTTAACACTTCTGTTATGACTTTGCTCTTCTGTCAGGCAGGATGCGTTTTTCCTTTGTAAACATTTTTTTTTTCTATGTAAACGAGCTAGATGGAGGTTGATTGGTGAGCTTGTGTGCTTGTTTTTATGACACAATGTTCTAAAAACTTGTCACTCAAGTTAAAAAAAGTTTAAAAACACTTCTCTAGACCTTTTCTTGTTCTACTGACCTGCAACCTCCCATTGTCCTTGACTATCTTTTGTCAGATGAAATGTCAGGCTATCATTATTATTCTAACATTATTTTCTTAACTTTATTAGGGCCGGTTCACACAGAATGCATTTTTGCGGTCAAAATGTGTGGGATAGCATTCTACCATAGTACTTAGTATGGTATCCGTATACTGATGATGTGGACACTTTCTGTGCTGAATTTAAATCCCTTTTGAAATGTATTTATTAAAGGGGTCATGTTTTATAAAACATGTTTCCTGGGGAGCACTTGTTTTATTTTATATGGCCACTTATAATATTAGTATGCTTTTTACATCCAAAATAGTCATAATTTAGCCTCTGATTTTAACGCTCTGTTTTAATTGGCATGTCTGCTGTTAGGCTTCAATGTAAACGCCCACTGCCGTGATTGGCTAACATCTTTGCAATACGAAATAGCTACTCTCTTGAAAACTTTTAGCTCTATTACAGCTCTCAAGGTTGACTAATCGTGAAAAGTGTTGATTGTAACATTACATTTAAATCTATGGCATTATATTTAGACCGTGGCATGAAAGGTTGCAGTGATGAACATTGTAGCCGATCACATACATGTGTAGAATGAAACATACACGAGTGCATGAAAGCAGTGATCTCGTCATCGCAAATCAATATCTGCACACTAACGAATGCTTTCATCATAACTAACAGCGCAAACTCAATGTAAATAAGAGATTTGTTGTTTATAACGGCAGTTTTGGCATGAGTCCCGAACTCGGTCGCTGATAAACTGGCTCTGTTTGATTGACAGCTAAGGGAGCGTTCTTTGATCGGTTTCTATATATGATTAAATCACTGTTTAAGTAACAGATGGATCTCATCCTACTAAGAGAAACAATGCTACTGACACATAGACAAAGAACATCTGACTGTACATGAATCATTATATATCAGATCAGGCATTAGTATTAACAAAGTTACTTACATGTTGTTGCATTACTGGATATGCAATGCAATATTGAATATTGGGCAAGTGTTCACTGTTGGCCCCCTGACTAAGCCTGGTTTCTCCCAAGGTTTTTTTTTTCTCCATTTTATTGGAGTTTTGGTTCGTTGCCGCTGTTGCCTTTGGCTTGCTTGGTTGGGGACACTTGCTTGATATTCAGCAGTGTTTTTGGTTTTTGGTATGCCTGCATTGGCGCCGTTGTATGCGAACGGAGCTGAGCTGGACGATTACATCACTGTTTTCTCCAGTGCTGATATACATAAATTAACTAGACTAATAACTATTGATCTTTGCAACGGAATGAATCAACACAAATATATAGAGTAAGCTGGACAATGACATCATTTTCTTTGGGAGCTGCTGTGCAGCCAAAATTATTTGCCAATTATTACTGTAAAGCTGCTTTGCCACAATTTGCATTGCAAAAAGCGCTATATAAGGAAAGGTGACTTGACTTGACTTGATTACTGTCGAGTTTGTATCGTAAAATCTCAACGGAGACATTCACATTGTTAAAAATAAATAACCATACTCCTAGCATTAGGATCCTTTGAAAGGTAATATTTTTTTTGTCCTGTATCGCTCTTCTCTCCTCATCTCACTAACATGCCAGTAGGTGTTGATTTCTTCTGCGGAAGTGGTGCTTCACCTATGTAGATAGGCACATTCCGGCAAGAGTCGTTCGATGGGCCTGGTGTCATTAAAAGCTTTTATTGGACTAACAAAGAAGTTTCCAGTTCTGAAACTTACAGGATATTCTTATAGTGCGATGACCTCTTATATATCAAAAGCTCAAGGAAAAGTAAATTTCTCAATTCATGACCCCTTTAAAGTGCCCCCTATTTGTGGAAAGTACCCAATGCATTGCCCCAAAAGCATAATGAAAAGGGGATGTTTTATAATGAATTAGTCTTAAAAATGTGAAAATTTCAAATTCTATTCAAAATTCTATCATATCAGATACAGAAAAGGCAGTGTTCTTGGAAAGTAGTCAACTACTTTACAAACATCTAATAATATCCGTGTTGTCATCTTCAAAGAGAAAAAATATTTTTCTTCAGTAATCTTTGTAATTAAAACTCCCATCTAATGGCAAATGGATTACTTGTAATGTTCTGTGTTGTCTTTTTAATTGCACAACAGCTATGTAGTGAACACAGGCGTGTGTGTGTGTGTGTGTTTCCTAAAAAGGCTGCACACTGTGCACTGTACCTAGGAAAACGACAATGAATTGCTTCCCAGAGACAGCAAGAGGGGCGTATCCTGAGCATTATAAATAACTCTGGCAGTAATCTGAACACAGCCCAATTAAGTTCTTGGCCACCAACAATTTCCTCTTGCATGTGCACACAGGAAGCTCAGGTCTCTCTTGAGCTTGTCATGGTTATTAATTGGTGGACAGGTTTAGGCTGGCCGGTAATGAACGCTTGAGGGAGTTTTAGGGGGAGAGGTGTGCCATAAGGGGAATACATGGAAGGTCGAGGGGTTGCCAAATATTAACATCATTCCTGCACACTCACATGGGCCTCTTGTTCCCATTTCAGCTGCATATTGCTTTCAGTAGGTTTGTGAGTTTTCCTCTGGAGGCAGAGAATGCTTTGAGAGAGCAGTCAGCCCGTGTTTCCTAAAAGTACGTGTGTAACTTCCCAATTATTACTGTCTACTGGTGTTTCATTATGTGCTGCCGAGTGCTGGATCCTTCACAGTAAAAAGAAGCAAGTGGGAGGACGTGACTCGTAGAGCTTTAAAGAGCAGTTCTTCTCTGGTCTATTAGCTGTGGACATGTTCAGAGCGTCATGGCCCTCATTAGATTGGGCAGGGTGATTGATTCAATGCTCATAGATTCACAAATGAATAAAACAAGACAGAGAGCAGAATATGGCACTGCAGCAGAAGACGGATGCCTTGAACAGGGTGACCCATCAGTAGATTGTCTTTCATCACAGAAATATCATCCCGAGCCATCGAAGTGGATGTGTGCATGTGTAGATTGCAGCTGAAATGAACACTAGAGGCAGTAAAACTCCTGAAACTTTTCCCGTTTCCCTATTCCCGTTATTGCTTAAAGCTATTTAATAAAGGGGTGGTTGATTATGATTTCACTTTTTTAAAATTTGGTTAGCGTGTAATGTTGCTGTTTGAGCATAAACAACATTTGCAAAGTTACGACGCAAAGTTCAATACTATCTTCTTCCCGGGTTAGCGACAATGCTAACCCTAAAATTTACATAAACCCTGCCCTCGAGAACATGCAACAAAGGGGGAGAGGCCATGTTGGGCTGCTTTAGAGAAGAGGAAGAGTTGTTGTCGTAGAGTGTTGTTTTCATGCCGTCATTTTACACCAGACTGCTTCCAATTCAACGACTTTCAATTCAACGCTGGATTTGCACAAAAGATTAACATGACGGCACATGCTAGTCGATGAGTTGAACTCCACAGCAACTACATAAATTTATCCACTAACCGTTCAGAAATGTCCAGTTGCATTCTAAAAGTTGTAACTTCTTCCCGAGTCTCTCCATCAGTGTCCGGTTTGAACAATGTAAGGCTGAACACTGTTACTGACAATCTTCATTTTGGCTGCGTGAGGTTCTTTAGCTTTGTTGTTGTTGAGCAACCAAAACGTGAACTGTTAAAGCTCTGCCCTCTTCTGGAAAGTTGGCCAAGAGCAGCATGATACAGACAATAACCAACATAATAAAAGATTAACAGTTTAAATGTGCCTCGAAACATGCAAGAAGTAAAGTAATATGATTTTGCATAATTGTCACCACAGGTATGTGTTTCTAATGGGCCGGGTTGGCTGTATGCATTGCATTGTGGGATACACTAGTTGTATTGCATACATAGTGAATATCAATGGCTGGAAAAGTAAGGGAGGTACATAAAATAAAACTGATATAAAAATAATATACCAACTTTGCTACACCCCACTTCTCTAACTAAATAGCACTTAGTATGGCATTCGGAGTTGGTCTTCACACCTCACACAGTTAACATTTGAGATTTCCAAGTATGTGTGTCAAGATCAACTAGTATTTTCCTGTTTAATGAAACACCTCTCACTCAAAATGAGAGTTAACAGCAAATGCACATTTCAGTTAATGCTAATGTCCACTACAGTTTCAAGTACGCCTGAAAGTGGACATGATGCGTGTGTCTGGATTCATCCCCTTATGAGCTTTGATAAGTCTGTGCTGCAGGTTAATGAATATGTGATAATGTGTTTTTATCTCTCAGCGGGATTGTAATGAGATACACCTCGTTTGTCTTTGAGGAAATTTGCATTCTGCATTTAAATATGCTCAGCTTTTCATGAAAAATGACCCAACAGGAGTAATTCAGCAGGGTCAGTTTAATTAAGATGCACAGTGTTTGTGCGGTGACATTCAGGTTTGCAGTGAGTTGTTTTTTTGAGAACAAGGGAATCTTTTGTCAATAACACGTGATCAATTACAGCCACGTCTGTCTGCTAATTGATACTTCTTGACATGCAGAATAACATTAGCATGATTTACCCTGCAGTCTGTTTGATTTGCTAATGATTTCTGATTGTACGATTGTGTTTATTGTTGGAGCAAGAACAAACTAAAGCTGGAAGCATAAAAAAAAAGGCTGAAACAATAGTGCATTGTGGATACTTATCGATTTTGTATGCACTTTGATGATTTTGACATGCAAACAATGCTTTTCTTGACATACAATATGTTTGTATTCTAATATGTTGTTTTTGGAAATGTGCAATAGTACATACAATGATATCTGATATTACCTTGATATTAACCCATGAATTGGTATCATGTTATAACCATATAATATCATTGTTGTAACAGTACAGCACTGTTCGTTCCACCTTTCCTAACTCTAACACAAACCAATTGATCACAATAGACCAACACCCACAAAGACCTCCAGAGCAAGATTCAATCCATTCCTCAGATATTCAGCATGTCAATGAAATCAGTGCGGTCAACCCAATCACCTGCTCAACCACAGGCGCCGCGAGTCTCATTCAGTGTGTTGTGCGCAGATGACAGATTATGGATCGAGCTATTGAGCCGTTGGCTGTCTAGATAAAATGAGGCAGCACACACGGATTAATTATTCAAATTCCCATTATGATCTTAATGACTTCACAGCACAGATACAAGCTTAACAGCTCAATCTTTGGGGTGTTATTTCAGCTAGGGCTGATGTGTCCGATAGAGTTTGTCTCGTTCTGTCTCCTGTGTTTCAGATTGTATAAATCCTTTGCAGAAAGGCAGATAAAGTGATGGAAATATGATGGCATTTTGATCCTCTCGCTACAGTCCTTTAAGATTATATTCTTATAATCTCTACATACATTCAGTCAGAGAGATTATAGTGAGATTATTGTGCACTATAATGAATGTTTGATAACATACATGCGCACAAAATTCACAATTTAATCAACGTTTTGGCCAATTACACTATATCAGTGCTGATCTTATGAAGATTTTTATCACATTTACAGTATATAATACTGTGAACTTACATTTTTTCACTGTATTATTATTTACTGTTCAGAGAGAACATTTCTTCCTACTTCATCTGGCTCAGAACTAATCCTAATCGCCATGGTTTGTGGTGTATACATTTTCTTTTAATTCAACATATAAAATATTGGTATTTGACTTCCCTGCTGTAAAATCCATATAAAACCAGCTTTAGATGGTAGCTGGATTTACATGGTTCTTAACAAGTCATTGGACTAAAAGCTGGGTGGGATGAGCTAAACCTGGTGGATTATGTGTTCGAACTAGTTAGAGCTGGTAGATCACCATTGTTATACTAATGAGGACTTGGTTGCAATACAAAGTTCTGTCATGAAACTCTAGATGGCACAGGTTGATAGATTACTTAGTTTGCTTGCAATTATGTATAATTCTCTTTAGGCAACAGCTCATTGGTTCCTTCTGCATTAGTAGCCAATAAGCTCACTGCTCAACCATCAAATACTTGGTCAGCATTTGCTGTAGCAGTTTGCAGAACACGTTCAGAAACCCTCCAACTTCCCCAGCTCCACCTGAATAGATCTGCTGGGGGTAATTCATGTATGCTATTTTGTATAGCAGCAACATGTCTTACTTGCTCACAGCAGAGTGTCGTGTATGTTTTAGCCGTAGCA
Source organism: Zacco platypus (assembly GCA_038088235.1). Taxonomy (NCBI): domain Eukaryota; kingdom Metazoa; phylum Chordata; class Actinopteri; order Cypriniformes; family Xenocyprididae; genus Zacco; species Zacco platypus. The sequence continues at coordinate 36,813,671 of CM076083.1, read as the reverse complement.
AGTCCCGTACTTGCTCTGCAGCTGCAGTAGCAATACCCAACAGCAGCACCAAACATACCATCATTGTCATATATGTATATTTAGTTCCCTTTCGAGGGAACTCAATGCTATGTCAGCTGACACTGTTGTGACGAGCCCTCATGGAACCTGTTGTCTGCGGCACGTGTAACATCACAACCTTTCATTGGCTGATGCAATGCGATGACGTCGCAAGGTGCTCTCCGGCCTATAAAAAGGAAGCTGCTTGTTTGTGTGCTGTGTGAAGATAACAGTGTGCATAATAGAAATGAAGAAGGTATGGACATTCAGCAAGGACAATTAGTCCTCGAGGGGTTTGGATGCAATCACTGCACTGATTTCTCACTGAGAAAGCTCCGCTCCCACCTAGTTCTCTTCACACATGTAGATAGTCAAGCCACTGAGCTCTGCGGCTCTAGCCCCGTGTTGGCTGAGGTAGCAAACACAAAACAAAAGGTCAGGGGGATCTCAGATGAAGCTGGTAGAGGAGCATGGGGGAGTTCCCCTCGCCTCTCCTGCTAGCTTCATTGTACTTATGCCAGAAGAGGAAGGCTGTTCAGTGGCTTCTTCCGCTGAAAATGAGGACTGATTCTGATGAAATTAACATGGTGTCAGTAGAGAAAGATATATCTAAAAGATCTGAAGTGCTGAATACCAGGAGCTAGTGGAGCTTATGACTCCTTCCACAACCTGACTAAGCCTGAACTGGTCTGGCTCAAAACACAAGACTTCAGACGGATGCTTACACGAACAATATGCAGAGTTTATAAGTGTACAGCTCCATTGAACCATCCTTTTCTTCCAGACCTGTACCCTGAGGTGTCTGGTTTGTGGATACATCCATACTCTGCTCGAATAGTTTATTTGGCTTCGAGCTAGTCAAATGAAGACGGGCTGGGCAAGCAAGGTTATGGGAGGATGCCTCGAGTGGAAAGGAATTTAGTGATTTACCTTTCCTCTGGGACATCTTCATCACTGAAGGCTCCCGTTTGCCCTCTAATCCGTGTCAGGCAACATCGAGGTAGGTGGGCAGAGCGTATGCGGCGGCAGATCAAACGGGTGGAGCTTTGTACACTTTGGCAGTACTGCATCCTTACCAGGCAGACCAGCTCAAAGACTTGGATCAAGAGGAAGGTTTATCCCTGAGGCGGTCTGTGAACTGCGTATGGCCACAGATCTAGCTCTTCGTGGCACCAAGCAGACGGCCGGTCTATGGCTGCTATGGTGGCGACGGAAAAGTAAAGTGTGGTAAAGCCGTCCTGCTGTCTCACCCTCTGGGTTGCCGTTGAGGTTCAGAAAGGTGAGAATGCAGTCAGCCACCTTTGGGAAATATATCCCCGACCGGGCTCAGGCTCCTGTTAAATCACTTGTGCCTTTACCAGGAATGAGTTCCTGGAGGAAAGAGCGGAAGGCGAGTATGGCTGCCCAAGCTCCCTCTTCGATGTGTGGGGAGCGAATGCACCGTAATAGGAGGAAGTCATACACAGATGTAAGGGCTGTGAGCATGGTGAAAAAAAGAGGAGAGTGATTGAGCAGTGCTGCTGCCCAAGCTCTCGTCCCCTTTTTCTGTCCTTTCTTCTTCCTTTCCTCCAGTTGCCACCTTCTAAGGAGGGTGTTTGGGTACAAGAGGTTACTTTTAGAAGGGAATAAAATTCCCCTCCCTCCCCCTCTGAGGAGGGTGTTGGGATACAAGAAGTTGTTTATATAGGGGAATAAAACTAAGGGAAGTCTGGTGTCAGGTTGAGCCTGACTATTTTAAGACTGGACGATCTAAACTGAGGTTGGGCCCACTCCTTACCCTAAAAAAAGAAAAAAGTAAGCTAACTTGTTTTACTAAGCCCTGAGTATCCTACTGTTTGGCTCCATGATAAAATACTATTAGAAGTAGAGCTGCACAGAAGGCTGTATATAGGATAATAAGTAAGGTTATGCGCCTTCTCATTGCCCCAGCCTACGGTTTCTGTTAGATGTGGGTCAAGATGGACTTAGCCGAGGCTATGTCGATTTACTGATAGCTCTACTTTAAGGGATGTAGACTCTCCTGAAGCATGGCTCAGACTAGTTTGAGATTCTCATTTGAGCATAAAAGCTTCGGGGCCTTTCCTAACACTGCTCGCCTACTGACACATTATTGGCTCAGGGCTGAGGCCTTTGAGTCTTTAGTAGCTAGGTTGTTAGTTTGGTTCTAACCTCATAGCGTCAGTTGACGCAGTGTTGAGTTCCACTGAAAGAGAATGTCTAGGTTATGTATGTAAATCGGTTCCCTGAGAAGGGAATGAGACGCTGTGTCATGTCGCTATGCTTCGGACATGACTGCACATCTTCCTTCAGATAACACAAATCTGATATTGGCTAATGAATGGCATGATGTTACACGTGCCTCAGACACCAGGTTTGGCGACGACGCACCCCCACACCATAGGTCGAGACAGAGTTTTATTAATTTTTTTCAGGTGTAGTTTTGGTTTAAACAAAAATGTTAAATGTTGCCTGGGCTACTAGTTTAATTAAAATAAGTTAAAAAGTTTTTCATATTTTATTTCATTTCAAGTATCAGAAGTTTTTAATTTATTTTACCATCTTACTGAGGCTGCAATCTCACCTTCAGAAAGTCAGTGCTGTTAAGGAAAGTAAACCAATTAAAGATCTTTTCTGAATGTTTTCACACATTGTTTCAATGCACCATCTGTCAATAATGAAAATGAATGAATTAATGATTTATTTCAGATGAGATCAGCTTGTTAAGTTTGTAAAATGCTATCATGATTGTATACCCGCAAAATCTGCATCATACCATACATATAACCACCAAGGCTGGGTTATCGGCAGGGAGAGAGATCCTAAAAGGCCTCTTAGAGGCCAGCAAATCCTCTAAACTTGTTCTGCTTTGGCAATATAAACTTTCCAGAAATGCTATATTATGTCTGATAGATATTTTGAGACATAATTTGCGGTGAAAACACACATCTGATGCCTTTTACATTCTAAAAAATTATTGTGAGGTCAATAGGTCAAAAGATGAATACATTTATTATTAAGATTAATCAAAATTGACTTTTTTTGTATTACACTGTAATTCTATTCTTAAGAAAAAATATGATATTCTTAAGAAAATATTTGAGAGGAATATTCCTGCTGTATAAACAGTATTGTACAAATGTTATCTTCATGGAACATATTGGTGAGTAGCCTACCTTGACAGCGTTTTTAAGCATAATTATCTTAATTTAAATGCTATGACTTGAAGCAATGTTATGTTGCCTTCTGTTTTTGTCCAAATTATAAGGCATTGAATGAGGCACATTGAAATGAAATCCCAAAATGCTTTGTGAAAAGCTCGTAAAAAAAACAAAAACTAAAAACATGTTTCATTCAATACCAAAAAATAATCAGTATTTGATTGTTCTAGTTGCTAATTGCTGTTATCTCATCTTTAGCTTAGCAACAAGTTAATGTCGGACTCATTTGAAATCAAAAATCAGTTCTCTTGTCCAGCTGAGTGAAGAATTGCTGCCTATGTAAAGTGTTTCAAATCAACCTCTTGAGAGACTCCACGTGTTTATGATGCTGCGTTATAATGGCTCAGATGCAGGCAGCAAGACAGCTCGCTAGCTTTTGGAAACAATATTACTGTTGAATATCACAGTGTGGTTTCTTCTCATTATATTTCCCAGTGATACAGCACCAGTGAAGCTGTGTGAAGCTCATCACTCTTCACATATATATATATGTCTTTACCCCAGTAATGTGACATCTTTTTGTGTTTTGTGTCGTGTTCTTCCAGCATGGCAGCTGGCGTCTATTATTTTAGCATGAAATCATATGCAAATGTTGACCTCAGGGTGGCATGGGGGATAACAGCTCAAATGATTGTGTCTGTGAGAGATAAGCATCAGCCAGTGATCTTCAGAACAGCTCGAGGCTTCACACGTCCTCATCTCATGCAGGAAACACAGCCATCACATCATCATACCATCTGCTTTCTGCATTACAGTACAGCAGTCTCCAAACACAATGAGAATACTTGTGATGTGAGATAGAGAGTCATTTGCGGATGTACTTTGGCTGGATACATACACTCCTCACTTACATCTGGATTAATAACAGTATGAGCAACAATGACCAAGTCTTACAGACATTTTGGCAGCTTGATTTTTCACATCTGCCTGTGTTTTATTTGTATTTGTACAAAGAGTGTTTTAAATAGTATGTTCAATAGAATATGAATTAAACCTATTAATTTTACCAGAAAAAAGAAATGTGCAGTGCTGGTAAACTTTTTCCGAAAATCTTTGCTTCGTACTTGCATTCAAAGATGGAAGGAAGAGATGTGTGGATAACACGATTGTAGTTATTCTTATATTATCTTGCTTGTTCAGTCAGCAGCACCAGTGGGAATCTTCAGTCATATATCATCTCTGGATTGCGATTAAAATGACATTGTTATTGAGATTCTTCTCTGAATCTGTTATTGATCAACAGAAGAATCCTGGGCATCTTAACAACAAATAAGGCAATATTTGAACTTTAGCTGTTTGCTGATGAATATATCTAGGCTTATTTACTTATTTTCACACTTGTAGTTCGATTCTTTTGGTCCGGACCAAAAAAGTAAGTGATACATTTAGTCCTGGTTTGCTTAGCATTCATACTGCCATTTTTAACACCAAACCTAAAGACAAACAGTTTTATGACATATTTTGCAACAGAACATTCAAAACAATGCTGTTTGCTGGGCTAAATGTGCTTGTTGTGTGTATGCACGTACATATGATGGTATTTTTACCTGCTGAGCTTATAAAATGACACATCTGCTGCAAGGAGACAGTGTTTCTGGCACTTCTACCGAACTGAAATGGGAAACATTATTTCTATAATGAGAAAAAAAACAAGTATTTTTTTTAGCATTTTATCCTTTTTTGGGTCACGTCTTGTGACATCACTTCCTGTTTTTGGTTTGTTTACATGTCTGTGTTGCATTCATATATCAGTCGAACTTTTCAGGGGTCTCAGTATCCATTACACATTCCATTTTGCACATAACTGTAAATCTGTATACAGCATATCTGTTTATATGTAATTCTGTCTATTGTGTATTCTCTATATTTGTTATTACTGTATTGTCTTTCATTTGTTCACCTTTTTATTATTGTATTATATTCCTTTTTATCGTCCTTATCCTTATGTATGTCCATACTTCCTTTTTCTGCACAGGAAGCTTCTGTCTCCAAGACAAATTGCTTATTTGTGTAAACATACTTGGCATTAAAGCTTTTTCTGATTCTGATATAAATTAATCATTTCTAAATTAGAGCATGTGAAAACCTCGGAGAAGACTAAGAAATGTCCTCATGTAAGTATGTTCATTCCAACATGACATAAATGCAGCCTTAATGCAGTTTTCATTTTGTTTGGAATACATGCACTGCCGGCCAAAAAAAAAAAAAAGAGTCACTGTCTTGATTTTAATGAGCAAATAGTTATGAAAGGTGATTATTACAGTGATTATTATGTTTCTATCATGTTTTATGTTTGGCAACAGTTCTTTTAACCCTAAAGTATGAGTGTGTAGCTTTTCATTTATTAATCTACCATAGCCATATTCCAGGATGACAGTGTCAAGACAGTTAAAATTGTGAAAAAACGGTTGGACGGGAGCATGATGTGTAAGTGTTTGGGATGGAGAATATTTATTTCCAACAAGAGGTGCATCAATTTTGGGTCAAGATATTGTATTGACAATGCAAGAGGTGAGCACTCTGTAAAGTCTTCTCCAGCACATCCCAAAGACATTCAATTAATTTAAGATCTGGACTCAGAGGTGCCAATTCATGTGTGAAAATGATTCTTAACCATCCTTTCACAATTTGAGCCTGATGAATCTTGACATTGTCATCCTGGGATATGACCGTGATACGTCTTCTTACATGGTTGTTTAAGAAATTTTAAGGCTACACACTCCCTCCATATTTTAAGGTTAGGGTTAAAGTGTAGTGAATCAGCTACAAAGGGTAAATATTAATAATTATTCATAACTATTATGATTATTTATTATGATTAATTATGAATATTTGAATCAGTTAATAAGGTTAACTTGATGTAGCTACATTAAAATTACAATCAATCAATAAATCAATCAGTTCTTCCTTTGAACACTCAGTATTAATTATTAATTCTTTTTTCATGGCCACAGAAAGGAAAATGAAAAACGTGAGAGGGAAAAATCAGATATACGTTTATACGTTTCTCACGTGATTATATATATGTATATATATATATATATATATATATATATATATATATGGAGTCTCTGAAAATTCTTTCTGATCGTAAACCTTATCAGTCTTCCTGTGTCCTCTAACTAGAATTTCAGTGAAAACTGCATTTGCTGCTGTTTTTTTTTTTTTACAGTGTAAGCAAACTTATACATTTCAGAGCTTAGAGCACATATAAACAGTACATTTGCAGTCTACAATCACATTGAATTAAATTTGTACTGCCAAAAATCATTGAATGTAATACCTTTGTGAAACAAAACCTACTCTGAAAATAATAATATTGTGTGTACAAGTATGTGTGTGTGTGTGTGTGTGACACAATATGTTTTATGAGGACATTTCATGAGTCCTCATATTTAAAATAGCTTTAAAAACATACTAAACAATGTTTTATCAAACATGTAAAAATGCAGAATGTTTTCTGTGATGGGTAGATTTAGGAGTAGGGTTAGTGTTGGGGGAGAGAATGTACAGTTTGTACAGTATGAAAACGATTACACCTATGGAATGTCCTCACTAAGATAGCAAAACAAACAGTGTGTGGGGGAGTGTGTGTGTGTGTGTGTGTGTGTGTGGACAGGTATTCCCTACGTTATGGGGACCAAATGTCCCCACAGGTATAGTAATACTGGTAAATTACTGGTAAATATAGTAATACTGGTAAACAAGCTTATAAATCATACAGAATTATATTTTTTGTGATGGGTATAAAAACCATTATGTGTATAGAATGTCCCCATAAAACATGAAAACACAACATGTGTGTGTGTGTGTATGTGTGTACATGTAGATTATCCTAAGATATACAATCAGCATTTTTTAGAAATTACTGTGAATTCAGAGAGACAGTGAAACAAAACACACATCTGGAATAATCCACATCACAGTCACCTCAAGCCGCAGGCAGCAGTACATCCTCAAATAATATCACACACCATTATGGAAGCACATTTCAGCCTCATTAAATTCATGCCTCTTTAACAAGATAAAACAGACGCATCTAATATACGCATGTTATTATTTTTGTAACAGGAATCCCTAAAGGTTTCCTAGATCAATTAGTGATGTGCCTGACAAATAAAACAGCTAAGGATATTATATTATATTATAACATTATATTATGTTATAATTCAGGAGCTGCTTACTGTTAACTGTGCTTTAATGAATCAAGCTTTGCTTAAAATGCTCATCATGTGATACAGACCGAAAAACATGTTCTTCGTCTCATTTGCCGTTAATGAGTCAGCTAATTAATCACATCTGTAAAAATGAATTAGAATTAGATTCTACAGTTGGATTTTAGTGACAAATTGTGATTTATTGTTTAAAATGATAAAACTGTTCCTGTCCTGAATGCTGATTGGTAAATACAGATTTCCTGTTGTCTTATAGATCGTGAAACAGTAACAGCTGTTCTCCTGTTGTATAGACACTACCTTTCAGTGGAAAGATACAGCACATTTGATGAAATTGCTTGATAATATTATAAAAGCAATAAGGCACCGGAGGTAGCGCTGTATTGTGAATAATGCCACTCCTCATGTGACTTTTTAGGCGTGACTAGATTTACAATATAGAGTCGCTCATACTGTATTGTTTAATTGGTATGAATTATCATTATTTAACACTGCAACAAAAATTCTCATTTTCCAGTAAAACATAAAAAAACAAAAAAAACATAAAACATAACAAAACATAAAACAAAAATCTCTTTTGAATGTCAAAAAATACTCTTATTTTGACTTTTTTTTCCTGTGCCATTGTTGCTGTTTTATTATTTCCTGTGTCCATTTCCTATTACCCTTAGTAGCTATGGTTTCTAATTTGTTTTTGCTTGTTTCCTAGGATACCAATTAGTTTCACCTGTGTCTAGTTTAGTTCCCTGTGTATTTATAGCCCTCTGAGTTCTGTTAAGTTTGCTAGTTGTTGTCTTTGTTCGGCAAAGCAGTTACATTTACATTTACCTTCATGTTTTACATTACTGCTACATCTTGGTGTACCTTAATTTGTGGATTAATAAAGACTAGATCCTTTCCTCCCACTATTCTTGTGCTGCAAAGTTAGATCAATTTTAAAATAGTAAGTTTAACATGAGTATCAGTTGATGAAGCCATTAAACTAGTTTAAGACACAGTACATGTGAATACATGTCACAGCATTTACAGCTGCATCAGAACACTATAATAAATGCTTAGCATCAATTATACAGACACAAAAAGTCTCTCTGCTGAAACAAGCGAGCAGCTTAACTGAGACTCACTTCAATCTCCAGTATGAGGAGATAATAATATATTATTGGCACTTTCATGCTTGCTTTGACTGGTCATATATCATGGATACCCTCCTTAAGATATATTGATTGGAAGTTGAAGTCAAAATTGTTCAATCTACTCCAAATCATTTTTTGCCTTTAGTGTAAGAGAGTGTTGGCAGCCGGTGTATAGAAATGATCCTTAACTTCAGAGGCTGAATCTTCCCCTGATGTAAGTGCCAACATTATTAAAAAATATATCTGCCAACAGTCTGTTTCTTCAGTCAGATTGAAGCACACCGTATGTTCTCTTGTGTGTCTCCTCAAAGCAGCCAATCCTGATGAGATAACTGATCTGGATTTGAGGAGATTGTGTTGTGTGTGAAAGGCAGGGTGCTTATAAGCAGCACACCGAATCTGTGGCCGCAGAACTCTGCAGATTTCTGCTAAATTTCCTCATGTAAAAACTGCTTAAAAGAATGTGATTTGCATTTCTTGGCTGGTGTGGTCTGCTGGTTTTACAGCAGTTTTTGGGCTCCAGTCAGCTGCTCTGGCTTTTTTTTCTACAGTCTTTTTTGCAAAGCAAAGGCAGCAAAAAGTGGAAAGTATGCTGATGGCACAAATTTATGTACTCTAGGGGTGTGCGTCATTGACAAAAAAAATGAAATCTGGATATTTTATGGGATTTTGTTGATATCAATAATCAGACAATATTTTGCTGAATGTGTTTTTATGCATCTTGACTGGTTTAGGCTTGTCATGGACAGCTTACTCAGGAGAATTTTCAGATTCTTCATATTGTGTGCAGTTCTTCACAGCAGTGACAGAAATCTACTTTTTTATTAAAGGGTTAGTTCACCCCAAAATGAAAATTCTGTCATTTATTACTCACCCTCATGTCTTTCTACACCCGTAAGATCTTTGTTCCTCTTCAGAACACTAAAATGGTTTTGATGAAATCCCATGGCTCAGTGAGTCTCTATTGACAGCAAGACAATTAACACTTTCAGATGCCCAGAAAGATACTAAAACATATTTAAAACAGTTCATGTGAGTACAGTGGTTCAACCAAGTAATTTTTGTGCTCCAAAAATGACTTTTCAACGATATCTAGTGATGGCCGATTTCAAAACACTGCTTCATGAAGCTTTATGAATCTTTTGTTTTGAATCAGTGGTTCGGAGTGCCAAAGTCATTAAACGAGGCTTCGTTCTGTCAATTTCAATAGTTCACGTGTTACATGTATACCTGTTCTGGACTGTTTGTTTTCATTGTTCCACATGTGCTTCGTGTTTTGGTTCTGTTCCCGCCACTCATTTTGTCAAATCATATTCAGCTTTATCTTGTTAATTACCCTGTCTCTCCCATTGTGTTCATGTGTATATATTCCCTGCGTTTCCCTCAGTCTTGGTCCGATCCCGTTTGTGTTTACGTGCTTATGTTTCCTGGTCCTTGTAAATCCCCTGCATCTAAATTAAAGACTTTACTATATGTTCATTCCTGTCTCCCCACCTCCTTGGGTACGTAACGTAACATCACGTGAGTTTGGATTGCCTGAAAAACCACCTCATGCGAGCATTAAAATTTTTTTCCAATATATGGGAGTTTTTGTGAAATGGACGTTTTTCCGAGAGTATGTTCAATTCGTAATTTCAATTTGCTCAATTTAGCTAGTTACACTAATATTTGATTGTGTTCAGTACTTGCCTCGCAGTAAATCGCTGAGCCACTTCAAGTTTTGCTGATGGTACTTCTTTTGTGTATTCTTCTGTTTTATTCTTTTTGGTAATTATGAGTGAAACATCAGACATTGCCACCTCGAGGAATAAAGAATGAAGGTGAATTGCACTTTTGGGGTCATCAGAGATTCAATTTTCTTTGTGCAAAAAAAAAAAGAATAAAGAATATATATATATATATATATATATATATATATATATATATATATAATAGGTCAAAAAAATTTATTAGTAATCAGACATTCTTTAATATTTTTTTTCTGGTCATATTGTTTATAATGAATCGATTGAGGAATACGAAGAAGGCTGATGTCTAATTTAAAAAACGAATGAGGGTGAGGGTTGTGAATGACGTCCCGGGTCGATAAAGACCCGAGGTATGCGTTTATATACCAATCAAATGAAATCAGTATTAAAAAAAAATAATTTTTCCACTGCAGACATGGCACAGAAGCAGCATCTAAAACAGCATTAGATGTATTTCATTGATTCGTTCGTTCGATCATTGATTCGTTCAAAAACGTGTGCTGCTCAGTTTTGTTGCTACTCACAATATTAATTTTTTTGTTTACTGAACTGTTGTATAAAATCAATATCTTATTTTCAGTCATCCTGATGTTCTCTAAAAACAGTGTGCTGTTGATACTGCTTAACTATATCATATAGAAAGATATGATGCAGAGGGGTATATTTGCCCAGATATATCGAAAAAATATGGGGTCATTCTAACTGCAATCTACTAATCTACATCATGCGATGAAAGTGTGCAACTCTGAAGGCGTTTTTGTTTTGGTTTTTGCAAAAATGAGTGACATACTCAACTCCCACATCATTAAAACTGCCATTGCGTTATTATCGTCGATGATAAATATCACACACCCTTAATCAGAATCAGAATCACGGGTTTGCAGTATCACTCAGTCAGGTGCTAATAATGTACCTTAGCTCATAATATTCTCGGAAAAGTCTCCTGCTGGAGTTCCTGTTACAGCTTTGACTTTCCTCATCTCTCAGGTCATGTTTCAGAGGTGTTTGATGAGGTAGTGAGTCGTCTTGTGTCCTGTTCTGTGTCTTTGGCTCTCACACTGAGCTGTGGACACCAGCCATGGAAAAAATGGCAAGCGTGGAAGTGTGGAGCAGCGCTGCCCAAGAATAAAAGGTCATATGCACCGTTGGCTACGTGCACACACACACACACACACACACAGGCACCTGCATCGTGAGCAAACACACACACGCGCACACTGACCCGTCCTTCAATCCTAGGTTCATCCCAGGAGGAAAAAGACAGAGGCAGAAGATGAGCTTTTATTTTCATCCGTGACTGATTCACTCGACAGCGGTAAAGCTGATTATATCACAAATGGCATGAACAGAGACAGAACACACAGGCCGAGTGAATGTAGGGAAAATGAGGATAAACATGAGAGCAACAGACCGCAAAGATGAAAGAGAGGTGCAGGCCTCTTAATACCCTCGAAGAGACGGAGTTCGAAAGTGCACTGGCTGCTTCCTCGTGATGGACTGTCCAATGACATTTTTAACTCGATTGGCTGAATATGCATTAAGAAAAGCAATTGGCAACTGCTTTATTTTGAATTCCTTAAAAAATATGTATCCATTTCTTAATTCACTTTGTGCGAAGTCAATTGAAGAGCGCAGTTTTTCTCATGTGTTGACGTATTTCAAATTGACGCAAGTTGAGGCAGGACATATTAAAGATATTTAAAATAGCAAATGGGGATTAGTTTCTCTTTCTCAGCCTATACGTAATGATTGTACCTGTGAACAGTGTTGGGGAAATTTAGTTTTAAAAGTATTGCATTACAATATTGCGTTAGTCCCTAAAAAAGTAACTAAGTGAGTTACTTAGTTACTTTTTATAAAAAAGTAATGCGTTACATTACTTTTGGGTTACTTTTTCACCTAGGTTTGGCTTGCTTGTTTGTTTTTTAATATAACAACAAAAAAGTTCAATTTTTGGCAAATGTTAAGGCCCTTTCACGCCAAAAATGAAATTAATAAGCATCAGGCTGAAGGGCATGCATATTTATGCCTGTACAGTAGAGGGCGCAGCTCAAACAAACCTTTCAGCTGTGCTGCCATTCTGGATTAAAGAAGAATAGGATACAGGAGAAGGAAATTTAATCTAATCTAAAGTAATTTTTGCTTATTATTATGGTTGAATTAGATCACTAAAGGTCAGCAGCAAAGACATTGGTTAATAAAGTGAGATTAAATAAATATATTTTTGTAATTTAATATAGTTCATTATTAAAGGTTTGCGTAAAATTCTGAGATTTTTATTCATTTTGAGGAATACTGAATGTTTTTGTGCAAGTGAAATGAGTTAATGCATGTTCACATTTAGTCTAGAAATAATCATCATGTTCAAACAGCACACACAACACCTCTGTACTTTATTTCTCTCACCATGAGGACAGGAGAGATGTCCGTCAATAAATGTGAAAAAGTAACTTGTGTTACTAATTTGAAAACTTAGATATTTTGTTATAAATTGAAAAAGTAATGCTTTACTTTACTAGTTACTTGAAAACGTAATCTGATTACAAAACTCAAGTTACTTGTGATGCGTTAACCCCAACACTGCCTGTGAAAAGGATAGCTATGCTAGTTATGCTGCCTTCTAAGATGCTTTGTTAACTGTTTCCAGTGGATTTTCAGTGTAAATCCAGTCATGCGGCTAATATTGCCAACAACGCATCCCTACAGCTTTTCAACCCTTTACAAAGATGCAAAGAATGTGAGGCCGAAGCTGCCAGAGCAGTTTTTATTTTTCAACATCAATGTGCAAACATTATTACACATTTCTGTTCTTATTTTGAATGATTCATGCACTTTATTCTAAAAGAACAAAAACCTTTTTAAATCTAATTGAAATAAAGTGCACTGCCTCTGAAACAACCTTACTTTTTTTCACCTGACATTCCGAATGCATGTTAACTTGTTGAAATGTTCGAGCCTTAAAGTGAATTTTTAAGTAATGCATTTAGGTAGATGCTAACCCTGGTGAAGATGAAAAAGAGGTTTGTGATATCATATTAGTGTGTCCCAATATCGGTGTGCTGTTTACCATCTGCTGAAATCTATGTGCTTTCCCATCACCAGCAAAGTAAATATGTTTAGTGCATAGTGGAAGTATGGAAATTGGGCTGCAGCCATCGAGAGTTAATACTGTGCCATAATTCTGTCGCAGCAGCTTGAGACTAGCCAGCAACAGAGAAAAAAATAACCGAAATGCTATTTAAGATGCCAAGGTAGTAATTAGAGTGCTTCAGTGGCTCATTCTGTGCCAATCACTGGGTTCTTGGGGTCTGTCCACTGTTTGTTTTCATCACACGCTCCTCCATTGGCCAGGAGGCCGGCGCACAGACTGCATCTGCTTTGCTTTGCTTGCACCCTGGCCTTTTCAATTAGTATTTAGACGGGGTGACAAAATCTGTCTGGAGGAAATAACACACTACATGAAGTGGATCTGAACAGAGCTACTCATTTTCTGCTCTTCGGAAACAGCAATACCTGGACTGTTAATTATTACACTGCACTTCAGCAGTAATTCAAGCGTGTTTGACATAGTACAATTTAAATGTACCAAACCCACTTGAGTTAAAGTGAACCAGCTGCAGTGAAAATAGACTTAAAAGGAGAATTAATCCAACTACAGAAGGACCCAAATTGAACCGTACTCAAACCACCTCCTGAGGTTCATTTAGTGGGCTCTGAGATACCATATGCATAGTATTTTGGCCTAAGATCGCTTGGATTGCTCAAACGAACTTGGTGTGAAAACACCCTTAAAGTTTTATATTTTAACTACAGTGTACCTTAAAGGGATAGTTAACCCAAGAATATTCTATAATAATATACTCACCCTCAAATCATCCTCGATGTATATGACTTTCTTCTTTTAGCCAAACTGAGTCATATTAATCGGAGTCATATAAAAAAAATATTCCAAGCTTTATAATGGGCCCAAAAAAGTGCATCCATCCATCATAAAAGAAGTCTATACAGCTCCAGGGGGTTAATAAAGGCCTTCTGGAATCCGACAAACATCCGTAGTTCTGACAGAAGAGTGACCTCTAATCCGACACATGACGCAGAGCATAGAGCAAAACAAAACACTGGTCACGAATTAGAATTTTTTAAAGAGAAATGTTGGAGGATTTCAATATAAGAGAAGAGGAGATTTTGTTGCCCAGCCTTATTTATTTGAACCACGAGAGGCGTCTAATATCACCTAAGCTTACTCCACTCTCTTGTGAACATGCAGACGGACATTACCGGAAACCAGTGATTATATAAAGTTATAACTCGGAATTACATATTTCCCGAATATGGATTACTTTTATGATGGATGGATGCGCTTTTTTGGGTTTCAAAATATTGGTTACTATTCACTACCATTATAAATCTGAGAAGAGGTATTATATTTTTTAATACAACTGAAAGAAAATACACCTAGGAAGGCTTGATGATGAGTAAATTATGCGATAATTAATTGTTGTGTGAACTAACTTTAAGCCTAGTCTCGCATAGCCAGGCCTTTGGCTGTTGACATGAAATCTTTTACACACTGCAGGTCATCCTTGCAGGATTTAGACAGAAGAAGACTTGCAAAATGATCACACAGCGTATACCATAAATAATAACACAATCAACAAACTGTTTTATAGAAGCAGTGATCATGGTTGAACTTTATTTTAAGGTGATGTTGTTACAGTGTAGTTATACAAATAAGTACTGAGAAATATTAATAAACAGCTTGGATTTACTAGAGTTACGGTTTGGTTTAGAGTCAATCATAAATATCAGAAATAAGAGACATGCAGTGCAGGATATAATAATTGTGCAGCAGTCTGTAAAATCATTTTTGTAAGTGTCTGTTTCTGTCTGTTCATGGGTAATAATCCTCCTTCTCGGATAGAGCAATGAAAACAAAGCAGAATACTGTTGGACTCAAGGATATCCCGTTTATCCTAAGGCAACTAGCTCAAAGAAAACTGTGAAATATTTCAAATATTCAATGCCTTTGAACTTGAATGCCATGAACTATTTTTAGTTCTTTCTTTTTTTCCAGAAATGCTCATTAGCAACCTGGGAACTTCTAAACATGACGTTGTTTCCCAGTAGACCGATATAAACCTCTGCAGTCTCACTCAAAGTCTCATTTGTGTGTGTGTGTGTGTGTACTTGTTTTGGCCAAATGTCTTCACTTATATTATGAAATACTTTGACATCCCACTAGAGAGGACATTGACTAGTCCTCACTAGTTAAAAAGGCTTATAAATCAGCCAAAATATGTTTTTATTTAAATCTAGTGATGGTCTCATGTTTCTGTGATGGGTAGGTTTAGGAGTAGGGGTTGTGTTTGGTGATAGAAAATATCATTGACCTGAAGTCGATGTAATGTCCTCACTAAGATAACAAAACAAACCTATATGTGTGCAACAAACATAATTCTGTTTTTTGTTTGTTTGTATGTTTAGTGTTGTTTTTTCCATGAGTGTACCTACCATGGCTGATTTGTGAAGCAAGGGTCAAAGGAAAGCCTAAACCATAGCGGTTTTTATTTATGTGCTGAGTAGATGTGGAATGATCTAGTTCCTGTTATAGAAATGATATAGATACAGAAACTCTTCCTAACAGTCAAACTTGACTCAGCATTCTCTTGCAGTTCTGATGTGCAGCTGACAGCTCTTTATTAATGTCAGATTAATGGTTCAGTTATGGGAAAACTCGAGACCCCTCAACTACAGTCAAACTCTCATTAATTTCAGAGCACTCAGAGACAGATTAATTGGTTGCCCTATTTGCATGGCCCAGTGAAATAACCCCACAGACTTATGATTAACTTCCTGCTTCTGGACAGAAAACGGCAGAAGGCTGTTGCGGTCAGCCTCTGTTAGGTAACTCTTTTTTTTTTTTTTTGGTGGTGTTTTTTTTTTTTTTGGTTTGCAATTGACAGTCACCTTGGAATTCTTCTCCCAGTGTCAATGATGCACATGGAACATTTTGATTATTAGTTTGCTTTGTCAAGCATCACTATTACTATTTCTCATACTACCGATTTTGACCTAGCAGCTGATAAAATTAGAGAAAAAACAAACACCCACAACTGTGTGGTAGCAAGTTTTGTTTCAGCAAACACTTTCTGCAGGGAATATAAAAAACTATTTTTTTTAAACTGCACTATCAAAAACAGGTTTCATGTAGTCAGACTTTTGACTTTCACCATAAAATCTAGTAAACTTTAAACGCATTACAAGTAACGCGAGTTATGTAATCAGATTACTTTTTTCAAGTACAGAGTAAAGTAATGCGTTTCTTTTAAATTTACAACAAAATATCTGAGTTAAATACTGGAAGTTACTTTGTGTTCCCATTTGTTCACTGACATCTCTCCTGTGTACATGATGGTTATTGTAGTTCTACAATAAATGTGAGTAGGCATTTACTCATCTCACTTGCACAAAAACACTCAGAATATTATACAAACCTGCAAAAATTATGTTAATATACTTTATGTATTTAATCTCTTTAATTTCAATTATTAGCCAATGTCTTTGCTGCTGACCATCATTTAAAAAACAAACAGCCCAGGTTATAAAAAGAAACGCGAAAGTAACGTAACACATTACTTTCCATAGAAAGTAGCTAATTAAGAAAATTAGTTACTTTTTTACAGAATAATGCAATATTATAATAAATTACATTTTAAAGTATCCTTCCCCAACACTGCTTGTCAATAAACCTTTGTTTCTTGGTGGACTGAAAAGCCACATTGAGTTGCTTAAAGTCAGTCAGTCAGATTAAATTTGGCAATTTCACTCAGCTCTTAAAGTGCCGCAGTGACATATTTGTAGGTCAACCCATAAGTCAGCATCACTCTGGTTCCCTCGACAAAAACCCAAATGGATTTTCCATTGGCTTTTGGATTTTGAGCTCTGTGACCAAAAAAGTTTAAGATTCTTATACGTTTTATTCATCATAATAATTTTCACAAAATTTTGATAAATTTTATGGCTTATAAACACAATTGGCAGGAAAAAATCAACATCATTAAGCTTCTCTTACAGTCAACTCTTTCAGTTTTTATTTAAAGCTTTAACTTTTTTTGGTTAAAAATGATTCAAAATCAATTATTGAGCAAGTGCATAACCAATCAACATTCAGAAGCTCCTTATCTTAGCTTGATTCACAACGGTAAGCATGTAATAAAGTTTTATAATCTGAGTGATACTGGTAGGAATTCACGGCAAATACGAGTTTGCAGATGTTGTGTTTGGCATCATTACGTTTCGTCTGTAAACAGAAAGGAGTCCTGGCTAGTAGGCTATTTCGTAGCTATATCGCATGTGCGGTGGATGCTGTTTGTGGCGCATCATTTGTAGCCTCTTCTTACAGCAGCTGGAAACTTTAGATGGTGGCTTGTTATCCAGAAAGTTCAAAATGTCAATTATCATTGGCAACTGTGGTAAAAAGTAAAAGACTTTCTACAGTAAGTCTACAGTAAAAAAGGGAAAGCAAACGGGCTTGGGCGAAAACAAAAATAAATGTCGGCGGGGCTTTCGGAAGGGGGCATGACCTAAAAAGGGATGCAGAGATGGCTATTTTTCATTGGGTAATAAGGCTACAGAAGCACAGTTTGCACTTAATCCATACAGTTATGGATAGCGATAATACACACATACATGCAATGCAGTCATGTCATCAGTCATGCAATGTTGATGTTTCGATTTGAGAACAAAGTATAGCAACAATAATTTGCACCATTGGTTACGCGGTTTATAGTAAAGCCTCAGCTGCATCTCAGAACATTAGATTTATCCGCTGAGGAGCCATGCCAAAGCACAACCCAAGTAAAGATGATAATTCCATAAATCACTGCAATTGCAGGTTTCAAACAGACATGGCGACAAAGCGTCAAAAGACTTTAACCCCCCAAAAAAGTTTTGGCCTGCGGGTTTGACCTGCAAAAATACATTATCCCTGCAGCACTTTATAGTAGTCTAGTTGTAAATGATTCCTCTCTTTCCATGTTTCTTCAGGATCCCAGAAGCAAGCACAAGTTTAAGATCCACAGCTACGGCAGTCCCACCTTCTGCGACCACTGCGGATCGCTGCTTTACGGCCTCATCCACCAGGGGATGAAATGCGACAGTGAGTAACAATATCCCATCATGCCCTTCTGCACTCACACAAGACCATCTTCTCTTAACCAAATCTAGATGAAACCTGTAAGGAAATACAAAAAAGAACTGACCTGAGATCAGTATGAGAGGGCAGCTCCTGCCCTAGGCCTACAAAATTCATCTGTTTCTGCTTTTGTCCATAATGAAGTCAAATGTGGTTAGATCTGTAGATCTCCTTCATTTCAACCAGAACATTCCAGTTCCTCTCGAGCGTCCTGGCTCTCAGGGAATCCTATCACAAATTTCAATAAAATCGTATTTAAGTGAGATTTATGTGGGAATAGAAGCATGTTTCTAATTACATTTATGCAATCTGCTCATCCACACCTCTCTGAGACCACACACCACAGCTCATTTCTGTTTCCACATATCAATGTCAACCTCAGCATGGGTCACACACACTTTCTCTGCCAAAAACCATTCTGATACACTTTTCCAGAAGGTTTGCTGTTTGTGTGCATGAACTTGACAGTCTTCACCTTTAAAATACACATTCCTTGTCTTATGTTAGCATTTCATCAGTGGATATTATTTAAAAGAAAATAGTTTGTCTTCATAATCTTAAAAAAAAAATAAATAAATGTAACAACTTCTGGATCTTTATCGAGCTTTACATGACAGTAACAGCTCTGAATCCGTTTGGAGTGCTATAGCTTTGATCCTACAATTTGAAATCGAGCCTATGAATCACGCAAGGATGCTGGGAATGCACAAATGGAGGGCAGGACTGGGCTACAGTACTTTTAAACTGTTGCCTTGGGCTGTTTTTTTAGTCCACAGGTTGAACATAATTTTACACCTCAGAACACAATTTGTACCCCCCGGAACATAATTTTTAGTGGGGACCCCTTGCCCCGGCGATTGAGGTAGCTTTGGCTGTGATTGGACAGGTTTTTAATCGAAATTAAGCTGGTTTTGTTATGCCTCCTGTAGGCAACCCTGTTGTATAGCTTCTACAGTAATTTTTATGAAGACCAAAAATTACACACAATTCACAATTAAATCAATTCTCATTAGATAAAGTTAAGCCAGACATATGCTGACTGTCCTGTTCTGTTGAATAGATGTCAGACTGTGGCAGTACAAAGGGTTGTAAATGTTATTTCATGTTCACTTTAATGTTTAATCCTGAAGCAAGTTTACAGATGTTTCTCCCTCTTGTTCTCAGCCTGTGACATGAACGTTCATAAGCAGTGTGTGATGAACGTGCCAAGTCTGTGTGGGACCGACCACACCGAGCGCAGAGGAAGAATCTTCCTCAAGATCGAAGTCAGCGGAGACAGACTCCACGTCACAGGTCAGCACCCCACATGCAATGGGAATATTCCAGAATAGCAACTATTGTTAAGGATAAGAAAACTCATGGTCTTTTGTCATCTTGAAAGGTTTTATTGAGTCATATTAAATGGCTACTTAAAGGGTTAATTCATCCAAAGATGAAAATTGTGTCATTATTTACTCACCCTCATATCGTTCTACACCCGTAAGACCTTCATTCATCTTCAGAACACAAATTAAGATATTTTTGATGAAATCCAATGGTTCAGTGAGGTCTCTATTGACGGCAAGACAATTAACAATTTCAGATGCCCAGAAAGATACTAAAACATATTTAAAACAGTTAATGTGAGTACAGTGGTTCAACTTTAATATTATGAAGCAACTAGAATACTTTGTGCACCAAAAAAACAAAATAACGACTTTATTCAACAATATCTAGTCATGGCCGATTTCAAAACACTGCTTCAAAGCTTTACGAATCTTTTGTTTCGAATCAGTGGTTCAGAACTGCCAAAGTCACGTGAACTATTGAAATTTCGAATTACTAATGACATAACGAAGCCTCGTTTACTGAAATCATGTGATTTTGGTGCTCCGAACCACTCATTCAAAACAAAAGATTCGTAAAGCTTACTTGGATTTCATTATGCTTTGATGCTTTTTTTCCTCAAAATGCCAGTTAGCATTAAGTTATCATGGCAGGTCATGTGTTGAGGGTTGAGTGGGTTTAGAGATTGAGCGTGTGTGTGTGTGTGTGTGTGTGGAGGGCTCTGGGTCACAGCAGGACACAGGCGGGCAGCAGGTATGAGGGGGCTTAAGTGCCAGATGACTGGCCTGATGCCCAGCTGTTGTGATGATGGGGCTTTATGTGGGGGGAGGGATGTGTATGCCAGCCTGTGGCCGCTCAGAAACTCTTGCTCCAGTGAACACATTCCTGTGAGTTGGCACCTCTTCCCTGCTGCGTGAATATCATATCTGCTTATCTCTGGCCTTACACACACAGACATGCTGAAGTCAAGCTGGGGCCGCACACTGGTCCGCTGATTATAATATATGTGGAATATAAGTCATCATGATTCCTGTTCGGGAAATTTTACAGTTATCGATATCAAGAGAAGGAGCCATATTCTAGACTGTTGCATTTTATTTTCTGCCTGAACTGCATTTGATTTTGGTCAAGGTTTCTTTCATCACTACAAAACATAGTTTAGTTTTTGTAGTTTTTCATGCACTCTTAAAGGGTTAATTCACCCTAAAATGAAAATTCTGTTCTTTTATTCATCTTCATGTTGTTCCAAACCCATAAAACTTTTGTTCATCTACAGAACACAAATGAAGATATTTTATTGAAACCAGGGAGATTTCTGAAGACCTAGGTAATCGAAACTTTCAAGCTCCATAAAAGGCCATAAAGGCATCATAAATGTAATCCATGTAACTGAAAGTTTTGATTACCTTCCTACTTTCAGTGGAGGGACTGAAATCTCTCAGGTTTTATTAAAAATATCTTCATTTGTGTTCCGAAGATGAACGGAAATCTAATGAGTTTGAAATCAAATAAAGGTGAGTAATTGATGATAGAATTTTATGTTTTTGGTGAACTATGCCAAATATACAGTGTAACGTGTTTGCTGCAATCCAAACAAATGACTTAGGAATACTATCAATAGACTTTAATCCACAATTAGGAATGTACAGGAGAATACAAACGCAAACCATACTAACAATAATGATAACTGAAAGAGGACTGAACTGAACAGAGTATACATTCACTGAGAACTAAACAAGACACAGGTGCAAATCATAAGTAACCATAGAAACAAAGAAAGACACAATCCGAAATCAAGGATGCCGGCAGGAGGACCAAGGTGTGCCAGAGGGAAGGAGGAGCCCAGTGAAGCAGAAGGGATGTAGGGCTATAGCGGAAGGGCAAGAAGTCTGTGTGAACCAGTGTGACAAGGGCAAAGCCGGAGGGACAATGGAGCCTGGTGGAGCCAGAGGGCTGACGGATCATGGTGAGCCGAGAATGTTCAGAGTTGGGGCTGAGCAGACAGGCTGACACCAGCAGAGATGGCGAATCCAGGGGACTGGACGGAGCCAGTGGAGAAGATGAGAACACTCCAAACATAAGTGGGACATCTAAATGAGAAAGGAGTGAGTTTAAGGGTGGGATCAGGCAATGGTCTGCTCCAGGATAGACTGGGCAGCGCACAGAAGGTCCGCGAAGGCCCTGGTGGCAGGATCTGGCTCTGGGACAGACGTCGTGGCCGACTCTGGTTCAGTAGCGGTAGTGGGCTCTAGCAATGGGTCGGTGGCTAGCTTAAGGTCTGTGGTGGGCTCGTTTTTTGTCTCTGTGTCCATGGCAGGCACAGGGCTGACGAGTTCCTCCTCCTCTGCCTCGTAAATGGTGAAATGGGATCCACAGTCCAGGAGCATCCACTCCACATACTGGGCAATTGACCTTTGAGAACCATCTCCGGGCAAAAGTGTCATGGACTGATCATTAAGGTTGGTATTTTAGAACACACAGAGTAAGGAGTCAGAGTAGTTCGTAAGCCACACAAGCTCTAAAACGTCCCTCATGTGGTGCTCGAGGGAATGTTCCTCTTGGCCCAGGAGGAGAAGTCACACCACTGGTAGGTCCATCACGTGACTATGTCTTACTCGTTTTGAGGGCCGGTTATTTTGAAAGTAAAATGCTGTTTTCATGATAATAAAAAATACTGTCATTTTAGATACAGATACAGGGAAAGTATTATCACATGAAGGGGTATCTGTCTCTGTCTGGAGAGGTCATCGGTGAAAATATGACTGGGTTCTTCATAAGGGTTGTGAGTTCAGTGCTCCGAATCAAGTCAACTTGATTCAATTTGTCCAGCCAAGGACACAGCAGCCTCCATGTGCTCATGTACTGCACACAACAAATACACACAGAACAAACAAATGAACAACCCCTAGGCAGGCTGGGTTTCCTCTTTTTCTTTGGACTCTATAAGATTCGTTCACAGGATGCTTTTGGTGCAGACCCGAGTCCACTAGATTTCACAGTTCTGTACACATGGTTAGTGGTTTTACGATCACAGGTGGGCACAAGTAAACTAATTCATTATCCCTATTTACACTGTAGTCATTAAGACATTAGTCATCATCTCCTTAGTCATGCTTATCAGTGCTGAATATTAGCTTACTGGTTGAATGTTGATCATCATTTGAAGAGGATTTTTATAGTGACACACTCTTATTATTAGATATTAAGATTAAGAGTGTTTGATAAAAGAATTAAAAGCAGTTTGGTCAACCAACTTCATGGATTTATGGATTTTTCTTGTGTGTGTGTTGTTGTGATAAATAGGAAGACTATTCTGGTACTAGCACTAAACCAGTTGGAGCAGCATGGGAATTCGTGTTGATTTTGTCAGCAGGTCATTCTCCTCTTGCTTGTGATGTGGAGTACCAGATACCTGCTGTAAATCAGAGGTATCAGTTTCCAGGGCATCTGGCACAGAGGTGAATTTCCCACGGGACTGACAACTTCCTGCCTGTGTAGTGTCTCAAACTCTCAATCAATACAGGAGGACTGACACAAACTGTAATCTTTGGAGGTGTCTTACCAGTGTCATATTGGTGATCGTTCTAGACACTGCGTTTCAGTGGCATTGGGGAAAGTTTTTTCTTTTTTTCTTTTTTTTTGCCAACAAAGAAAGCTGACTGATGATCCACTGCTCTTACACAAATATAATTAGAATTTTAAGTTGTTTTACAGACCTAGAAAAGCCTAGAATTTAAAAATTTTGTAAAGAGAGCAGAGTTCATCCTCGACTGTAGTAGAAAGATTTCAACTGCAGCTGTTTTAAAGGGCTAGTTCACCCAAAAACATCCCATAATTTACTCACCCTCAAGCCATCCCAGGTGTATATGACTATATTTGTTCAGACGAACACAATCGGAGATTTATTTAAAAATATTCTGGCTCTTTCAAGAATATTCTTATTATATTATTTCAAGAATAGAATATTTTTGGGGCTTCAAATTCACCCCCCCCCCTTTCATTTTTATAATGGTAGTAAATGGGGGGGGTGAATTTGAAGCCCAAAAAAATGCATCCATCCATCATAAAAGTAATCAATACGTCTCCACGGGGTTAATAAAGGGCTTCTGAAGTGAAACAATGGCTTTTTGTTGAAAATTATCCATATTTAAAACTTTATAAACTTTAAACTAAAATATTTAGCTTCCATCATACACACCTAGGATGGCTTGAGGGTGAGCAAATCATGGGATAATTTTCATTTTTGGGTGAATTAACCCTTTAAAACAGGTATTTGTCATATTTGTCACGTTTTTACTTTGCTTCTGGTCTGAATATGAAATATGGAAATACTGGTTCTGAATGCTCTCTTTAGGCCTGAACTTCTGGAGTCTGTTTGTCTTCTTTGAGGGTTTTGTTATATAAATGCCCCCCCCCCCCCCAGGCATTGGCTTCAGCTAAACGCGTTGGTGGTCCCTATCAGCACTTCCCTCATGGATCCCATTTGTAACGGATGGCTCAAGTGTTGTTGTAAGTCCTACTGTGGGTCCTGCCTGAGGTGCGGCCCAGTCTCATAAGTGTCTGTCTCCTGGAAATTGTATAACAGTTGAGAGTCATCACTGCCCAAAGTCCACATGGAGGATGGAAATGTCTTGGATATTATTTAAACCAATGACTGTGGGTGATATTTGGCTGCCAGTTGGGATTCACTTCATACTTTTGTGTGGTTTTATCTGTGACTCATTTTGTTCTCGCTGGCAGGCATTGGATCAAACTGGAGGATAAAGTTATGGATATACATAGTTTTGTTGATGTTGTGGGCATTAAAAGTGTCTTCAGTGTCATGTCTTGTTCATGTGTTATATGTGTAATTTAATGTACATTACTGACCAAGAAAATCCGCCATCCTGAAGCTTTCTGAGGAATTTTCTTCCACGTTAAGGATCTAGTACAGACTCCCAGTGGACAGTAGATGAATGTGATTGAGTGTTTTGATTGAGATTTATTGCTGTTATTGTATGTGAGTTTGTTTATTCTGGGCTGAAGTCAGACGGAGGAATCTTGGCTGACCCTTCGTGTTTTGTGGATAAACAATGGGAAGAAACAAGCTCATTTGACTGCATTATCAGATTACCCAGCATGCACTGCACTGGACATTTGGCGGTTATGTAACAGCACATCTGAATTTCTCAGGCTATTTGTGCGGTTTGAACGTCCATGGAAAACCACATGTAAAAATAGCCTTTGAAGATTACATCAGGAATTCATCCTGCCACCCATCAAGATCAGTAAGATATGATTCACTGAAGTTTATGATGACATAATGTGAGCAATGGGCATCTTTCATCCAAACATTCTTAATGAGCCGATGCAAAATAACAATCTGGCCTTCACCAGACTTCAATAATACTCACTAGGTAAATGACTGTAAGAGGAAAGGCTGTAAATGATCAAAATACATTTTTTAGTTTATGCTTTTTTCTGTTGATGCGTGAACAAATCTTCATTATTTGTAGCGTACCTCCCATTCAGTAATTGCAATAGGGTTTGTGCTGACTTTTGAGATTGAACAAAGTCCCAGTTTTCAAATTTTATCAAGAAATTTAAACAATAAATGCAATTTTGTCACTCTTTAATGCAGTAGCCTCCTTAGTTCAAGCGGCATGCAAACTAGTCATCTCCACCTCTTTCCTAATAGTTATAGCACAAAATAAACATGAATGAACATCAGAAGGTATGTTGAGAGATAAAGAATGACATACTGAAATATATCATGTCTTGTGTAATCGATCAATCAGTGTTTCAACCACGGAAAGAGCTTGTAAAGAATATATGTAATGTTACAGTGACCTCCGGGAAGCCATTGACTGCATAGCGCATTAGATGAAAAAAAGAATTATTCTGTAACACTTTACAATAAAATCCCATTAGTTAACGTGAGCTGACGTCAGAGCTGCACGATTCTGGATAAAATGAGAATCACGATTTTTTTGGTTTCAAATAGAGATCACGATTCTGAATATACAACCAAACAAAATAACATGTAATTTACTTTAGGTTCTGACCAATTATAAATTGCTGGACTCTAATTGCTGGAAAATGTTTGAATGAATTATTTAAAAAATGGTTTTGAATGAATTCAATGACTCATTAATAAATACTTGTTTCATTAATGGATGAATTGGTGTTTTTGAGTGAATCTTTCAATGACAAAATTTTGAGTCACTTGTCGCCACCTAGTGAAATAAGATGCAATTGATACAACCGTTATTTGACGCGCCGAGTCTGTTTCAAACGGTGTGGGTGTTTGAATCGATATCGCTATCTTTTTACGATTAATCGTGTATCTGACATAACATTAACTAACATTAACATAATTAATCAATGCTTTTGACGTATTTTTAATCGTTAGTTCATGTTAACTAATGTACTTAACTAATGGAACAATTGGAACCTGATATGTATCCAAACAAATTGATTCATGAAATCTGTCAATACCCAACCCTAGTGGTTACTACAGCGCTATGAGTGTTTGTTTGTTTTGTGTGTGTGTCTGTGCATGTGAGTGAGAGAGAGAGAGATACACAGTTTTGTGTGTGTGTGTGTGTATGCTATAACATTGTCAGATGTCTGCTAGATGGTTGTTTTCTTGTCATATGAAAATTGTAAGATTGTTTGCTTAGTAAAGTAACAGCACACCCCTCCTCGACAAGCCACAGGATTTGAAGAATCATTCATGTCAAACACTGAGAGATTACACACTGAAGGGTTTGTTCAAATCATTAACCCTAACTTCACAGTATAACTAACAAATAAACACCCTTTAATACATTAAATGCAGTTGTTTTGTATGATTAATTAATTGTTCTGTTTTCTATATTCAGGCTATCATTACATGTACAGCATGTTCTTTTTTTCTGAATAATTTTCCAGAAGTCACATGAACAGAGATTCAGCTGGAATTATAACCAATGGATCTTATTCCATCAAAAAAAAAAAAAAACCTCCAGAAGGATGAGCATGGCGCTCCTCATAGATGTTGTATCTAAGCAACAGCCGCTGAAAAAGCCTTGATTTTTGTTGACGTCTCTTTGTCTCCAACCAAGTGTAGGCGAAGTGAAGAGTCAAATTAATGGCCACTATCACTTTCACTGTCAGACCTGTATGAGTTTTCTTTGCATTATAGCGTCTTAAGAGATCCGAGCAATGATTTGAACACTCAGATCTGAAAAAAGTCAGTTCTGTTTAAGTTGCTTGCCGACAGACTGAAAGAGACATGTCTCCCCCTTTTGGCCGTAAATATCAGTGCAGTGTGTTCGAGGTTTGTAAATTTCGTGTTTATTTTTTATTTGTTGACAGTGTCAGTTGAAGCCAGTGAATCATTTAGTAGAAAAGTTGCTAATGTATTTATAAAAACTTGCTTTAAATATTCACAGGAGTAAAATGTGTGAAAACTAGCCCCGCTCTCGTGTTTTTGTTGGTGACTGTAATTTCTTAAATAAATCAAAAGCAAGATGTTTAGAATTATTCTTCTCTGTAATTTGTCTGTGTCATGCGTAAAGAATCCCTGCTGCTATTTGTCTGTGACGCTGGGGCCAAACATGACATGACATCAAAATAAACCTGCAGTTCCTGTAGTGTGTGTGTTTGTGTGTGTGTGTGTGTGTGTGTGTTTCTGTGATTTATGAGAACACAAATTTGTATAATGACAGGGGTATTACACTGGTATTATGACTTAAACATTTAATATGGACATTTCATAAGTCCTCATATTTCAAATAGCTTTAAAAACATACTAAACAATGTTTTATTAAACATGTAAACATACAGAATGTTTTCTGTGATGGGTAGATTTAGGAGTAGGGTTAGTGTAGGGGAGAGAATGTTCAGTTTGTACAGTATAAAAACCATTACGCCTATGGAATGTCCTCACTAAGATAGCAAAACAAACCTGCATGTTTGTGTACAGGTTTAATGGTCCCCACAAGGACAGTAAAACCTAAGATCATCTACATTGTGGGGACCTGCCAGCAGTCCAGACATTATGTTTTTTTTCCTTTTTTTTTGAAAATGTAAAAGTGCAGAAAGTTGGTGATGGGTTGGTTTAGGGTTAGTGAAGAGAATATACAGTTTGTACAGTATAAAACTCATTATGTTTATGGAGAGTCCTCATAAAACAAAAATATATCCAGCTGTGGATATATTAGAATATATCCACTATCCAGCTGTACAACAGTAACGTGCAAAAACCAGATTTTTATAGGGAAAATTTAAATATTCTACTCTTATTAAATGCACCCTTGATCTTCTATAACAGTGTTTCCCAATCCTGGTCCTGGAAAACCCCCAACATTGCAGATTTTAGATGTTTCCCTAATCAAACACACCTGATTGAAATCATCAGCTCATTCACGAGACTTTGACTTCTACGGAGCCCCGACATGACATGCAGGAAAAAAATAGTAGGCTAAATTGTGCTCACAGTTTACCAATTCGTTCCCTCGATTTACTAAAACGTGCTCACGATTTACTATTTCGTAAATTTAATAGTAAATCATGCGCACGATTTAGTAAATCGAGGAAACAAATTTTTTTTTCTTGAATGTCATGTGTGGGGGTCCGTAGACTCTTGAAAATTGCTTGAATTTCACTCTCAAAAAGTTGTACAAACCCTGAGATGAATAATGTAAAAACATTTGACTATTTCTGCCACAATACCATGGTTACAGTTAGCGCTACTACATTAAATCCATGGTGAATGTTGGTGATTTGTGGACTGAAAAGCCTTCTACAACTTGTTTGTTCATGGCACAGTGTTTCTCTTGGTTTCCACGTCAGCTCTGTTTGATCTGATATCTATAGTTTATAGTCTACAGTATTCTGCGCTAAATTAGAATGCTTCTCACTAGATTTCGCAGCAATGTTATTATACTGCAGTGAATTCAAACGCTTTCAACTAATTAACAACTAATAATTCTATTTTTAATATTCCATGTCAACACTTTGACTTTTTTTTAGCAAGAAATCAATTCAAGCTTTGATTTCTTTCTTAATTAATCAGTTGGTGAGGCCAGAAATCTGATTCCCATGGACCCCAATGGGCTCTCAGACCCGTATGTGAAGCTCAAACTCATCCCAGATCCCAAGAATGAGACCAAACAGAAGACTCGGACCATCCGCTCCTCGCTCAACCCCACCTGGAATGAGTCCTTCATGTTGTGAGTCTGTCAGCAGCAAACACACACACATACTGTAAGTGTGTTTTCTCAGGTTAATGTGTGTGTGTTTGTGCAGTAAGTTAAAGGCGTCAGATAAAGAGCGCCGTCTGTCCGTGGAGGTGTGGGATTGGGACAGAACCACCCGTAATGACTTCATGGGCTCCATGTCCTTTGGTGTGTCTGAGCTTATCAAAGCTCCTGTATGCGGCTGGTGAGTCAAATACACTACACCATAAACACAACAAACTAAACATTCTGAAGCAAAATAAGTGAGTGAGTTTATGCTTAAAACAAGAAAGAACATCATTTTTCTTTCTCCACTGACAGATCATTTTTGCTTGTTTTAAGCATAAACTTGTTACTAATTATGCTAATTTCTTCAGAAAATAAGACTTAATATATTTATATATATTACACATACCTATATTGAATATATAGGTATTTGTAATGGAAAAACTGACAAAAATCCTGAGTAAGATCATAATTTTTTGCAGTGTGTATGCCACTTCACTACAAACAAGTGTGAGAGAAAGTTCACAGGAGCCCAAACACATACACACACACACACACACACACACACTGTCATGGACAGACAGAGACCAGATCCGCTGCCTAAGCTTCATGATGTCATGTTTATGACAACAGGAAGTTCGGCCTCTGTAACTAAAGTCATAAAACAACAGATGACAGTGTACAGTGATTTGGTCCTTTATTCAGGGGCAGCAGTCAAGCATTTTAATGCATATTGGTTTGGTTTATGCCTTGCAGAGTTGTTTACAGCCATGATGTAAAGAAAAGCATTTATCTTCTGGAGAGATTTTTTCTCCCAGGTTTTTTCTCCATTTCTGTCACATGATTGAGTTCTTGCTTCAGTCACTTTTAAATAACACTTAATATTCAATAATATTATCGATTTGGCATTTGGATGAAAACCAAACCTAAACCTAATTGAGCTGGATAATGAAAACACTGTGTTCTGCAGAGCTGCTTTACAGCCAATTCGAATTTTGCAAAATGGACACTGTTATTGAACTGAATTGAATCAATGCTTAAACAAATCCATGTGTGAAAAACTAAGTACACCCTTACTGCTTCAATTGGAATTAATTGGGTTAGTAAAGGTCAGGCACTGCTAGTGGTGTAGTCAAGACCACCTAATCCGAGACCAAGACAAGGCCAAGACCTTGAGGGATTGAGACCAACACAAGACCAAGACAAGTCGTGACCAAGTCAAGACCAAGACCAGACTAGCGCTCCTCATATTCATCTGAAAGATCCATATTTACTGACTGAGAAATGTCTTAATTTTAATCACTTACAACAAAATTCATCTTTACACTGGAGAGGTGGAACAGAAGTTGTGTCTGAATTGGTACAATTACAAATGCATAAATAATGTTGAGATTAATGTTTTAAAAATGAAATTTTGTTTACTGAACATTTGAAAAAAAAAAATCTATACCACATCTGCAATTGTGGTCATATTTGTGAAAACAGCCCTCATTCTTGTGATATTGCTCAATTATATCATATGTTATAATATAAATATCTTATACAAATACATTTTTACAATCATATCTTGAATTTTGTGGGCATTTGTATTAATTTTGGTGACATTTTTGACACAATCCCTTGTTGATTTCTGATTCCCGGCAAAACAGTAACAAAATAAATGAAATTAGAAATAAGTTATTGATTGCATTTGAAGCAGAAAGTTTTACATCCAATCAAATTAATGATGTTAACAAAGAAATCAGACGATGCAACAGAAATTTAGCGATATCCCTGCAGTTGTGTTCTTGACCGGTCTTGAAATAAAATCCAGAGTCCTTTTAGTCCTTTTTATTCCCTGGCAATATTCAAGAGACAGTTAAAAACTCATCTCTTTCGTGAGCACTTAACCCCTTCATTAAAACAACTGAATTTCCCTTCCTACTCTAGCTTATGTTACTCTGAGCAATGTATGAAGCTTGTATTGTGAGCACTTCCTGTGTCTATTTGCCTCTTCATGAAGAATCGCTTGTTTGTTTTCCTCACTGGATAAAAGCATCTGCTAAATGATTAAAATGTAAATGTAAATGTAGTCTGAGACCAAGACAAGACCGTGACTAAATTCGGCTGAGACCAAGAAAAGACCAAGACCTTCAAAAAATGGTCCTGTCTCAGGTACTACAACACCAGACACTGCTAATTAAATCCCCTTGATTAATTGATCATCAGCAAGAGCTGAGGGATCTAGTCAAGTGTGATCAAGTCCATCATTCTACAGTGAGGAAGATTGTTACCAAGTGGAAAACATTCAAGACAATTGACAATCTTCCCAGGAGTGGACGTCTCAGCAAATTCAATGCCCAGAGAAATCGCGAAACACCCAAGAACTACACCTCAGACTCTACAGGCATCAGTTAACATGTTAAATGCATGTCTTGTTTGGAAGGGTTGCCAGGAGAAACTTGTCTCTAAAAAGAACATGGCAGCACGCCTAGGTTTACAAAGTTCATCTGAACAAACAAGACTTCTGGAACATTGTCCTTTGGACAAAACAAGACCAAAGTAGAGATGTTTGGCCATAATGCACACCGCCACGTTTGGCGAAATCCAAACCCAGCATATCAACACACGGTCATTGAGTCGACCATGAACTAGGGTCAAATGTTAGGCCATTCCATCCAATTGCTCGAGCTTGGCCAAAATTGGTCATGCAACAGGACAATGATCCCAAGAACAACAGCAAATCAACAACAGAATTGCTGAAAAAGAAAAAAATCAAGGTCTTACACTGGCCCAGTCAAGTCCAGACCTTAACCAGATTGAAAAGCTGTGGCGAGAGCTGTGTATAAACAAACCTCGATGAACTGAAACAACACTGTAGAAAAGAGCTGGCCAAAATCCCTCCAGAACAATGTGAGAAACTGATAAAGTCACTTCAAGTTATCGCTAGCTGCTAAAGTTGGCTCTACAATATTGAATCATAAGGTGTACTTAGTTTATCACCCATGGCTTCTCCATTTTGGCTTTATTTTTGTAATAAATAAATAATGAGTATGTCATGTGTTGTTGATCTGAGGTTGTATTCACCTGCTAAAGACTAGATGATGTCCTGATGCTTAAAACCAGAGAGTTCAAAAAGATGTTCTTTCATTTTCAAATTGGGGATTTTTTAATGTTCCAGATGTATGTGACATTCTCTGGTGTCTTACAGGTACAAGATGTTAAACCAGGAGGAGGGTGAGTACTACAACGTGCCCATCCCAGAGGAGAATGACATTAACCTGGAGCTGCGGCACAAGTTTGAGGTGAGCGCGAGTGTTTCTCTTCAAACGCACTCATTCAGGACTCACTGTTGAAGAGTTCTGCTCGGCTGCTCATTCTCAAGTCAAGTGATTAAATCACACTTTAATGTGTAGTGAATGATAAAGTCAGTGTTGAATCACAGTTTTAGACTAGATCGTGACTCTCAAAGACCAAAGCCACTGTCAGGGTCACCATAGCAACCGTTTCCTTGGTGATTGTTGTGTTGGTGGGATGCTGAGGGACATGCGGACACTGAGATCCCTTTGTCGAGTGTTTACTAATCATGCAGCGAGTGTTTGGCTTTATAATACTGTGATTGTTTGCTTTTGTGTGTTTGTGTCTCTCTTGTGGAAACTTTTTTGTTTCGTTTTTCACCTCCAACACTCTTTTTCTGAGTTCACCACTCTCTCTCTCTCTCTCTTTGAGTATCAGGGGTAACAGCCCCACTGCAAGTGCACTGCTGTTACCTTGGAAACCAGGCTTGGCATGTGAAGTCGTCATGGTTTTGACAGTGTTGATTCGCTCAGTTTTCTGTTTCACATCTCAAGACAGCCACAGAATGTACTTAGAGACAGTGGCCCCAAAAAGTATTCGCAAACTTCAGCCACACCAAAGTCCCTTTAAAGCAAGTCATTTCACTTGGCGGCCATCTTTGAAACACCTCGTGGAAGATGTTTCAGTCATGCAAGTACAGCTCCTATCTCATCAAATTCTCCAAAGATGTTCAAAAAAACTTACGATTAAATTTGATATTTGAAATCACTAATAAAATCTGAACAATTTTCTCATCAGTTTTGTTTCTAAACACTCAAATCATGACAAAAAAAAAAAAAAAACAGCCGATGCGCTAGGGTTATATAGTATACCGGTACTGGGAAAATATCGGTATATATTTGATTTAAAATGGTACAATATCATGATTTTGCTCGTTTCAGTACTTGTCACGCTGCTGTTCCGAAGTTCACCTGTAGGTGGCAGTGTGCTGTACCTAAACTGACACGAACAAATGTGACAACATAGAGGAAAAAAATGGATAAAGCAGATGAATCTCAGTAAACATTCTTACTTTGCTTATAAAACTATAAAAAGGTGAAACGGACCTTACCACACCAGAGTGCAGACGGTGCTATAAAACATGTGTTCCCTCAGTATAAACACATCAAAATCTTGTCGTTTACCCATCCTGACTTGTAAAGAGAGTTAAGAGATCGAAAGTTGAGTGCATCATCTAATTTGGACTTTTATTTGCTTAAGCAACAATGAGCGGAAATCATGTCAAACAATGATCAATGCACATACATAAAAGCCTATCATTTAAAAAGAAAAACCAGCGCTGTGGGTATGAGGGCAAAGAAAACCGTCTCTCTAAGAGCCGTGAGTAATGATATAATATCGCTTGCATGTGTAATTTGCAAGGCTTTTAAAGACGTCTGCAAGTGACATTATTGTCAGACACAATGTCATTTGAAGCCAGAAGCCATTTGCTCATTTTGAGACACATAGAGGAGACGTGGTATTGCTGATTCTTAAGTTTTTAAATAACTGATTTGATGTGATAATCTGTGTTAATTAATTTACTAATAAATGTTTGCAGTAATTTCTCACAAGGTTAACACGAAACCTGCGGGAATGAGTAATGTGTAAATGTGCAATACTCGCATACCAAAATTCAGACCTTGTATGGTGTCGATTTAATATCAATTCAATTGATATTTCGCAAAGACCCGCCCCCTTTAGTTACTGTTGCTATGTCCGACAAGCCATGCGCTCTCACGCCACACATCATGTTCTCAAGCAGTGAAAAATACATCCTGGAGCAAAGAGGACACTGACAACACGTCAACAGACATATGAATAAATAGCGTATAGTGTCTCTTTAATGTGTCGTGACAGATCACTGTAGCTCCTTCAAGCGGCTCGTGAACCGATCATCTCTTCATACTAGTTCATTTATAGCATCAATAAACATGAATGAACATCAGAAGGAATGTTGTTTCAAGCGCGGAAAGATGTGAGTGCACACAAACTTTTTTCCAAGTTCAAGTTCACCAACGTAAACTCCCCCGACTGCTTTGTCAGACAAATTGGCGGATTTAGGGTGATGATTGGTCAGATCACCTGTCAATCAAACTGTTGGCAAAGGGTCAATTAGATTGTAGTATCGTACCAAAGCCAAAATTCGAGTCAACCCTACAATGCGCATGTGCAGAGCTTCAGTGATGGTGATGGCATTATCAATCAACGATTGGCTCTTTTATGTAGAAGGCGGGACTTATTCCACCATAGTGCATGTTGTTTATGTAGTTTTAAATGTGGCTTAAGTGTCCAAATGCTTTTAGGACCACTGCATAGAAAAATAAAGCTTTAGGCTTCAATTACAAGCTGAACTACATTCGGGTACGACGTGTTAATCGACCAAAAGAATAGCCAAACAGACTGAATAAAACATAGAGGGATATACAGTAAACAACAACTAAAACAATCTTTTTTTGGACAGCCTATGCCACAAATTGATTTGCAGCAAACTTGCAATAGATCTACGTACAGCAAGCAAAACAGTTGTTGATTGCAGTGAGGCTTTACACTTTATATTTGTATGGCTAAATTGAAAAAAGGGAGGTGACAAGCATCCAAGTACCCGTTCTCTTGCTGATGAGAATCTGTTTTGACAAAGCTAGGTTTATAGGTATTGCTGAAATGCCAGTAGAAATCACCCATCCTTTTGTTTCAAATATTGCTTAAGCCACAGTGAGCGGAAATGTCAAATATCACCCAAATCTGATAAAAAAAAAAATTCTGCATGCCGTCTTCTGCCATTTTGTCAATGCTTGTGTCATTTGCCAGAGAGTAAGTGATTTGTTTGTGACTGTGTGTTGGTTTGACTGACCCTCTCTCCCTGTTTAGTGACGTTTGTCTCCTGCCTTTCTGCGTCTCTACAGCAGTCTGAAGAGAAAAGAGCTACTCTGTCTTCTCAGTCCTCACTTCCGACTAACATCCCAGTTTCTTCCCTCTTATAGGCCTGTCAGTTCAATATTCATCTGCTGAAGGTAGCCTCCTCTCTCTGGCCTCGCCTCTCATCTGTCTCTATCTGTTCGTCATAGAATATTACAATTCACCCTCTCTGATTATTTGTGTGGCTCAGGCTGCAACAAAGCAATCAGATTTACTAACAAAGATGCAATCCAACTTCTTTCAGGTTGCTTTCACTTACTCCATTCACACACACTCTCTTGCTCTTTACTTTGTTCAAATGAACATCCCCTGATATCTGACCTCTGATCAGTGAAAGAGGTGATTTCTAAACTGTGATAGAACGGTAATGATCAGCAATTTTTTCATTAATTTTATTATGTAAGCTCTACTATAGCCTATTATATACTCATTGCATAAGAACATGCCAATTGGATGATATATTGTATTTTACATTATAATACACATAAAAAAGCTAAATTGATCAAATATTAGTTAAATCTATTCACACACACACACACACACACATTATTTTATTTCTCAATCCATAAGCTCTGCAGTTGTTAGTAAATAGGCAGAGCACAGGAGCTAAAGGACAGGTGCTGATCTTTTGGCTGTTTGTGATCTGCATTGGCCTTCTATAGATTATAGAAGGCTTCCTGAGCATGTTTCATGTGCATCCTGAACGAATGACTCACTAGATCCCGCCACAGAATAACGCTGATCCAGTCTGAAGTAGACGCTGTTCTTGTTTCACTGCACTGCTGACATCCTGAAGTGCACTAGTGTTTGCGTTTGCATGCAGGGGTAGAGCTCACTTACATGAGATCTCCAGTAGGGGGCAGCACATGATAACTCTTCTGTGTTTGAATGTTTACTATTTCTCAAAGAGAAACGTGCTAATGAACTGTCAATATTCAATCCTTAAACGTATGCATGAGAGACTATATCCGCAATAATGCATTATTGCTTAATTTTCTGGACAATATTTGCTGTATGTGTGGTCAAGGAATACTTGAAAGTACTTTATATGTGTACAGACTTCACAAAATATGGTCTCACTTTATATTAGGTGTCTTTGACTATTGTATGTTTTGCTGAAAACGAATTACAATGTATGTATTGTTTAGATACATGTTATTACATGGTAATAACAATTTTATTACATATGCAATTAAATTTTTCTACATACTATTGAAAATAGTACAATATTATTATATGCTTATTATTATAATTTGTATATACTATTATAAAAGCGATAATAGAGACACGGGAAACAGGAAATGATGGGAAGAAGAGTAGTGTGACTGAATAACTCTTACTTTGTTAACATAGGATATTTATTCACTGTGTTTATTGAGTCCTACCCAAGCCAATCACCTTAACCTTTGTAGCCGCAAATTTGAACGTTGAGATAACAGCTCAACATGTATGTTCAACAAAAGTACATTGTATCTCTATGCTTTAAGTGACAAAAATGTACTTTATGCATAATTTAGTGTTATTACTTATTACTATAGTAAGTACTTGTAAGATGTGTAACAAGGACACTAAAGAAAGTGTTACCCTTTATTTTAAGGTGTCCGTGTTACAACGTATTTACACAGTAAGTACTGAGTAATATTAATTAATGTATAGGTTAGAGTTGGTTTAGGGTTAGTTGCTTGAAATTATATAATATAATGTATTACTATATTAAGTACACTCAAATAAACATTTAGACCTAAGAGTAAGGTTAATGTATTTGAATTACATTTAAAATCCATCCATTTGATTTACACTGATATAACATAAACAAACTAATACATTTAATGTGATGCATTACTACCAGTCATACATCATAACTATTTTTTGAGTGCATGTAACATGTAACAAGGACACTCTAAATTGATGTGTTACCAAAATATCATTGTCCACATTAAAAAAAATCATCTAAATTCGAGTGACAAAACCGATTCCATGTTAACGGGTTAGTTCTCACTAAAATGAAAATGATTTAATGTCATTAATTCCTCATCCTCATGTCGTTCACCCGTAAGACCTTCGTTCATCTTCAGAACACAAATTAAGATATTTTCGATGAAATCCGATGGTTCAGTGAGGTCTCTATTGCCAGCAAGATAATTAACGCTTTCAATGCCCAGAAAGATACTAAAACATATTTTAAACAGTTCATACTTTATGAATCATTTGTGTTGAATCAGTGGTTTGGAGTGCCAAAGTCACGTGATTTCAGTAAACGAGGATTCATTACGTCATAAGTGTTTCGAAATTCGATATGCGATCTGAACCACTGATTCGAAACAAAAGATCCATAAAGCTTCGAAGCAGTGTTTTGAAATCAGCCATCACTAGATATTGTTGAATAAAGTCTTTATTTTGTTTTTTTGGCACACAAAAAGTATTCTCATCGCTTTATAATATCAAGGTTGAACCACTGTATTCACATGAACTGTTTTAAATATGTTTTAGTCTCTTTCTGGGCATTGAAAGTGTTAATTAACTTGCTGTCAATGCAAGCCTCACTGAGCCATCAGATTTAATCAAAAATATCTTAATTTGTGTTCTGAAGATGAACGAAGCTCTTACGGGTGTAAAACGATGAGGGTCAGTAATAAATGACAGAATTTTCATTTTTGGGTGAATTAACTCTTGCATGAGTCTTTAGTATATTTCAGAGCAAAGAATAGTTTATGGTAGTGTTTGACAGGTGTGTGATGATTATAGTAATAAACTGCTTCTATCTGGTTTCCATAAAATATGACATTAGTTTTTGAATTGCTATATAAGGCTCTGCTGTTATCGAAGTCATGTTTCATATGTGAGCCTGGTAAATCTAAAAATCAACCACACGATGGCTCTCTTCATAAGTTTATCGTAAAGAGCTGAAAACAGCATTCCACATTTTTGTGTTGGTACCAGAACCAGTGGATGTTCTGTGCAAGTATCTTTGCCTTGAATGTGATGCATGCAGCTGACAGCAGCTATATCCGGGATCTTTCATTGAAAAGCAGAGTGAGAAACTCTGCATTCATGAAAAAATTATACATAACAGTTGTGCAGGGCATTAACCATCCTCCACACCTGCATATTACATGTTAGTTATTTCACGGATGGTCATTAAGATGACACTTCACTAAGTATACTGGGAAATCATTGTGAGAGGATATATAACCACAGCTTCGAATTAAATTGGCATCTGAAACCTTTGATTATTCTTTGGTATTTCTGTGTCATGGTCTCAATTAGAGGAAACACAGGTCTGATGAGGGTGACCTCATACACATTAGCTACATTTTCATTATGAAAAGGTGATATTTAAAGTCAATTTCATTAGGATTTTAAACATTATATGATGACACATAGTGTTGATAAATGTCATTGTGCCAATTCAAGCTAAAGGTATTAAATTTTAATACAAAATTTTAAAAAAGATACAAAAAAAAAACATTGCCTATAAAAAAAAAATGCCTATAACGCAGAAAAAAAGTGTCAACTGTTTGATTGTTAAAATCATTGTTTAGACATATGACAGAGAGGAACACAAAAGGCACTCATTTTGTAGCCTGACCCTTGCACATTGAGAATAGTTTGCTGTAGTCTATCACAACAGTAGATAGCTATAATTATCAAAAGAAAAAAATAAAGAGTGCATTAGTGCCCTAGATGCTGTCTGTGGGTTTTTACACCTAAATAACAGGATGGAGGAGATTTTTATAGTAGAAAGCAAAAAATAAATAAATAAAAATCAAAAAAAGTGCAGTGTGGTGTGAGAGTGTGTGAAAGACACTGGAGGTGTAATTGCAGGTTTTGAAGGAGGGTGACGACCCCTCATTATCACTGTCGACATGAATAGTCTCACTCAGCTCCACTAGATACGGACGCCACATACAGAGCAACATGATGCTTCGGTGAAAGAGTCCGTACTGTTCTCATCATGCTTACAGTTCACAGACCTTCTCAAACATCTGACAGTCTCTATATGAGACTTGTCATGATGAAAAGGCTATAAGTGTGTGCATGTTTTGAGATTTTCATTAAGCAGACTTTTTCATTATTTGAAAGATGGCCTCTTTGTCAACCATGAGTCAGGTTAATTTAGCATGCTGCAACCTAAAGGGATGTTCACACTGACAGCGATTTGGAGCGAACGGTCTCATAAATTTTCATTAAGCTGGCCATTTGAGGTGTCAGGAATGACAGCAACCGTAGGCAGAGCAACAAAATGGAGCAGAGTTTAGGGAAGCTAAATATAGCCAAATATACTATAGGGAAGCCAAATCTGTTTGAAATCAAGCATGTAAAGACAGTGAATTGGATTTTGGGACAACTGTGCCCGTTGTTCTATAAAAAGATGTTGTAAAATTATGTTAAAGATGTTTTTTTCCTCTACATCCTTGTAGCACTATTAAAATCAATGGATTAAACCCTATATTAAACAGGCGACACAGTGAAATCATGATGTGTGGAAGTTCATGTGATTCGCCTGCTGATCCAGTTGGATACAGTAATCTACCAGGAACTGGGTGACCTTTTGAATCACAGGCCTTCAATTCAACCAAGACATTAGAGTCAAGGTTCACCGTGATACACTTTACAGTACACAGAACAGTTTTGAAAAGGGTATAGATCATAACCTAGATATTTCCAGCGGGTTATGATTTGTCAAATTGTACAGCTCAGGTCTGAAGACCTCCACACTTCTGAAGACCTTCCTGTCTCTCCTCAGCAGCTGTGGATGTCTCTCAAGCCCAGCACACCTTATTCTGCATGTCCTGTCATTTTCACACAGGCCTGACCATGTTACAGCACGTTTCTAAAAAGTTCCATATTGTCTAGTTGAGCACGCAACAGAAGTGTCAGTGCCAGACGTACGTTTGAGTCTCGTGGGAAGCTCCTGCGTGTGTGTTTTGGTTACTGATCACTCTCCATCACTCTTGTAGAAAGCCAAATTTGGCCCTGGGAAGAAAGTCATCACTCCGGCTGATCACCGACGCTTCAGTTTACCATCCGGAAACATGGACCGAGTTCGACTCAATGACTTCCATTTCCTCGCTCTTCTCGGCAAAGGCAGTTTTGGGAAGGTCAGTCGCATCCTAAGTGTTCCTGACATGTACAAGCACTCATTATTAAGCCAAATTCACTTGCTTTTTAGAATAAGAATGTTTAAATTTAAAGCACACTCCACTGAGAGAGTGATCACATATACTGTCCGTGAAAGGGTATTATACTTTTTTGCCCTCTTGCAAAACTCCTGATCATGCTGATTCAAATTTTGCTTGCAACAGTAAATACAGTATGACAACACCTTAAGAGGCAACTAATGCATCACTAACAAAGTTCCCACTCAACTTGTGTGTTTGTTTACAACACAGGTGATGTTGGCAGAGATGAAGTCCACTGAGGAGCTGTACGCCATTAAAATCCTGAAGAAGGATGTGGTGATCCAGGATGATGATGTGGAGTGCACAATGGTGGAGAAGAGAGTGTTGGCCCAGAGAGAAAAGCCACCTTTCCTCACCCAGCTGCACTCCTGCTTCCAGACTGTGGTGAGAAATGCATCTCTTTATGTCTACTGTGTGTTTGTCTGTAGTTTCTATTAGCTCTTTCAATACTAGATACATTTTCAATCAACTTTTTCATCCTTATTCCGAAACTCTTTCACTTTCTCTCTTCTGTGGAATACAAAATTTTGTAAAATCTGCATCTTTTCCATGCAACGATCTGTTTCACTGTCTCTAGTCATATTTTTTACTGTCTCTGTTTTGCCTAAAGATTGTTTCTTCTTTCATTCTGGGTCACGCATCTCTCGTCATGTGGATTATACAACCAACCCCTGACATATAATAAAAATAAAATTTTGTTAATTAATGTAGGTCAATATACCTGCAATCATTTTTACAACTTAATTTCACCATAAACAAAAGCTAAATTATCTTTAATATGAAAGTAGGATTTTCACTTAAAACAAAAAAATATTTTGTTAGTCAATGTTTAATTTAGTTAACTTACTATAAATGAAGAGAGTTTCGAAAGATCTTAAAGTTTGTGACAACACCAGAAAATTTAATAAAACCCAAAATAATTTCTGCAGTCAGTAAATCTACCAAATATGTGTTCTGCAATTTAACACTGGTGTAAAGAGTCTGGTGTATTTTTCATATCATGTGACCAAACATAATTGATAATTGAGGTGTAGTGGGTAAATTTTACCTGTGGTGTATGTAGATAGAAATGGCTCAATTCATTATGTAAGGTACACCACTGAAAACATAGTTATGTACATTATATTGTATTTCTGTCTATAGATCCTCTTAAATTTTACACATTGCACATTTAAGACAAGATATTTTGGTGCCATATTTGATTTCACGGGTATTTTCAGTGAAGAACTGTAATGTCACCCTTCCTCAAACAAATCTATTGTATGGCTTAAGAAGACTTGAAATAAGACAAGTTCTGTGATTCTTTTATACTGCTTTTACTGTATTTTTGGAGCTTAAGAGTGAACTGTCATTGTGTCGAAAAGAGTTGCATGAATATTCTTCAGATTCTCTGTCTGTTTCACAGAAAAACATAAAAAGCTGATATGAACAGTCTATGTGTTTAGGGGTTTTGCATGCATCAGACAGGGAAAGCTCCTCCAGGAGTCACAGCAGGCCAATCTCAGTATGGGCATCCTGCTGATGAATAATGAAACAGATCCCAGCATGCCCTCACTAAATATTTATGAGCTGCATGCTGACAGCAAACCAGCCATCATGTCCACTCGCATTTCACTCCAAACACTTTAACTCCCTATGGGATGGTCACAACGCTCCTACAACACAACTGGTGTCAGAGTGAGGTGACGCCACTCTGCTGAAAGCTCTGCAGTACTTCTCCCCAATGTATGTTGTGTTTTGGATGTTGTGGTAGTGTCCTTACCAGACTGCTAAACTAACTACCCCACACCCATAAATCAACTCACTTACTCATAAAAAACTGTTATCCTGTGCGGGTGACACTTTACAATATATACTGGTAAGGAATGTTTTGAAGCATGGAAGCTGGTTTGAGGTGGTTTATGCTGGTCCTTAGCTGGTTTAAGATGGTTAAGTGCAGCTTAGGACCAGCACTTGACTTAAACCAGCTCATCACCAGTTCATGGCCAGCATAAACCAGCTCAAAACAACTTATGACCAGACCAGCTCATGACCAGCTCAAACCAGCTCATCACCAATTCATGACCAGCATAAACCAGCTTAAACCAGTTCATAGCCAGCTAAGGAGCAGAATAAACCAGCTCATTACCAGCTAAAGACCAGCATAAACCGGCTCAAACCAGCTCTTTGACCAGCTAAGGACCAGCATAAACCAGCTCATCACCAGTTCATGACCAGCATAAACCAGCTCAAACCAGCTCATGACCAGCATAAACCAGCTTTGACCAGCTAAGGACCAGGATAAACAGGCTCAAACCAGCTTCC
The DNA here is from genome assembly GCA_038088235.1 of Zacco platypus. Lineage (NCBI taxonomy): Eukaryota > Metazoa > Chordata > Actinopteri > Cypriniformes > Xenocyprididae > Zacco > Zacco platypus. The sequence goes on along the minus strand of CM076083.1, from coordinate 36,770,908 downwards.
ATGCTTTCATATCTAACCAGCATATGCTGTTTTTTTTTAAAGACGGACAGCTAAAAAAACATATTATTTCATTTTAGCTCATCATTTATAATCTGAACAAGAGAACAACACCAATAAACTTGGAATAATCATAAAACCTGACTAACAAATTAGTAAGTGGTAGTGCTCAGTTGAAGGAGGTAGTTCACTATTAACTATTTTTCCATACCTCCCAAAGGATTACTAAGAAGTAAGAACTACTATATACAGGTTCATAATTAATCAGAATAATGCACAACGTATAATTAATTCTAGTCAAGTATTACCAAATCTAAATACATCGGCATACAATGCAGACCTCGACTTACTGGTAAAGCTGCTTGGAAACTATATGTATTGTGAAAAGCGCTGTACAAATAAATGTGAATTGAACTGAAATGTAAAACCTCTACTTCTGTGGGACAAATAAGCAAGCAGAATTTGCAACAGAAATGCAGAATACATCACATAAAACCAATTTGCGAGATATGAAATGGATGTACGTGATCAACAAATGTGCAACCCAAAACTGTCTCAGGCCATCCGTTCTGTTGAACATAACAAATATTCCAGAAATGCTTCCGTCATGTCATTTCAGTTAATGTATTAGTCAATACGCCATCTGTCATGCTTTATAATCTGAGAAGGAAAAAGGAAGGTCAAAGCAGAATCTCTTGGTGTGGTGACTAATGTGTCTGTTATATATCAATATGTCAATAACATCCCGTCTGATCTGAGGTCAGTATACAGGTTGTTTCAGTACTGAATCAATTTCTTTTCTGCAGCTCTACTATTTATATTATTTGTCTTTTGTCAGGATCGTCTGTACTTCGTAATGGAGTACATTAACGGTGGAGATCTGATGTACCACATCCAGCAAGTGGGCAAGTTTAAGGAGCCACAAGCCGTGTAAGACATGCACTATCAATCAATACACATGAGTAGAGGCTGATGATGAGCTCATTAGTCAAGCCAAACACGCCATATTTGATGTGATTGAACGTGCTGGTTTGTCCAAAGTGTTTGTGTGGCTATGTTTGCATTGGAATACTAGCATAATCTGGGCTGAGTAGGTTACTTTTAAAATGTATTTCACTACAGATTACAAAATACATGCTTTAAAAAGTCATTTGTAATGTATTTCGTTACATTACTCAAGTTTAGAATACTTTGGAATACTAATAAGTGTACCAATAAAGTTGCAATTGTGAGTTATAAAGTCAGAATTATGAGATATAAACTCGCAATATTGAGAAAAGTCAAAATTATGAGATATAAACTGACAATATTGAGAAGTCAGAATTATGAGATATAAAATATCTAAATACTAAATTTATATGCATACTAAATTCATATCAATTTCAAGTTTATATCTCCAAATTCTGACTTTATAACTTGCAATTGTGAGTTTAAATCTTGCAATTCTGAGAAAAAGAAGTCAGAATTGGGAAATGCAAACTCATAATTGTGAGGGAAAAAAAACAAATTCTGAGAAAAATTTGCAGTGACGAGTGAATTATAAAATGACTCACAAACAACTATCACAAAACATGAAACTTAACTCCGCTTTTTCAGACTGTCAGAGTCAGAGAATCACCAATTGCTGTTTAAATTACATTAAAATTCAAAGTAATCACTTTGGTAATCTAAAATACTTTTCAGATGTAACTGTAATCTGATTACCACCCATCTAAAATATAACTGTAATGAAATACAGTTATTCAAATTTTGTATTTTAAATGCGTAACTAAGTTACTTGTATTTCGTTATTCCCCAACCCTGAGCATAATGTATACTAAGTAGTACAATATAATGTACTGCTAAATTAAAAATCATGTGAAGCAGCTACTGTATAAACATTTCAAAAATTGGTATGTACCATAATCCAGCAGGTAGTGTCCACTTATCTTAGGAATTAGTATAGTTATTTTGCATTTAATAATTAAAATTCATGTGAAAATTGCCTAATGTGCCGCTATTATGCTCTTTTAAAGGTTTCTAATTTTGCTTTGGAGGTGTCCAATAAGTTTACATTATAAATAAACATTTTTACAGTAAACTTTTGCACCGAAAAGTTCACCTTACTTTCATAAAGTTATTAACTAAACTTTCAAATAGCTAAATTTGTCAAGTTGAATCATTCTAACTTAACATTCTAACTTGAGTCAATGCAAAAAAAACAGTTTTTACAGTGCATATTAATTTGTGTTAGATTCTTTAAATCTGAATAAATTAAGTGCAGTACAACAAATACAGAATTTAAACAATATATTTGTGTCACATTACAGTAATGAGAATTTTAGGAGAATGCAAAATGAGGATTTGTATGGAAATGTTCTTAAACATTTCAAAACATACGGTATAAAAGATTGTCAGCATCTTCATATTTCTTATTTTACGCACAGAAAATTCTAAACATAAAGAAACATTTGCTCACTCATGAATAAAACTGCAAACATATAATAAGGAAACATATGATGCCTGTGTTCATAAAAGAGCTGCTCCTGTTCATATTGTTATTCTAATATATGTCTGCACGAGCAAAAAAATGTCTGTGCTCACAACATTTTTTCGCCTGGTCAACAGAGGCGAGAAAAATTCTGCTGGAACAATCAACGCTTGAACAAAGGCACATTTGTTTCCTTTGCTTCTTGTAAGAACTGATACCAGACTGAGAATTACACAAAAAAATGTCCTTTACACCTTTTTGAATGTGTGATACTGACTGATCTACACTGTGGTGTGTTAACAGATTCTATGCAGCAGAGATTGCTGTCGGACTGTTCTTTCTTCATAGGAAGGGAATTATTTACAGGTGAGTGGATTACAGTATCTTTATTTTTGTCCTTAAGTATTACTTAGCCGTTGCCCTACACTGAATTGAGGTGCACAGAAGATCTTGTACAGTAGATGAAGTCACACAGCATCAGTGGAAAATACACTCGATTGGAGCAGATGTGATTCTCCACATGATCAAATTAGATTGGCTGAGAGGAGAGCCAATAACAGCTGAAATGGTGTGAAGACAGTGCTATTAAAATTCCATTTTCAGCTGTTAAAGCAGGGAAAAAAGAAAAAGAAAAGCTGTTACAGAGGAAGACCCTGAGTTTATTCGCCATATAATTGCAGTAAATTCAGAACAAACATGCACTGTATAGCATTTAATGAATATTTTAAGACCCCATGAAATCACAGCTATTTATTTATTTATTGCTTTTAGTCCACCTAAAAGTTGATGAAATTAACTCGTTCCCCGCCGTTGACAGAATTTTCCGGCTTTCCGTGTTTTACCTGTTATACGGTAGGGGGTGCCATTACACATCTTCTGATAGAGTACAGAATCTCTGGCTCAAAACAAAGGAGAAGAAGAAGTAGAAACAAGCGATACAAGCATTGTTTATGCACGTTGTAGTTTTTGAAAAAAAATCACAATTTTGTTACCAACTTTTAAAGGTGGGGTAAGTCATTTTTCAAAAACAAAGTTTAAAGTTAGTCGGGCCGACACCAACAACAACGCGTAGCCAATCAGCATTAGGGGGCGTACGACGGTCGAGGAGACAGAATGAGCTAGAGGGAGATTTGAAGAAGAAAAAAAATGCGAAAAAAGAGAGATGAGATACAATACAAAAGAGCTCAAAAGAATATCACTTGAATGAACATTTATGACTGGGCAATTATTTTGTTGTGCGTCAGCTGTGATCCATCCACTCTCGCATTGCGTGTGTAATATTGGCCGGCTAGAGAGAGTTGCAGGTAAACCACTGTGCACTGAAGACTGCTAGATAATTTAGTGTTTAGCGTCATTGTTAGTGCACTCGCCTCGCCTGCCACCAGTGATCGGCCGGGGATGGAGACTGACTCGGAGCAGGGTGGTTAGGATTGGAGGGTGAGTTTTGGAGGCAAAACAATGAAGAGAGGGGTGGATTTGTTTGGGTTGATTTCAAATATCAACAATGTCCAACAGCGTTTTTGGAAAATGGCTTACCCCACCTTTAAGTGTTGATAAAAAAGGAATGCAGGAAGAATGCTAGAATAAAACCTGATTTTCTTAAAGCAGAGACTCTGTTCTGTCTTTTACATTTATACATTTTATCCAAAGCGACTTTCAAGTGAAAAGTTGCCCTTAGTGAGGATTGAACCTGGGTCTCTGGTGCGTTAGAAGTGAGTGGTTACCTCCCCATGTCTTTTAATAAATATGGCAACTTTTTTTTAGCATTTTTAACTTTAACTTCTGACTTGCATTTATGAGCATGTATTTTGTCTAGTCAAAGATGGTGATATGGTAATATGGTGATGCAGGTATGGCATCAGAACCCGGAAGTCTAATAAATATAACTTGATGGTACTTTGACGTTTTGTTGTACAACATAAATTACACACACCCATAGCGACAATACAATTTTTGTTGTTCATTTTTGAAAATGCAACTTTTTTAATTAGTAACTGGATAAGATAGCTTTTGCTGTGAGTGTGTGCAGTGCACATTGTAAAACAAAACGTCAAAGTAGGAGATGAACAGTTCTGCTTTGTCCTTTATTGGCAAAATTGAGCAAAACGGACAATATTGTGTGTAAAATAACACAATATTAACTTCTTATTTATTGAACTGTTGTATAACATCAGTGTTACATTTGCACTCATGCAGTGTGATATTGCTTGCAACTGTATCATATGATGTAAAAATTAGAGAAAAGGGGCATTTTTGTCTCATAACTTGAATTTTATGGTCATTCTAACTGCATCCTATAGACTTGAATTATTGACCTGCTTCATATTCGTCATTCGTCATCAACTGTATGAAATGTAAAATGTCCTATGTAGGTCTGGAGTGGGGCAAGTGTGTTAAATGCGTTTATTAATTTTAACACGTTATTTTTCATATGTGTGTGTGTGTGTTTTGTACATACTTCATATATATATATTTGTAAAGCTTTGAAATGTTGCCTTGTGAAAGCAAACTGAACCAAGATGCCCCCATTTCACAACAAAGCAAATGGGTTCTGACGTCATAACTGCACCACTTATGTTGGAAGTCTACAGGGCAAGACATTTGGAGGTTTTAAAATCAGTAATAGGTTTCCTCATAAAATATGAATTCTTCAGTAAAATGTTGAATAGGGCTTAAAGGGTTAGTTCACCCAAAAATTAAAATTCTGTCAATAATTACTCACCCTCATGTTGTTCCACACCCGCAAGATCTTCAGAACACAAATTGAGATATTTTTGATGAAATCTGATGGCTTAGTGAGGTCTCTATTGAAGAGATAATTTACACTTTTGTCCAGAAAGATACTAAAACATATTTAAAACAGTTCATGTGAGTACAGTGGTTCAACTTTAATATAATATAAGGTTGTAAGAATAAGAAGGTTGAAGATTAAATCTAATGTAGTATTATAAAGCGCTTTTGAACTGTTTTAACCCTTTGACGCGTACGATCACACCGGTGTGATTAGAACGTTCAGCGCATCACGTGATCAACTGCCAAATTCAAATGTCCTTGCGCGCGTTCTCTGGCGCTGAACCAGTGACAGACGCGCTCAGCGCTGTCAATATATCACAAATATGCAGTGTTTTCAACCACATAATGTTTATTTTAGGTTTCAGACATTTAAATGCACATAAGTACTAACAAATCAATACATTTAGAGTTTGTAAAATACACACTGACGTCTATGGGAGCGGCAATAACAATAATTTCCATAATAATTAGACGACACGCTCTATTCATATCAGATACACATTGTGTAAGTAACTTTAAAGTTTACTCTCTTCTTCTCTCAGTTCACCGGCTCACTTACATTCATGTATTTCGGGATAAGTGGATGAATTCACGTGTTTTAAAACCAACAGACGCGATTCTCTGTACTGCGGGGCAAACTAACATGACGGCGCCCATCGCGCATATAGCTCAACTAACGCGATCATTATAAAAGTGTTTAAACAGCAAAACACATCCACTTGCACATATTTGACAATCGGAATATCAGATATTTCATGCTATAGTCATCAAATTTGTTAATATTTTGAATAAAAAAAGAAAAATGAAATAAAAGCAGATCATCAGTCACACAGCGCTATTGTGGCTACCGTCTGTCATGTGACAAGCAATGACGCGTCACCATGGAAACAATAAAGTGACACGTTCTAAATAACGGTCGCCTTGAAAAACTCACGCTGGGGGCTCAGCCAGAATATTTTAAACTTACGTGCGAAAGGGTTAAATATGTTTTAGTACGTCTCTGGACATCTGAAAGTTAATTGTCTTGCTGTCAATAGAGACCTCACTGAACCATCGGATTTCATCAAAAATATCTTAATTTGTGTTCTGAAGAGCAACGAAGGTCTTACAGGTGTGGAACGACATGAGGGTGAGGAATTAATGAAAGCATTTTCATTTTTGTTTGAACTAACCCTTTAAGTTGTTTTAAACTGTCAGCTCCCTGCTGCGATATTTGCGATAACTAACATATCCCTGTTCTAGAAGAATGTGAGCTGTAAATGATGAAATTGATTGATATAAAGGGGAGAACACACTTGTGTGCAAATAGAAACTCAAGTGTCATTGAAAACACATATTACTTGGAGTAAACAACATTACTCAGGGTTTAGCAGGTTCGAAACGCCCATGAAGTGCAGTATAAATACTCCTGTCCAGAGAATGAGTCACTCTGTAAGAAAGGCTGTTTATCTGCAGAGCTGTCTGCATTCAGCTCCTCGCTCGCCGTTCCCCGTCCCTGCAGGGCTGCAGCGTTCAGCTCGCATTAATCATGCTCTTTGATGATGAAGGCTGAGCGTGGCGGAGGTCGCCCTGTCCTCCTCGCTCACTGCCCACTCGCACAGCTAAGGACCACACTATTAACTGTCAGCTGTCTGCCTAACAGCATTAGCCGTGAACATCAGTTATCTGAGGTGAATTTCACACACCTGGTTTGTTTATTTTTTCCTCAGAGATCTGAAGTTGGATAATGTGATGTTGGACTCCGAAGGCCACATCAAGATCGCAGACTTTGGCATGTGTAAGGAAAACATGTTTGAGGGCATGACGACACGCACCTTCTGTGGAACGCCAGACTACATCGCCCCTGAGGTGAGAGATGCCATCACCCCCACCCCAAAAAAAAAACATTTACTCATCCGTCATGTCACTCCAAACCTGTTCCTTTGGTAGACAAAAGGAGGTTTATTTTGCCCGTTCATCAATATAATGAAAGTCAATGAGCAGTGAAGTTGTCAAACTCCAGCTCAAGAGTGAGTGATAGCAGAGTTCTCTAGTCTTTTAATGGGTCTGGGGTGAGAGTAGCTGAAAACAAGTGACCCGGACAGGAAGGAGTTGTGATGCGTCTGTCATATTCACTGCATGTAGGACACGACCTCAGGGTTGAAACTTCTCACCCCTGCTGATCTCTCAACCAGAATCACAACCTCATAAATACACAACTCACACAACATTAGACAACCCATGCTCGTAGAAATATCTGCCTATGGTGACATTTGTGTACTATAATGATATGATGTTGCTTCTTAAAGATTTCGAAGTGAAAGTCCTGGGAATGGCTGTAAAACCAGTTTTATCTGAAACAAATGAACGTGAATCTAGTCAAATATCAAAGGAACGCTATACTAAACGTGACCCTAAAACGACTCAATAGCGTTAACAAAGGGTGCTTTCACACCTGCCTCATTTTAAAAATGGTTAAATTGCAATAGAGTTGGTTGTGTGGTTCGTTTGGGCAGGTGCGAATGCGGCAAACGCACTCATGCAGTTTAACTTTTTTCATATTGAAACATTATTTGATTGATTTTTTAGGTAAATCTTGCATCTTTTGTTGCTAAATCTAAAAATGTTTTTGGCCAATTTTTGTTGCTAAATGTGAAAAAAAACCTGTGTGTGTGTGGTACATACATGGCCACACCATTCACTAATAGCCACATTTTAATTTGCTCTCTTTTGCGCCCACAGTGATATTGACCTGTAGATTAGCTCTGTGACATTTCTACTGTGGCAGCTTGACATATTGTGTGTGTGTGTGTGTGTGTGTGTGTGCGCCTGTGTGTGTGTGTGTGTGTGTGTGTGCGCCTGTGTGTGTGTGTGTGTGTGGTTCAACAGGTAAATCCTATCAGGACAAAATATCTCTACAAAGATAGATCCTCTTCTTAAGATCATTAATTCATCTTTATCACTAGGTTACGTACCAAAAATGTTTAAGCTGGCTATTATCAAACCTCTTCTTAAGAAACCTCTACTTGATCCTAGAGAATTAGTCAATTACAGGCCGACCTCTAATCTACCTTTTCTGTCAAAAATACTAGAAAAGGCAATATCATCGCAACTGTGTTCCAACTTGGAAAGAAATGGTATCTGTGAGGATTTCCAGTCAGGATTTAGACCGTACCATAGTACTGAGACTGCTCTCATTAGAGTTACAAATGATTTGCTCTTATCATCAGATTCTCCAAAGTTCTCCCAAGGTTTTTTTCTCCATTTTGTTGGAGTTTTGGTTCCTTGCCGCTGTTGCCTTTGGCTTGCTTAAGTTGGGGACTCTTGCTTGATATTCAGCAGTGTTTTTGGTATGCCTGCATTGGCACCGTTGTATGTGAACGGAGCTGAGCCGGACGATTTCTCCAGTGCTGATATACATAAATTAACTTGACTAATAACTATTGATCTTTGCAATGGAATGAATCAATAATATATAGAATAAGCTGGACAATGACACCATTTTCTTTGGGAGCTGCTGTGCAGCCAAAAATTATTTGCCAATTATTAATGTAAAGCTGCTTTGACACAATTTGCATTGTAAAAAGCGCTATATAAGTAAAGGTGACTTGACTTGACTTGACAAAGATGGCAATATCCAAAATTGTCCTTGTGAGGACATTTTCTGGTCCCCATGAGGAAAACAACTTTGAAAATGTAAAAATGCAGAAGTTTTTCTGTGATGGGTAAGGTTAGGGGAGAGAATATACAGTTTGTACAGTATAAAAATCATTATGTCTAGCGAAAGTCCCCATAAAACGTTAAAACACGACGTGTGTGTGTGTGTGTGTGTGTGTGTGTGGGCTCAAGCAACAGCGTGGTGTGGGTAGCAGGAACATCATGCTCTCTTCCAGCGTTATGACACAAAGGAGATGCACAGTGTGAAAAGCAAATTGTAGGTGGGAAGAGAGAAAGCAAACATAAACATGATTTATTCCTGGTAGGATCCTTATAGCGCAGACGATATTGGATGTTGGTGCTTAGGTTCAGAATGTGTCTTTTTTTATGTATGTCAAGGATTTGAGCTAACTTTCATCTCTTTCTGCTGCATATAGCTGCAGATTTCTTATGGTTCTTTGCGTTCTTTCATGTGTCATCCTGATGTCTTCAGCTCAAAAAAGCTCCCGGCTTCATCTAATTCCTCACTTATCGATTTCCTCATGTCTGATCAGTGACCCTGATAATCATTTAAACAGAAGAGAGATTTGGCACTGCACATGTGCACTTGGTTGAATTTGACTGAGTCATATTCAGGGGCTTACACGGCTAAAATGTTCTCTTTAAACAGATTATTTAGGTTTACACCACCCTTTTCAATTGAGACTGAAATTTTATTTGTATCGAGCTCAGTCTGACTTATTGAGGTGTTTACATGATGCTTTTTAGTCAGATTGAGCCATCAATCCCAGTGAATTATTCCCTTTAACTCACACATTGATGCTCAGAGCCCATGAGGAAAAGCTCTATAGATTAAATACAAGATGTAGAATAATGCTTTGCCGAGAGAACACACACATTCACACCTGCTGCAAATACTGCCCTCCTACCAGTGTGTCATCGCAGCCTACGGCGTATTGTGAATGTAAAGAAGGTCAGTGTTGCTGGACCATCTCAGCATCTCCATTAGAAACTACGGCACGTCTGTGTCCTGACAGACTCGTTTATTCATCCAGAAGCAGCCCACCTCTTCATCTGTCCAATCACACACAGACCTCGGCTGAAGCCTTTATGTTACTGCAGATGGGATTGTATTTTTGGAAACACAATGACGTTTTTATTTTCATGCATACGCTTCTCTAGATGACTGGTCTGAGAAGCAGATGTTTGGTTCGTCAGACTTCAAAAGTGACTGTTGCTTTTTGGGAAAAGTGTCGTACCATACACACTATTAAGCTTCTTTATTTGCATATGTTCCACATTTCAAAAAATGTTCTTTATAGTGGTTCTTTACAGGCCAAAAAATGGCTCTATTAAGAAGTGCTGACTGAAAAGTTCTTTAAAAATGGATCTTCTATGACATCAGCAGTTTTTGGAACCTTTATTTTTAAGAGTGTGATGTCATGTGGTAACTTACCAATTGATTTCCATGTGGTACTTCAAGGAGTACAAAACCTGGTACTTTCTATTCTTTGCGCTTGTTGTGTTTGCTTCCAAATCTTTTTTATTGGAAATCCAGTCTGTAGACAAATGGTAATGAAGAAACAATCAGATATATTGACCTTCATGTTCCAAAAACAATTGTAACCACATGAGTAGATCAATGAAAACAGGAGCTGGAGAAGACTTAATCAACAGCTCCGCTTAGCTGCATGCTTCCTGCTATTTTATTGACAGTGGATGGTGGAGAGATGGTGTGGAAAAAGAGGGGAAAATGACATGAGACAGATCTAAAGTCGCTTGCATGACAACCACAGCTCAGTTTGTTGGAACATGTGACAATTTGTGGTGTTACATAACAAATGATAAAACAACTACTATTTTTAGACTAAATAGGCGTCTCCATAAATTGGACAGGACGAATTACAACCTGGTCGTATGCACACAAAAATGAGGAAAGCGTGCTGGAAAAATACCTGAACACAAAAAGCAAGAAGGGTTAAGATACACCTATTCTGTTTGGTCATTATTGACCAAAAATTATTATTTTTTTTTTTAGAATTATTTCAGTGTGCTATTAAACTTGGTAAAGGTTTTGCCGCTTGCTGTGTGAACACATAAAAAAAAAAAAAAAAAATTATGGACGTGATACGAAAAGGTTAAATAGTCCTGAAAAGAAATAGTCACACTTGTAATGTTCACGGTCAAAAATGAGGGCTTTGGAAATGAATGGGAGACGAATTTCATCTATTAGAATGCACCCATTCTGTCATTAATTACTCACCCTCATGTCGTTCTACACCCGTAAGACCTTCATTCATCTTCAGAACACAAATTAAGATATTTTTTGATGAAATCCGATGGCTCAGTTAGGCCTGCATTGATAGCGAGACAATTAACACTTTCAGATGCCCAGAAAGATACTAAAACATATTTAAAACAGTTCATGTGAGTACAGTGGTTCAACTTTAATTTAAAAAATATATATATATATATTTGTGTGCCAAAAAAAAAAACCCCAACAAAATAACGACTTTATTCAACAATATGTAGTGATGGGTGTTTTCAAAACACTGCTTCATGAAGCTTTATGAATCTTTTGTTTCGAATCAGTGGTCCGGAGTGTGTATCAACTCCCAAAGTCACATGATTTCTGTAAACGAGGCTTCGTTACGTTATAAGTGTTTCTACATTTCAGTGGTTTAACGTGACTTTGGCAGTTTGATACACGCTCCGAAATACTGATTTGAAACAAAAGATTCATAAAGCTCCAAAGATTCATGGAATAAATATATTTTTAGTACCTTTCTGGGCGTTTGAAATTAATTTGCTCTCAATAGAGACTCACTGAACCATCAAATTTTATCAAAAATATCTTAATTTGTGTTCTGAAGATGAACGAAGGTCTTACGGGTGTAAAACGACATGAGGGTGAGTAATTAATGACACAATTTTCATCTTTGGGTGAACTAACCCTTTAATATAAAAATTGAAAATTGAATTAATGTAAAATTTTATTTCAAGTTAATTCAACTTTTTTCACTTCAGCAATAATCTGCCATGTCGTCTTTAAAAAGAGACCAAACTTAATTCTTGTGCTTCAAAGCAAGATTTATGTGAATTTTCATTGAATACATGGATTATAACTACTGCATAAATATAATTTAGCACCATAAAATCGCTTAAAAATGCTAAATATTAATTAAAAAAACAATACTGAACAAAAATTGCCCGACACACAAACAGCACCTAAGAGTCAGAGTGATATTCTGACTTTGTTTTCTTGCAGACCCTCAGGTTTATTTAGACGGATGCCCTGGGAGAAATGCTGTGCCAGCCCATTTTTTTTTACTTATAAATATTATTAAACAGTGCCTGAATGAAACATTCAATGGCCTCATAGGGAAAAAATCATGAGCTCATGTAGTGATGTGAAACAACATTTCGGAAGACATCAATTTTATTAGTATGACTGTATTATGAATTCATCTGTTTATCTGTGTGTGTTGTGTATGAGGACTTTTAAGGTCAGGCCGTTGATGTGGATGCTGGTAGACAGTCTGCACTATGTCGGTGAGAAGACGAGCAGTGTGACCTTACCGTGAATCAGTGTATCAGAGACTCAAGAGCTTCCTGTTCCTCACCAAAACAGTCACTAGAACGCTCACCCAAATGATTATTTTGTTGTTTAATTTTAACCGTATCGCAGCTGTTCATTTTAAAACTCTTCTCAGAACAGCACATTACTCTTGTTTGTCCGTCTCAGGAGGTCAGACTAAATGACCTTTTATTTTGTCCTTAGCAGTAAACAACATAAAAATGAAATAAATGGAGTGTTTTATATACACCTTATATTTAATATGTAGTTTATGTTAAACCTATATTTCCCTTAAGTTAAAGAAAAATTATTATATTATATTATATTATATTACAGATATTTTTGCTTTGTGTGTCTCAATTTTATACAAACGTAAAAACATTCAGGGCAAATCCAAATAATAAATATCAGTCGTAATACTGTTGGTAAATTGTGTTGATTTAATTTTTTCCCCCAATTTATATCAAAATCATTGTTCGATTTGCAAAGAGGTTTCTACAGATTTTTAAAAAACTATCTATGCTATACTAATGTTATGTAAAGAATATGGCATGAGTGATGTCATTGCTTTTAAAAAAGTAATAGGGCACCAATTTGTTCTCTATTTGTGGAAAGTGGCACAACTACGCAGTCATTTCTCAAGCACACATGAAGAGGAAGAGTGTGACATGAAACATACTTAACAAAGCCTTCATTAACTTCCCCTGTGATTATACACACTCATTAGTGTGTATGTGCTGAATATGTGGGTGTAAATGGACTGGTGATGGGGGGAAAAAGCAATTATTACATACAGCAAATGGTAAAAAATAGCAGAACGAGTCCCTTGAGCAGTAATAAAATGTGCATTGTGCTCTTGACAAATGAATGGAGATTGAATAGAGCTTCCTAAGAGCCCATGAGAGTTGAATGAATGACTGGACAGAAAAATAATACACATATTCATTTCCTCTTCCTCCTCAGATAATCGCCTATCAGCCGTACGGTAAATCGGTGGACTGGTGGGCGTACGGCGTGCTCCTCTACGAGATGCTGGCTGGGCAGGTAGGTGGACGTGCACGGAAAGTTCTTGCAAATCATTTAGTGTTCTCTGTTGTACTCAAATGAGTCAGACAGCGGGGCTTTTCAGAGCCGCTTTGAATACCTGTGATTGCAGCCCTGCTGTGATCAGACAACGCCACAGAAAATGACTCGCAGCACAACACGCTGTCTCTGAGCAACAGAGAAAGAATTGAGACTTTGATTTGAACAAAGTGCTTCTGATGGAACGAAAATTGCATTTTCACGTTGCATTTATGTCCTGCAGAAGTTTGCAACTTTGTTTTTTAGCTTCTGTGTTCAACACACATTAACCCTTAAACACATACCGACTTGGAATGTCTTTCACTACCCTCCCCTTCATTCATTTATTAAAAGTTAGACATCAACCTTCTTAGTATTCCTGAATCTACACTGTAAAGTCCAATAGTGATTTGATCTCATAATTTTTTGTTAACTTTACTTAATGTCTTAACTTAATTGCAAAACTCTAGTAATCTGTACTATTCACATACAACTAAACTATACAACTAGAAACAATATAAAATGTCTGTTTTTGAGTAAATTTTTTGTAAAAAGTGTATTGGGTCTCTAGCGGCCCGAGGTATGTAATAGTGTGAGTATATTCAACAATAATTGACCCTGCGCAAACAGTTTGATTGACTGGCGATCTGACCAATCACAACCCAGAATCCACCATTTTGTGCGACGAAGCAGTCAGGGGAGTTAGTAGATTAACGTTGGTGAACTTGAACTTGAAAAATTGTGTACTCACATCTTTCCGCTCTTGAAACAACATTCCTTCTGATGTTCATTCATGTTTATTTGATGCTATAAATTAAATAGTATGAAGAGATGGTTGGTTCACCGCTTGATATGCTTGGCATATCTATGGCAAGCCGTTTTGACTTATATTCATTTTCAGGATATGAATTTGTGATATCAGGAATTAGATTTCCACTAGTAACAACGTTAATTCTTGATATCAACAATTCATTTTCCACTAGTATAAACTATAATTGTTGATATCAAGAATTATATTTTTACTAGTGAAATCTCGCCATAGACTGCCATTCAAATTCAATTGTTGATATCAAGAATTCATTTCTTACTAGTTGAAATTCCAGTTTCACATTTCAGGAATACAATTCTTACTAGTAAAAATGAAAATTTCTGATATCAACAATTACATTGTTACTAGTGCAAATGTCTATTCTTGATATCAGCAATTGAATTTCTACTAGCAAAAATATTCATTTCTGATTTCATGAATGTGATTGTTACTAGTAAGAAAGCCGTTTTAGATATCAGAAATTATATTGATATCAGGGATTCATTTTCAGATATCAGAAATGAATATTTTTACGAGTAGCAATTCAATTGTTGAAATCAAGAATAGACATTTCAACTAGTGACAATTGAATTCTTGATATCATTTTAACTAGTAACAATGTAATTATTGATATCAAAAATGATGATTTTTACTAGTAAGAATTGTATTTTTGATACGTGAAATTGGAATTTCAACTAGTAAGAAATGAATTCTTGATATCAACAATTGAATTTGAATGGCAGTCTATGGCGAGATTTCACTAGTGAAAATACAATTACAGATATCAAGAAGTATCGTTTTTACTAGTGGAAATTTAATGGTTGATATAAAAAATTAGCATTTTAACTAGTGAAAATTAAATTGTTGATATCAAGAATTAACGTTGTTACTAGTGGAAATCTAATTCCTGATATCCAGAATTAACATTTTAACTAGTGAAAATGTAATTGTTGATATCACAAGTTCATATCCTGAAAATGAATAAAAGTGAAAACAGCTTGTCATACATATCTGTTGTTTAGAATCCAGAATACTTTTGTCTTTTATGAGTTTAATGAAGAACTTGCATCTTCTGTCCAAATATAAAGCGCCCTCTTTAAAGAATAATGGACTTTTATTTACAGCAGGTGACCTGTAAATGTGAAAAAATTGTTTCCATTGCAGTAATGTGAAATATTCCTTTTTCGAATTGCCTAAAAATTGCCTGCTGTGTTTCCATTGAGCATATTTAGGTAATAGAAACACGGCTTCTGTCAATTGATGGTGGATCTGAAGAAGCTGTCAGTGCCTAACAGTAACATTTACAGAAACAAAAACACTTTTTTGTGTAAGTGTTTTTTGAATAGATATAATATGGACATTTTGACAACGTAATTAATACATATTTACAGCTATAGAAATGTACAATATTTATAATAAAAAAATTCTATAGTTAATTTTTAACATTTTACAGATTTTAGATCACCTAGCCCCTCCCCTACCAGAGTATAAAAAGAGTCAAATGTAATGGGCAAATATACAATGACAATATTAGTTTCATTAAATAGACATTTTTGAGCTGCTAAATAAATAATAATTTTGGTTTAAGATGCTTTCATTGATTTTCATTTTCATTGACGTTTCAGTGTCTATGCAAATATGTGTCTGGTAGAACCTTCTTTACGTAAAATATATACAAATTCTCATGAGATCGTTTTGTATTTCACAGAATGTAGTCGTGGTACTGTGGAAAAACAACAAAAAAATTTTTGTAATTGCAGCATCGGTTTCATACACCAAGACATTTCATTTGATGAGTGATTAATAAACAGCTTTTGGAATATTCTCGGTTCATTTCAGTGAGATTCATTCATACAGACTGCTTCCCAGGCCTCAGTATGAAACGCACTTCCTGTTTCGTCTATACTTTCTGCCAGAACGGTTACCAAGGTTACGTCATTTACATCTCAGCTTCCTCTCACTGACTCCCGGGTCCAATTTCCCAACAGAAGAATCTTTTATTACAGCCACACCCCCATTCTGGAATGATTCCTGCTTATGTAATATCATCCCACTGCTGTGAGGATAAAAAAAAAAGATTGTAAAAGGACTCAGGAATCATGACATAAATGTGCATTGGTCCTCTTCAGGAAGTATTGTATTGAGTTCTGCTAATGACCCGTCAGCATGAGGAGTTTGCGGCAGTCAGTACTTCCGGAGACGGACTGAGATTCAGCTGAAAAGAATGGGAGAGAAAGAGACTTTGAGCTGTACTACAGAATCAATCTCAAGTTCATATAAAACATTTGTCTGTTGAATCTTTATCACTGTTCTGATATTATGCCAAATTCACTTTTACATAGTGTTTGAACTTAAATGTTTGTTTGTAGTGTGTGTACCACCCTATAATGATAAAAATCCACCCACTCCTTTTTTTTAAAGGATTAGTTCACTTTCAAATGAAAATCACCCCAAGCTTTACTCACCCTCAAGCCATCCTAGGTGTATATGACTTTCTTCTTTCAGATGAACACAATCTGAGATATTTTAATAAATATCGTGACACATCCAAACTATATAATGGCAGTGAACAGGGGTCATGAGTATGAGCTCGTGACTCCACATCCACCCATCATAAATGTACACAGCTCCGGGGGGTTAATAAAGGCCTTCTGAAGCGAAGCGATGCCTTTGTGTAAGAAAAATATCCATATTAAACAAGTTATGAAGTAAAATATCTAGCTTCCGTATTCAGCTTATGAAGAAAGTGTAAACCGGCGTAGCGCCAGTTAAGCTTTTTCCGTAAGTTAAATAGGGAAGGCATATGAAGTTTTTTGAACTGCAAGAGTTTTACACTTTCTTTGTACGTTGAATACAGTCTGGCAGAAGCTAGATATTTTACTTCATAACTTGTTATTTTTCTTACACAAATGCATCGCTTTGCTTCAGAAGGCCTTTATTAATCTCCCGGAGCTGTGTGGAGTACGTTTATGATGGATAGATGTGGAGAAAGAAGAAAGTCATAAATATGATGGCTTGAGGGTGAGTAAAGCTTTAAATCCCCATAGTCTCATAGAACAAGACCTTTTCATTTTCTGCGCAATGTGACTTCACATTGCACAGGCCCCGCCCATAACTGCTGACTATTAGCATACCGTATTAGCTTAGTTTCAGCCCTGAGCGAGTTGCACACTGTCCACTATTGTTGTGACGCCGGAGCAGCTGTAGCGATAAGAATGTCTCATTAGCGATTGAGGTGTTTTGTTGTTGGATGCAAGAGTGAACATAACAGTCTTCATTTACTCCTGACATCTGAGCCGCTGAAGACGCAGTCGGTTAGTTTTGTTTTTGAAGGGAATGTGCCACAGATCTAATATGCATATGTGATTTCTGTCCCACCTTGACAGTTTAAACAGATGTCAGAAGAGAAGTTAGTTTAATACTCACAGGACGCACCATTTGACAGTCAGCTTTCTGTGCGCATGCTTCGATGTGTGAGCTCAGAAGATCATATATCAGAAATTTAAACTGATTAAACGCATACAAATAATCAATTTTCATGATGTTGAAGAACCGCAATGTCATGTGAGCGTGACCGCGATAGATAATCTAAACCAAACAGATGTGTTAGCTTTTGGCAGAGTGTCTGAGGCGAGCTGTACAGGCTCCGCCTCTTCTGGAAAGCAGGGTGGGGAGCAGCAGCTCATTTGCATTTAAAGACACATACACGAAAACAGCATGTTTTTGCTTGCACTCAAAATGGGTATTTACAACATGGTCGTAAATAAAATAAATGATCGGTGGGATATTTTGAGCTGAAACTTCACAGACACATTCTGGGGACACCTGAGACTTAAACTGCATGTTAAAAAAGGGACAAAATAGGTATAGCAATATAGTTAAGACTAAGAAAATGAGTGTGTGTGAATTTAAACGGGTTGATGCATTTATTGCATTTTAGAATAAAACTGGAAGACATTGTTTGCACTTGTTTATTATCTGGTTGATATGTTTTTATCCTAGAACATACATGGAAATGTAATCACGCTGCATTTTCTAACAGCCTCCATTTGATGGCGAGGACGAGGATGAGCTGTTTCAGTCCATAATGGAGCACAATGTGTCGTACCCCAAATCCCTGTCGAAAGAAGCCGTGTCCATATGTAAAGGGGTGAGTCCTGAAACATCAGCGGCAGCTCCTTTTTCCTTTATTTGCTCACTGAATGAGAAAAGAATGATGCAGAGGCTATGTTGGAATTACATTTTCATAATAACTGGCGTTCTTTAATAT
The DNA here is from genome assembly GCA_038088235.1 of Zacco platypus. Lineage (NCBI taxonomy): Eukaryota > Metazoa > Chordata > Actinopteri > Cypriniformes > Xenocyprididae > Zacco > Zacco platypus. The sequence continues at coordinate 36,752,295 of CM076083.1, read as the reverse complement.
TGCTGTCAGCTAAAGTCATGGAAATATCACCTGCAATAATAGCTGAGTGGAGGATAATAATATTTCATTTCATTTGTCTTTCCACCATTCTGTATGATTATGTTCCCCTATGAGGCCAGTAAAAATTAATATGATTCATGGTGGTGATATAAAAGTCAGTAAAGGCAGTGATGAAACTTTATGATAATGGCCCTTAAGATCATGATTATGTGTGTCATTAGTTAATGTAGAATAGTTTCATATATCGTTAAACTTTAAATGATATTTATTTATATTTGATCATTTGGTCACGGTGCAATTATAAAAAAGTGATAATAAAGCTCTAAGTCTAAGCAATAAGGTCCTCGAGGCTAGTGCGGTATCGTGAATAAGTCACTGCTGAAGGGCGTTGTTAGGCACGACACAAAGCATCTTTTATAAAATGGTTACCACACAATACAAATATTAAATTATATTAAAAAAATATATTTAATATTTAAAAATATGTATCAATGCAACTTTCATGAAGTAAACTTCTATTAAAAGCTTTCCTTCCGCCGGAAAAAATAGTCCCTGACTGTGACCAGCAACAGAAGTCACGTTATTACACCATTAAATGTCTTTGATTCAGTGGCGAGGACTTTTACATTGAAAGCATTCAATGAGTTGTTGTGAACACAGAACAAGACGCAACTGACAAATGCTTTGACTAGCGCTGTCAGTCATGGGAAAACCCATTAACTGACAAGATAATACATCAGACATTTAAACAGATTTTTAATTAGACTGACCTGAAGGAAAATGCTAAATCTGAATGCAGGTTATAAACTCGCTCACTCGATCTCTTTCTCACAATACTCCTCTACATAATACAGTAAGCTTCAATGAACAAAATCAATTGAGAAAAAACAGTTTACGTTGCTAAGAGTGGTTGCTAAGGGTATTGTGATACAAATAAAACACAGCAATTGACCAATCAGAATCAAGGACAGTAACTATCTGTTTTATAATGTAAGATAGTTAGGAACATTAGAAAAATGTATTGTTTTATTTGAGCGATTTCAGTTCATATATAGCACAGCCAAATTGGAAAAAGTTTGTATTGTTCTAGTATATTTTATAGAGTTCTGCTGCCCAACCTGAGCCCAAAGGAACCTGCTTCGGGTTTCTATATAATGACAAATAAATTATTAAATGTTTTATACTTTAAATTTAGCTACCTTTTTCTCTTTCATTATTGAGTTTGAGATAGATGGTCTCAGGTTTAATTATCTTTGTCTTCTCGTCCACACACACACAGCTGATGACGAAGCATCCATCTAAGCGTCTAGGTTGCGGTCCGGAGGGTGAGAGGGATATAAAGGAGCAAGCTTTCTTCCGCAGAATTGACTGGGAGCGGCTGGCCAACAGAGAGATCCAGCCTCCTTTCAAACCCAAAGTGGTGAGTGTGAATGTGATGTGTGTGCATGTCTGTCACCTTTGCCAACACTGTTGGTGTTGGATGACAGCTCACTTTCCCAGGTCACAGTAGACTCCGTTGGATACAGTTTGGTTACTTACATAACTCCTGTTTTTTGATAACAGTATGATGGGTCATAGTCATGATCCTCTCCATAAGATGGCTACAGCTGGTGAATCCATCAAAGGCTAGCTGCTATTTTACTTCATAGTGTCCCAAGTGTCCCTAGTAGTGCATTTCCCAAATGCATCATCAAGAAACAATGTTTGCAGGTTCCGTTGTTCTTCGCAAATTTGTGCTTGACAGACATAAGCCAACGTCTAAGAGTATTTGATCATGTGATGCCAGTTTTTGAATGAATGAATGCCAGACAACGCATTCAGAGCTCCAGTTAGTCTGTACACGGAACTGAGAACAGTCTTTTGGACTTGTCCGACATGCTGAGAACTGTCTGCTAAAGTGGAAAAATGTACGATTCTAATGTCTTTGCTGAAAAGCATAATGTATAACAGATAAAACCTAGTGGAAATATTATAACAGTGATCCAATGGCAGTAGTGCTCTCTCTTTCTCTAGTCAAGAGTTGGTTAAAGGGTTAGTTTACCCAAAATTGGCATTTCTGTGATTAAGTACTCACCCTAAAACCTGTAAAGCCTTAGTTTGTCTTTGGAACACAAATTAAGATATTTTTTGATGAGTTCCAAGAGGTTTCTGATCCACACATAGGCAGCAACGACATTTGTACTAAAGACATCGATTAAAATAATCAACATGACTACAGTGGTTCAACCTTAATATTATGAATACTTTTTGTGCACAAAAACAAAACAAAAATAACGACTTTCGAATTCGTTTGTCCCGTCAAACATTGTAACAATTTAAGTCCCTGTTTCGGAACAAAGCAAATGATCTACAGATCAGAAAACGGCCTTAATAGAGTAGTCCACATGATAAAAGCCTGGACTATTTTAAGAGTCTTTTCATGTTTTTGCATCAAAACCACCCACCCTGTGTGTTGATCTTCCCTCACTGTATGGGTGTTGAAGTTTTTGATGGGTATAACCTGATTAATCTCAACCTGTGGCCACCCATGTGTGTTTGCAGACCCTGGGGTTAAAAGAGCCCCCTCAAAGAACCCCATTGGTACGCCACAGGCACTAGTGCTGGACTGCAGCCATTTCAATCTTTAACACAGCCCTGAATATTCCCCTTCCAATCACTTTTATAAATGTCCCCATTTACTGGACATATGAGTGTACATGACGCCCGTGCCTGAATGAGTTTTCTCTTAGGAACACTGCGGCTTTTCAGTTGAATCTAAAAATAACCCACGTCTTTCTTCTCCCCTTCCTTTCACAGTGCGGCAAAGCAGCGGAGAACTTCGACAAATTCTTCACCCGCACGCAGCCCATGCTGACCCCTCCAGACCAACTGGTCATCGCCAACATCGACCAGAGCGAATTTGCGGGATTCTCTTTCATAAACCCAGAGTTCATTCACCCATCGTCGCTTCACAGCGTGGTATGAGACGGCCCGATGGAGAAGAGGCTCAAACTAACAACCGCATCCATTTCATTTATGAACTCACAAAATCTTTGTAGACAGTTGAATACCCTTTATCTGAACATATCTGAACTGAGGGGGGGCTGGAGAAGCGGTTTTGATGGCTGACTGGAGATGTATCACGAAAGCATGTGTCCACATTCAGACGTTGAGGGCAATATCTAATGGAGATGATGTACGATCTGTTCCAAAGCCTGGTGAGCATTTATAGGCACTCTTAAAAATAATAGTTCTTTATTGTCATCGATGGTTCAATAATGAATCTTTAACATCCATAGAACCTTTCCATTACACAAAAGACTCTTTAGATTAGATTTTAGATTTAAAATGTTTATTTTTCTCTTACAAGAACCCAAGCATCACCTAAAAAAGTTCTATGGAACTTTTATTTTTAAGAGTGCAGACTTGTTCCCAACAAATTATTATTTTATGAGGTTCCAGCTCGGTTAGTGTAGGAAGTAGACAGAAAGGCAGCTCTATAGGCTGTCCTCATACTGTAATATTGACAGTTTATCTAATGCTTGTATGCAGATTGAAGTCATTTGCAGACCCAGTATATTTTACAAAACCTACTGATGGTGGACATGGTGAACGATCCCCTTTTCCAGTCCTCGGGTTATTGTGTGTGAAGCATGCTGACATGAAACAGGTTTTTGTGTCCTATTCCTTATGTCCTCTACTGCCATTTCTAATGTTCTTGAATTATATATTTGTAAATCTAAATCTTGTTATAGGAGTGCCAAAATATAACTGCATCAAAAGGTTTTTATATCCAGCTATATATATATATATATATATATATAAATATATATGCATATTGATTTCCTATTAGATGGTGGTGTTCCTTATCTTGGGCTGAAACTTGAACCCTTATCACTCCTCGAGTTTTAGCATGACAACTTCCAATCCCGTCACTGCCTGCTCGTCTGGTTCCTCCGTAGTCAACATATACAGAACTTTTTCTCTCGGCTTAAATGAGTGGTTCCTCATTGGTAGTGCGCTGGCCCACGCATCCACAGAACTCTGCAGATTCACACAGAATTGGAACATCTGTCCTGCACTTTCCTCACCGCTTGCATGTTCATTTTTATTAAATGCTTCATTTAGCGCATTTAACAATGTTTAAGCCCATACCGCATACCAGTCACAGCAAAAAAAGTCTGCAGATTCTGCCTGGGCCTGATAATGAGTAACCATTGCAACAAACATATCAAGTTAGAAATGGAAATGGTCTTTGGTTTAAATCTTGCATTTTATGCTAAAGAAAACACGAAGAACGTGTAACAAGAACAAATAAATGCTTACCGTACGGGGTTGGGTCCCCAAAACCTGTCAAAACCAAATCCAGGACATATTTTATGCATTAAATTATTTGCTTAAAGAAAACAAAGTCTGTTAAGATTTTTTTTGCATTGTGACATTTTCAGCACTCGCTGTTAAAGGGGCTATGTGTGAGAATATTCGTGTATTAATCACTTTTTTTATTGTCAGAAGAACGAGACCTTCCCTGACTTCTTAGATTGTCTATGAAAGCCTGTAGACTGATTTTCATGTGAAGGAAAATCCAAAGGATGTTACGTTTACGCTCTCGAACGCCTCTCTTTCTTTCAATGACGCATGAAATTAATGCTTATACAATGTTCAGGGTAAAGCTGAAAGAGCCATTCTGTACTGTAATGTCAATGCAAAGAAAGGAGATTCATTCAAACTATAGTCTCAAATAGCCAGATCTATATAGTCAATAGTCTCAAATGTACTTTATAATCATAAAGTGTAATTTTAATGACCTCATCAGTCGACCTGGTGCAAATATATCCACATATTATTGTGATCAGATGCTTTTTGAACTGCTGCTTTCTCATTGCCACCATTTTGTTGTGTTTATTTTGTTAGCGAGAGGAAAGTGTGCAGCACGTATTTACATATTCATCTAAACGTCGCTCTCAGCAGCATGAACAGCACCTGGATGTTTGCTAACAGTATATCGCTGCAAATGTATTTCCGACTTCTTTTTACCTCTGAGCAAAGAACAAAAAGAACTCGAATCACGTTCAGTCTCTTGTACGTTAGTGCGAGCAGCAAGTTACTGGCTGCAGTTCACTTAACGGCCACAAGAGTTTCTGAATTCTACATTTTTTTTTTTTTTTTTTTTTCTACATATAGCCCCTTTAAGCTCATTTTCCCTTAAATGCAAATTCTCCTTTCTGTAATGTGGCAAAATGCTAAATAAAGATTTTTACTGTAAAATTTACTGTACATTGTTAGGTTCAAATCATGGCAATTTTATGTTGTTTGTGCTGCTTTTTACTGTAATACTTCATGACAACTCTGATGAAAATCATCACTGAGAATAATGAGTACAGAAAAAGGTTAACATTAATGTTGATTTGAGGAGAAGATGCGCATGACTGTCCTAACATTTATGCCACAATGCAAAAATTCCTAATAGTCTTTAAATACAGCATTTCTTTCTGTTTAAACCATTACAATCTGTGACCCCATAATGCCCAATACGATTTTGTGACATGTTTGAGGGGGATGGGAGGTCAGTTATGTATAACCTCTAATATAACCCTTTTTCTGCTAGTGTTTATGTCCTTTGGTGATGAATACTCGTTGTGTTAAACTACACGTTCTTATCAAAGAGAGCTTTCCAGTGTACTGTATATCCAATATTTTCTATCTTTTTAGGTCTTAGTTTATGATCATCATGCATTTTTGCTCTGTGAGTACTTTAACGTAGAGCGCTATGTTTACTGTTACACTAAAGGTACACTATATACCGAGATTTTTGTAAATACAGAGAAGGCATACATTATCCTGCAGATTTTATACCAAGAACTGAATGTGCTTTTACTAACTTAGATGGTTTCTATGTTTAGATGATCCAAAAAGACTAGTTTGGCTAATACTGAGATATAGCTTTGGTATCTGCAAACCTTTGTTATATGTAATTCTGCTAGGTTTTCTATGCCGATAGTATACGTGTAGGAGCTGTATGTAGCCTGACTGGGCTATGTGGATGTACTCAGTGCTCCTACATACAGTATGTGTGTTTGTACTGCAGCCGCTGTGTGCATGTGGGGTGTCGGCAAATCAGCGCATGCGAAACGTGTTGCATGATTCCAGGAATCCGGAGTCCTCTAGCATGGAATGATTGTCACACCGAGTACGATACCTGTCCCACCTTAACTATCTTCCATTGTGTTGTTGCTTTCGTTCCTGTTTAGTTTCAGCCAGAGCTAGACTTCCATATAGATTCCAACCACTGCTGAGCAAATTCTGTCTGGCGTACCAATACGACAACGGGGAAAAGACGGACATACAATTTTAGCACACTTCAGACATCATTTTGTGGATTTTCTGTGTAATCAGTACCTCAGAAATGCTGTATTTACACATTAGATGGCTCGGTTTGGGCTCTAGTCTTGTGCCAAGCCCTCGGTGTAACACTGTAGTTATCAGGTGCAACCACTGATTCCTCTCTGATATTTTTGAATTTTAATAGACCTTATGTTTGATGTACAAGCCCCTGTGTATGGAAGAAAAACAGGAGTTAAGTAGATATTCCATGTGTTTTTCTTCATCCCATGAGTGGATACGAGTGGAAATAGAGCCGGTCCTCTTATGAAGCGATGCAGAAAGTATTAAAGTAGTTGTCTTGCAGGATGCAGGTTAACACAAGTGTCTCACATTGAGAGTATTGGGGAATGTAAAGTTCATGTGTCTGGTTGTGGTTTCTGCATGTGAGGTGGCATTCAAGCATTCACTTGACATATTAAGTATCTTATATGAACATTCCACACAGCCATTTCTTAATATAGATTCTATCAGGAATTATGAATATTATTAAATTATGTTTTAGTTTGAGAAAGTCCTTTCACTCTTCTTTGTTTTTCTTTGTCCCTCTGTTCTTTGTGAAGGATGTGTATAAATAAATGTATGAAAAAAAAGGATAATGTCCATGTTCTGTTTCTTCAACATCAGGAAGGTAATGGGGTTTAAAGTGCCCCTATTGTGCTTTTGTCGGATATTACCTTTTGTGCAGTGTGTAATACAGCTGTTTTGTCAATGTCTTTGTCTGCAAAGTTTTAGAGATCAAAGTGCAGATAAATAAAATTAAATAAAGCAGAATAGACCAATCAGAGCAGAGGAGGTTATCTGACACTGTGATGCTGCAAAAAAATGTAAGTGGACCTTGGATGAATGTAAACCTATTGTAGAAGACCTTCAAAACAAAATGAAGAGCCTTTAAAATAGCATAATAGGGGCATTTTAAGACATATTGAGCACATTCTTCAATTTGTGCCAGTGCTCCTCAACACATATAGTAAATGTGGTTCATCATTTTTCAGCTGGCTATGGTTTATTAAGCTAAACCTCATTTAGCCCCCATTCATCCACACACTTCCCACAGTACTGACCCAAGCAGGGATAATGGGAAAAGTATGTAAAGATTCTGATGCCTCCTAATCATTCTGGTTCCTTAAGTGTTCCATTAATGATTACTGAAGTGCTTTTAACGAATAAATATATGGAAAAAATGGAATGCAGTTCCACTCCCAAATGATATGATGAGGTGAATAAATGCATTTAAAGGGGACCTACAATATGTAATATAAGTCTCTGGTGTCCCCAGAATGTGTCTGTGAAGTTTCAGCTCAAAATACTACACAGATCATTTTTTTTAGCTTGTCAAATTTACTTGTGTGTGTCCCTTTAAATGCAAATGAGCTGCTGCTCCTGGCCCCTTTTCCAGCTCGAGCTCCAGCTTTAACAGCTCGTGCTTCGGTTGCTCAACAACAACGAAGCTGGAGAATCTCACGCAGCCAAAATGATGATTGTCAGTAACTGTGTTCAGCCGTTCAAACCGGACACTGATGAAGAGATTCAGCAAGAAGTTACAACTTTTAGAATGCAACTGGACATTTCGGTTAGTGGATAAATTTATGTAGTTGCTGTGGAGTTCAACTCATCGACTAGCATGTGCCGTCATGTTAATCTTTATTGTGCAAATCCAGTGTTGAATTGACCCTCATTTGTGAAGCAGTCTGACATAAAATGACGCCATGGTAACAACACTCTACTACAACAACTCTTCCTCTTCTACAAACCTGGAGCAGAGCAAGGTTACAGAGAAATTCAACCATAACATTTCATCTCTTCGTCTCATGGGTGAAGTTCTGAACAATTAAAAATGTACTATGATAAATGCCTTGGTCAATTCGTAACCTCTTCCCAGAAGTCATCCTTAGCTGAAGGTAAAGTTACCTCTTTTAAAGATTTCTCTGGAAGAACACTGCTACACTTTTTCAGGGTAATGCCTTTTTCTGCTTGTACTATATTTGGGATTCTTATCCATAACAAAAATGATTTTGTAATCTGAACATACCTGCTGAGTTCCATGTAAAAAGCTCGGCATTTAGTATTGTCACAGCCACCAGCACAATCACCAGCTCAGTACCCGTCTGCAATACACTTCCCAGCATCCCTCCTGTTCCCAGCGTCCCTGTCAGCCATCACCACACCTGCCACAGATCACCTTCTGATCACGGATCACCTGCACCTGTGCACCGTCATCAACACTGCCTTCAAATGCCACCGTTCCCTGCTCCTCATTGTCTATGACAAGCACCTTAGATGCTACCCTTTGGCTCACCTGAGGGACTGTCCTGGTTTACTCACCTGAGAACCTACCTGTTGAACCTGATCCATCTGCCGACTTCTGTTCCCCATTGTTACCTACCTTCACCACTCTCCACTTGCACAGAGAACTCTGTATCACCGTGTCACTAAGGGTGCGTTCACACTTGTCATGTTTGGTTCGATTAAAACGAACCCTGGTGTGATTGCTCAGTTCGTGCGGTTCGTTCAACATATGTGAACGCTGCCATCCGAACCCTGGTGCGCACCAAACAAGCGGACCGAGACCGCTAAAAAGATGGGTCTCGGTCCGCTTCCAAACGAACTCTGGTGCGGTTCGATTGATATATGAATGCAACACGGACCAAAGACATGTAAACGAACCAAAAACAGGACGTGATGTCACAAGATGCGACGCTACAAGTCTGATTTGACGACTCGGAAAGATCGGTGTATCCAAAATGAGTAGAGGACAAACGTGGAGCAACGAGGAGGTGAAGTGCCTCATCAATATTTGGTCCGACGAGCAGTTTTGAATGTTTTGAACATTTTATGAGCTCTTAGTTCTCTGGTATAAATAAAACCATATGTACACGCAAAAAAATTGCGTTTAAACCGGCACACAGCATTGTTTTGAATGGTCGGCTTTTATGATTTCGCAACGGAGCTTGCTTACCAAACAATCAGGTTGTGACCGTATCCCTACGCCTTTGGTTCGGTAACTTTAGGTTCGCTGTTAAAAATGCCAGTGTGAACGCTAAGTGGACCAGGACTATGTTTTGTTTTTGTTTTTTGGTCCGAACCACATGACCCGAACTACAAGTGTTAATGCACCTTAAATCTTCAGTGTATCAGCCGTTTATCTTGCCTGTATTGCATTCCTGCTTTCTTCCCGTGAGCTCTACAATAAAGACTTGTTGTTTCACTTACTTCCCTCGTCTGTTTATGACTACTATATACCGTCTCTTTTTGGGAGGCTCCATTTTTGTTCTTCTTGTGGCCGTATGAAGAGTTTGTATGTAAAAAGTGATTAATATAATTAGCATTATTGTATTTATCACTGTTTACTGTAATGATTTTCTACCTCCACTAAACGGCAACAACTCACCACAAAAATGCTTAGTTATCTGACTTGTTTAGGTCTCGGCACTTGAACATTCATGTAAGCTTCCTTCAACTACCACCTGCCAATTAAAGTATTGTTAAAACTGTGTATTTTGAAAGACCGATCAATTAACATGCACACTAAACGTAAGTATCCTAAAATAAAAACTCGTATAAATTCAATAAAAACTAAACAATAGGCTACTGGTACTATTTGTCCAGCTCTTTGTTTTACCTCTTTAAAAAGAGCACAAAACAAATGGGCGACTTCATAAACTTGACGAATTGCTGAACTGCGAATCATTTAATTTGAACGAACCGATTCATTAAAACGAATCTACTAACATCCAGGCAGCGACTCACGTACGCCCTCACACAGACGCGCAGAACACGCGCGCGCGCTCTTACTCATCATTCTCGTGCTCGGTTCTGCGCTGCGCGGACCTGCTTCACTCTATAGCTGGATTACACTCAAATTTACTCTCATCAGTAACACCTTTCAGGTAATTTATCATTCTTTAAATCCGAATGAAGGAAAATGAAGCTGTTGTCGTCATTCATATACATGGAAACATGCGTTGTAAATGTACTGAAGTGGAATTTACACTTTACATATGTTCGTGTGTGTTTATTTTTTGTGCTTTGAATATATGTTGATAGAGTAAATGTTAAGTGTTTAGAATTGCTTAATTGGTTGCATATGTTTATAATAATAATAACAACAGCTGTGGAGCACATAATGTTCAGTCCTCACGTCATTTTGCTGCAACATGTGCAGAGAGTAAAGAGAAAACGTTTACAGTGAATTTGAGCAGTTTAAATTGATTGAATGATTACCAGATTTTAAACGTACATAAACTGTCTAAATAGTGAGTTGCTGTTGATTTGGAATTCTCCTGCTGCGCGCTCATGTGCTGCGCGCCCTTGCACACATGTACAATGATAATAGATTCAGTCATCATGTTATACAGTTATTGTGTTTGCAATTAAATTGTGGTGGTTGGTCATAAAAATAAACAATTTACAGAAAGATTGTGAAGTTTTCTGACACTGTACTGTATAGGCTACTCTACTTATTTTACTGTGGTAATAATAGCTGTAGGAACTTTGGAATGTTGGTAGAAAATAATTAATAATTGGGTCTTCACTATAAAACAATATGTATTGGTCATAAAAAAATATTCTACCTAAAAATTCTAGGTTTGTTCTTTAAAAGTGCCCTTCTATTTCTATAGCGCTTTATACAATACAGATTTGTTGCTTTACAGTAATAGACAGTAAAACAACAGTATTGATATTGCCAAATTCTTCAGTTTTGAAAGAAAGTAAAGCTCTACAGATGCCATTAAGTTAGACGTTGATTCAGTTTAGCTCACTAACAATTTTGATATAGCAAAGCTCATCAGTTTTTAAACAAACTCATATCTACAGCTCTAGAAGACAATAGTGTCATTATTCAGGGACACATTTGTCATTTTTTTATAAGCATTTAAAGACATAGTTCACCCAAAAATGAAAATTTACTCACCCTCAAGTTGTTTGAGTTTCTTTATTCTGCTGAACACAAAAGATGATGTTTTGAAGAAAATGGGTAACCAGACCATTTCTGGTCCCCATATTTTTTCCCATACTATGGAAGTCAATGGGGTCCATCAACTGTCTGGTTACCTATATTCTTCAAAATATCATCTTTTGTGTTCAGCAGAATAAAGAAACTCAAACAACTTGAGGGTGAGTAAATGATAACAGAATTGATATTTTTGGGTGAACTATCTCTTTAAGCGAAGAGTTTTATTTCCCCTGTTTTAGAAGACTGTAAACTCATGCGGATTGTGTGGAAATCAGTTTTTTTAAACTGTCTTTAAACAGGTCCATCATCTCAGCAGCGATGGACGCTCTGGCGTTCTGAGTGACAGGTACTGCATTTTTATGAGAGCTTTATATATGACAGATACTGGCATGATGATTGATGGAATTATCACCTTAACATCAGTTTTGCAATGCCAAGCCGCCTGATCAAAACTTCTGAACCCTCGAGTTTCATTTTGCATTGTGCGTCAATCGTTCGACAGCTGCTCAAATGACACATGTACAGATGTGAAAATGTGAAAATGTCCTGTGAATGCATGAGTGAGTATTTGTATCTCCATTGAACAGTTTTTGGTCTCCTTGTTCAGAATTTTAATGAATGAGGTTTTTGTGTTGTGGATATTCAAGCTGCATCTATGGCAAGCCGTTTTGACTTTTATTCATTTTCAGGATATGAACTTTCACTAGTTAAACTGTTAATTCTTGATATCAGGAGTTAGATTTCCACTAGTAACAACGTTAATTCTTGATATCAACAATTCAATTTCCACTAGTATAAACTATAATTCTTGATATCAAGAATTGTATTTTTACCAGTGAAATCTCGCCATAGACTGCCATTCAATTTCAATTGTTGATATCAAGAATTGATTTCTTACTAGTTGAAATTCCAGTTTCACATTTCAGGAATACAATTCTTACTAGTAAAAATGCAAATTTCTGACATCAACAATTACATTGTTACTAGTGCAAATGTCTATTCTTGATTTCAACAATTGAATTGCTACTAGTAAAAATATTCATTTCTGATATCTGAAAATGAATTCCTGTTATCAATATCATTTCTGATATCTAAAACGGCTTTCTTAATAGTAACAATCACATTCATGATATCAGAAATGAACATTTTTACTAGTAAGAATTGTGTTCCTGAAATGTGAAACTGGAATTTCAACTAGTAAGAAATGAATTCTTGATTTCAACAATTGAATTTAAATGGCAGCCTATGGCGAGATTTCACTAGTAAAAATACAATTACATATATCAAGAATTATAGTTTATACTAGTGGAAATTGAATTGTTGATATGAAGAATTAACGTTGTTATTAGAGGAAATCTAATTTCTGATATCAGGAATTAACATTTTAACTAGTGAAAATGTAATTGTTGATATCACAAGTTCATATCCGGAAAATGAATAAAAGTCAAAACGGCTTGCCATACTGCATCTGTGTGCTTCCGAAAATACTTGTTTCCATGAGATGAGCTCTTTTTGAAAGGTGCTTCATTATTCATTATGTCACATTTCCTAGAGATGGAAGTTGACGCCCTCCTGATTTGCAGTCAGCAAGCAGAGAATTGACAGTGACTGCGTTTCCCTCAGATTCAGTGTGTAGCGCGGGCGCCCTCTGAAGGCTGAAGGCTGCGTGGCATGAGCGCGTGCGGGAGGAAGGCTCTGACTCTGCTCAGCAGCGTGTTTGCGGTATGCAGTCTGGGGCTGCTGGGGATCGCCGTCAGCACTGACTACTGGCTCTACCTGGAGGAGGGCGTCATCCTGCCTCTGAACCAGAGCACTGACATACGCATGTCAATCCACTCCGGCCTGTGGAGAGTCTGTTTTCTGGCAGGTGAGTTACATGGATGATTCGACTTTTGAGAAACTTTCTGTTCCCCAGTTACTTACATTTACAACTATTCATTTAGTAGAATCTAAATGAGTGATGCTGATACTTACCTAGACTACTGCAAATGTATAATATTACATCTTGATTTATTTATTTTTAAATAATCTCAATCTCACTTACTACTGCAAAGAATATTCAATGTACTGATGAAGATGATTTCCAGCACTTTCCATAGCTACAAAATATGAGATAAAACATAAGGCTAAAACTTTTAAAAGAAAGTAGTATAAATAGTAGTATTAAAAAATACCACATACAGAGGTCAAATTATTGAATTATTTATTTATTTGATTGATTGTTATTTCTTTTATTATATTTAATAAATATTTAATATCTGTTTTATTTAAACCATGATTTGTGTGATTTTGTTACTTTTTGCAATTTAATAAAAAGAAATAAAAATGAAACAAATTAATTCATCATTCTAATAAAGATAAACCATCATTTGTTAGGTGTGATTAAGTCATCTTCATGTATATAATGCTTTTGCTTTTTACAATACAGATTGTTTCTGTATAGCAGCTTCACGGTGATAATAGGAAAATTAATGGACAGAGATTTTTTTGACTTTACAGCAGCTCTAGGAAAGTTATTATCGGGCTAAAGTAAGTTTTTGCTTCACTTTTGAATCACTTCCGATATAAAAATCGTTAATTGTTAACTTGGCTTAAATTACAAATTTTTAACTGAAGACAGAGGACTTTTAATGCGTTCTTGCCGTTCATTTACATGTTTGGTCTATAGGTTTGCGTGTCGACGCTTAGTCTTTCTTTAAAGAGTGGCATCACCAAATTACTTGTCTGGTCCGCATAATACAGAATTATTAGTCGTTTCCACGAATCCATGCGAATTGGAATAGTTTTGGTAATGCTTTATCTATACACAGGGAAAGAAAACACTGCAGTGATGCATGGATGTATGTATTTATTATTATATTTATTTGTGAATTTATTCTTAAGAGTCTAGATGTTTCCGTAGACTGGAGATGTTTGTTTTTGTGGATGTTCCCTGGTGTTTAACTTCACACAGCTTGTCATGACAGCATTTGCTGTGGATGTTTCCTCCCTAATGGTGTGAACTGAGATCACTGTGTGAATAAGACAGAAACTCCCCATGTTGATATAACTAATTGAGCTATTTACACCACAGTCAGGGACGGATTAACACATGGGCCCACTGGGCACATGCCCAGGGAACTAGGGCCCCAGACAAGCTGCGGGGGAGCCCTTTTGGTAATCCCCCTCACTCCAACCTCCACCATGCACCCTCAATTTCTCACACTCAATGAGAAAATTGAGCACCACACCCCTAAACTCATACTCGATGAGAAATTGGAGCGACACTGCCAAACTCATACTCAATGAGATATTGGAGCAACACACTGCTAAACTCATGTTCAACATGAAATCGGAGCGTGGCACCACTAAACTCACACTCAATGAGAATTCGGAGAACCACATCACTAAACTCGCACTCAACGGAGAAATCGGAGTGACACACCGCTAAACTCACGCTCAACGAAAAAATCAGAGTGCTGCACTGCTAAATTCATACTCAATGAAAAAGACACCAGAAAGCAGCAGAAGACACACCGGCTGCCACTACTGTCAGCTATGAACAGGAAACTGAGACCACAATTTGCATTGGCTCACCAAAATTGGACAATAGAAGATTGTAAAAACGTTGCCTGGTCGGATGAGTCTGGATTTCTGTTGGACATTCAGATGGTAGTGTAAGAATTTGGCGTAAACAACATGAAAGCATGGATCCATCCTGCCTTGCATCAATGGCTCAGGCTGCTGCTGGTGTAATGGTGTCAGGGATATTTTCTCAGCAAACTTTGAGCCCCTTAGCACCTTTATGACACAGTGTACCATCTTCTGATCTACTTCCAGCAGGATACCATGCCGTGAGCATGCCAAAGCTCAAATCATCTCAAACTGGTTTCTTGAACATGACAATGAGTTCACTAAACTAAAATGAGCTCCATAATCACCAAATCTCAATCCAATAGAGCAGCTTTGGCATGTGGTGGAATGGATGTGAAGCTGATAAATCTGGAGCAACTGTGTGATGTTATGCTCTATAGAGATTAAGCTAAATCTGCACCCCATTTTTTGCACCCATATACCTTTTCTGCACTCCATTCCTGCAGTCCTTAATTGTATCCTCCTAAGATGGAAAAAACAAACAAAATAAAATGTTTTTAGACATTTGAATCCCTATTTTTCACCCCGTTTCCCCTGAGTCAGTATTCTAAAGTTGTCCTGTAAATAGCCAGTCATCTGAGTTCATTCCAGTTGACTTCACATTCAAAGGGGTTTTATTGGTTTTATGCCCTTATTTTTGACTGGCCAGGCATTCTGGACTGATTACAAAGGTTGCAGCTCTATCTGTGTGTCCGCCTTTGGCGTCGCCATGGCAGTTGTTGTCCAGGAGCATCATTTTCTGAATGTGTTTAATGATGGGATATGTCTTGCTGTATTAATGAGGTTTATCCACGTGAGGCTGTGTGTTTGTTATCGTTTAGATGACACATTGAGCTCACACTCCTCTGAATTGGCAAACAACGGCCTGCTGTGGCACAAACACACACATTAGTCTCATTGAAGGAATGCACTGTGTGTGTGAAGATGTGGGCGAGCGATTGGACAGAGTTTGATCCAAACCCACGCTGTTTATAGCCGGTTAAATTGAGCGTGACTGTGAACAGATGTGAGCAGTCGTTTGAGCTCTACAGGATCGAGCTGGTGAGATCACAATCGGCCATGTGATTTAAACACCCGAAGCTTTCAGAAGTCCAGAAGTCTCACATTATTTCTGTCCTTTAAAGTGAGAGGTTTCCATGGGTTTGGGTGTTACAGTGTTGTGAGTGTAAATGTGATATGAGACAGACAGTGAGATCATGATCCTGTAGGTCTTACAACATGATGAAAGGAATCTTTACTCTTTCCCAAAGGAAAGAGAAATAACAGATGACGGTCATTAAAAGCCCTTCTGTCAAACATAAAAGAAGATTTTAGGGACTTTGAGCAACAGCTGCTGATGGAACGGCAACAGCGTTAAAGGTAAAATATGTAGATTAAAATATCCAAAAGCCTCTAGAACAATGTTATATACAATGTATATATATATATATATATATATATATATATATATATATATATATATATATATATATATATATATATATACAGGGCTGGCTAGGTTACTTTTAAAATGTATTTCACTACAGATTACAAAATACATGCTTTAAAAAGTAATTTGTTACCTATTTCGTTACATTACTCAAGTTTAGTAACTTAATCTAAATACATTAGAATACTTTGGAATACTAATAAGTGTGGAACAAACACAAAAAAGGTCATTGCAAGTTTTTATCTCACAATTCTGACTTTTTCCCTCAGAATTGTGTGATATAAAGTTGCAATTATGAGTTATAAAGTCAGAATTATGATATAAACTCACAATATTGAGAAAAGTCAAAATTATGAGATATAAACTCACATACTAAATTCACAATTGCAAGAAAAAAAAGTTTATATCTCCCAATTCTGACTTTATAACTTGCAATTGTGAGTTTAAATCTCGCAATTCTGAGAAAAAGAAGTCAGAATTGTGAGGGAAAAAAAAAACAAATTGTGAGAAAAAGTTACAGTGACGAGTGAATTATAAAATGACTCACAAACAACTATCACAAAACATGAAAACAGTCGTGGATCATCAGGTCATGACAGACAGTTAAGTTGACAGTTGACATTTTTTTTATAAATTCAGTCATTTTGTCTTGTTCAGGACAGTACTAAATAAAAATAAAAATTTTATGATCCCTCTTAAAAGAATTAAAATGTTGATGAAACTTAACTCCGCTTTTTCAGAGGGTCAGAGTCAGAGAATCACCAATTGCTGTTTAAATGACATTAAAACTCAAAGTAATCACTTTAGTAATCTAAAACACTTTTCAGATGTAACTGTAATCTGATTACCACCCATTTAAAATGTAACTGTAATGAAATACAGTTACTCAAATTTTGTATTTTAAATACGTAACTAAGTTATATGTATATATATATATATATATATATATATATATATATATATATATATATATATATATATATATATATATATACATTGTCTGTTTAAAGTCTATTTAATCCAATCTTCCAATCCAATCAGGAAGAAGAGATTTTATGTTTCCTCAAAAGAATATAAAGTATTGTTTTCATCAGTCATTTATTGCACTTCAACCCACCCATCCACAATTTACTATAAGCTCAGTCAGATTTACCTCTGTCCAATACAATATAAGTCTCCATCCTACATTTTTTTTCATTTTCAATAATCCATTTCAATCGGATGTATGTCACAATAAAGAAGTGATCTGTCGCTAGAAATGGTCTGTTAGTAGATAGCCACGTGGGCAGTGCTCTGAAAACATGGTTACACGTTTGGTTTGTGGTTGTGTCTGATCCCACCCCCTCTCTTTCCCAGTTCTTTTTTTTCTTGTCTGATTTCTAAAATCATTGCAGCTACTGTATTTCATGCACAACCTCTATTTGAAAAACCCTGGTGTGTATTATGAAATGAAATGCCAAAGCTCATCATGTCTGCTAAACATCCCGGAGCAATAACGGTGTCCTCTTTATTTCCCAGGTGAGGAGAGGGGACGCTGCTTTACTATTGAGTATGTGATGCCCATGAGCGTCCAGCTGACCAGTGAGTCGACTGTCAGCGTTCTGAGTAAGTCAGCAAACCTTCTTTGTGTTCTCAAGCAGTTCTGCAAACATTAGCTTTACTAATGTCTATGATTCTGGATTTGGTCCCAGATTTAACAGGAATTTTGTTTGACCATTAAAATTTGTGACCATTAAAATTTGTTAACACTTTATGGGCCGATTTAAAAAAACAGGGCTAAGATGAATGTGTTACCGACAAAATAATGTCACTAACATATTTTAAGTTATATCAGTGCAAGTAGCTTTCAGTTAAAACAGCTGGAACATGCATTTCTGTCTGAGACTAGCTTAAGTCTTGTCTGTGAAACCGTGAAATATATTGTATTGTGTGCAACCAGATGCATTTAGACTTGTTCAGTTTTGACTGGAACCCGTCCCAGACCACCTCCAGAAGTGGTTTGAGCGATAGGATTTATATCCGTCTCAGAGGCCATTTACACGATCGGATAGCTATCCAGTCAGTGAAAATGCATGAGGTGTAAACAGACCCAAAGTGTAAATTGTAAAAGAATAGTTTTCGTTGTAGTGTAATTAATAGTGTCTATTGGGTGCACTTAACTTAAATTAAACATACATTCTTATAACTAAAATGTATTTGTTTCAATTAGGGACATATATTCTAGTAATCCACAAATGCGTCTTTCTGAAAGTTCACACAACTTAAAAACATTTTTTAAAAGTTCAATCCAACCAGTTGAGTGTATTCAAATCCACTTGCAAATGCTGCTTATACAGTCTCATGAAGTACAATGCAGGATGGGTGGTTATTAGCTGTCAGTTTTGACAGCAGTTTTAGAGGCGCTGAGTTTATTTCAGTGTGGAGGTAATTATCCCGCTGAGGGTCTGAGCTGATGGACAGCAAGACAGCGCTGAGATATCCTTCAGTGAGCTGCTATAGAGGCGGCGTCATCGCTGTCATAGATGAGCGACTTCATTAGCAGAAATAGCATTCCTCTCACGGCTCAACTGACATTCACACTTGACTACAGTAGTTAGCATGTTGCTAAGCTATTGCGCAACTGCTGTCTTGCTACATTTTTGTGGCTGCAGGCATAAACATAGTACAGCACGACCAATGCAGACGACTTATAAACGAATGACTCTTAAAGGGACGGTTCAAAAATGAAAATTTTCCCATGATTTACTCACCCTCAAGCCATTCTAGGTGTATATGTATCTTCTTTCAGACGAACTCAATCAGAGATACTTCAAAAAATATCTTTGCTCTTCCAAGCTTTATAATGGGAGTAAATAGCAGCCAAGATTTTGAAGCCCAAAAAAGCTCCTCCATCCGTCATAAAAGTAATTCATACAGCTCTTGATAATAAAGGCCGTCTGAAACAAAGCGATGCATTTTTGTAAAAAAAAATATATATATCCATATTTTTAAAGTTTATAAACTCTGGCAGACGGCCTACGCAAATGGATTTTGGCGAAAGAGTAACATCAGAGGTCACTCTTCCGTTGCAAATTGTTGCGTAGCCCGTTTGCCGGAAGTTAGTTATTATAGTTAATAAAAATGTAAGTATTGACATTTTCTTAAAAAAACCCATCGCTTCGCTTCTTTATTAACCCCCTGGAGTTGGATTACTTTTATGATGGATGGATGCATTTTTCAAGACCACTATAGCGATAACTAAAAGGAAATAAGCACACACACCAACGAACGATAAAGTTATGTTTATTCTAAGCATGTGCTTCAGTTATGAACGGCTTATAGGAAAGATTTTGATTAGCTTACATTGTGCCGCTCCTCATCAGCAGCTTCACTGACAGAAATAGCACTCCTCTCAACTAATGTTCACAGTTGATTCCAGTAGTTAGCATTATGCTAAGCTAACGACTGCCACAGCGCACATTGTGCGTAAGCATTTGAATTAAATGAAAGCGCTGTTTCCTGCATCACTATTTGGCTGCATTACATACATGCATTACATACAGCACAACCAATGTAGAACCATAACTAAAATGATAAAATACAACTATATTAGCTCACACACCAGCAGATAACACCATGTTTATTCTAAGCATGCAATTCAGTTAGGTTCTGTGACCTTCTGTGAAGAAATCGCTCTGAATATAATTCCAATGATATCTTTTCTTTCCATTACAGCTGTCTTAGAGCTACAATGATTTTTAAACTTTACGGTTAGAGTTGTCATTGTGAACGGGCCTTCATAGTCACAAACTCGCACAAGTGAGCTCACTATCACTGCTTTTTTTTTTCCTGTGATACTGTTTCTTTTCAGAGATGATTCGTTCGGCTACACCATTCCCCCTGGTCAGTTTGTTCTTCATGTTCATCGGTTTTGTGCTCAACAATATCGGGCACATTCGACCCCACCGCACCATACTGGCGTTTGTCTCTGGAATCTTCTTCATCCTGTCAGGTACTCTTCCTCTTCTTCCTCCGTCATTCCCCTCATCTGTCAGGCTGATGTTTGTGCATCACACAGGTCTGTCTCTGGTGGTGGGTTTGGTTCTCTACATCTCCAGCATAAATGACGAGATGTTCAACAGGACCAAGAGTAATGAGGCGTATTTCAGTTATAAGTACGGCTGGTCGTTTGCGTTCGCTGCCATCTCCTTCCTGCTCACTGAGGTGAGAACACCACCATTTACTGTCACTCTTCTCTCCCTTCTCTCTTATTATCGCTATTATAATTATTATGTCTATTATTCACATTGAATTGAACTCCCTCACACTTCTTCTCTGCAGTTAAATCAGCCCGAATGTGTTATGTGCTGATTTCATCAGAACTCAGTCTCACTTTAAAGAAATGTATGATTAAAGGAATGTCAAAAGGTTCAGCTCCATCATCCACATTTGGAAATGCTGATGATCATCACTTACTGTTATATGATTTTCTTGATATTCACTACCGCACATGTAGTTCTTGTGACAGGTTAAAAGTGCAGGTGAAAAAGAATTGCCAAAAAGAAAACTTCCTTAGTTAATTGTATTGAATGTACACTTGTAGACTAGTCTTAATAGTATATTTAATTAACAAACTGTACTTGCAGGTAATATTGATGAAATAAAAGGTAACTTAAGTCACTTTCATGACTGTTTCCAAAGTCAAAGGAAAGTCTGTTGGAAAAGTTTTAATTTAAAGTACATTTTTAAATTTAGATTTTAATAATGGTTTCGTGCTTTAAAGAAGTACTTACTTTGCATTTGTAAAGTACTTGATTTTAACATTAACTGTATTCAGTATTACATCTAAATAAAAAAAATTAAAATGTACAAGAAAGGCAAATTCATCATTAGAAATCTATAATTACAAAATATGCTTAAATACATCATGACATACAAGTTTCAATAGAAATTACATTAAATTTCAGTTTACCATAAATGCTTGTCAGAGCATTCAGCATCACACTTGAACCATATTTCAAAGACTATTGAAGTAATTATGAAATTACATATAAGATGTACTTTAATTCCACTTGAGTAGGTCAAAAAAGTAATATAAAAACGCAGACAGTTTGAGTGACAGGTGATCCAACCAATCATAACCCCGAATCCGCCATTTTGTCCGACAAAGCAGTCAGGGGAGTTAGTAGATTAACGTTGGTGAACTTGAACTTGAAAAAATATGTGTACTCGCGTCATGTTCATTTGATGCTATAAATGAACTTGTATGAAGATGAACAGTTCACGAGCCACTTGAAGGAGCTGATTTAAACATACAATTTGATTAGATCATGTGACAAACTAAATGAGGTCATGTGACAAGAGGGCAGCATATGCTTTGTTCATGCCATTTTGTATTTATCTTAATTACTAGATGACATCCTGGGATGTTCAAGTATGAAGCCGTTTACATCCTCGGACTTCAGCGCACTTACACTTCTGTTTGAAACATTTATTGTGGAATAATGCCTACATTTTCACTTACTGTTTTAACTCGCCATTCTGAACATCTTGGTTGATAGAGATGAACTTACATGCAGCATTACTTGAACATATAAAAAATCTCCCATTGACCCATAAAGTCAAGGCTTTTTACATGACTCACGTCAGCATCGCTGTGGTTAGGTTGCTTGTTGTTTCTTTGAGGAAATGTTTTTTTTCTCCTCTGTTCAGAGTGCAGGTGTGATGTCCGTCTACCTGTTCATGAAGCGTTACACAGCAGAGGAAATCTATCAGCCGCACCCCAGCTTCTACCGGCCCCGCCTCAGCAACTGCTCTGATTACTCGGGTCAGTTCCTTCACCCCGACGCCTGGACGCGGGGACGCAGCCCGTCTGACATCTCCAGCGACGCCTCACTCCAGATGAACGCCAGTTACCCCGCTCTGCTCAAGTGCCCCGACTACGACCAGGTGTCCTCCTCTCCCTGCTGAAGGACAGGAAGTGATGCGCACATATCTATGTGTCTTTGCCTTATGATGGGGAGCAGACTGGTAGAATGCGTGATGGTAATGTTCTAGTTCTGTGTTTGAACTTGAATAGCTTTGTTCCAGCAGGTGGCAGTATAGTATTCTTCTCTGGAGTGATTCACACACTGGCCAGAATCATTGAAGTTTAATGTCCAACTGGGTGTCCGTCCATGTATATATTTATGGTGCTTATACAAATATGAATTGTAGCCATTATGGATCACTAGCCTTCTACTAGATCAATCTGCTTTCAAGAATAGTCCAGCATTTATTTGTAACGTGTATATATACTATGTATGTAATGCAATATAATATCCATTCATATCAAACTGTATTCTTATAAGGGTTGTTTTAACAAAATTACTAGTAAATAAGTGCAGAAATTGTCTTGTTATCTATAGAACAAAGAACTGATATGTATTGTTGCACATCTGAAATGATCTGAACTGTCAATTTTTAAATATTTGTGATGAAATGTAATATTTAATAGTTGTCCACATCTTCAAATTCACAAATTCATTTCCTTTCTGCTATCAATATAATGGAGCAAAATAATGGAACAAATCTTTGTAAATAATATTATTAATATGTCCCCAACATATTTGATCAATCCATGTTTCATAAAAACAATGTGGTTTAACACCAAAAAATATATGTATATTACAAATGTTGATTTTACTCAATTTTTTAAGCAAGAGATGTTGTTTTGGTGAATGTTTTCATCTTTCTACATTAGTATTTTGTAAGTGTTAGAAAGACGTCCTACATCCTACTGCATTTACATTGGATAAAATCTGTACCTGTATAAACCTTGTTTTTCTTCATTCATGTTTATTCATTCTTCAGTGATCACTAGATTCCAGCTAACCTTGACTCCTCAAAACAGATTTCACGAGCTGCATCTTATGAGTAACCTATATATACATATTTACATGTATATATTGTGTGTGTGTCAATCTGTGCATTGGTGGCAAGGATTTTTCAGTAAGTGACAGTAGGTGGTGACAGAGTTTACTTTTACTTTTTTATCAGTCATTCAATCTGTTTGCTCAAAAAACTTTGTGGCTGTGTCCGAAAGATTTAAAGTGTTAATTCACCCAAAAATTTTATTCTGTCATTAATTACTCTTCCTCGTGTCGTTCTACACCCGTAAGATCTTCGTTGATCTTCAGAACACAAGTTTCTGAAACACACAGGCTGCGACGGCATTGGTACTAAAGAAATATTTAAAACAGTTCATGTGAGTACAGTGGTTCAACCTTAATGTTATGACGTGACAATACTTTTTGTGTGCAAAAACAAAACAAAAATAATGACTTGGATGCATTGCAAGGTACCAAGGCACCAAGACCCAGCCAACACACCCATGTGGGACCCAGGTGGGTCTGATGTGGGTTGCCTAAGTGGGGCGCAGACAGTTTTGTCCTCAGTTTCCATGTAGTCCCCACATGGGTTAGCCCAGATGAAATGAATACTGCGCAGTGTGCACACTACAGGCTGTTAAATGTGACACTGAATCAGTGTTGGAGTTAATGAGATAATGAAGTGATTGAGTGATGACTGAACATTAATGATGAACACCTGCTGTTAACAAGCCGAATCAATGAAGAAAAGATGAACAACAAGAACAGAAACTACAGCTTCAGCCACAGTCTTAGATGAAATCAACTGAAGATAAAAGACATTCAATCTCTGAAGATCTGATTAATCAACTCCACAAACAGCATTACCAGCTTCACTTATTACTGACCAGACTGACTTTATTTTCACATGTCTACAGAAGCTCTTATTGAGAATTAACAGAGATTTAGATGTTGTTTTATTGGTCAAAAATTATGCCACCATCATGGTGGTCAGGGTTTGTTTTAGTTGGGATAGTTACCCTTTTATGCCTTACGTATGACTGATTACAATAAACACAAGTTAAACAGCAAGTTACAGCAAACACTAGTACATTGCTGAATTAAAATTATAACAAAGAATATTAGCTTGACTTTTCTGCTTGAGAGCCATTTCAAGTGAAGATCACAAAGAGATCTCTTTCATGTCTTGATCATCATTTACTAAAAAATAAAAATCTAAGACAGACGCCACCATAACGGTTCAGTGCTAAAAAAGGGCAACTATTACCTCTCAGGCTTATACATGAAAACGTTGCATACAATCCTCAACAGTGGTGACAATAATTATTCATACTGCAGTGCATGATGGGAGTTTTGTCCTATGGTGATACCCAGCATGAATTGCAGTGTGAAGTGTTTTTTTTCATCACCATTGTTGAGATTTATATGCTGATTCTTGATGTCTGTTTGTGTCGAAATGATGCAGTAGTTTCAATTTTTTATGAACTGTATCAATTTAAAATTAATTAATATAACTGTTTCTACTCATGCTGTAAATCCAGAATATATGAAATAAATATATGATCAGATACTGTAATGCAATCTCACAATAACTATATTATCATAGAAAGGCAGCGACCTTACTGTTTTATAACAAATCATGGATTATTACAGAGAAAAACCTAACATAATTAATGAAGGCTCAAGAGCACAACTTAAGCAAACACAGATGTCCGTGATGGTGGTGTCATTTTTTATTTTATATTAATATGGGTCCCACATGGGTGTGTTGGCTGGGGAAATGTCTGAATCCAATGTCAGCTTCACCGTCTCCTGAGATACCTTCATCTAATCGATTTCTGAAGGCATCAAAGATGTATGATATCCCACAATCCTGTTCTTTCCTTTCTGTGACAGTTGAGGTAAAAAAATTAAAGATGGCGTCTGAAAGTTGCAGTTGGTGGTCAGTTTATGTAAATGTACGTATTTGACCATTATTTTCCACCTTTAATGTTATTTCTACCAGGAATTCTAGTGAAAGTAATTTAATATTTTATTTTTTGATATTTAATATCCTACTCTGCCTGTAAAGTCATTGCCTTTTAAGACAGTGAAGTAAGAACATGTAATTCAAAAAGACTATTTGTAATTGCTTTGTGTTGGCTTCCGGTCTCATCCTCTTCCTGTTATTTTCATTTTAATTTTATAATGAGCAAAAGCGCTTGTTATGCTGCTTGATATTGCACACTAGTAGCCTATTTCTTACAATGTTGTTTTAATGTATTGTTATAAACACACTGGTTTGTAGCACAGATAGTTTTACTGTTTACGGCACTTTGTTGTCTGTTACATTAACAGAAAACAGTATAATTTAGATAATTAGATAATATTGTCTCTAAAATGTGTTCCTCAGTCATTATTTTAACATATACTGAAACGGGCCTCCACTTATGTTCGGAAAAGAGCCCCCTCCAACGCCATCACACATACACTCCAGGGTCAGAAATTAACGGGAGCTTGGAGCAAGAATGCCACCAAAATTAATAAAAATGTCCCCAAAAATTCAAGATATATTGGGCAAAAAATGTCCTTGTATGAGTTATATAAATATAGAGTGCTGTTTTCCAGAATATCAGCACTATTGCAAATGTGATAGCCTATTGATTTTAAAGTTCAATAAACAAGAAGTTAATATTAGGTGAATTTCATTTTAGACTTGGGCATATCCATTTCGCCAACGAAAATAGTTTGAAACAAATCCACAGTAGAGCCATTGCGCATCTCCAAGCAACACAGTGATGTTGCGTTATGAATCTGCATTTTTGAACGATTTGGTGTAATGAATGATTCAACGACGCACTCATAAAAACAGTAATTTGCTTTGTCCCTGAATGAATTAGCTGTTTTGAATGAATCGTCTTTACAATGATTGAATGACTACGCCACCTACTGTCAGTTTGGGGCCTCCAACTATTTCTTTAAAACGGGCCTCCATATTGGAAAGGACTTGTGATATTGCTTAGATATGCTGAAAGAACATGTTTGACAGAATGGGATTTAAGGCAATTTCAAAAAACGAGTGCCAGAATCCCTAGAGTAGGTGTATTCTCACTGTATGACCAAAGCTGATGTGTGTGTGAAAAAAAACAAAAAAACAACTTGTGACAAGTTTTAGATTTATGAATGTTTTATGTATTCATAGTTCATGTACAGTTTGACCAATAGCTTATACAGACATATAAAAATTAATCTGGAGCCCCAAAGGGCATTAGAGATAGTATTCCACCCTTGGACAGGGCTTTTATTTTACAACCACATATAAATTGCTACTGGAATTTTTTTTCTTTAAAAAAAACAAACAAACTTCATTTTCCAGAATTACAAGGTGTTTTTTTTTCCCTGACAGAAGTACATTAGATTAAGGCTGCTGAGCAAAGAGCCCTAACAATAAAGAGCCAGTAGATTTATATGCTACAGATTGTACTTACACAAAGAAGAAGACAAATGTATACAGTATTTACACATAACTTAGATCTATAGTTTACCAATTATGAGTAGGATAAAATCATTTCACAAAGAAAATAAATATAAAAAGAGATATTCAACTATACTTGTAAAGAGAACACAAAAAGCAAGCAAATTCATTCTTATTACATCAAAACATCATACGTAACAGTAGATAGTGTCATCTAAGAGCAGAACGGAAAGGTTAATGGACTGGTACCAGAAACTGATGCTGAATTCTAATATACTAATCTTACTATTTTCACCATATCCTTCTATGGCAGGAATAGTAAAGGTAGTATGCAGCTCAGAGTTCAGCTTAAATCTATTTATATGTTATACATTTGCACTAACAACATGAAATCAGTCCAGCTGACTCCAGGCCGCCACCTAGTGTTGGCATTGGATCATAAACGTCTATTTGAGCTTCTATTGCGGTCACATGCACACAGAAGTCTTCTAGCACCATAAGAGATGATGGCCATGAATGTTTATTGTCGATCACACCACCAGGTCACTGGCCGTCTCCTTCGAAATAAATGGCTTTTCTATCTGACATACTGTATTGAGAGTTCATAAACGACTTCCTCTGGGCTCTCGAGCGAGCCGCCCAGGTATACATACCAACATCCATGCAAATACAAACAGATCAGGACAGCTGTGTTTTTATATGAGAAAGAAAGGAACTATAAACACTGGATTCTTCAGCTGCTGGGCTCTTTAACCCGTCAAGCCCGCACTCGCACAAAGACCGTCACAGAAGGCAGTGTGTGTTGCTGTGAACAGGCTTTGAGGAAGAGGTTTGGATGGAGATTTCACTTCTTGTTGGCGATGCGTCTCTTCCTGGTGGCCAGCATGTCGTAGAAAGGGTCCCGGCTGATGCTCGCTCTGAAGGAACCAATTAAAGGAGATGTGAGAAGAGGCTTCGGCATTTTTGAAATGGAAATTCAGCATATGTATATATATACACATACACACCCCTGTCTTAACTGCATCATAAAAAATAGTTTGTTCAGTGACCTAGTTTGGTTTCCATGGTTTCTGAGGACAGACCCCACCCCCGTTTAACCCTGCCCCTCATGGATTTTCTGCGTTTGAGTGGCATTTCTGTCTTGTCCAGTGTAAGGTGACTGCTATGATTAAAGGCCGGTTTCATATCGATCAGGGATATCTAACGTTCCAAGTGCTCTACTAAGCGCTCTATGAATGCTCTGCTGCTGTTGCCACAGTTTTCACGCTAGAAATCTTGTTAGTGCGGTGCATATAGTGTGAAACTCATCCTCCACTGAAGGAAGTGCTTCTTTCATTGTGAGGTGACTACATCTATGTGCCAAAACCTATGTAGACAGCATTTTAAGGCCTCACAAGTGAGCTCCTGACAATTTTAAGGCAATTTTAAATGGTTACGCTGCTTTATAAGAACCATTGTTTCAAAATATGAGTGTATAATTCACGGATTAGGTAATCCCATAATACACTGCGATAAGGTAAGTGAAAACAAAAGTTCAAACTGTGATGCAGTGCAGACTGAGTACTCTTTGTATCTTTATTATATTTATTTATATATTTATTCATTTGGCAGACACTTTTATCCAAAGCGACTTACAAGGGGAGCAATTAGGGGTTTCATTCCTTGCTCAAGGGCACCTTAGCCATGGTATCAAAGGTGGAGAGAGCTGCTCATTCACAATCCCAACCTTCAATTCCTGCTGGCATGGGAATCGAACCAGCAACCTTCAGGTTACAAGCCCAATTCCCTCACCATTAGGCCACGACTACCTATTATTGCGAAGGCTGCTAGGAAATGTGTTTAATTTGCACACTATTAGCTATGTTGGAATAGAATGCTACCCTGATTTCTTTAAAGTTTTTGATTGAACTGTCAACCATAAAATTAAAGGGACAGTTCACCCAAAAATGAAATTATTCCATGATTTACTCACCCTCAAGCCATCCTAGGTGTATATGACTATCTTCTTTCAGACCAATACAATCAAAGTTCTATTATAAAATATTCTGGCTCTTCCAAGCTTTATAATGGGAGTGAATGAGGCTCAAAACTTTGAAGCCCAAAAAAGCATCCATCATAAAAGTAATCCACACGACTCTCTTAATAAAGACCTTCTGAAGCAAAGCGATGGGTTTTTGTAAGAAAAATATCCATATTTATAAGTTTATAAACTTAAATCACTGGCTTCTAGCAATGGCCGTTTCCGAAGAGTGAACTTTGACCAGACGCATGGCGTATTGACGAATACAGAAGCACAGAGGATAGAGCAAAACAAAACACTGGTCATGAATTAGTAATAATGTTTATAGAGAAATGTCAGAGGATTTCAACTTAAGAGAAGACGAGATTGAGTTTGTTGCCCGGCCTTATTTGCTTGAACCACAAGAGGCGTCTAACCTCACCTAAGCGCATGCTAGTCCTTCATCATCCTTCATCGTCATCCTTCCACCGGATTTCGACTTACAAGCCCTTACAAAAAGCCAGTGATTTTCATTTTTGGGTGAACTATCCCTTTAAAAATGCAACATAATTACATTTTTCAAAAACACTAACAGGATGCCACTCACATACAAAAAGCTAGTAGTATACAGGATACACTGCGCAGGCTTTTGCAAGTAATAGGGTAATAATGTATTCTGAACATAGCTTTCACAATTTCCACACTGATTCTGACATCTGAAAAATTCTGCTGAATGAATTAAAAATGTGTTAAAATGAACAGAGAGTTCTACATTCTGAGTTCTGTCAGCTCACATTCTGCACAGCCATACCCATCAGCTACATTGCCCCAACATATTTCTACTGAATGAGTTAAAACCCATGAGAAGACCATGTTTTTGTTTCCAAAGCGTGACTGAATGGTTCAATATCCTGAGCGTATAAAGCGTGATTACAGATAAGCAGATAAGGATAGTGGGTCATAACTGTGCCGCCGACTAAGCAAAATGTGCTTAAAGCCTCTCATCCTGCAGCACGTCTCTGAGAGATGAGGGACACCAGTGTTAGGACTGGATTAGCGGAGAGACAAGGACCACAACAGGTCTGTTGGTCCAGTGGAGTTGATGGTTTGTGTGTGGGGGGTTAAGCTCTAACTAATCTCCACTGACGCCCACGAAAACACAAGCCCATGATGATGATTGTGTGATGAGACTGCCGTTTCTGTTCAAAACACAAACCACAGTTATCAGCTCTGTTCCAAAACGCACAAAACCTGTCAGTAACATGTCTGGCCCTGGGACCATTAGGATTTTTTTGCATTGTAACATTATTTTAATGAAAATTGAGTAATCCTCCCTTCTCATTACTTTAATGCAAAAATAAATACTCACATTGTCATTAAAGCAATGCAAATAAAAAATTATGTTAACATTTTTTCACTGCCTTAATTTTATGCTGATTTAAATAAAAAGATCTTTGTGTTACATTAATGACAATCTAATTCTAATTTAAATAACTGAATTCTATTTAAATAAACTTGGGAATAATTGAGAATTGTGTATTTGAACACATTTTGGTATTGAAAATGTGAGGGAAATATGTTTAATTATAATGAAAATAATCTTGAAAGCAAAATAATAATAATAATAATAATAACAATAACAATAATGGTCTTAAAAATAGACTTGATTTTACACATAACTATACATTTCATTCAAAAATAAAGATTACAGGGCCAGATTAGGGTTAATAAAGATTTATTTTCCTTATACTATGCCCTGTCCTCAAAAGTGTGCGATTTGACATTTGCATCACATAACCAGCGCCATATTGATGGATTTTCTGACGTAGTAAACTTGCTTGTTTGCTCACCTGGTACAACATTGAACTTGTGGGGCCTCATTTATAAAAAAAAGTGTGTACACATAGATTTGATGTGTATCAATGTTCATATTTCGCACTTTTGCACTTTCTCTTGTACGCACTTTTCCTTGTGGCAGAGAGGCGGAGGACTGCAGATATTTGGAAATCTAAACGATTCTTGCCGTTTACTTCTCAAGTAAAGCATTAGGACGTTGACTGGAGCTCTTTTATATGTTATGGGGCATTTGCTTAATATTCAGCAGTGTTTTTGGTATGCCTGCAGTTGTATGCGAACTGACCTGAGCTGGACGCTCTCAGCTGGACCTGATCACTGTTTTCTCCAGTGCTGATATACATAAATTAACTAGACTAATAACTATTGATCTTTGCAACGGAATGAATCAACACAAATATATAGAATAAGCTGGACAATGACACCATTTTCTTTGGGAGCTGCTGTGCAGCCAAAAATTATTTGCCAATTATTACTGTAAAGCTGCTTTGCCACAATTTGCATTGTAAAAAGCGCTATATAAGTAAAGGTGACATTGATTAGGTGGCATTTACAAGGCGGAGATCTGAAACCATTCAGATGTGCACAATTTCAAGATAATTTGTGATTTATGTTTTTTTGTGTGTACGCTCGTCCTCTGAATCACATGTACACACATTTGAGAAGTGATCATAAGATCAAATGTAGGACGGTTTCTAAGCAGCACTTTATAAATGAGGCCTGTGATGTTATTGCGTGAAATGTGAGCTACAATAAAAGAGCTCAAAAACTTGAAGTGAGCTCAAATGTTATGGTTGCCCCAGAAAATGTTTTTTTTTTTTAAATCTCACGTTTGCTTTTGTTAACACTATCGGTTCGTGTTTAGTGTAGGTCAGTGGTTCCTCGTGGATGAGTAGAATTTGGTTTGTTTGAATAGGGAGACATCCAAATTGTGCAATATTTGAAGCATAAAATTTTTAGTGGCACTCACTGGAAGTTTCACTTTGAGAGTGTAGCGAAACATGCAGGAAGCAATGTAATATCATTTTGCAGAAATGTTGCCACAGGCATGTTTTTTTCTAATGAGCTTGGCTTGGTAGTTACTTTACCTATGCTTGTTGTTGTTGTTGTTGTTGACAATGTGGCAGCTCATTAGGTTTTGGCTGCATTTCTTCAGCAATTGGTGAGAGCCAGTGATGAGAGCACTATTTAACCTTTAGAATATGTTCAATAGGCAGGAAATCTTACTTAATGGATTTGATCCATTCCTCCTTCTCCTCAGGCGTGGGTGCTGATATCCTGTAGACGACGTGGTTTCCCTCCACCACCCTCCCATCTGCCTCTGTCTTACACGCTTTGATCACCTGCCCTTTATGGTTGGGATTGTACAGCTCAAAGCAGTTCTACATGAGGAGACACAACATACTATAAGGCATGAGGTTTTCATGAGCTCTAATCTTCAAGTTTGTTTGGGCACTCACAGGTTTCCTGGGTTCCTCCACCTCTCTGATGCTGAGGTTCTCCAGAGGAATAATTCCACGTGGTTCCTTGTCCTGCAGGCAGGAGAAACACATCAAAATGCATTAGGGACAAGAAAAACCCCTCAAACCCTCAGACAGGACATGGCGTAGCAAAGTCCAGAAATTACGTACACACTCAACAAACATAATGATGATGAAAGCGAATCTACTTACTGTCGTGTACTCAAAATAGTACAGGCAGTTGTCAGTCAGAATAAACCATCTTCTCTTCCAAGTTTTTACTCGTCCACCTGCAAAGAAAATCAAACAGAACTGGTGAATTTTAGAACCATCAGGCAGAAACTAAAACAAGGACAGTGACCCAATTTCTGAGCTGGAGCCAATGCAACGACAGCATACAGCTCCAGTTTCTCATTTCAGGAATACCATTAACTATTTATTCTGCTGTACAGTCATTTATTTGCAAATGATCTGGGCTGCTTTTCCCGAAAGCATCATGAGATAAGTCGATCGTAGAGACCTTTGGTGGCAATGGTTCTACTGATGCTTACGATGCTTTTGGGAAAAGCAGCCCTGGCCAAGATTTCCATTAGTTCTCCATTATCACAGCATAAGACATCATCTTAAAGGTTTTTTGGATGTTATAATATCTTCTTCCTGTCCATTTTTATGTACAGAGAAAACATCAATTGATTCATTCTGCATTTATCTTTGTTGGAGTGTGTCTTCTTCCTCAACCAGTGGCAGAATTTCAGGCAGGACTCCATGCTTCTTAGAACAATGAAAGACTGTTTGGACACTTGTTTGGAAACAGTGATAATTTTGGCAATTCTATTTAAATTAGTCGCTAATGGACATTCCACCAGAGTGACAAACTTCTGCTATGGCCCAATGTCTCCTGAATCTTTCAGAAAATAATACACAAATCGAATTTATGAAAATTTATGAAATTATGAAATTACTTATAAAGATGTACTTAAGTACTTAACAGGGTTAGTCCACCAAAAAATGAAAATTGTGTCAATTAATTGTCATTAAATCCTTTTTAAAAGTATGCTTAAGTGTATTTCTTTTTCTCAAGAACTCGATTTCAACTCCAGACCACAGCGCGCAAAAACAGAAATGTCCGGGAGCGATGCTGCAGCGATGAGAGAAGTTATTTGAGACAGATGTCAAAGAGAGCTTGGATCACAGTGCTACCCTTATTTGGTTTATTCCTCACAGTCACACAACAGTCTTTTACAAAGAAGACAGACCTTACGAGAGTGTTCTAGATTCTAGATCTCATGGCAAACATACTGTAGATGCTGTAGAAAATGGTGCCGTCTCTCTCACACACCCCCACACACTGCATGTTCTCATATACATTAAAGCCTCTGACTCATTTGCAATCTTTCCCCTGCTGTATTCCAGCACTCTTCTGTTCTGTTTTTGGATGTAATAACGTGGTGTATCCAGCACAACGCTGCCGCAGGCTTATCTACCCCCTCTCCTGACTCCAACATCGTCCCACAGATGCTGAACGCACATCCGCTGAAAACGCGTGGCATAGAGAGAGATTAAAGTCATGCTTTCTGCAGTACCCTACTTGCAATTCTATGCCCATGTTCTACTTTCACCGTCTCTGATGTTCATCTATGACGTTGCCTCAGTCACAGAAGATGGCAGCAAGAGACACATTCAAAGCACTAATTCAGCTCATAGTATTGAAGGCCACTCACAGATGGGAAATGAGGGTTATCATAGGGTGAGAGATCAGTATGGTTTGGGGGATGATGCTCACAACCCCCATGACTCATGCAGGGCTCTCTTAGTTCCTGCCTACTGGGCAAACATCATGGTACCGTCATTTGGACAGTACATAGAGGTGTATTTAAGCCCTCAGTTCAGTGCTAATAATAATTTGCTCCCTTTATATAGCGCTTTACATATGGAAGTGTGGGATCAGCATCCACCTGGATATTATTGTGCCATATTGCGCCAGAACGCCCGCCACACACCAGCTTAAGAGAGACAGAGAGATGAAACTGATCAGTATATGGGGATGATTAGGAGGCCATGATGGACAGAGGTCAATGGGCAAATTTGGCCAGGATGCTGGGGTTACACCCATACTCTTTTTTGAAGGACATCTTGGGATTTTTAATGACAACAGAGAGTCAGGACCTCGTCTCAAACAAAAGGATGTTAGTGTTGTAGGTGTTTGTGTAGTTTTCCCAACCTCAAACATTGCAGTTGTAGCTGAGACTGGAAGAGTTTGGTTTGTGTTGTCGTTTTCTGCACTGCGAATCCACTTCCACAAGATATGGACTCGGGTTTGCACTGATACAGAAAAACCGACGCCATTGCAACTGTTTGTGTCGACTTTAAAATAACATAATGAGGCACTTTAAATTCAATAAAGTCTTCTCATTCACCTTTCTTTACTCCGGTGAGTATTTCTCAGGGTAAGTTTATTTTTGAAAGTTCTGTATAGAACGTCATTTGCATTTCACGTCTCTTCTGGCTTGTTAACCAATCTAGTTTTTTACTAAACCTGGTACTGTGTACTTTTAATATTAGAGACATGTTCCTAGAGTCTGCTAAATGAATAGGACATGAATGCAATGAATGTAAACCATTGCTCTAGTCGACAGAAATTGTAATGAAAAAACATTACATAAAATTTAAAATGTTTGTTTTTAATTGGAATATGTCTCCTGCCAAACTTTTAATTTTATACAGAATAATATATAAATTCTAAACACTAAATGTAGCTTTTATTGAAATTAAAATTGTGTTTTTATTATGCTTATGCTTACATTGGCCTTAACAAACTTTGTTATGGTAAAATATGAACAGATTATTACAGATTTTGTCTAGAGAACACTAAAGTTCTTGGTGATTTTGGCCTTGATACTTTGAACCTAAGGTGGGAAAATGATTATTTTTTATCTTTTGGAAGTTCAGCAGTAACTTTTGTAAATGAAATGAAATTGAACAAACAAACTAACAAATAAATAAAGTTAAATGTTTCTCCAGCAAATGTACTCATAATTGTTCTCCAGTCCTGGAGTTCAAACATTTTCCAGTGTACATTCCCACAAACCCAACAGGGATATTTTTAGTGGGGAAAACCATCATAATTTGAGTGGAAAAAGCTTCCCACTACTTACTGCCGAGAGAAACACATAAAGATTGTGTGGGTATAATGTGTACCGTTATTAATAGAAAGTATACAGGTCTACTGGGACATTACACAGAAAACAAGGAATTTGTGTGTCCAGAGCCAGACAATGCAGTGGAGGTGTGACAATAAACCCGACCATGTGCACTAAACTGACCTCTGACCCCGCAGCAGCTAGTTAGAGCACAGCAACCCGACTATATACATATGCCTACAGACAGGAAGGAAGGCCTTGAATGACAGTCAGGAGAGGATAAAATGAAGGTTACAGGAGATGAAAAGAGGCAACAGAGGTTGAGATGAGGGAATGATGGGATTGATCTGTCCTGCTTATGTACCTCCTGTAGAGACAGCCAGACAGTCACAGGACAGAAAATAAGGGCAAGGGTCAAAGGGCAACAAGAAGGAATATTCAACATCAATAAATGAGAGACAAAGCACCAGCACAACACAGAAATGACACAAATAATGTCAGAAGATGGGACACGGGACATTAGAAAGACACAAACAAGTGTCATTTGATGCTTGACAAACAAATATAAGAGGCACATCCGTATGAAACACAGAAGCAGACATCCCTGCAGGGCTTCATTTGTGGATCCAGATCCGGGACTTCAGGAATTTTGCTCCCTTGCACAGCCAGACATTTGACTATCGGCGTAAAGTCTGGTCCACACTGCGGCTTATTCAATAACTACACACTAGAATACAGGAAGAAACCATCTGAATGAGAAGTTAAGTGACCTAGTTTTTGGTTTTTATATGATAATATCTTTATCTGAAACAGATTCTACCACAGTAATAAAACTGTGTGGAAAAAAAGTTTTAAAATAATGATGCAACCGTGTCGGAAAAGAGTTTTACAGGACTTTTGTAGTCTTTCAGCCTGTTCAAAAGTACAGAAACAAAGCTAAGTTCAGCTAGTTTCTATCGATTAATTTCGAAGTCACACTCAAACACACTTTATCAAAGCTTTCAACTATTTTCAAATCTTTTAAAGATCAGATGCCAATAACCTGGCAAAAATGACAAAATACAGTAATTGTTTTTTTTGGTCACACTTTAGATTGTGGTTAAGTTTAGGTATTTGGTAGGATTAAAGGGTTGGTTCACCCAAAAATGAAATTTCTGTCATTAATATTGGACAAGTGTTCACTGTTGGCCAGAGGAGAACTGGCCATAAGCCTGGTTTCTCCCAATGTTTTGTCTCCATTTGTTGGAGTTTTGGTTCCATGCCGCTGTTGCCTTTGGCTTGCTTAAGTTGGGGACACTTGCTTGATATTCAGCAGTGTTTTTGGTATGCCTGCATTGGCGCCGTTGTATGCGAACTGAGCTGAGCCGGACGATTACGTCACTGTTTTCTGCAGTGCTGATATACATAAATTAACTAGACTACTAACCATTGATCTTTGCAACCAAATGAATCAATAATATATAGAATAAGCTGCACAATGACACCATTTTCTTTGGGAGCTGGTGTGCAGCCAAAAATGATTTGCCAATTATTAATGTAAAGCTGCTTTGCCACAATTTGCATTGTAAAATGCGCTATATAAGTAAAGTTGACTTGAATAACTCGTTCCAAACATCAGAATGCCAGCTCAGTATTGGTTCTCAGATTTCATCAAAAATATCTTGTGTTCCGAATATTGAACAAAGGTCTTACAGGTTTGGAATGACATGAGGTTGAGTAATTAATGACAGAAATTTCATTTTTTGGGTTAACTATCCCTTTAAGGGATGCAGAATAAGGCATTAACATGTGCTTTATAAGTACTAATAAACAGTCAATATCTTAGTAATAGGCATGCTAATAAGCAACTAGTTAATAGTGAGAATTGGACCTCAAAATGAAATGTTACCATTTTTTCCCCTCAGAAACACTGATTGTACCACTTGTTGTATAAACACAACTTTGTACCCAGACGGACTGAACAAAGCTTAATGTCATGCGATCAGATTAGAGTTTGTCAGCCTCTTTTTACATCAGATTACCAAGTAAAATGGTTTATGAACAGTGTTTCAGTAGTTTACATGATGCTTGCTTAAAGTAACAACACACTTTTTTCTTAATTCTGCATCCCGCTTCCCTTCAAACAGTCCAGATCCATCAGGAGCCTCACCATTTACAAATTTTCTTTAGAATCACAAATGTTATAGCCATAACAACACCAAGAATTTTATAATATTTTTCCTTATATTAACTCTTTCCACGCCAAAAACGGAATTTTCTGGGTTTCCGTGTTTTCACTGTTATACACTAGAGGGCGCTATGACATATTCTGAAAGAGTACGGAATCTCCGGATCAAAACACATGCGAAGATGCGGAAACATACGGAATGATCACATGTGATGTGGAATACATAAATACATTTATAAATAAATGTGGAAGTAAATAAAAATCGAAATAAATAAATGTATAAATAAAAATAAATGTGGGAAAAAATATATACATAAATTAGAAAATGAATGTATAAATAATTATTTATTTTTGTTTTTTGCTTTTCTATGTATATTTATTTATATATTTATTTATTTTTGCTTTTTTTTAAATTTCTTTGAATATTTATTTATGTAATTCTTTATTTTTAATTTAGGCAGGTTTAGCATTCCATAGAAACAAGCTAATTTTACTGAATGAAATGTCGACTCGAATAGGAGTAGGAGTAGGAATAGGAGACAATTTTGAAGCTTTGGGGGTGTTGCTGGTCTCAAACTACTCCATCTATCATCGTTTTGATCATCGTTCTAAATCTGGATGTAGTCTTTAACAGAAATGTTATTATTTTTCAGCTTTTTGCCCAAAATGTTGCTTTTTTTAATGAAACATCCATATTCAAGTATTGAGAAAAAAAAAAGAACGCATGAAGCTAGAATTTTGATGCTGTTTAAAACAAAAAGGTTCTGTTGTTTCTTTTGATATTTTGCATGTTCAGATATTCATACAAAAAAATATTCTGGGAGCCATGACATTTTTGTGAAAATGATCAAAAACGCTGGCGGCGGCTGAAAACTTTTTTTTTTTTTTAAAAACATACACACTTATGTTTTTGATAAATGTATATTTTGTGTTATTTGTATCATTTAACGTGACTAGATTTATACGTGTCACGTATACGCAACAATTTTGAAGTAGAAAATGGTGAAAAAGGCTAGAATTCATGTTTTTGGAATGTGAATAAGTGTAAAGTAGTATGATTTCTCTTATAAATTAACAAGACAAATAAAAAGTAAACATTTACAAGACAAGATATGGATTCGCATGTGCAACACCCTTGTGGAAGAACGAAAAAATGCCTCAGATCACCATTACAACAACCCTGTAAGTGAGAGCTGACATTTAAAAAGTAAATTGACTAGTAACAGACTTCACGTTCTGGCAGAAAGTACATGGCCTTCTGCTTTTATCTCATACTTCAGTGCGTTTCCCTGCTAAACCGCACACTTTTCATTAGTGACTCTGTTTGTCAGGCGCTCTGTCCCTAAGAGACGACAAACGTCTGCTGAAGGAATCCCTCGCAGTGCTGTGAAAAACCCATTAGGATGTTAATGAGCGTTCACAGCTTTCACTGACACCACCTACAGGCTCTAACAGACCCACGCGCGCTCTCGATGCAGTGGACATAGCAGAGAAAGAGTCTGGTTCTGACCTAACTTCAGCAGCCAGCCCTCTCTGTCCGGGTTGAAGAACGTGTGAGTGAGGTCGTTGCCGTCATCCTCAGGGATTTTGAAGGGCTCGCTCTTGATGCTCTCGTACAGGTTCTGTGGGGTGAAGAGACATTAGTGCTGTTAATGTATGCAGATGAGTACATTTATACGCCTACCTCTGTAAAATATTTAAAACAGACCTATGGCTACTACTGCATTAATCATGATTGGCTCAGAGATTTAAAGTCAGTCATATGGTAAGTGACCCAAATGAGACAGGAAGAAGAAAGAGGAGAATAAAGTACCTTGTTATGGTTCTCAACAGAACTTTAGAGGGTTCTGTCAAGCCTTTCCCAGCATGTGATCATTTGATGGATTTAGTTCATTCATTTTGTTTTATTTAGGGGTGTAACGGTACATGTATTCGGTGCACGTGTGGACCGAATGCATTACATTGCAACATTAAGGCACGCCATTTTAGCCTAACCACCAATAATCGCAATAAGCTCTGCGTTTTGTTACTTTCGATAAGAAACAGTGTAATCCTTGAAATTCTGTCCACAAAATCACGAAATTTAAACAGAAAATGCCATTTTGACGCGATTTGATGTGACAGATTGTTACCTGGCAGCGTCAAGCGCAAGTTACAATATAAACTTACATGAACATCTGAAGGTATGTTCACTGAAACATACAGTACAACTTACTGAAACGGTCATATCTCATGAATCACTCGAGCAGTGTTTCAACCACGGAAAGACGTCAATAAATCAGCTTGTAAACAATATGTCATGTGGCATTTACCTCAGAGAAGACTTACCTCAGAGATTTAAAGATTTACCTCAGACTTCAAAACCGAGGTACGTACCGAATCGTGAGTTTTGTGTACCGTTACACCCCTGGTTTTATTATTTTGATTCAATTTTATCTTGTAAACATACTTCATCACTAGAAAAAGCTGAAATATTCTGTATTATCCAATCATTTAATCATTTTCTACATTGAACCCTATTGTTTTTTCTAATAGTGTAGTTAACAATGTTTCAAAGCACATCAAGATTGACCAGTTTGGCCGCCAAAATGGGTTCCTTATCTAGTTTACGGTATTTTGTTGTATTATATTATGCATCATTAATGGCTGAAATGCGTTCAGGGGCTGTTACCCTGAGCAGCTCCTCTGGCAGGTCTCCTCCCTCATTAATGCCTCTGTTCATGGAGATGAAACGCTCTACGGCCGGTTTGTCCCTGACGTTGGGATTGTGAAGGCTGGTGTTCAGCATGATGATGGCGAAGGACAGGACATAACATGTGTCTGTAAAGACAAAAACAGACACATAATTCAATAAAAAATACATCGCACAGTACAGTTACAAGTGTTGTAATCACTGTCTGGAATATCAAACATATATAGCACTGAAAAAGATATTGCGTATAACTAAAATAAATGCGTACGCACAAATTTGTGTGTGAAATCTGCATACGAATGCTTTTCACCAAAAACATTCGTACTAAAAATTTGTCCTAAATTTATGAAAAAAATGTAGGAACAACTAAAATCTAACAACTAAAATTTTTATATAAAATAAATGGATTTCGTATTGATATGCACGAGAATTTCACTGTAGGCCCATACAAAGACAAAATTAAATTGTGTTAAATTTAATTTTGTCTTTGTATGGGCCTACAGTGAAATTCTCGTGCATATCAATACGAAATAATCCACGCAATCATTAGTGAATGAGACCATTGTTTCTCTTGCAGCTCTTCAGTCTGAACAGCAATAATAACTGTGGTCTAATATTAAAATTAATAATAATAATAATAATAATAATAATACAGCTACTTAAATATACAACAATAATATTACAAATTATAATATTAACATTACAAATAAAGTCTTTTATGCTCAACAAGGCTGCATTTATTTATATACAATATAAATTGTGAAATAATATTACAGAATAAAATAACTATGTGAATATATGTTAAACTGTAATTTATTCCTGTAATCAAAGCTGAATTTTCAGCATCATCACTCCAGTCTTCAGTGTCACATGATCCTTCAGGAATCATTCTGATATGATGATTTATGCTTAAGAAACCAACTTCTGACAGCTAATATAATTTATATCAATAGAGAAACTGTGTTTTGGTTTAAAGTCTTTTCAGGATTATTTGATGAATAGAAAGTTCAAAAGAACAGCATTTATTTGAAATAGACATATTTTATAACATTATAAATGTCTTTCATGTCACTTTTGATCAGTTTAACGCATTCTTACTGAATAGAAGAAGTAATTTCTTTTTTTATGTTACTGGTATCATGGTTTCCACAAAAATATTAAGCAGCACATCTGTTTAAAACATTGATAATAATAATAATAATAAATGTTTCTTGAGCAGCAAATCGGCATGTTACAATATTTTCTCAAAGATCATGTGACACTGAAGACAGTAATGATGCTGAAAATTCAGCTTTACATCAAATTTATTTAGAAATAAATTGCATTTTTTAAAACATATTCACATAGAAAACAGTTATTTTAGATTGTAATAGTATTCATCTTCAAATAAATGCAGCCTTATTGAGCGGAAGAGACTTCTTTCAAAAGCATTAAAAGATCTTAATTATTCCAAACTTTTGACCACTAATATAAATTATATCTAGGGAAGCTTCGTTTCGATGAGTCTTGATTAAAGGCTTGTCACAGAGAAAATTTCCATAAACAAACTATGGGTGTGCGATATATATCGTAATTGATGTTTTAACGATATGCCAAATCATATTATCGAGTACTTCACTCTTTTTTAGAAACCAATCAAAACGCTGCATGAAGTGTTCACGAATTCACTGCGTGACGTAGCTGAGTATATACTAAGTACTATTGCGTGTGCATATTCGGTGTGGTGTTTGACAGAAGATAAAATGAGTGAAGAAACTGCTAAGAAGCTTGTCAACAAAGTACGGCTCCAAATGCTAATCCATCTGAAAGCACTGCGAGTTTGAGTCGCTTATAATGTATATTTGAAAAAGCAACGTTCTTTCCAGACATGAGAAGCATTTATTAACATCTTGTCCAACAAAAGACAACATTTAATAACCAAAAATCAAAGCATTTCAATCTTCTGTTTATTCAGCTACATCGATATGACGCGTGTTATCTTCTTCTGCTGCACGGCATATTTTGAGTTTCAGCGCAAGAGCGCCCTCTGGCTTTCAGATGGAGAAGCATTAACTACTGATCACAGAGCCGTACAGCTCTGACAAGCTGCGCATTAAATAATCGTAGCCTTTGCCCTAATATGAGGATTATGAAAAGCTTAAGGAGTAAGCTGAACACGGCGTCTGCAGCAGATCAGAGCAAAATCAAAAACACACACGCAACAAGCATGGGCAAATCATTTAGCAAGAAAGTTCCTTACGACATAAAAAGCATCAGATGGAAAGATATAACAAACGCTGTCAGCAATTACATTGCCAAATAATTTTTTTTTAATGATGCAAAATATCGTCTGATTATCGTTATCAAAAAATCTTAGAAAATATCGAGATATCATTTTTTGTGAAAATCGTACACCGCTAAAAGAAACCTTTAAATAGAGAATAAGTCTCAATCTTTTTTCACCCTAATATTCTGAGCATTTTTTAAGTCCAACAGAACAGTTAGTATTACTTCAGAGCCGAAAGCCTGACATGAGCGTGGGTGAGAAACAGGAGGAAAAGTGTTTCACTGCCAGACAGATTGTTTTCTTACGGCTTCAGTACAGTCACTGTTTACTCTCTAAACACATCATGACATGAGCTCTTAACTCGAACAAGTGTCTGTTCAGATCCAGCGTTACCCTCAGAAGACGGCAGGGCATTTAACCTGTGAGTCAGTGCGGCACTAACAGCCCAGCGGGGAGCAATACGAACTGACCGTTCAATTCATTACCATAAATAATTAAAATATTCCACCAGCTGTGATCAAATAGCATGCGTTTTGCTACAGTCTTGACATTTATAAGATAAACACAAAGAGAAAACACACAAAAAGTTTGTATTAAATAATATGGCATCACAATGATGGTGCCGTTAAACCAGTGTTATCATTCAGCTAGTTATGTTTAATTTCAGCAAGATTTTCTTTGAACTGTTGTATTAATTGACCGGGGGTGCGTTTCCCATACAACGACGTAACACACTGCTTAACCACTGTAGTATGATGCCTGAACTAGCTAGTCACCAGGGTTGCCAGGTTTACCCAACAAAACATGCCCAATTAACCCTTCGCCGGCAGTTTGATTGACAGGCAATCTAACCAATCATAACCCCGAATCCGCCATTTTGTCCAACAAAACAGTCAGGGGAGTAAGTAGATTAACGCTGGTGAACTTGAACTTGAAAAATTGTGTGAACTCACGTCTTTCCACGCCTGAAACCCGCGGCTACACGTGGCAACAGTGTTAAAGTAAACAATACTGCTAGTCACGACTGTTTCCTGTCGTTTAAACCCTGTTATTTCAACAATACTGGACTGTCGTTAATGACAACACGTGTAGGTGATGGAGTAATAACTTCTGCTAATTCATCGATTTGAGATCGCAATCAATGTATTCAATATTTTTATAGATGATTTTAATAAACAACAGAAAGCCTGTAATATTTTAATCACATTAACGCAGTATTTGTCGCAACTTTACTCCTGTGGTTCATTCAGTCGGCAGGTTTATTAACAAACGTAAACTTTACTGTAAAGAACTGAGGACTACTTCACTGTTTTTGTTTTCCTTTATTTGATGTTTGATTCACTGCGGGTTTCTTCATTTGTCATAAGCATACACTGTAAAAAAAAAAAAAAAAAAAATGGACATAGCGTCCATGACGTCACTCGTATGTTTCTGAAGAGCATTTTTGAAGCGCAAATGAGGCCGTCGCCATCTTGGCAGCGCGTCACCACGTGTCACTCCCAGAAAACAGAAAATGGGCAAAGAGGCCGGACGTGGGTGGAGCTGAGGTGTCTAACAAGCTACCTTCACACAGCAGCAGAATACTGTTGTCAGTCCTGTATTTGAGTCCTTATTTACGGGAGTGACATTCTATAACCAAACTCACACCCGTACATTTTCAGGACTCACAACAGCATTCTCGGAAAACCGGAACCGCACTGGACAACTATAGTTGTCTTTCACGTCATACAGTGAGTGAAAAATTCACTCCCTTCAGAGTTGTCATGAAGGGCAAAATTAGCTGTATAAGTTAAACCAAAACTTTGTTCCAGGCTGTAAATGTTTTTTTTTTCCTGCTGTAAAGTTGGGCATTTTAACATGTTGGGGTGCAATGAGATTCTGCTCTTTTTTCGAGCCTGTCCCTAGCGGCCAGTCGATGAATTGCAGTTTAAGTCACTTTCATATTGGCTTCAAGAGAAACTGGGGGAGGTTTCCACTTGGTCGTAAGCAGGTTCTCTTACGAATTTAAACACATGCACACTCCTCAAAAATGCTAAAATATATAGATTAACATCTAAATATACACTGACGTTCAAAAGTTTGGGATCGGTGAGATTTTTTAAATGTTTTTGAAGTCTCTTCTTCTCACCAAGGCTGAATTTATTTGATTAAAAC
The DNA here is from genome assembly GCA_038088235.1 of Zacco platypus. Lineage (NCBI taxonomy): Eukaryota > Metazoa > Chordata > Actinopteri > Cypriniformes > Xenocyprididae > Zacco > Zacco platypus. Next base: position 36,707,882 of record CM076083.1, on the reverse strand, counting down.
AAAAAAAAAGGTATTTTTTTTTAATTTTCAGCATTATTACTCCAAGTCTTCAGTGTCACCTGATCCTTCAGAAATCATTCTAAAATGCTGATTTGATGCTCAAGAAACATTTATTATTATTATCAATGTTGAAAACAGTTGTGTACAATTTTTTCAAGATTCTTTGATGAATAGAAAGTACAAAATAACAGCATTTATCTGAAAAAGAAAGCTTTTGTAACATTATAAATGCCTCTTTTGATTAATTTAATGCATCCTTGCTGAATAAAAGTATAAATTTCTTTAAAAAAAAAAACATTCTTACTGACCCCAGGATGAAAGCTATAGATTGTACTGAGCGTAAGCTTGTTTAGTGTGCCAAAGAGCAGATCTATTCTAAGTCTAGAAACTGTGATCTTCTAATCCCAGCTCGAAAACAGTAGTTCCAACCACGCAAATGTTTGTTGGAGCGATGGTTTCGGGAAACTCCAAAGCGTTCAATCTTGGTAACAACAGAACATGCAAACATAGTTGGCTAATGATGATTTTGAGACTTTATGCTAGCAGCAAATGATGAGCAACAATGCATGAAAACAAGCTTGCAAGATGCATTTTTTGATCAACACCTCTATGAAAAGTGGCAGGGCAGAAGCAAAGTTTGCATTAGCATGGACACCATTTTTCACATGTCTGACCTGTGGACTGAAAGACCCCAGGGTTGCACTGGCAGTACCGGGACGCAAACGCCTCCATCATTCTGTCAATCTTCTGTGCCTCGCCGGGAAGTCTGAAACTCCATAGAAACTGCCTGTGTGGAGACAACAAATCCATCAGAAAATCATGAGTCAGTCTCAACAAGTCACATTTACCCAAAAGCAAACTGTTTATTACTGTATTTTAATGAAGCAATATATATATTATATCCATTCCTGCAGTTCTTGGAGAAGAATGAGAAGCTTTTCCCACCTCAGAGCCTGAACGAGGTTGAGGTCGGCAAATTCATGGAGCTCAACAAAAGCCTGGAGCACTTTGATGTTGAAATCATCCCTACGAGAAAACAACAACCACACACAGAAGAAATGGTTACTTTCTGAAAAGAAATATCGATTGCTTGTCTTTAAAAAAGTAGATTTTTAAGATGTTCGGCAGCCTTTGTGGGCTGCGTCGACTGTTTGTATCCATAGCTATGCTTCATGAAATCCAGTTGTTTTGACAAGCCCCATCCCAAGAGGTGGTCCGTTTCCTTCGAGGCACACATGTTGCGTTTCACTGCTGCTGTTTTTGCTCACTAAACCCAGACAATCAATTTCCGGAGGATTTTTGGGATGAATCAGGCACACACCTCACAGTGCGACGGACATACACTGAATAAACCAGGGTGAGAAACTAAAAGAATGAAGCAAAGTTTTACCGTTCCCCCAAGTAATCCCCAATGACAGTTTTGTTCAAGCCTTCTCCTTTATAGAGGAACTGAGCGATGTCTTCGGGCGTCTGCTGTAGGAGGTCGTTCTCCAGCAGAAACTGGATCCCCTGCGAGAAATTTGATTTAAAAAAGCATTTCAGGATCAACCCGATGGATGCCAGGAAAAGTATGTGGAAAATTTCAGTATGTCAGGGAAAATGCCACAATGTTGATGGCTCAGTAATAATACTATAAAGAAAAGGGAAAAGACTTTAAAAGTATTAGTCTGTGAAGATTCTCAAATATCTGGGTCATCGAAGAAAAGACAAAATAACACTTACTTTTTTGGGGTCCATGTTGAATTTCTTTCTTCCCATTGCAATTTGCTTGTTTCTCTGTGTTGTTTTGCTGCAAATGGAAGTAAATATGTCTTAACAAATATCCCCTTATAAGACTGAGGGCAGACAAAGAACCTCTTGTATGACTGGCCTGTGGATACAATGTGCCAAACAACACTTTCATAACTATCAAACAGTCCTGCTTACAGGCACAAGTCCTGTTGATTTAAGAGCCTTATCAAAGTCCCTTTAAGGCCAGTCATTACACTGACAACAACTGTCCCATATATATTCTTTCTTATAGCATTAAAATGCGTATTTTTCAGGCTGGAGTGCAGTGACGCGATGACTTTAACAATCAGCAATTGGCTCTTTTATTCCGCCATATTGCGCGTTGCACTTTTTCCCATTCATAGTAATATGAGTAATAACAGTTTTGTCTTAAGAACAATCTTTTAACGGTCATGTTCTGTTTTATGGAGTGTTCGTTTGTATTTCATTGTTTCCCTGTGTTCTCTTTCTGCTTCCTTTGTTCCCCATTTTCCTGCTTCTTTTCTGTTTCCAAGGTTATTGATTATGCCCTTGTTTGTTGCCATGGTTACTGGTTGCTTTGTGCAACTGTTTCTTGTTCAGTTTGTTTTCTCCTGTGTATTTAAGCCCTCAGTTTAGGGGCCGTTTACACAACACCTTTTTAAAAACTTTTTATGCATTTTGGCCATTCATTGCTACGACAGCAGTGTTCTGGGGGAGTGTTCAAACTTTCATAATACAAGTTTTTGAAAACAATACCGCTACCATGTAAACTACAAAAACGTGAGCTTGTGTATTACGTGTTCAATCTGTATTCCTGTAAGCACAATAAAAGACATAAGCGTGCACAGCACATGTCTCCTCCTCTCAGGTGTGTGACCTGTCAACCAAACGACACAGTCTGAATAGAGCGCTTAATGAATGTTTAGAAGAGGATAGATCAGTGAGGACACTTGGACAAAAGAGAGACAGGTGCAAATCTGCATGAGCTTCAGTTGAGCTGTAATGAAAAGGAAATATTTCCCATCTCTCATAACTCACCTCTCGCCCACACACGTGAGCTGCTCGATTTCTGTCATCACTTCTGCAATCTCAAACTTCAAGCGCTGGAAAACAGAGGCTCACATCAAACAGAAGACTACATGATATCAAACACTAGATCCAAGATCATGCCGTTGAAATGCAAAATGTATGCCTTGAATACAATGTAAGTTACTTCAGGTGAAAGAGTCTCCAAATGCCTATTACAACGATTTAAAGCTTAGAAACAAGGTACTTTTATGTTGCATTCAATGATGAAAAATAGGTTATGTTCAGAATGTAATACCAGTTTACTATAGAGTAATTATGTGACGCAATGAATAATACATTTTATTTAATAATTATTTGATGTGATACTTAACAACTTCAACGACATTCTACCTTCTACAAGGTTCTTTATTGGCATTGAATGTTCCATTCCACAAAAGGTTCTTTATAAGGGAAAAAGGTTCTTTGGATTATTTAAACATTCTTTACACTAAGAAAAAAAAATGTTCTTTTAAGAACTGATCACTGAAAGTTTCTTTGGAAAACCAATAATGCTCTTCTATGGCATCACTGTGAAAACCCACTTTTTGGAACATTCTGAACTTTCTTTTCAACTACATTCTTACCTCAATATCATCAAGCAGTTCTTTTTTCCTGCGCCGTATGTTGGACAGCTCATCTCGCTCCTCTAAGGACAGGTCTTCAGGTACTGTAACCAAACACACACAAGGGTAGGACACCTGTAAGCATGTTTTTATATGAGCACTGGAAAACTTAACATTCAAGAGCAGAAAAGCATAGCAGAACATATTCAAATCAGCAATAATGTGGGTCAGACGTTTCCCTCAGCTTTAAAACTCCACTCATGCTGTCTGCAGACTCTGTGTGGAATACTGACAAGTTAGTTGTTCTCTTTTTTTCATCATACTATGACAATGTAAAACAGAACTTTTAAAATATAATGATTATCTCTCAAAAAGTGAAATGTAGACAACAACTACCGAATAACTGAAAAGATAATGGTTGCTACACCTGTGCCAAGAACCTCTACATATTTGTTTCCATCCAAATTTGTGAACTTAACTTGTGCTCGAAATTGGAATATCGCATAAAACATTTGAAAATAAAGCACTGATTCCATCCAATCTGTTCAAGAGAACAAAACGGTCAATTCCTGGGAAATTTTCCTCCATCATAAATGACTTGCGTCTCAGATGTGAACGCAATGGGAACGCAATCGTGTGAGACACTTCTGAAGGGAATTAAACCGAATCATTATGATGACAGACTTTGGCTCAGACATTTCAGAACCACCAAACCAACATTTGAGATGCTGTGATGTGATTGGTCCGCTGGTTAGTCCCGTCATCCAATCACATCCTCTGTTGAGGCAAAGTCATGTGAGTTTTTTTGTTGCACATCTATGGATTTTTTCGGTAAATGTGTTTCCATCATGTGCTGTTTATTGGATTAAAAAAAAGTATCCGCCTTAATTGGAACACACTTTTTTTATATGCAATCTCCTAAAGCGCGCATAAAAATAGGTGGATGGAAACATAGCAATAGACAAACTTACATGTAAAGTAACAAAAACAATTCACAAAAACAAATCTGAGACCACCTGTATATTCCCATTTGTTTGATGTGATGAACCTCATAAACCTTGTCAAACCCAGTGACTAGTTCAGAAGCGTTCTTTGTAGAAGCCTAGAGCTTGAAAACTGACCAAAATCACATACTTCACTGTACTATATCTTTAAAAAGGTAGTGTGCATACATGTAGTATGACTGCCATTCAGATGGACTACATGCGCACTGTCACGTCACTAAGGCGTCAGCTGCCTCATCCGAGTATTCACCTACTGCTTTATGAAACTCTGAATTCAGACATACTATTTATTTCACACACTGATTTCACCTTCTTTGTAGTAAGCAGGGAAGAAAGCATATGTAGACGCGGGTTTGTTTCCAAATGGAAAGCTGTGCACCCAGACTACAGGAAATTTTACAGCGCTAGCCAATCAGATTGGAGCTTTCTATTTCAGCAATACATCAGATGGTACATGAACAGTCTGTGGTGTGTAAATGAAAATCATGTTTTCATAGTCTCTGATGACTTCTGTATTTTTCTGTAATTAGCACTGTGTCTCCCTTTCGAATGCTTTCACGGGGAATTGGATACTATAAATAAACTCCAACAAACGAGTCAAGGAGTCTTTCATATGGAGCTGTGTTCATTGTTAATTTCTTCAAGAAAATTACTGATGAATACAGTATGATAATGACAAAAAGAAATATAAATCATGATGATTTTAATTATACATACAGTGGATGAAAACAAAATATTGCACATGCACAAAGAATTTATTAAAATAATCAAAAGGTGTTAGAGCTGCGAGAACTAAATCGCTTTATTTAGCAGATAAAGTAGCTCACTCAAAAACAAAACTTGTACTGAACTGAGCTGAATAACAACTCTATTGTCTTTTGAAGAGCTGCTTTATAGCTGAATCGAATTTGTTTCATAATTGACAAATTTTGCAAAACCTGTCTGAACTGAATCAACATTGACCTTGTCATGCTGAAAAATTACACTAAGTTCATGACAGTTAGTATTGTGTAATTGACAATGTCAATAAGTGAAATACTGCATTATGTAGTAAAGCGCTACATGTATATCGCAGGGTGTTTCAGAAAGACGAAAGGGTTGACGTTTATTAGCAAACATAACAAAAGTAAATCCAGGCACAGAGCAAGGCATGCAAAACAGAAGTTACGGTTAACATCCACTAAGGACAACAAACAAGGGAAACACTCACAGGATACTAACAAGGAACAGGTGTAAGTATTCAATTGCTATGGAAACTGACTCTCATTATAAGCTATTATTTCAGGATCTCAGGTTTAGTGTTCCCGTTTATATTTCCATTTCGGGGAACAAATATTCACTATTAACTACAACTTTTGTATTAATAAACTCCTAAATTACTGCTTATTAATATTTAGTATAATATTTTAGTAAGGTAGTGGTTGTAATATTTAAATTTAGGTATTAGGTAGGATTAATGGATGTAGAATATGGTCAAGCAGAATAAGGCCCCGATCAGACAGAACGCATTTTTTGTAGTGAGAGGCGCCTTTTTAAAATTGTTTTCTATTGGCAGTGAGCATTTTGCATGCTATTTATGCGCCCCAGGAGATTTAGCAGGAGCGCTCAGAGTGCCTGAAGTTGAAAAAAAAAACAACTCTGAGCAGAAAAGCGCCCGACGTCATTTGCAATTTTTCCCATTGTCCAATCGAATGAATGGAGAGGCGGGCCTTCCGTTGTGCTGATGAATGTGTACAGTTCTTTGGACACTGAAAAGATGGAGCCCTTTGCTTGTACATTTTTTTTACGTTTCTGCTAATATGACTAATAAGAGCGCTCGCGCTACACTGACAGGACAGCTGATTCAGTGGTTGCCGAGCAACATAAAAAAAAACGCAGCACGTGTTCGGTCTGATCGGGGCCTAAGGCACTAATATGGGCTTTATAAGTACTGACAAACATCCAATATCCTAGAAATACACAAGCTAATAGGCAACTAGTTAATAGTGAGAATTTCAATTTTCACAGATCTTTCATGTATTATATTTATTTTTTTATTAAATGTGCATGTATTTTTTAAATCTTCTGATTAACGTTTGATCTGATACAGTTATTTTGTACATTATCGTCAACTAAAATATTGTCTACCAAAATTTTCCAATCCATGTTCAACAAGTAGAGGAGCTTGCGCATTTAATAGAAGATTTCTTACAAAAAATACTTTATTTAGAGGTCAAATGCAAAGACGTTCACATCGATTAACGTCGTCATCAGTGTGTAACGTTTTCATTCCAATCCATGTAAAACAAACTAAAATGAATGAACATGACAACATAGTCTCAAGTAAATTCAACAGTTTTTCATCTACCTCCATTGACACCATTATATGCGAATTGAACTGAGCTGGACGATTGCATCCCCATTTTCTCCAGTGCTGATATACAGAAATTAACTAAATTAACAACTATTGATATTTACAGAAGAATGAATCAATACAAATATATATAATAAGTTGGACAATGACACCATTTCCTTTAAGAGCTGCTGTGCAGCCTTTGACACAACGCTACATAAATAAAGGTGACTTGACTTAACTTGACTAAATTGAGAGGACATTGTTTCATCAAAAACTGTCAAAGTCTCCTCAACTTCTGCGAGAAGATGGCTGAGATTGATACAGCAGGCAGAGGAAGTAGGTCACTCCTGTATTTCTGCTGGAGCAGATTGTAGCTCTCCTCCGCTCTCTCTGCCAGCTTCCTGGATCCATTGCTTGGGAAGAGAAATCCCATCTGCATCACTCCACTAAGCTGCTTTGAATTTCATCTCCCATTTTCACTTCATACTCTGCTGTCAATTGCTAAAACCCTTTTAGGGCAAAATAAAAGAGCATTATTTCCTAATGCTTTCTGATGGCCTGGGACGTCTACAGAGGGGTGACTGCGAACTTGGAAAACAAGGGTTCAAGGAAACAATGAATGTTTTCCATAAAGACAAAAATGATGACACTAACCATGTCCTGGCTGCACACAATGGTTTCTGGGCTCTCTTTGACACCGAGCATAAAGCGGCATTTATGGAGCGATCCCCCACAGGCAACCCTACGTCTACAGCACAGAAATCCTGCATCATCTGAGAGGATTCCCATGGAGGAATAAAGAAGCAAATGTCTTGGATTGTTGGGCTATTGGGTTCGGTGACAAACCCACACTGTGTTTTAGTGAGTGCACACGCAGGAAGCACAGGGTCATTTGATATCACTGTGGCTCTAATGCATTAAACATGACTTATAACCTAACAAGGGGAGGGGAAAAGGAAACTTGCGTGCCAAACAAAAATTGCTCTTTTTATTGTGACTTTTGGCGTGCATAAATTCCATCAGTTCAACCAGACTCAGCAAGAGAATCGCTAAAACCGGCACTTATTAGTGCTGTCTACTAAGGCCAGCATCGCCGTTACCATTGCTCATGTTAAGCAGTATTGAATTAAACAAACTCCTAACCCTAAGTATTAAATGAAACTCGACCCGCACTGTTTGTGCAACAGAACACCCTAACAACCACCTAGCAACTATAGAGTGCAATAGTTGGGATCCAGAAGTAAAAACTCAACTATATTACAATAACTTATTAACCTTTAAAGGGATAGTTCACCCAAAAATGAAAATTCTGTCATCATTTAGTCCTCCTCAAGTTGTTCCAAACCTGTATAAACTTCTTTGTTCTGCTGTACACAAAGGAAGATATTTGGAAGATTCTATTCCCAGAAGATCTCGCCCCTATTGACTACCATAGTGTTTTCGTATTTTGGTAGTCAATGGGGCGAGATCTGCTTGGTAATAAAATACAAATAAAATGTACTTGTATTGTGTATTGAGTATTGTGATTTTAGTTGTGCAATTGTTTCTATATTATTTTTATTAAATATGTGAGCTGGTCTGTAAAAAAATGGATACGGCACATGCATTTCCACATACGGATAAGGCTCATTCCCATCCTCCATTTTATTCCCTGTCTCTCTTGAACAACACCGCTAACAAGGGATCAAAAGGTGAAACAATTCAGCAGCCCACAGATTAATCTACACCTACAGCTCAAGAAATCCCATCACTTCCAGACTCAGTCATGTGACTGCTAAGGCTGCTTAGAGCCTGAAAAAGCACAAAAACATTTTCTACAATGTTTCAATGTTTACAATTAGCCACTTACACCCAAAATTCACTTCACATCTGTTTACAATTTTTAGGGGAATTGACCTACAGATGGGTTACTTACAACTGTCTCTAATGGGATAAGAAAAAGCCATCTAACAAAAGCCTTAAAAGAGAAACATTGAGATCAGAGGCTTTGTGGAGACGGGAATCTAATAAAGAAAAGTCTTGGATAGACATCCTGATATTGTCCAGGACTGCCTTGGGACAATGGAGAGGATGTCTCTGCCCATCTGCCGTACCGATTAGACAACTTATGGCACGTAACAACAGCAACCACACAAACACAGAGCTGCCTTATCATGGTGTAACCCACTTACACCACACATTTCCATACTGTGGCCCCACTTATAGACAAAAGAGTCATGTGTCCATGAGTCATGAGTCCAGTATCACTGTAACTACATAGCCATAATGTTTTCACAGTATATGCAGTACTTACCATCACTCTTGCTGCCCCATATCTGCTGTTCTTTATGTGGAATAGTAGACATTCCACAAAGCGGACCACACTGAAACTGTCAGTGAAAAGAACGATTTCCCCAGGAAACTGATGTTGGTTTCGACGAGTCAGATAGACTGTGTTTGCTCCACATGCGCTGCTCTCAAAACACAGTGGGCACATAGTTTGCATACTTACACCAACCAACTGTTCAGGTAAAACCAGTTTAGCCAACTCTGCCGTGAAATGACATTCTGAATTCTGTTATCATGAGTGTTCAGGCCTGTGTTCGGTCTGATGGTAAAACTCACCATATATCAAGTTTCATTGTGAAAAACTTGTTGAGTTGAATTTGTGTAAATGGAGACAATACAGGGTAACACCATGTCCTAAACAGGCACTATGCAATAAGACTCCAGCGATGAGCAATTTGTCTGTCCACACCAGACGTGACATGACTATGAGAAGTGACCAAGTCAATCAGAAGAACGTGTGGGTGGAGTCTCTCTGCAAACGTACTGAACTCGCAACCAAATCAATCAAAAATCACAGCCAATCACAAGAGCGTGAGGGCGGAGTCTCTCTGCAAACATACTGAACTTGCAACCAAATCAATCAAAAATCACAGCCAATCACAAGAGCATGTGGGCGGAGTCTCTCTGCAAACGTACTGAACTTGCAACCAAATCAATCAAAAATCACAGCCAATCACAACAGCATGTGGGCGGAGTCTCTCTGCAAACGTACTGAACTCGCAACCAAATCAATCAAAAATCACAGCCAATCACAAGAGCATGTGGGCGGAGTCTCTCTGCAAACATACTGAACTTGCAACCAAATCAATCAAAAATCACAGCCAATCACAAGAGCGTGAGGGCGGAGTCTCTCTGCAAACATACTGAACTTGCAACCAAATCAATCAAAAATCACAGCCAATCACAAGAGCATGTGGGCGGAGTCTCTCTGCAAACGTACTGAACTTGCAACCAAATCAATCAAAAATCACAGCCAATCACAAGAACGTGTGGGCGGAGTCTCCCTGCAAACATATTGAACTCGCAACCAAATCAATCAAATATCACAGCCAATCAGAAGAGGGCTTGGGCGGAGTCTCTCTGCAAACGCACTGCACTCACAGCTAAACCAATGAAAAATAACAGCCAGTTTGAACATTCTTGTTTCCTTTCATTTATTTTCAAGATCTGAGGTGAATTACCCATTGTTGCTTTCAGTACGGCAATAAAGGTCACGCAAAATGATATTCAAACTCACATTAGATGCTTTTAACATTTAATAAAGCACATGATCAGTACCTGAGTTCATCATTGTCATATTTTGTTGTTCCAGCCGTGACGGCACAGTAACCGATACCAAAATAGTATCATCGCGTTTTGCTGTCACGGCTAGTTAGGACATAAACTCTAAATAACTCGGAAAAGATGCATTTTATTGTGTGTCGCCGTGTCACATCACATCTGGTTAGGACACGGTGTAAGACCATCTGCTTCTTTAGTTCTGTTAGTCGTTTAAGCAAGCATCATATTATTATTACTTACCCCTAAATTACTACAGCAACAGCACAGCAAAACCATCTTACCGAACACCTTATAGCAACTGCACAGCAACACACTTTAACAACCATCCACAGCATTGCTCCAATGACAAAAAAATGATGTCCAGTGTTAATTGTGATAATGTGACCTCGTTGCCTTATTTACTCATAGTGAAAAAGCTTTTGCTATGGATATCATCCATTGGCATAATGAGATTGTTTACACTCAATTGGGAGTGGCAGCAGAGTCTGTTTAGGTGAGCTGGTTTCAATGATGACTCACAATCTTTATTTATGAACACATGCAGGACAAGTTGAGTTTGTTCCTAGATCTGCACAATGAACTCACTAGACTCAGGGTATGTTTACAAGGCAACGATGTACTAAAAACAAAATGTTTTTCCTTCGCATTTTTCACATACATGTCAAAACGATCCCCGTTCACAAGGATCCACGGAAACATCTACAAACACTGCATTATTCATGCCAGGCAAGTAGATGGCAATGTCACTTTGTAAGGAAACACTACGCACCTCTAGACCGAACACGTAATACACCTGACGCGCCTGACATCACCGTTTTCACAAAATCATGCTTTTTATAGTTTACACAGAGATGATAAAGGTATTGTTTTCAAATACTCGGACTTTGAAAACCATTTTCAAAAGATTGCGTTTTCAGCCCCCCAAAATGCTGTTTGTGAAAGGCCAAAAATCCGTAAAAAGTTTTCTGTTTTTGGTTGTTGTGTAAACGGTTCCTCAGTCTCCTTTAGCGGGCTCAATCTCCCTGAGGTTAGTGTTTTGATCAAAAAGATAATGTTTCTTGCTCACGGGCCATTCCCTTTTTGGGATCAAACCAGGAACCAGCCGTTTACAAGCCCAAAAGCCTTATCCACTAAATCTGTTACATCTGATGAAAAGATCCGGAGTGTTGTTCATTCTGCTGATGATATTCAAGCCTCTGCTATTGCCATATGTGAGTCTGCACAGATCATTAGTCTGGGAAAGTCATCTGACCCAAAGAAAACATGTTATTGTGTTCTGACTCTTATTTTTGTTGTTCAGAAGGTAACGTTTCAGATTCATTTTAAGACGGAGGACATAGATCTGTGATTTATATTCCAACAGCTGCATTAACAACATACAAATTCCTGCAAGTTTAAGTCTAACTAAATCTAAAGTGTTTTCTTATTAATCCTAATTCCAAAATGCATCAATGTTAAGTCTGATCACTTGAAAAAGCAATAGCAAAATGTTAGATCCTTATATGTTAGCTTCAATATCAAGGCACACAGCATTGGATATTATTCATGCACAAATGGTGTGGGATGGCTGAAGTCTAATTCTTAGAGTTTGTTCAAATTACTAACCCTACACAAAAATACTGAGTAGTTGCAACTCAAATTTCAGTCAAATATGGACAAAACCATAAGTTTGTCATAGTTGACCTAAATTTGAGTTGAAACTACCCAGCATATTTTAGTGTGTAACTTCTACTAGTAATGGTGATAGCGATGCTTGACTTAGCAATTGACCCTTCGCAAAGACCCGCCCCCTTTAGTTACTGTTGCTATGTCCGACAAGCCATGACACTCTCACGCCACACATCATGTTCTCACGTGAACCGATCATCTCTTCATACTAGTTCGTTTTTAGCATGAAATAAACATGAATGAACATCAGAAGGAATGTTGTTTCAAGCGTGGAAAGACGTGAGTATGCACAATTTTTCAAGTTCAAGTTCATCGATGTTAATCTACTAACTCCCCTGACTGCTTTTTGGACAAAATGGAGGATTTGGGTTTATGATTGGTCAGATCTCCTGTCAATCAAACTGCCGGCGAAGGGTCAATTAAATACTTCTATTAACTACTTCTAACTACTTCAATTAAGAGTTGACCCTTTCCTTCCACTTACTTTTTATTTTACAGTCTATTTTGTATTAATATTTCATGAAGTTGTTGTTTTTTTTCCACAGTAGTGCATCACATGAAACAGCAGCAATTCTCAGTGTGTTTCCACCTTCGAGATACTTCACATATTTAAGAATGAAACCAATTTAATTCACCCACGTAACTCAATAAAAAGAAACCTCGCACCCTCACAATGCTTTATTCATAGCCTGCGTTTCACGCTGACATCTTGAGTCCATTTCCAAAATGATTTTAAAGAGAAAGCTTCCTTTTCCTTTGCCAGATGAGAAAATATCCTGACGCCCCTATATTTAGCTCATCCTGTGTCATGCTCCCGTTCACAAATTAGATTAGTATTTTTGGCAGAGGCTCTGTGCTGTTTCTCATGTAATTAGTGGTTTGCCTCCATCTGATTTCTTGTGCAGGTTTAGCTCTCATCTGGGTTAATAATGTGACTAAAGTTCAGTACAGCTGCATTAAACCATCAGCACTGACCCCACGTCAGCACGTATCTGCATCGTAATGGCATCTATTAGGACATAAGGACAAGATACCTGCAAGTATGCAATGAGATTAACAGATGCTTCACTGTGAAACGGGTGGAAGTAAGATGGACTGGATGACAAACTATTCCCTAACATTGTGTGATTCTTAGAAACACGAATTCCCTAACATTGTGCGATTCGAAGAAATACAAATGGTGTACCTAAATTAACATCGGTCTTTCCACTCACGTGTCTTCTGATGCATACTGAACATGCTGGCTGAAAAGTGACCTAATTACAGATAAATGACTGACAGCCCAAACAGCCAATCAAATAGCTGTTGCTATCCGCCATTTTGTCCTTCAAGCTTTAAAGCTTACTAAACTGTCAGACACACAAACCTCCTTTTTTTCCTGGTAAAAAAAGTGTTTTTAAGGCAAATGTAATTCAGAGTGGCGAGTTAATAGAGTGCATTAGTGCCCGTCCAATTTATCAGCAGTGCTGGTTTCGGAAGTATTTCTTCCATTCATTTCTCCCATAGGCTTTTCAAAAGTCTTCATTAAAGTATTATAACTTATAAGCCATGAACCAAGCCAACCAGCCACAAGGTGGATCATAAGATTACAAACTTTGATTTGAAGCAAAAAAGTATTTGAAAATCGGACAAAGAAAGTACAAGACTGTGTACTTTTAATGGCTTCAGTGAGGGAAAGATCTACAATCCAATGAAACATTGGGAAAGCATAATTGAATCAAAAACAATGGAGAAATATAAAACTACTAAAATGTTGATTATATAAAATAAGGCTAACAAGATCTTTTGGTGTATTTTGCTTGTGGTGAAATTTGGTGGCATTTTCTGCACAGCATCATGGGTAATGTAGTTTTTCACCACAAATTATGCTGTTAAACAGGATTATTTTAAAACTAAGTTGAAATAATGCGGGCTGATAGCTTCAACAGAAACATATACTATATACATATACTCGCAGTAGGGCAGTCTTTAAAGGTTTATAAGTTATTGATAAAAATATATTTCCTTGTGGAGTTTTTACTGGCCGAAACCAACTGTTGCACTCGATGGAGTTTCATTAGTTCCGTTCCTGAAATCAGCTGGATCAGACTCGTCATTTCTGTCATATGTTTCTGGTATGCAGCCAAACTTTATTTTAAGAAAAAAAAACGCATTATTTATACCTGTATTTGCATCTGTAAAGTCTCCGTTACACATTTTTTGTGTGTGTTAAGTCACGTTTCCACGTGTATTCAGATATCTACACTGTGTTCCCATTGCCTGCCGCTAAACCTCACGAATAAAGAACTGAACAGTAGTTCCTTTACAACTCAAATGGTCTCTTCCTGTTTTAGTCAGTGCTTCTTGGATAGAATAAACTACAATGAGGACCAGACGATAGTCGATAGTCAAACGTCTGGCTCCATGAGACTAAGGTCAGAGGTTCTAGGTTCAGTTCTACCTGTCTGGATGCCATCTAACTTCATAATTTAATCAATTTAATAGCGTGGCTCTGAATGATTATAATGTTTCTGCGTGACAGGATCATCGGGATTTCATCACTCATCTCCTTCTAGTAATGGAATGAATCCAATCATACATAAAATCTCCTTGTCAATCAAGGCAGATCTGAGGTGCAGCCCTGCATTAGCATGGAGCATCAGTGACTCCCATATGATGGGACAGCGAGAGCTCCTTTCTGAAAGCCCCAAGGCCTGCTGCAATGACTCAGACAGGAAATGAGTTTAGACCTCGATTCCAGCCGTCTGATAGACAGCCATGAATGAGACAAACTGGGCTGCCGGACACCTAACAGGCCTGTTTATATTGGCCCCGTCTGTCCAGACACAACATCTGGATGTGAGGAAGAGGGTGAATTACTGCACATGCTCTGTTATGTGAGGGGGGACAGCAAAGACAAAATCTCTCTGTCGCGCTATTATGGCTGAAACGTGGGCGACGAAGACTGAGCGTCCGGTCCTGGCAGCTCTTTATTGCTTCACAAGACATTCTTTAGTTGCTCCGACTCAAGTGTTTTATTCATTCTTTGTGAACTGAATTTCCTTCAGCCTGAATATCCGTGGGTCTTTTGGGGTTTAATTATAAACTATGGAGGGGCCGTTGTTAGTTTAAATCCAGCTGTGGAGATGTAGAGGAAGAGACCTGGTCCAATGAAGAGGTGTTTAAATGAAGACACATTTCTATAATCTGTGAGACGTGTTACACAGCTGCTGTTCGGGTCCCAATGACTCATCTAGTTAATGTTATATTTTTTTTAAAAATATAATCTTATTACTTTACTGAGAATATCAGACAACTTTTATGCCCTCATTAATCAACTTTACATTTTAAAGGGGCATAGATTTTTTTTTTATTATTGTATGTTTCTTGAGGTTTCCTGAGGGAAAACCCCTCTGTCTGAAACCATCAGTTTTTAAGGGGCGGCTCCTTTAAGCCTTGTCAGTAAATGGCCACTGTTATGATTGGCTAAAGTAATTGCATAGGAATCAATATCAACACCCATTATATATATATATATATATATATATATATATAAAATATACATATATATAATGTATGATTCATTACAAAATTACTAAATCGATGATACTACCAAATTGTACAAAAATTAACTTTGCATCCCAATCTAAAAAAGACCTTGCAAAGGGCTGGTGCAACCCTACCATATTACTTTGTGCTTCTGAAGGGAAAATATATCAATATATAATCAAATTCCATGTCAGCAACTGTGGCTGTACGAAGCACACGATGACGGAGTAGTAAACAAAAAATCTTTATAATGTCCCACAAAGCAAACTCAGGAGAACATTGGGAAAACACAACCACACACAACATTGACGACACGGAAACAAACAACTGAATGAACTGAGGGCTAACACACACACACACACACACACAGAGATGATTAACGCAACAAGGAACACCTGCATAACTCAATCAGCGACTATAGAGACAAACTAGCAAACAGGATCTAAACACAAAGCCAAAACTAACTATACATGTTACAATAAGAAAAATGGCACAGCTATCTCACAGTGGCCTACTGGTGTTCATAATAAATCATCATTTCATGAAAACACCTCAGAAGAAATGTGAAATCATTTAGCTATTTAGAAGAGGTTGTGAAATAAAGGGCAATCTATGAAGAAACTTAGGAATCTTGGTTTGAAATTTGCTTCAAATGTCAACAGAAATGCGTTCTTTAAAGTCAAAGGCCAATGACGATTAATCATTAAGCAGATTTAAAGAATAAAAAGTCATGATACACTAAAGTGTTTTTGTAATTAGCTCTGGAATAAACAGCTCAGCACACATGAACCTAGCAATTAGTGATTTCCACCCACAGCTGATAGTAATGAAGTGTTGAATGAAGGGTCAGCGGTGAGGTGTTGGCGGTGACATAACACAGGTGAAGCCCTTGATTGCGGCTGTGCGCTGACTCACGCTCGAAGAGCCTCTTACTCACACTAGAGCAGCTGTCAGGAATATGAGCTGTGACCCATTTAACCAGCTACACTTCACAAATGATGTCAAACCTGTGTTTGCCACACATCCACTGGCAATTATGCACAGAGATGCTAGTTTGGGCTTGTTGTTGAGCTCATTTAGTTTAAACCAGTCGTTTCCTGACCAGAAACATTCCAGCTTCAGGTACTTTGTCTGTCTGGACTGAATGTGAAATTTCTGTGAAATGTGCCGAGACTCACAGCTAATCAGAACAGATCTCAAATTTCTGTGTGGAGATTTCACTCTCGACGTACACACCCATTCCAATATTGCCTAAAATAGAAATCAAATGACTCATTCATACGCTGTATTCCAGCATGAAGAACAGCAGCCAGTTGCAACCCCAAAGTTAAAGTCACCACGAAATCAAAATGGGAAATTCTCATTGTTTTATGGAATACTGCAGTGTTTATTATACATGGTTTATCTTGTTTTAAATGCACGTGCCTCGTAATATTTAATCAAAATAACTTCCCCTCCCTCTTGCTGCGACATCTCTTCTCCGAGGGCGGAGTAAGCTGTCACTCACATGAGATCCACCAATAGCAAACCACAACCATCCAATCAATTCCCAATGAACAAAATCAAGCCCCGCCCTGAATTTGTTCTTGTTTTAGAAGCCTTTTGACTCAGATATACATCTCAATAGGGAAGAAAAGACAAGCACACCTTCTGTTTCGTGGTGACTTTAAGAAAACCATCATTTGTTTAGAGTTATATAACTAAAGGTTTTCTTAGCTTAAGGGGTTTGTTTCAGCCAGGGCCAGACCTCCAGTGACCTGTTAACTGAAGAATTTCTGCAACTGGATCACTGCAGTCAATGTGTTGAACTCATTTTGAGTTTGATTTGGGAAAGACAATCCATTCACTGCTTCTCGAGTTCAGTTCACTGGAGGGGAAGATAATCAGCAGCATCTTATATTTGGGTCCTCAGACAACATGTGTGGCTTCGGAGGACGTGGATATAGCAAAAAAACTAACACAGACTTTTTGATGATTTCTTTCTTTGTCATTTTTTGTGTTCAACAGCCATAAACCTTCCGTATTTTTTAAATACTCCTTTTGTTTTCCATGCATGTTTCAAATGGGCTGAGAAAATGACATTTTAATTTTGGGTCATTTTGTTTTTATCTTACTCTTAAATTATGTTTTGTTGGTGTAACCTAATATATTTAGGTTGATTCAGACATTTGATTGAAATAAAATAATTTTATTTAGATGTTACCACATTTAAGCAAAAATCTGGTCGGTTTTATAGTATGTACACTTACAATGTACTTACCCTGTGCTTTATTTGTAAATTATTAATTGCAACAACACCAAATTCGAAACGATTTTATGGGGATAGTTACATAATTTACTCACTCCCAAGCCATCCTAGCTGTTTATGACTTTCTTCTTTCAGAAAAACAAGAGTTATATTAAAAATATCCTGGCTCATCCAAGCTTTATAATGGTACACAAACACGGACTTAAGAAAGCTGATTGGGAAAAAATATAAGCCTATGTTGAGGGTCATAAAGCATAACCTGCAGATGTATTCGGGGGTCATACTTTGCTTTTCAATTAGAATTACTTCACTTTCTACTATAAAGCATCTCACCAGTGTGTTCATGGTTAGAGTAGAAGAAATGAACCGACGAAGATTTCCACCTCAAAAAAGGCGGAGCCTCAGAGCCACACTCACCTTTTTTTTTTTGGGGGGGGGGGGGGGGGCGCTTGATCCTAAGCTTAAATTAAGCACTGTATTTTCCCAAGAAAATACTGAGTGTGGTTAGATTCTATAGAAGGTGCAGTAGTTTTTTCCCCATTTATTGTAATTACTACAATAACTAGAGAGTATGTACATACGGAACAGGACTGTAATATAAATTACTACCAGCTGGGCAACCATCACTACCTCTAACCTAATTTCCATCTGGGTCTATACATGACCTATACATATGACTTGAAAATCCTGTGCTTTTAACAGACACATAACCACAAGCAAGCACACTCACACACACACACACACTCGCATCTGGCAGATCATGTAGAACTGATTGTCAAATGTCCGTAAAGCTGCTGACAAAGGATTGTACTGTTGGTATACTTCATCAGACCGACAATGTACTATAAAGAGACCCATACAAACGTGACTAACCACACACACACACATATCTCTGTGGACCTGCGTGTCAAACAGTATGAATTTTGAATGATGCAGCATCTTAAAAGTGCATCGCCAACAGAAATCCCACATAAAAGCAGGAAAGCGGCACGTGGACAGCACGTTATTTGCAAAGGAAATGCTCCACACACACACACACACACACACAAAGGATTCTGTTGTTTAATTAACTATTGACAAACAATAATCATTAACCAGCATAATTTGCATACAGAATGTAACTGAATTACACGCAGTACATTCAGAAGTAACCTGCAGTTCTGTAGTAGCTAACTAGATGTTTTGATTTTCTGTAGATAATGTCAGTGGTGTTGCGCCACAAAACTCAATGTGTTCTGGTTTATGTTATCTTAGTGGTTATTATATATACTGGCTAGTTAGATGCTAGTTCTTCTGGTTGGTTAATAGTTGTTTATTACTTATACTTCTTTTTTATCTGATAGTTCTTTGCTTGGGGTAAAAATTGGTAAAAAAAAGTTGGAAATATCGTCGCAGCGATATACTTTTAGTGAACATCCAGGTGCCATTCACACCGCTGAGAGAGATGTTTAGATGAATATGTAAATATGTGCTGCTTTCCTCTCAATAAAAAAATAAACACACAGCAAAAATGACAGCGGTGAGAAAACAGCAGTATAGAAAGCATCGATGTGGATATATTTGCAGCAGCTCTGCAATTCAGCACTCCACGTTTATTTATACAGTAGATTGCTTTAAAGCAGCAGCTTTACAGTATTAAACATGAAAAACGGTGTCAGTGTTGCTTTCAATTAGAATTACAACTTCATTTTCTACTATAAAACATCTCTCCAATGTGTTCATTTTTTTACTCATGGTTATCTGACCTCGACAGACTGAACAGAAGAAATGAAGATTTCCACCTCACAGAAGGCGGAGCCTCAGAGCCACACCCACCTATTACATCAACACTACTGACCAATAGTAGTTCGAAGGTGTTTACCAGCCATAGCAAACTTTTCCAGAAAGTGTGCTTTAGCAAGGTGTTTCAATCTCCTGAACTTCGGTTGGGCCAGATTTTGCAAGAAATGACGTCACATCAGTTCGTTCTTCGATTTTGCTTGAAGTATATTGCGGCCTTAAGCCCATCCCAAGACATTCTGATCAATAGATATGGCCCAGGTCCCTCCTTTAGTGTAAGTCTATTTTTTGTCTGTTACGGCATACGCAAACAGTACATTATTTAGATGTCTTTTATTTGAGGTATCATTTATGCTTGTTGCACAGGTTAACCTTACATATGAGTAATTGTAATGCTTGCTTAAAGGGTTAGTTCACCCAAAAATGAAATGTCTGTTATTAATTACTCACCCTCATATCGTTCTACACCCGTAAGGCCTTTGTTCATCTTCAGAACAAAAAATAAGATATTTTTGATGAAATCCAATGGTTCAGTGAGGCTTCTATTGCCAGCAAGACAATTAACACTTTCAGATGTCCAGAAAGATACTAAAACATATTTAAAACAGTTCATGTGAGTACAATGGTTCAACCTTAATATTATAAAGTGACTAGAATACTTTTTGTGCGACAAAAAAAAAAAAACAGCAACTTTTCAATTTCTGATGGCCGATTTCAAAACACTGCTTCGAAGCTTTACAAATCTTTTGTTTCGAATCAGTGGTTCGGATCGCCAAAGTCACATGATTTCAGTAAACGAGGCTTCGCTACGTCATAAGTGATTCGAAATTTCAATAGTTCACGTGACTTTGGCAGTTTGATGCGTGAACCGATCCACTGATTTGAAACAAAAGATTCATAAAGCTTCATGAAGCAGTGCTTTGAAATCGGCCAACACTAAATATTGTTGAAAAGTTGTTTTTTTCAAAAGTGGTTTTTTGGCGCACAAAAAATATTCTTTTGTAATATATAATTTGTAAAGTTTATAATATTAAACTTGAACCACTGAGTTGCCAGAACTGCTAAATACTGAGGAAATTCTTTGAAATGGTTGTGTCATGCATGACAATCAAGTGATAAAATTATTACTCTCAAAGGTTCAAGACAAAGGACATTTTGTTCCTTGAGCAAATCTCTGTTCAATGACCTCTTTCTGAGGACACATACTGGAGAGCAGAAGGCCACGCTAGAGGAAGGAGAGAATGAGGCCTGTTTGTCCAAGACCACTGGATACACCTTTTCCTGATCCTTCACTGGCTTAAACAATCCAAGATCCCTTACATAATCTATTCTCCTTCACCTCTACTGCTCGCAACCCACTCCATCAGTGAAAAATACTGCTCTTCAAAAGAGTGGCTCTCTTTCCCAGGAATGCAATCAGCCACATGCTCCAACACTCCAGAGACTCGTCTGCTTTCCTTTAAGAGGGGGTGAAAGAGTCTTCAGTTTTCCCCGCGCCAACCTAAATTCCTCAAACTGCCGTATTGTTTGTGCAAATGTGTTTCTAATTTTTGCATGCTTAAATTTTTAACCCTGTACTATGTGCTAATGTTAGATTCAGAGGAATTAGCCAGCTATTTTTACAATCTCTGGACCATTTTAATGAACAGCGAGGTCCCAATAAAAACGGGTAAAACATTTTAAATGGTGAAGAAAACACCATTAGTTCGGAGGGCATACAATTGGTTTTCGTGCACAGGTCCCATTTATAACAATGAATACTGCATTAGAAAACAGTATTTGCTGATGTCAAGGCTGAGGGTTTTAGTAACCTGCAATAATCTCACCTTGAAACCTAAGCTTGCTCCTGAGCTCCAAGACAGCATTTTAAGGCGTCTGCCTTCTAAGATACTTTGTTTTGGCAAAATTCTTAGGCAGCGTCACATGTATTCTTCACAAAGAAGCCAGCATCACAATGTGACTATCTCGGCAGAAATAATCATGCAAGATGGCAGATGTGATTGTTAAGCATACAACGCGTTCATGATTTTTTTCCTTATTCAACATAAATTTCAGGCTAAAAAGTACAAATATTTATATACAGGACAGTATATTAGGTCCTAAATCTGATCACCATTTTTAATCTGTTTTCCTTCAGTAGGTAATTTTAAATGGTTCTCTACAGTGACGAATCAGTTTTTGGAAGTACTGCTATTCCATGTGATGAATTAATTTGAGGCCATGAAAACTATATAATAATAGAAGAATTTGGAAGAAGGTTTTAAAACGGTTTAGATAAATTAGCCTATAGTATCGTCAAAGGGTTACTTGTATAAAGTAGTGGTGCGAGCGATTTCGAAACACTGCTTTATGAAGCTTCGAAACCATTACGAATCTTTTTATTTGAATCAGGGTTTTTTCAGAGCGTGTATCAAACTGCCAAAGTCACGTGATTTCAGTAAACGAAACAAAACTGTTTTGAAATTTCAACATTTCGAAATTTCAATGGTTCACTCAGCGTCTATGGCTTCTACCTGTTTTATACATTTGTAGACGTTTTAATTAGACATTGGTATAATTAAAAGGAGTAATAGTAGTTAATCGTCTCTTAATGGTCAGTTTAGCTGAGCCATTCATGGAACAAACAAAACAAGCTCTGAAAACAGATAAAAAAAAACATATATATATTACACATATACTTGATATTTAATGTTATTAGGTGATTAGTTAATTGCATTTAATAGATTATACTTTCAATAAAACATTTGCAATGTGTTTGTAAAAGCTGTTTGAGATTTTGCTGCATTTACATTGTTTTAAGCAGCAGGTGTTACTAGCGTGTGGCGTTTTGAACGCTTTGAAACAATGAATCATTTTGCGAAGCAATTGGTTCAGTTGATTCAAAGTTTCTAAAAGCTTTGCTTCTCACATTACTAGTGTAAAGATCCAAAGACGATACGTAACGGAGAAAGAACAACAATAATGTACATTTATTAGACACTGGGAACAAGAATCCTACACAAGTGAAAGTGACTAACACAAGACTAAGAACCGAGGAAGACTGAAGGCTTAAATACACAGAGGAAGGTAATCAACAGAACAGGAAACAGGTGTGGACAAATTAGAAACCATGACATTTCTAGACACAGCTGAAGCTGATTGAAATTTTTAAAACTGACTATTTTGAACAATATTTGCTATGCATTTTTATATTTCAATAGGGTATTTCCTTGTTAGTTAATGACACGCTAATGTCAATCTATTGAGAGCAATAGTGAATTGAATTTCTTGTCTTTCCTGAGATTAGCCAGTAGTTTGATTGACAGGCGATCAAACCAATCATAACCCAGAACCCGCCATTTTGTCCGACAAAGCAGTCAGGGGAGTTTAGATTAGATTAACGTTGGTGAACTTGAACTTGAAAAATTGTGTGTATTCGCGTCTTTCCGCGCTTGAAACAACATTCCTTCTGATGTTCATTCATGTATATAAGATGCTATAAATTAACTAGTATGAAGAGATGATCTGTTCACGAGCCGCTTGAACTGAGGAACTACAACAATCTGTCACGACACATTAAAGAGCAATAAAAAATTACAATATCATTGTTCCATGATGAATTTTTCACTGAATGAGAACATGATGTGTGGCATGAGAGCACATGGCTTGTCAGACATAGCAACAGTAACTAAAGGGGGCGGGTCTTTGTGAAGTCAATTAGAGCGCCACTTGTAGCTCACTTCAAAACAGTCCCTTATGAGGGTTGTTAAGATGCTGCCATAAAGTATCTACCTATTTAGACAAAACAGCTTACTAGTTTTCTTCTGTCATAACTCACAACTTCTGTTAGTCTCTTGGACAATCACACCTAAAACAGGCGGGTTCAAAACTAGTCCATGTTCAGGGTCAGAAGTGAATCAGGCTGATGCTTCGCTGGTGGTTTCCCTGCTGACGTCATGAAATCACATCATGCCTAGAGAAACACCCCAATGCACCGCAGCACAAAGACTCACTGTTTTCCTCATAAAACAATCCTGCCATAGTTGTACTATGACTGTGTCACTTCAAATGCCATATTATGACATTAGCTGGCATAAGAACTACATTTTGATGCAAGGCGTAAATCTCTTTGGCATGAAGGCAACTTCAGCTGCATTAAGGTCAAAAATAGGAATGGTCGAGGGATCCCACTCAACCGACAAGAATGTGAACCTATTTGAAAGTTCAATTACCAGATCTACATAAGAAAAAAGTGATTGGTTCTTGACCCATGCAAGCGTCAAAAACTGGCCTGATGGCTTTCTTTGTATTTGCCAAGATGTTACGTGTGGTTTCAGGGTGTTGTTAGTGCTCTTGGTTGCTACAGCATGAGTCCATTTGATGACCATTATTAAGGATTCTTAAACATTCTAGAACCTCTAGATGAGCCAAAAAAACATCTTTTGTGGCACTTTTTTATGAATATGGTACACTTTGGTGTCCCATTTTATTATATATATTAAAGCCATTTTAGAACCATCAGATATATAAACCATTAAAGAACATAATATTAACACCAAAGAAGTAACATCATTTGGACCTTAGTGGGAAGGCAAGTCAGGCTCAAATCAGGCTCAAACATTCAACACTGTGACCCAAATTATTGCAAGAAAAAATGACTAAACAAATACACTACTTGTCAAAAGTAATATAATTATGTTATTATGGCTATAATGAAATAATGACTGTAATATAATGAAATTAGTTTTTTTTTTTAAGTCTCTTCTGCTCACCAAGGCTGCATTTATTTAATAAGAAAGATACTGTAAAAACAGTAATATTGTGAAATATTATTAGTTTAAAATTTATATTTATTAGTTTAATATTTAATAATAATATAAGAGTGATCCTTCAGAAATCCTTCTGATATGCTGATTTGCTGCTTGATTATTATCAGGATTATTTTATAAATAGAAAATTCAATCAACAGCATTTATAAATTTATAAATGTTTTAGAAATATACAAATACAAATATAACAAATATTTTTTTGATCAATTCAATGCATCCTTGCTGAAAAAAAAGGTATTCATTTATTCTTTCTTTCTTTCCCCAAACTTTTAAATGATACTGTTTGACAGTTTTCTTAAAAATATGAAGCAGCACAAGTGTTTTGAACATTGATAACAATCAGAAATGTTTCTTGAGCATCAATTCAGCGTATTAGACCGATTTCTGAAGGATCAGACACTGTGACACTGAAGACACTTGACATCAAAATTGTACTAAATTGTAATAATATTTCACTATATTACTTATTTTTATTTTTATTATATTTTTTTGGAGCAAATAAAGAGACTTCTGTGAAATTTTTTTAAAAATCCTGCTACTCATTCTGCTATTTATTGTTTGCTTGTTTGTTGTAAATGGTTCAACATGTCTCAATTTTTTTCAGGGTTAAGATTAAACCAGATTTAATTTGTTACGAAACCTTATATTTTGCTTGTGATTTGTATTTACTTTCAACAATCATACTTTATAGCAGTGTCCATAAGGCGATGTGCTGCTGAATTCACTGGCGGCACAGAGTTAGATGTCCCACAGTGGAGCACAGCTTTGATTACTGTTCCCCAGCAGGGATCTAGTGGTAGCAGAGGAGCTGAGAGTCTCATTCAGTCTGCCTGCTGCTCCACTACAGTCAGCCTCTGACTGAACCACCAAACCACTGTCAAAACACCCTTATCAAGCCCTCTGCTTCAACACACAGCATTGTGAGGCTACAAAACAGAGCACATATGCCTTGAATATGTTGATTAGTTGTTATTTTCCAGTGAGAACCCCATCATCTCTTGAAATATTGCAACACATGCGCTCATATGGATGATGGGCGAACCGTGCAAAGAACCAAACACTCCGAGACTTATAAAGGCCTCAAATCATGTAGTTCGTTTAAGAGAGGTTTGCTATTATTCTTTTAGACTTTTCTGATCCCATGATCCACTCAATATGCAGAGACCAAAATATCACAGAGATGGGCTGTTCTATCTTGGGTCAGCAAGCAACCATCCAGAACACCTTAAGATTGGAACACACTACATGATTTTTACAATCTGAACAGATTTTAAAACACTAGGCAGAGGAGAAACTGGGCATTATACACTAAAAGACTGAGGATCACACACTACCAGACTTTCAATGTAAGAAATGAAAACAATATGTGTTCTAAAATCGTGTCAAAATCCTCCGACTGGATGGAATCAAACTTTGAAGCTAAAATCGGAGTCTGTGACTATCATACATCGATTTCTGTGAAATCTGTCAATCCAAATCTGCAGACTGGATCTGACTTTTCACCAGCCTATTTGTGTATCAACATCCTACTTCGACTAATGTACTAAAATCAGTCAAAAGACTTCAGAAACCAAACTTCAGTGCCCTAGCAACCATTCACAAAACCCAAGCAACCACACAGCTTCCTGCCACCGCCGCCAACATCCTATGATGGTGAGTTTTGTCGTGTCAAACATCACTAGTATTTTCTTCAGAGAATATACAATTTAAGAACAGTTTTAGTCCATTTTTACAACAGAAATCCTCAATTTCTTATCCTTAAATTTCTGATATATTAGTGCCCTCAAACTGATTAATCGCAATTAAATCGCTTCCAACAAATGTTTTTAAATCACACACACATCAAATCGATTAATCGCGATTAATTGCATCTAGCATAAGTTTTATATATATATATATATATATATATATAGGGTATATTTATATATATATATATATATATATATATATATATATATATACATATACATACACACACACAAACTTTTATGTTAAATGTGACTAATCGTGATTAATCGTTTTTATAGCATATGAGTCAATGACATTATGTGAATATTTTTGTGTCCAAGTGCATTATTTCCTTTTAAAATAATTTGATAAACTCATGACATATCACTTTATTCAATAAAACTCATTTAGTTTGATTTCATTTTTAGTATATTTAAATAATACATATTATTTTATGTTTTGTTGTCTTAAAGCCCTAAAATGTCAGGTGGTGCAACTGTCAGAACACATAAATAGACTAAAGAAAACTATTTAAAATGTCTTATTAATAATAATAATAATAAAACTAAATGGCATCATTTTAGGTTTGAAACCTTTCATATAAATTTTTTTTTATAAATATCAGTAGTTTTAAAGCTTTTGAGACAATTGAAAAACTTTTGTCAAGCAATTTGTATATTCTCAAATAACAGGGTGGTTCAACTACAGTATACATACACCTATTTGGTTGTACCGCCAGACATAAAAACAGTCAAAAAATTAATTTAAACACTTTGAAGTGTTATTTAACAATATATATTTGAATAGATTAATCCGCCATCAATACATCACTACATATCCTGCTTTATTTTGCTCTGTATAGCTGGACTAAAAGTGTAAGTGCCAGAGATGTGCATCCTACTCAAAAAGCTGCAGCACGGGGAATATGGTGTTGACTAAATTAAATCAATACGCATATCAGCTCACAGTCTCTCTGGACAAACACTGGCAAGCTGACATGTAGGTCATCCCATGCAGTCTGATCTTTGCACCTTGACTGGGAAAAAACAGCATTGTTAAAGCTGATCCAGGGTCACATTTGCAGTTCACTTCTGCGAATGTGAAATTTTCAGTGTTTTCAAAACATTCCATTTTACTGCACAGTTTAATGTCTATTACAAATAAGTTATAACTGTCCAGTTATATGAAAGAGACAGACACTTTGTTAGGCCTTCAACTAAAAATGACTTTACCTTAAAAATGGCATTGTGCAGGCTCATGAAGAGTGATTTTTGGATGTTCATTAAACACAAACTGAATCTTAATGGTTTTTAGATTTGCTTGAGTAAATGCACATACATAATAAATGTAATGCTCTTCGTTCTTAATAATATGACACATCTGTGTCTACTGCCATACTAACCCATAATATGATCGTGTGTGTACACATATATCCACACATTTGTAAACCATGGTCTTACCTTGATTATCTTCGTCCATATCTGCAGATAAATGCCAAATATTGAAATGGTGAGATGAGAACGCGCTCCAAACACAGATGTATTCTTTATAATGAAGGGTTTATCTGCTGCATTTACAAACTGGTCCCGCTATGTACGGAATATACGGCATAAACTGATATTCTATCTTAGCCCTCGTTTAAATCCGTAACCCGGTGTGTTTATGAACGGAGGAAGGGTGTACAGTGCTTCTCGGTTTCTTCACTAGCGTGGATCAATAACATCCAGCGGAATAAGCGCTCGAGACACACGGGCATCTGTGTTTCGCAGCGACCGCCACACGTCATCACACTCGCCCCGCCCTTCACACGCGATTTTTACCAATCCTACTACGACGAGGGCCTCACTTATGAAAATTAATCAGGTAATGCTGACGTTGCGTAGTAACCATTCCTAAGCTGGATTTAATATTCATGAGCTCTCAAAAGTCAATTTCAATTACGAAGTACTACACTGGCATGATTGTTTTGCATACAATATTGACCAAACATAAAGACACACACAGAGCAGTGACAGAAAAAAGATGGTGCTGCCAGTACTTGTAATAAAAAAAAATAATAAAAACAACAACAATGAAACTTAATACATACAAACGAGTTCTTCACCATTCAAACGCTTTCCTTTTAGCCAATCAGCACAAACATCAAATAGCGTAATTAATATTCATAAGCAAAGCCTTCACTTTAGTAGAAATCGTTGATACTTCATTTTATTGTATTGTAGTCCTAAAAGAACATATACTGGATAATATGGACTATAAATTTTGCATGGGCTAATTATACAAGTATACATGTAGAAAATATATATGTATTGTGAAGAAAACCAAATCAGTGGGTGTACACTGTCAAAAAAATGAGTAAAACTTTATTTATATCACATTAAAATATATTTTACAGACAAACTCCTGAGTAGAAGTAGAAGGTTTTTAAATGTGTCTAAATCAATAACATAATTTTGTCAACTTTTGCAAATACAGTAGCAGTTACCTCAAAGCTAACAACGATGCATTTCAAAATTAAAGAACCAATCGCCAATCGACCCTTTTCAGACTGTGATGACGCATTTTAACGACATCAATATCGTAAGTTTTTTATATTTTCATTATTTTTAAAATAATGCATGTACATTTATAACACTATACTTAGTATTATATTTCCGTTGCATCAAATTACAAAAAATGAAAACACTGCTGTGAGGGAGTTTCTAATACAGTGACTATGGGAGCGGCAGTAAAAATGACATTTTTCTCTCTTCTGCCGCTATCAATCGCTCTCTATATTTTCTCTCTTTTTGAAAGTTGTGAAAACACCATTGTGGAGTTTTTCTTTTGCTATTTGCGCAAATGGAAACACACAAAAAATTTATTTTACGAAGTCTCTCAATCACTGCTGTAAAAGTTTACCCAACTATGACGGCTTCCGCTTCTTAGAAATCCGGAAATGTGAAAATGGTCTATTAATAAAGTCATTGCTTCCCTGCAGCAACTGAAGCTTCTGAGACTCGCTTCATGACTGCACATGCGCATTTGGCTGGTCCAGCCTGAAAAACAGCCTTTTTTTTTTATCATTATTTGAGATTAGAAATAAAACTGATGAGAAAGTTGTTGTGAGATTTCATTGGTGATTTCAAATATGAAACTTAATCGTAAGTTTGGTGAACATCTTTGGAGAATTTGATTTTTCCACATTCAAAGAGACAGGAGCTGTACTTGCATGACTGAAATAGTTGCAGAGAGGTGTTTCAAAGATGGCCGCCAAGTGAAATGACTTAAAGGGACTTTTTAAAATTAAAGTATACTATCATCAATAAAAGAGAATGTTGAATTTCAGTGCAGCTTTTTTACAGACCCAAAACTGACTTACAGCACACAATGAAGTGAATGTGATTGGGAAAACCTTCATCAATACAGCTGAGAAAAGATCGACATTCCCTTACAGTTGGGGGAAAATAAAACTCAGGCACAAGCTAATATCTCATGTAATGGGTGACGAAAAATGTCTGAAGGGGCCGAAGGACGTTCACAACACTACGCCTGTATGCTTCTCCGACACATGGATTCAATTACGGCATGCCGGCCTCTCAGACGAAACGAGCTGCTCTCTTTATACACATTACCAAACCCCTCAAGAATGAAGTTAGCTGTTTATTTCTCTGTCTCATGGAATTTTCTTTTTTAATAGTCACAATTTAAAATGCTGATACACACACTGACATGAAGTGGACGTGATGAGAAGAAGAACGGGAGCTCCATTACACAGATTATTGTAATCATCAATGATAGTCAGTCATGGATCGATATTTATTTTCCTGAAATAACTCTTACAGCCCTGTATTCAATATGAAGTCTAGACTGACTTCAAAGTCCATCCAGATGTTACATTTTTAAAAAAATCATTGCTGCCGGTTCCTATTTCCCAAAAACAAAGCTGTTTCAGGCTCTTCCAGTCTCAAGAGTGTGAAAAAATGTGTGTTGGTGGACAGAGTGGGAGTTTTAATGAATGTGTGTGTGTGCGTACCTGGTAAAGTCTACGTTATGAGGACCAAATGTCTCCACAAGGATAGTAATACCAGTAAATTGTGACCTTATAGGGACATTTTTTGGTCCTCATGAGGAAAACAACTTATAAATCACACTAAGTGATGTTTTTTTTGAAAATGTAAAAATGCAGAAACTTTCTGTGATGGGAAGGTTTAGGGTAATTGGAGAGAATATACAGATTGTACAGGATAAAAATCGTTATGTCTATGGAAAGTCCCCATAAAACACGAAAACTCAAAGTGTGTGTGTGTGTGTGTGTGTGTGTGAGGACTTGAGGGAGCCTCAGGTTTTGGGGGAGTATTTCCTGTTCTGGAAGCAGATGTCTAACACAGTCCAGGAAACACTCTGTTTTCCCAGTTTTCCTTGGGTGGGACACACACTAGAGCGAGACTAGCATTTCAACCAGAGTCAAGCACAAGCTCTGTTTTGAATATATCAAAGCTGCAGACTGAAAATAGGTCATATGCATAATCTTTACTGCACAAATATGGTCAAAAACAGACATCCTGAGCAACTGTCTGTTCCTCCCATTGGTCTTTGAGGGGGTTTTGGTGGAGTGATGCGTGACTGATCGCAGCATACTAATTGCATTAGCTGCAATCTGCACGAGTTGCTCAACACATGTGTCTCACTTTTGGGTCGAGCTTCTCAGTGGAAGTTGCATGTGCAAGGCTGTCATTTTGGTCAAAACATTTAACTGTCATGTTTTTAAAGACACGATTTGTTCCACCATCATTACGGTTAGCGATGGCATATAAGCGTGCATTGAGCGTGTGACGTCCTGAATGTTCCCAGTGTGCTCAGCACCAGAGGCGGCTGCCCTCAGGCAACATATGTCTGGCAGAATATGACTCCAGTCAGAAGAGATAACGGCACGGTGACCGACTTCATGTGGCCTGATTGAGCAGTCAGACAAACACATTTTCATCTGCTGCAGTCTTCAGTTGGGTCACCCCTCACCCCAACACCTCATTTCCCCAAACACCCCTTCCATGTTCAGTCTGTGCATCGCTCGTCCCTTAAACTGGCCACGCACTTTTTAAGCCCGATTTACGGCCCATTCGAGGCTTGTCGCAAATGATTTATTATCCAAAAAACCCTCATTACGATTATTTATCTGCTCCCCATCATGACAGAGAGTCTCCGAACTCAAATCATTGATCGGGATGCCTCTGACGTGATACCCGCCAATGAGAGTGAGCAATCATCACCTAGCGCATGTTGTGTGCTTCTTTAGCTGAAACTTGGCAGCCACAAACATGCCACGAAAGTGGGGCATTGAGAAAGAAGATCACCCATATTAATTTTTGTTCTATTTTGTTTCTCACTGTAAAGCGTGGTAGGAGAGCCAGTTGATAACGCCAAACATCTTCCATTTGTTTTTCTTCTCAGTCATCTGGTGTGTGCGTTCAGAGGATTACAATGCTAAAAATCGGTTGAAACTGTCCAATATGTCTGTGGTCTCCCGCAGTTTAAAAATCGGTTAAGATTCTAAAATCATCTAGTGTCTCCCAGGCACTACAGACATGAATGATCCCTATCACGTGTCTTGTTGAGGAAAGGTCATTACAGTCGGACTTATGAGTTTTGTTTGGCTAATGAATGGGCGGTCCTGGTGGTTCTAAACTTCTTCCATTTACAGATGATGGAGGCCACTGTGCTCATTGGGACCTTCAATGCTGCAGAAATTTTTCTGTACCCTTCCTTAGATCTGTGCCTCGATACAATCCTATTTCGGAGGTCTACAGACAATTGACCCTTTTCAAAGACCCGTCCCCTTTAGTTACTGTTGCCATTCAGTGAAAAATACATCGCAGAGCAAAAAGGACACTGACAATATGTCAACAGACAAGACAGAGCAGGTTACTTTTGATATGAAAGAGTTCTGACTGCTTTGTTGGACAAAATGGCGGATTCGGGGTTATGATTGGTTAGATCACCTGTCAATCAAACTGCCTGTGAAGGGTCAATTCCTTGGACTTCATGGCTTGGTTTGTGCTCTGATATGTACTGTTAACTGCGGGACCTTATATAGACAGCTGTGTGCCTTTCCAAATCATGTCCAGTCAACTGAATTTACCACAGGTGGACTCCATTCACTCCGATAGAAACATCTCAAGGGTGTGAATAGTTATGTTCATGTGAATTTGTTTTTTTATTTTTAATAAATTTGCAAAGATTTCAAACAAACTTCGTTCACGTTGTCATTATTGGGCATTGTTTGTAGAATGTTGAGGAAAATAATGAATTTAATCCCTTTTGTACGGTGGCCCAGTAGTGCACAACACAGCGAAATTTAAAAAGCAAACATAAGTTCACAACACAACGAAATAAAGCCGCAACACAACGGAAATGGTCTCGGTGCTTAGTAAAGTTCCTTGCCACTGTTCTAAGAGTCCAGAGTCTTACAATACCATGATTAGTTTTAAATATGTAAACATTGTATATCGACATGAAATATTAATTCAAAATCACATTTGTGCACAATACCTTCATATTTATTCCTGTGAATGATTTGACGCGCTACCACGGCGCATGATGAAGGGAACATCTGCCAATTCCACCAAGTGGTTAAAACAAATACTTTTTATTCATTACAATGACTTTGTTTTAACATTTAAAAACAGACATGTTCAAATTCCAAAGCTTATTAGTTCCTGTTGGTAAGACTGACTTACTACAGGTGACATTTGTCAATACCTCCCTTCATGTACTTATATTAAACAATTATTTACAGGAAAAAATCACTGTAAT